>OX328110.1:35574053-36296553 GCA_946811185.2 Hippopus hippopus
GCAATAACCCTGTACTTTGTTTTAATTGCAAGCTTTCTCATCCAACCTTTTCTAAAGACTGTTCAGTCTGGAAGGATGAGAAAGAAATCCTATCAATAAAATTTAAAGAAAATATTAGTTTTGTGGAAGCACGGAAGACGGTTGAAAAACGCAGAAATGACCAAACGTTGTTGAACAGTTCAACAACATATGCAAAAGTCTCATCTGCAACGTCTGGACAGGAACATTGTTCCACATGTGAACTCTTGGCCAAAAAACTCCTTGAAAAATTTCCTGAAATGGCCAATGAGTTGAAAAGCATAGTGCCAGACCTTAAATTTTCTAAATCTCCCATACAGACACAGCCTGCAGCAAAACCCAATACACCCTCGTCTGCCCCCAAAACACAAACCTCTTCTGTTAAAGTTACAGAGAAACATGTCCAAAAGAATGACAAATCTGTAACTGACTCTAAAAAACAGAGTTCCACACAGAAACAACAACCAGCCTCTACGAAGCAAAAACAAGTAACACCTAAACCACAAACTCAACCAAAATCACCAAAGAAAAAGTCACCTGAAATGCCGAAGCCTAAAGCTTCCAGCTCCTCCAGAAACAAGAAACCTGTCAAGGAGGATTCATTACCTATTTCAAATAGGTACGAGCCTCTGAAGGACCAGGAAGAAAACATGGAAGAAGAGGAATTGGAGGGAGAAGTCTCCGATTCTGAATTCATACCGTCTCAATCAGATTGGGACAAGGACATAAAATCCTGGTCCACCTCAAAACCTGAGACTGAAGTCATCGTCCATGTCAGTTCATAGGGTATATGAAACACCAACAGAAAACTTTCATAGCCCACGTTTACATTCTTTTTATGGGCATAATGGCTCACAATATCATACAGTGGAACTGTCGAGGTCTAAAATCAAATTATGAAGAGATTTCACTTTTAATTAATGACCACAGCCCTGTAGCAATTTGTTTACAGGAAACTTTTCTTAAAGAATCTGACATTGTCTCTTTCAGATATCACTCAATATATAATAAAGTATATAAGGAGGGTGATAAGGCCCAGGGCGGTGTGTCTGTTATCGTGAATAACAACATCCCCCATACGCAGATACAGTTAGACTCTACTCTACAAGCTGTTGCTGTTCGCCTTTCTCTTCATAAAACCATTACCCTCTGCTCTATATACCTTCCCCCAAGTTCTCCTATTAATGAAAACAAGCTGAATGATCTTATTTCACAGCTACCATCTCCTTTCATATTGGCAGGAGATTTTAATGGTCATAATATTATCTGGGGTAGCAGTGATACTAATCAAAGAGGCTTACAACTGGAAAACTTTATTTCTAACAACTCTTTGTCAATTATGAACGAGAATAATTCAAAAACATATCTTCATCGAACAACTGGGTCTTACTCCACCCTTGACCTTTCTATGTGTAGCCCAGCTTTGCTTCAGGATTTTAACTGGAAAGTGGGAGATGACCTTTGTGGAAGTGACCACTTTCCAATTTTTATTACATCTTCTCAGCCATCTACATGCGAACATCCCAAGAGATGGAAACTCTCTAAAGCAAACTGGGACCTATTTCAAATTCTCTGTCAACAGACTATTATAAGAGATAAATTTGAAGATTGTACTGATCCTGCAAAGCTATTTTCACGGCTACTTATTGATGCTGCAAAACAGTCAGTACCACAGACCTCGACAAAGCCAAAACGCCCAAATAAGCCGTGGTTCACTGATGAATGTAAATCGGCTATAAAGGAAAGGAAAGAGGCGCTCAGAAAGTTCAATCTGAGACCCACTCCAGAAAACCATGATCTTTTTCGTATCTCCAGAGCAAAAGCCAGACAAACTATAAAAAGTAGCAAACGCAAGTCATGGAGGCATTTTGTTTCCAGACTTAATGCAAGAACTTCTACAAAAAAAGTCTGGGACATGATCAGAAAGATCAAAGGTAATGTTTCCTCACCAATTAAGCATCTTTCTGTAAACAATAGTAATATTGAAAACCTCAAAGAAATAGCAGATACTTTAGCCGGTTCTTTTGCAAAAAAATCATCCTCTGAGAACTACTCTGAAAAGTTCCAGAGGAATAAAGCTAAAGAAGAAAAGAAAAGGCTGAATTTCAAATCCAACAACCTTGAGTTTTACAATAAACTGTTCTCATTCAAAGAACTCAAGTCTGCTTTGGATAAAGCCCATGATTCCTCTCCAGGTCAAGACAAAATACATTATCAATTTCTAAAGCATTTACCAGATACCACTCTATCAATCTTACTTGATATTTTTAATGATATCTGGCAAAAAGGTGATTTGCCTTCCTCATGGAAAGAAGCTTTAGTAATCCCAATTCCAAAACCAGGGAAAGATACTTCTGACCCAAACAGCTACAGACCCATAGCTCTCACAAGCTGCCTTTGCAAAACTTTAGAGCGAATGGTCAACACCCGCCTTGTTTGGTTTTTAGAGAAAAATAACCTTATTGTTAATGTTCAAAGTGGATTCAGACGTCAACGCAGTACAGTTGACCATCTTGTACGCTTTGAAACTTTTCTTCGAGAAGCCTTTATAAAAAAGCAACATGTTGTATCAGTATTTTTTGACCTGGAGAGTGCTTATGACACTACCTGGAAATACGGAATTTTAAAGGACTTGCATGACTTCGGTCTCAGAGGCCGCTTACCTCTTTTTATATCTTCCTTTTTAAATAATCGACTATTTCGTGTGAGGGTTGGCACAACCTTGTCAGATGCAAGGGAACAGGAAATGGGTGTGCCACAAGGATGTATCCTTTCTGTGACACTTTTTAGTGTCAAAATAAACAGCATAATAAAAGCTATTAACCCTGGTGTGGATTGCTGCTTATATGTGGACGATTTGAATGAATGAATGTTGTTTTATGGCGCATCGACAGCTTTGGTCATTTAGCGCACACATCTGTGTTAAAAGATAGTAAAAGTGGGATTTTAAACTGAAAAAGGTTTGAATACATTTATAACAGTAAAAGAGTTGAATTAAGAAGAATTATGTGTGATCTTAATAAGTATAAAGGACATTATTGAGTGACAGGGCAATCCCTATCAACTCAAAAGGTTTAAATGACAGAGTTAAGAATGTGATAAAAACGTTTGAACTAAATGTTGGATTAATAGTGAGAAGTTTTTAATTGAAGAAGAAATATGTGTCATTTATAATGTGCATAAAATATGATATTGAGTGGCTGGGTATTCCCTGCCTACTCAAAAGTTTTAGATTAAAGGGTAAGACTGAGAAAATTTCTTTTCCTTGGAAATGAGTGTTAAAATTAGTAAAGATTGGAGCCTCCAATGGGATCAGTATACTCCCATTAAAGAGGTCCGTCTCCAATGAGATAAGATGCCCCCAAGAGGGCTAATCCTCCCATTAAGGAGATGCAAACTAAATATTAAAGGAATAAAGAATGTTGTAAAAAGATGGGTAAGAAACTCAAGAGTAAATATCACAGTTTATTGTAAATGCCAATCTCTTTTATGAAAGCGATAATAGATTCAACGCTGACAGAATCAAAAAGATTCTTTAAACTATCGACGTTGAAATATTTTGAACGAACTGGCTGAAAGTCAATGCAATCTAGTAGGATATGTTTTATAGAAAAGGATGCATTGCATGGAATACATTCAGGGGCATCATCTCTGGTCAAGAGCCAGGAATGTGTGATGCGTGAATGGCCAATTCGAAGTCGTGCAATTATCACTTCTTCTCGACGAACGGACCTGTAAACGGGGTACCATTTGCCAAGGGACGGTTTAACTGAATGCAGTTTATTGAAAACATCAGCATCCCACTGGGATTGCCAAGAAGATTGGATATGTGTTAAAACGGAGGATTTAAAATCAGTGTGTGGAACTTTAAAATCTGTAATGGGAAGGTTAAGTGCAGATTTGGCAGACCTATCGGCATTTTCATTGCCTTTGATGCCTACATGACTTGGAAGCCAGCAGAACACCAATCTATTCATAGAAGAAATTTGTGAGATCCTTTCGAGTAAACTACAGATTAAAGGATTCTCAAGGCATTGATTTGAAAGGGCTTGTAATGTTGACAAAGAGTCCGAGAAGATAATGAAACGGTTGCAATTAGAACGTTCAGCTAGATTAAGAGCAAGATCAATTGCTTTAATTTCAGCAGAGAAGATAGAGGAGTTGTTTGGAAGGCGACACTTTAGGCTCCTTTGTCCATAAACAGCGGCAGCTGCTACAGAATTTCCCTCTTTAGATCCATCTGTATAGATGGGTTTGAAGGAAAAATAATGCTCCTTTATCTCGTTGTATCTAGCATGAAACACAGTTCTATCCGTGACAGACTTTTTGTCAGATGCAAGGTCAAATCTGAATTCTGCACTGTTTAGTGTCCATGGAGGGATTTCAGAGATTTTATAGTCGGCAATAGACTCAGTGTCTATGCCAAGGTTATCTACAATGGGCTCCATGCGGATACCAAATGGAGGAATATCATTTGGTTTCCTTTCAAAAAGACATTTATATTGAGGTTTAAAAACAACATTACGAGTTGGATTAAAACGATTGGACTTCAGTTTTAAAAGATATTGAAGCGAGAGTTTTTCCCTCCTGTAAGAAAGAGAAGGTTCATTAGCCTCAACATAGAGACTATTGACGGGAGAAGTTCTGAAAGCTCCAAGTACAAGACGCAGACCTTCGTGGTGTATAGAATCGAGAATTTTCAGGTAAGATTTACGGGCAGATCCGTATACAATAGATCCATAGTCTAATTTGGAGCGAACTAAAGACCGATAAAGCCGCAAGAGGACTTTACGGTCTGCTCCCCATTCAGAATGGGCCACAACCTTAAGAAGATTAAGAGCCTTCTTGCACTTCTTTTGAAGTGCAGTGATGTGAGGAAGGAAGGAAAGCTTTCTGTCAAAGATGACTCCAAGAAATTTGAACTCAGAAACGACTTCAATTTTAGTTTTGTCCAAATACAGTTCAGGATCTGGATGAACACCTCGTAGATTACAGAGGTGCATGCACTTAGTTTTGGACTTTGAGAATTTGAAGCCATTTTTATCAGACCACGTTTGGAGCTTGTTGAGACACTGTTGAAGTTGTCTCTCAATAATATTCATATTTCGAGATCTGAAGCATATAACGAAGTCATCAACATAAACGGAACAGTCTACACCAGGACAGATAGCTCTAACTATACTGTTTTTTTTCACACTGAAAAGTGTAACAGAGAGAATACATCCTTGGGGTACACCCATCTCTTGTTCACGGGCTCCCGAGACAGTATTACCAACTCGGACGCGGAAAAGACGTTCATCCAAGAAGGCTGAAATAAAAAGAGGAAGACGGCCTCGAAGACCAAAGTCATGCAAGTCTTTAAGAATTCCGTATTTCCAAGTCGTATCGTAAGCACTTTCAAGGTCGAAAAATACAGATACTACATGCTGTCTATTAATAAAGGCTTCTCTGACAAAGGTTTCAAAGCGGACAAGATGATCTATGGCGCCACGTTGGCGTCGAAATCCACTCTGTACATCAACGATGAGGTTGTTTTTCTCTAAAAACCAAACAAGCCTGTCGTTGACCATACGTTCTAAGGTCTTGCAGAGACAACTTGTAAGAGCTATTGGACGATAGTTAGCTGGGTCACTAGTATCCTTGCCAGGTTTTGGGATAGGAATGACTAGTGCTTCCCGCCAGGATGAAGGAAAAACACCTGACTGCCAGATATCATTGAAAATATCAAGTAAAACTGAGAGAGAAGTAAAAGGTAAGTGTTTTAAAAACTGGTAATGAACTTTATCTGGGCCAGGAGAAGAATCGTGAGCTTTATTCAGAGCAGATTTTAATTCTTTAAAGGTGAAGAGTTTATTATAATGCTCTGAATTAGAAGAATTGAAATTAAGTTTTTTCTTTTCTTCTCTGGCTTTATTCCTCTGAAACTTTCCAGAATAGTTTGCAGAGGAAGATTTTTTGCAAAAGGTGTCGGCAAGAGCGTCAGCTATATCTTGGGGTGATTCCAACGAAGTATTGTTAACTTCAAGGTGATTAAGAGGGGGCTGGCCTTTGCCATTGATCTTTCTGATCATGTCCCAGGCTTTTTTAGTAGTAGTTCTACTATTTAATTTAGAGACATATTGTCTCCAAGCCTTGCGCTTACTTTCTCTAATGGTTCGTCGAGCCTTTGCTCTGGAAATACGGAATAAGTTATGATTTTCTTTGGTAGGCCTGAGGTTAAACTTTCTAAGGGCTTGTTTTCTGTCTCTGACAGCCTGTTTACAATCATCATTGTACCAAGGCTTGTCGGGATGTTTTGGATTTGTCGAGGTCTGAGGGACGGACTGTTTAGCTGCATCAATTAATAGGGAAGTAAAAAGTTTTGCGGGATCATCGCAATCTCCAAATTTGTCATGTGTAATGGTCTGTTCACAGAGGGTTTCAAATTTATTCCAATTGGCTTTGGAAAGCTTCCATTTCTGCGGTCGTACATTGCTGGATGGTTGTGTAGATGAAAAGATAATGGGGAAGTGATCACTTCCACACAAATCCTCAGTCACTTTCCAGGTGAAACTGGGAAGTAAGACTGGGCTGCATAAGGTTAAATCAATGGAAGAGTAAGATCCAGTTGCTGGATGCAAGTAGGTTTTGGACTTGTTATCATTCATGAAAGACAAAGAGTTGTTCGAAATGAAGCTCTCCAACTGTAAACCTCTCTGGTTAGTGTCATCGCAACCCCACATAACACTGTGACCATTAAAGTCCCCAGCAAGAATATAAGGGGATGGCAATTGGGAAATGAGATCATTCAGATTGGTCTCATTGATAGGTGTGCTCGGGGGGAGCTATAAAGAACACAGTGTAACAGCACTGTGTAAAGATAACCTGATGGCAACAGCTTGCAAGTTTGTATTAAGAGAGATAACTTTATGAGGAATGTTGTTGTTAACAATAATAGAAACACCACCTCTGGCTTTTTCGCCTTCGGTAAAAAACTTATTGTAAATGGAATGATATTTGATAGTGATATCATCCTCCCGTTTAAGGAAGGTTTCTTGCAGACAAACAGCAACTGGTTTGTGATCATTGATTAAAAGGGAAAGTTCATCAAAGTTTGACTTCAGACCTCGACAATTCCACTGGATTATGGTATCCATGGTGCATGAGGAAAGTATAAAAGCTAAAGTACAAAAAGAGGCCGTAAACCAATGCATTTTAAAATAGGTTGGTTAAGATTTCATTACAGTTGTCTCGGGTTTGGACGAGTACCAAGTGTCAGCGTCCTTGTTCCAAGGATCTTTGGAAATGGACCAAATAGAGGCTTCTGAATCTGAAGCCTCACCTTCCAGATTCTCAGCATCTGCATCCATGTCCTCTAGCTCCGAAAATCTGTTGGAGGTAGGGACAGGATCATTTACTTTGACAGTGATTTCACAAGATCCTTGGGTATCTCTGGGTTGTGGTCTAGATTTTGAAGAAGACCTTTTAGGAGATCGGGGTGCATGATTAGATTTGTTATCTTTAGATGAAACCTGAGATTTAGTCGTAGACTGTGAAGATGGAGGTTGGGGTTTCTTTGGAGGTTGTTGTGAAGGGGTAGATGGCTTTGAAGCTTTTTTCGAAGAGATATTTTGTGAGGAGGTAGATGGTTTTGAAGTTTTTTGTGAAGAGATACTTTGAGAGTTTGTGGATTTTGAGGGCGTAGAAGTTTTGTTTGTTTCAGACGCAGGCTGAGTCTGAGTGGAAGGTGTGGCAATTTGGACATTGGGAATGAGAGCTTTCAGTTCATCAGTCATTTCAGGAAACTTTTGGAGAAGTTTTTTAGCCAACAGTTCGCAGGTTGGACAATGTCCATTTGCAGGCAAATGAGAAGCAACATTTGCATATGTTGTGCTTTTGCTCAATAAAGCCTGATCAGACCTGCGTTTTTCAACTGTTTTCCTGGCTTCCAAGAAGGTAACATTCTCCTTAAACTTGATTGACAGGATTTCTTTCTCCTCTTTCCAAACTGGACATTCTTTGGAAAATGTAGGATGAGAAGACTTGCAATTGTCACAAAGAAGGGGGTTATTGCAAGTCTTTTGGTCATGGTCTTCTCCTTCAAAAGCACATTTGGGACAAACAGGTGTGCTTCTGCAGTTACTTTCATGATGGCCGTACCGTTGGCATCTGTAACAGCGCAACGGATTAGGCACATAAACATCGACCTTGACCGATTGAAATCCAACTTTAACTGAAGTAGGGAGAGTTGGCGTAGAGAATGTTAAAATATAGGTATGTGTATCTCTACGAATGCCGTTTCTGAGAACTGAAATTCTTTTCACATCAGACACAGCCTGGCTTTTGAGGTTTGATTTGATTTCCTCCAAAGAGTCACAGAAGCTTAATTCTTTGCATCTAATGACCCCTTTGGAGGTATTAAGGGTCTTGTGAGGAAAGATTTTGACATCAAGATTGAAAAGTTTCTTGTGTCCAAGCAGGTTTCTAACTTGTTGTTGTGAGAAGCACTCAACAAGCAAGGTTTCATTTTTAAGTTTTTTAACAGATTTTGGTGTGCCTAAGATTGATGAGATAGATTTTTCAATGATAAAAGGTGAGAGTTTTGTTACTGGTTTAGAAGAGTCAATAGATTCAATAACTAAAAAGCGAGCAAATGTTGTTGAAGGTCTTGAGTATTCTGATTCAGAATCTGAGTCAGAGAGTACACGCTTGGCCTTTTTTTGAGAAGCCATAGTTGTTGTTGAATATTCATCACCGATGCTCCCCACCCGCCTCGGAGCCCAACAAGGGGACATGATCCGGGGAGACCTAACTCAGATCATGACAAGGATACATCGGTGATATACTCGAAGTGAAAGGGCTAGACCGGACAAATGTAGGCCCGCAGAATGTCATACCAAGCATAGACTGTCTTTGGGCATTTACAAGTGTCAATCAAACACCAGGCTTTCACCCGATTAGCCCATGAGCCACCGCCTTCTAGGGTATTGACATACAGCAACTCATGACAGAGAAATAATGTATCTGTGTATGTATGTGTAAAAGAAAACAGTCAGAGAAACACCCTAGGGCTCGGCATGACCAGCCGATTGATCAGGACGGGCCTTCCTGACCCCTCGTTTAGTTCAGTTCAAGGCCAAAGTGGTGTGTTGCAAAAACAGAGCTATCAAAGGGCCATACTCTGAATCCACTCAACCACCAGGATCCCGTCATCGAACGACACGAGTTGCAGCCCACGGCAAACAGGCAGGTACAGTGGGGGGGTCTTACCCCTGCTGTAGTGCGACAGCTGACCTATTTCTATCCCCCCGCCCAGCTGGGAGTTTGTGCAACAGGTATCAGTTGCCTCTGAAAGTGTCGAAGTTGATTTTATGCGCAGCACGTAACAGTCGCGTATAGGTGGGATAGTCATCGTAACCAATTCAATGGCCCTAGTAAGAGAAAAGGAAATAAAAAAAGTCCAAATATTTGACTTAAGCAACAGGCGTCGTCTGCTACGGAATGTGCCGTAAGTCGATTTTTCGTGTTTTCGGGGGCGCGTAACTGGCACACGAGTCAGTGGTCAACGTAACTGGCTTTCTCGTCACTGTATGAAGGGATTAAAATAATAATAATAATAATAAAAATTTTGTTCCCTTTGCTTGATTTATGCAATTGGAAGCAGTTGTTACTGAAAGAGTTTTCTGTCTTTTTTAGCCACTTGTGACACTATTTTCTGGGATTTCTACACTATACATTGATCATCTTAGCTGATTTAAAGTATCAATGGGTAGCATGCCTGAGTTAGTAACCAATTCAATGGCCCTAGTAATAGGAAAGGAAAAATAAAAAAATCCCTATATTTGACTTAAGCAACAAGTGTCGTCTGCTACGGAACGTGCCGCAAGTCGATTTTTCATGTTTTCGTGGGTGCGTAACTGGCACCTACGTGTATGGGATGGTAGTCAACGTAACTGGGTTTCTTGTCACGGTATAAAGAGATTGAAAAAAAAAAAGGAAAATTTAGTTCCCTTTGCTTTATTTATGCAATATGAAGGAGTTTTATTTATGAAATAGGAAGGAGTTGCTACTGAGAGTTTTCAGTCTTTTTTTAGCCACTTGTGACATTTTTTGGAAGGTGGGGGGGTTTCTACACTGTACTTTGATCATCTTCAAAGTATCAATGTACAGCAGGGCATGAATTAGAAAAGCAAATCGAATCAAGGGATCAGGGGAAGCTACTCTTGCACTCTTGCGAGGTGCTTGAAAAGACCAAAACAAGGTCTTCTGCCACCCTGTTTTCTTAAATTTGCGCCCATTGTCAGTGAAATCTGGCATGTGTGGATGGTGCAGGCATGGCAGTTTGCCAAGGACTGCCTAAAAGCTTTCAAAGAAGACTTAAAATCCACTTTTATGCCGATTTTTGCTCACTGTTTTCTATCGATATTTTCGGGCGCCATTTCAAATGGCTCAAAGCTTTGTGATTGGCTGATCCTGGGGGTGTGTCTGCGATTTGATTGGCTGATTGGGCCCAATTCTGAATTTCTCAGAGCTTTTCTGATTGGATAATTTGAAGACAGAGCTGAGATTTGATTGGCTGATTGGACGCCATTCTGATTTTCTAAAAGCTTTCTTGATTGGATGATTTCAGGGAGGGCTGAGATTTGATTGGCTGTTCAGAAGGGGGGATGTTTGTATATTTATGCTAATTTTTCGGGTCATTTCAGCCTATTCTATGGCAAAGAGGGATCAGACACCCGCACCAAGACCCCTTTTTCCAGAGTCTGAATCCTTAACTCTGCCATTTTATCTATTTTATCTATTTTAATTATTAGTTATTCTTACATCTTATTGTATTTTATTGGCCTATTTTTCGGGTCATTTCAGCCTATTCTATGGTCAAGAGGGATCAGACACCTGCACCAAGACCCCTTTTTTCAGAGTTTGAATCCTCAACTTTGCCATTCTATTTTCTTTTATCTATTTTAAATATTAGTTATTCTTACATCTTATTGTATTTTATTGGCCTATTTCTAAATTCTTCAAACAAGAAAATGTTTTGTGGGAAAAGTTTATGCAACAGCAACTGGTTGCTTCTTTTTTAATTTTATATTTTTGCGCAGCGGTTAAACATAAAATTGACTCATGACTCACGCAGTCACCAAAACTGTTCCAATGTTTTGGTGACCCTGGTAAAGAAAACAGGGAAAAGTTTGGTTTACCTTTCTTTGATTTGTGCAACAGGTATCAGTTGCCTCCGAAAGTGTCGAAGTTGATTTTATGCGCAGCACGTAACAGTCGCGTATGGGTGGGATAGTCGTCGTAACCAAATTCAATGGCCCTAGTAAGAGAAAAGGAAATAAAAAAAGTCCAAATATTTGACTTAAGCAACAGGCGTCGTCTGCTATGGAATGTGCCGTAAGTCGATTTTTCATGTTTTCGGGGGCGCGTAACTGGCACACGAGTCAGTGTATGAAGGGATTAAAAAAAGAATAATAATAATAAAAATTTTGTTCCCTTTGCTTGATTTATGCAATTGGAAGCAGTTGTTACTGAAAGAGTTTTCTGTCTTTTTTAGCCACTTGTGACACTATTTTCTGGGATTTCTACACTGTACATTGATCATCTTAGCTTATTTAAAGTATCAATGGGTAGCATGCCTGAGTTAGTAACCAATTCAATGGCCCTAGTAATAGGAAAGGAAAAATAAAAAAATCCCTATATTTGACTTAAGCAACAAGTGTTGTCTGCTACGGAACGTGCCGCAAGTCGATTTTTCATGTTTTCGTGGGTGCGTAACTGGCACCTACGTGTATGGGATGGTAGTCAACGTAACTGGGTTCCTTGTCACGGTATAAAGAGATTGAAAAAAAAAAAGGAAAATTTAGTTCCCTTTGCTTTATTTATGCAATATGAAGGAGTTTTATTTATGAAATAGGAAGGAGTTGCTACTGAGAGTTTTCAGTCTTTTTTTAGCCACTTGTGACATTTTTTGGGAGGGGGGGGGTTTCTACACTGTACTTTGATCATCTTCAAAGTATCAATGTACAGCATGGCATGAATTAGAAAAGCAAATCGAATCAAGGGATCAGGGGAAGCTACTCTTGCATTCTTGCGAGGTGCTTGAAAAGACCAAAACAAGGTCTTCTGCCACCCTGTTTTCTTAAATTTGCGCCCATTGTCAGTGAAATCTGGCATGTGTGGATGGTGCAGGCATGGCAGTTTGCCAAGGACTGCCTAAAAGCTTTCAAAGAAGACTTAAAATCCACTTTTATGCCGATTTTTGCTCACTGTTTTCTATCGATATTTTCGGGCGCCATTTCAAATGGCTCAAAGCTTTGTGATTGGCTGATCCTGGGGGTGTGTCTGCGATTTGATTGGCTGATTGGGCCCAATTCTGAATTTCTCAGAGCTTTTCTGATTGGATAATTTGAAGACAGAGCTGAGATTTGATTGGCTGATTGGACGCCATTCTGATTTTCTAAAAGCTTTCTTGATTGGATGATTTCAGGGAGGGCTGAGATTTGATTGGCTGTTCAGAAGGGGGGATGTTTGTATATTTATGCTAATTTTTCGGGTCATTTCAGCCTATTCTATGGCAAAGAGGGATCAGACACCCGCACCAAGACCCCTTTTTCCAGAGTCTGAATCCTTAACTCTGCCATTTTATCTATTTTATCTATTTTAATTATTAGTTATTCTTACATCTTATTGTATTTTATTGGCCTATTTTTCGGGTCATTTCAGCCTATTCTATGGTCAAGAGGGATCAGACACCTGCACCAAGACCCCTTTTTTCAGAGTTTGAATCCTCAACTTTGCCATTCTATTTTCTTTTATCTATTTTAAATATTAGTTATTCTTACATCTTATTGTATTTTATTGGCCTATTTCTAAATTCTTCAAACAAGAAAATGTTTTGTGGGAAAAGTTTATGCAACAGCAACTGGTTGCTTCTTTTTTAATTTTATATTTTTGCGCAGCGGTTAAACATAAAATTGACTCATGACTCACGCAGTCACCAAAACTTTTCCAATGTTTTGGTGACCCTGGTAAAGAAAACAGGGAAAAGTTTGGTTTACCTTTCTTTGATTTGTGCAACAGGTATCAGTTGCCTCCGAAAGTGTCGAAGTTGATTTTATGCGCAGCACGTAACAGTCGCGTATGGGTGGGATAGTCATCGTAACCAATTCAATGGCCCTAGTAAGAGAAAAGGAAATAAAAAAAGTCCAAATATTTGACTTAAGCAACAGGCGTCGTCTGCTACGGAATGTGCCGTAAGTCGATTTTTCATGTTTTCGGGGGCGCGTAACTGGCACACGAGTCAGTGGTCAACGTAACTGGCTTTCTCGTCACTGTATGAAGGGATTAAAAAAATAATAATAATAAAAATTTTGTTCCCTTTGCTTGATTTATGCAATTGGAAGCAGTTGTTACTGAAAGAGTTTTCTGTCTTTTTTAGCCACTTGTGACACTATTTTCTGGGATTTCTACACTATACATTGATCATCTTAGCTTATTTAAAGTATCAATGGGTAGCATGCCTGAGTTAGTAACCAATTCAATGGCCCTAGTAATAGGAAAGGAAAAATAAAAAAATCCCTATATTTGACTTAAGCAACAAGTGTCGTCTGCTACGGAACGTGCCGCAAGTCGATTTTTCATGTTTTCGTGGGTGCGTAACTGGCACCTACATGTATAGGATGGTAGTCAATGTAACTGGGTTTCTTGTCACGGTATAAAGAGATTGAAAAAAAAAAAAAGGAAAATTTAGTTCCCTTTGCTTTATTTATGCAATATGAAGGAGTTTTATTTATGAAATAGGAAGGAGTTGCTACTGAGAGTTTTCAGTCTTTTTTTAGCCACTTGTGACATTTTTTGGGAGAGGGGGGTTTCTACACTGTACTTTGATCATCTTCAAAGTATCAATGTACAGCATGGCATGAATTAGAAAAGCAAATCGAATCAAGGGATCAGGGGAAGCTACTCTTGCACTCTTGCGAGGTGCTTGAAAAGACCAAAACAAGGTCTTCTGCCACCCTATTTTCTTAAATTTGCGCCCATTGTCAGTGAAATCTGGCATGTGTGGATGGTGCAGGCATGGCAGTTTGCCAAGGACTGCCTAAAAGCTTTCAAAGAAGACTTAAAATCCACTTTTATGCCGATTTTTGCTCACTGTTTTCTATCGATATTTTCGGGCGCCATTTCAAATGGCTCAAAGCTTTGTGATTGGCTGATCCTGGGGGTGTGTCTGCGATTTGATTGGCTGATTGGGCCCAATTCTGAATTTCTCAGAGCTTTTCTGATTGGATAAGTTGAAGACAGAGCTGAGATTTGACTGGCTGATTGGACGCCATTCTGATTTTCTAAAAGCTTTCTTGATTGGATGATTTCAGGGAGGGCTGAGATTTGATTGGCTGTTCAGAAGGGGGGATGTTTGTATATTTATGCTAATTTTTCGGGTCATTTCAGCCTATTCTATGGCAAAGAGGGATCAGACACCTGCACCAAGACCCCTTTTTCCAGAGTCTGAATCCTTAACTCTGCCTTTTTATCTATTTTATCTATTTTAATTATTAGTTATTATTACATCTTATTGTATTTTATTGGCCTATTTTTCGGGTCATTTCAGCCTATTCTATGGTCAAGAGGGATCAGACACCTGCACCAAGACCCCTTTTTTCAGAGTTTGAATCCTCAACTTTGCCATTCTATTTTCTTTTATCTATTTTAAATATTAGTTATTCTTACATCTTATTGTATTTTATTGGCCTATTTCTAAATTCTTCAAACAAGAAAATGTTTTGTGGGAAAAGTTTATGCAACAGCAACTGGTTGCTTCTTTTTTAATTTTATATTTTTGCGCAGCGGTTAAACATAAAATTGACTCATGACTCACGCAGTCACCAAAACTTTTCCAATGTTTTGGTGACCCTGGTAAAGAAAACAGGGAAAAGTTTGGTTTACCTTTCTTTGATTTGTGCAACAGGTATCAGTTGCCTCCGAAAGTGTCTAAGTTGATTTTATGCGCAGCACGTAACAGTCGCGTATGGGTGGGATAGTCGTCGTAACCAATTCAATGGCCCTAGTAAGAGAAAAGGAAATAAAAAAAGTCCAAATATTTGACTTAAGCAACAGGCGTCGTCTGCTATGGAATGTGCCGTAAGTCGATTTTTCATGTTTTCGGGGGCGCGTAACTGGCACACGAGTCAGTGGTCAACGTAACTGGCTTTCTTGTCACTGTATGAAGGGATTAAAAAAATAATAATAATAAAAATTTTGTTCCCTTTGCTTGATTTATGCAATTGGAAGCAGTTGTTACTGAAAGAGTTTTCTGTCTTTTTTAGCCACTTGTGACACTATTTTCTGGGATTTCTACACTATACATTGATCATCTTAGCTTATTTAAAGTATCAATGGGTAGCATGCCTGAGTTAGTAACCAATTCAATGGCCCTAGTAATAGGAAAGGAAAAATAAAAAAATCCCTATATTTGACTTAAGCAACAAGTGTCGTCTGCTACGGAATGTGCCGCAAGTCGATTTTTCATGTTTTCGTGGGTGCGTAACTGGCACCTACATGTATGGGATGGTAGTCAACGTAACTGGGTTTCTTGTCACGGCATAAAGAGATTGAAAAAAAAAAAAGGAAAATTTAGTTCCCTTTGCTTTATTTATGCAATATGAAGGAGTTTTATTTATGAAATAGGAAGGAGTTGCTACTGAGAGTTTTCAGTCTTTTTTTAGCCACTTGTGACATTTTTTGGAAGGTGGGGGGGTTTCTACACTGTACTTTGATCATCTTCAAAGTATCAATGTACAGCAGGGCATGAATTAGAAAAGCAAATCGAATCAAGGGATCAGGGGAAGCTACTCTTGCACTCTTGCGAGGTGCTTGAAAAGACCAAAACAAGGTCTTCTGCCACCCTGTTTTCTTAAATTTGCGCCCATTGTCAGTGAAATCTGGCATGTGTGGATGGTGCAGGCATGGCAGTTTGCCAAGGACTGCCTAAAAGCTTTCAAAGAAGACTTAAAATCCACTTTTATGCCGATTTTTGCTCACTGTTTTCTATCGATATTTTCGGGCGCCATTTCAAATGGCTCAAAGCTTTGTGATTGGCTGATCCTGGGGGTGTGTCTGCGATTTGATTGGCTGATTGGGCCCAATTCTGAATTTCTCAGAGCTTTTCTGATTGGATAATTTGAAGACAGAGCTGAGATTTGTTTGGCTGATTGGACGCCATTCTGATTTTCTAAAAGCTTTCTTGATTGGATGATTTCAGGGAGGGCTGAGATTTGATTGGCTGTTCAGAAGGGGGGATGTTTGTATATTTATGCTAATTTTTCGGGTCATTTCAGCCTATTCTATGGCAAAGAGGGATCAGACACCTGCACCAAGACCCCTTTTTCCAGAGTCTGAATCCTTAACTCTGCCATTTTATCTATTTTATCTATTTTAATTATTAGTTATTATTACATCTTATTGTATTTTATTGGCCTATTTTTCGGGTCATTTCAGCCTATTCTATGGTCAAGAGGGATCAGACACCTGCACCAAGACCCCTTTTTTCAGAGTTTGAATCCTCAACTTTGCCATTCTATTTTCTTTTATCTATTTTAAATATTAGTTATTCTTACATCTTATTGTATTTCATTGGCCTATTTCTAAATTCTTCAAACAAGAAAATGTTTTGTGGGAAAAGTTTATGCAACAGCAACTGGTTGCTTCTTTTTTAATTTTATATTTTTGCGCAGCGGTTAAACATAAAATTGACTCATGACTCACGCAGTCACCAAAACTGTTCCAATGTTTTGGTGACCCTGGTAAAGAAAACAGGGAAAAGTTTGGTTTACCTTTCTTTGATTTGTGCAACAGGTATCAGTTGCCTCCGAAAGTGTCGAAGTTGATTTTATGCGCAGCACGTAACAGTCGCGTATGGGTGGGATAGTCATCGTAACCAATTCAATGGCCCTAGTAAGAGAAAAGGAAATAAAAAAAGTCCAAATATTTGACTTAAGCAACAGGCGTCGTCTGCTACGGAATGTGCCGTAAGTCGATTTTTCATGTTTTCGGGGGCGCGTAACTGGCACACGAGTCAGTGGTCAACGTAACTGGCTTTCTTGTCACTGTATGAAGGGATTAAAAAAATAATAATAATAAAAATTTTGTTCCCTTTGCTTGATTTATGCAATTGGAAGCAGTTGTTACTGAAAGAGTTTTCTGTCTTTTTTAGCCACTTGTGACACTATTTTCTGGGATTTCTACACTATACATTGATCATCTTAGCTTATTTAAAGTATCAATGGGTAGCATGCCTGAGTTAGTAACCAATTCAATGGCCCTTGTAATAGGAAAGGAAAAATAAAAAAATCCCTATATTTGACTTAAGCAACAAGTGTCGTCTGCTACGGAACGTGCCGGCAAATCGATTTTTCATGTTTTCGTGGGTGCGTAACTGGCACATACATGTATAGGATGGTAGTCAACGTAACTGGGTTTCTTGTCACGGTATAAAGAGATTGAAAAAAAAAAAAAGGAAAATTTAGTTCCCTTTGCTTTATTTATGCAATATGAAGGAGTTTTATTTATGAAATAGCAAGGAGTTGCTACTGAGAGTTTTCAGTCTTTTTTTAGCCACTTGTGACATTTTTTGGGAGGGGGGGGTTTCTACACTGTACTTTGATCATCTTCAAAGTATCAATGTACAGCATGGCATGAATTAGAAAAGCAAATCGAATCAAGGGATCAGGGGAAGCTACTCTTGCACTCTTGCGAGGTGCTTGAAAAGACCAAAACAAGGTCTTCTGCCACCCTATTTTCTTAAATTTGCGCCCATTGTCAGTGAAATCTGGCATGTGTGGATGGTGCAGGCATGGCAGTTTGCCAAGGACTGCCTAAAAGCTTTCAAAGAAGACTTAAAATCCACTTTTATGCCGATTTTTGCTCACTGTTTTCTATCGATATTTTCGGGCGCCATTTCAAATGGCTCAAAGCTTTGTGATTGGCTGATCCTGGGGGTGTGTCTGCGATTTGATTGGCTGATTGGGCCCAATTCTGAATTTCTCAGAGCTTTTCTGATTGGATAAGTTGAAGACAGAGCTGAGATTTGACTGGCTGATTGGACGCCATTCTGATTTTCTAAAAGCTTTCTTGATTGGATGATTTCAGGGAGGGCTGAGATTTGATTGGCTGTTCAGAAGGGGGGATGTTTGTATATTTATGCTAATTTTTTGGGTCATTTCAGCCTATTCTATGGCAAAGAGGGATCAGACACCTGCACCAAGACCCCTTTTTCCAGAGTCTGAATCCTTAACTCTGCCTTTTTATCTATTTTATCTATTTTAATTATTAGTTATTATTACATCTTATTGTATTTTATTGGCCTATTTTTCGGGTCATTTCAGCCTATTCTATGGTCAAGAGGGATCAGACACCTGCACCAAGACCCCTTTTTTCAGAGTTTGAATCCTCAACTTTGCCATTCTATTTTCTTTTATCTATTTTAAATATTAGTTATTCTTACATCTTATTGTATTTTATTGGCCTATTTCTAAATTCTTCAAACAAGAAAATGTTTTGTGGGAAAAGTTTATGCAACAGCAACTGGTTGCTTCTTTTTTAATTTTATATTTTTGCGCAGCGGTTAAACATAAAATTGACTCATGACTCACGCAGTCACCAAAACTGTTCCAATGTTTTGGTGACCCTGGTAAAGAAAACAGGGAAAAGTTTGGTTTACCTTTCTTTGATTTGTGCAACAGGTATCAGTTGCCTCCGAAAGTGTCTAAGTTGATTTTATGCGCAGCACGTAACAGTCGCGTATGGGTGGGATAGTCGTCGTAACCAATTCAATGGCCCTAGTAAGAGAAAAGGAAATAAAAAAAGTCCAAATATTTGACTTAAGCAACAGGCGTCGTCTGCTATGGAATGTGCCGTAAGTCGATTTTTCATGTTTTCGGGGGCGCGTAACTGGCACGCGAGTCAGTGGTCAACGTAACTGGCTTTCTCGTCACTGTATGAAGGGATTAAAAAAATAATAATAATAATAAAAATTTTGTTCCCTTTGCTTGATTTATGCAATTGGAAGCAGTTGTTACTGAAAGAGTTTTCTGTCTTTTTTAGCCACTTGTGACACTATTTTCTGGGATTTCTACACTATACATTGATCATCTTAGCTTATTTAAAGTATCAATGGGTAGCATGCCTGAGTTAGTAACCAATTCAATGGCCCTAGTAATAGGAAAGGAAAAATAAAAAAATCCCTATATTTGACTTAAGCAACAAGTGTCGTCTGCTACGGAACGTGCCGCAAGTCGATTTTTCATGTTTTCGTGGGTGCGTAACTGGCACCTACATGTATGGGATGGTAGTCAACGTAACTGGGTTTCTTGTCACGGTATAAAGAGATTGAAAAAAAAAAAAGGAAAATTTAGTTCCCTTTGCTTTATTTATGCAATATGAAGGAGTTTTATTTATGAAATAGGAAGGAGTTGCTACTGAGAGTTTTCAGTCTTTTTTTAGCCACATTTGACATTTTTTGGAAGGTGGGGGGGTTTCTACACTGTACTTTGATCATCTTCAAAATATCAATGTACAGCAGGGCATGAATTAGAAAAGCAAATCGAATCAAGGGATCAGGGGAAGCTACTCTTGCACTCTTGCGAGGTGCTTGAAAAGACCAAAACAAGGTCTTCTGCCACCCTGTTTTCTTAAATTTGCGCCCATTGTCAGTGAAATCTGGCATGTGTGGATGGTGCAGGCATGGCAGTTTGCCAAGGACTGCCTAAAAGCTTTCAAAGAAGACTTAAAATCCACTTTTATGCCGATTTTTGCTCACTGTTTTCTATCGATATTTTCGGGCGCCATTTCAAATGGCTCAAAGCTTTGTGATTGGCTGATCCTGGGGGTGTGTCTGCGATTTGATTGGCTGATTGGGCCCAATTCTGAATTTCTCAGAGCTTTTCTGATTGGATAATTTGAAGACAGAGCTGAGATTTGATTGGCTGATTGGACGCCATTCTGATTTTCTAAAAGCTTTCTTGATTGGATGATTTCAGGGAGGGCTGAGATTTGATTGGCTGTTCAGAAGGGGGGATGTTTGTATATTTATGCTAATTTTTCGGGTCATTTCAGCCTATTCTATGGCAAAGAGGGATCAGACACCTGCACCAAGACCCCTTTTTCCAGAGTCTGAATCCTTAACTCTGCCATTTTATCTATTTTATCTATTTTAATTATAAGTTATTCTTACATCTTATTGTATTTTATTGGCCTATTTTTCGGGTCATTTCAGCCTATTCTATGGTCAAGAGGGATCAGACACCTGCACCAAGACCCCTTTTTTCAGAGTTTGAATCCTCAACTTTGCCATTCTATTTTCTTTTATCTATTTTAATTATTAGTTATTCTTACATCTTATTGTATTTTATTGGCCTATTTCTAAATTCTTCAAACAAGAAAATGTTTTGTGGGAAAAGTTTATGCAACAGCAACTGGTTGCTTCTTTTTTAATTTTATATTTTTGCGCAGCGGTTAAACATAAAATTGACTCATGACTCACGCAGTCACCAAAACTGTTCCAATGTTTTGGTGACCCTGGTAAAGAAAACAGGGAAAAGTTTGGTTTACCTTTCTTTGATTTGTGCAACAGGTATCAGTTGCCTCCGAAAGTGTCTAAGTTGATTTTATGCGCAGCACGTAACAGTCGCGTATGGGTGGGATAGTCGTCATAACCAATTCAATGGCCCTAGTAAGAGAAAAGGAAATAAAAAAAGTCCAAATATTTGACTTAAGCAACAGGCGTCGTCTGCTACGGAATGTGCCGTAAGTCGATTTTTCATGTTTTCGGGGGCGCGTAACTGGCACACGAGTCAGTGGTCAACGTAACTGGCTTTCTCATCACTGTATGAAGGGATTAAAAAAAAAATAATAATAAAAATTTTGTTCCCTTTGCTTGATTTATGCAATTGGAAGCAGTTGTTACTGAAAGAGTTTTCTGTCTTTTTTAGCCACTTGTGACACTATTTTCTGGGATTTCTACACCATACATTGATCATCTTAGCTTATTTAAAGTATCAATGGGTAGCATGCCTGAGTTAGTAACCAATTCAATGGCCCTAGTAATAGGAAAGGAAAAATAAAAAAATCCCTATATTTGACTTAAGCAACAAGTGTCGTCTGCTACAGAACGTGCCGCAAGTCGATTTTTCATGTTTTCATGGGTGCGTAACTGGCACCTACATGTATGGGATGGTAGTCAACGTAACTGAGTTTCTTGTCACGGTATAAAGAGATTGAAGAAAAAAAAGGAAAATTTAGTTCCCTTTGCTTTATTAATGCAATATGAAGGAGTTTTATTTATGAAATAGGAAGGAGTTGCTACTGAGAGTTTTCAGTCTTTTTTTAGCCACTTGTGACATTTTTTGGGAGAGGGGGGTTTCTACACTGCACTTTGATCATCTTCAAAGTATCAATGTACAGCAGGGCATGAATTAGAAAAGCAAATCGAATCAAGGGATCAGGGGAAGCTACTCTTGCACTCTTGCGAGGTGCTTGAAAAGACCAAAACAAGGTCTTCTGCCACCCTGTTTTCTTAAATTTGCGCCCATTGTCAGTGAAATCTGGCATGTGTGGATGGTGCAGGCATGGCAGTTTGCCAAGGACTGTCTAAAAGCTTTCAAAGAAGACTTAAAATCCACTTTTATGCCGATTTTTGCTCACTGTTTTCTATCGATATTTTCGGGCGCCATTTCAAATGGCTCAAAGCTTTGTGATTGGCTGATCCTGGGGGTGTGTCTGCGCTTTGATTGGCTGATTGGGCCCAATTCTGAATTTCTCAGAGCTTTTCTGATTGGATAATTTGAAGACAGAGCTGAGATTTGATTGGCTGATTGGACGCCATTCTGATTTTCTAAAAGCTTTCTTGATTGGATGATTTCAGGGAGGGCTGAGATTTGATTGGCTGTTCAGAAGGGGGGATGTTTGTATATTTATGCTAATTTTTCGGGTCATTTCAGCCTATTCTATAGCAAAGAGGGATCAGACACCTGCACCAAGACCCCTTTTTCCAGAGTCTGAATCCTTAACTCTGCCATTTTATCTATTTTATCTATTTTAATTATTAGTTATTCTTACATCTTATTGTATTTTATTGGCCTATTTTTCGGGTCATTTCAGCCTATTCTATGGTCAAGAGGGATCAGACACCTGCACCAAGACCCCTTTTTGCAGAGTTTGAATCCTCAACTTTGCCATTCTATTTTCTTTTATCTATTTTAAATATTAGTTATTCTTACATCTTATTGTATTTTATTGGCCTATTTCTAAATTCTTCAAACAAGAAAATGTTTTGTGGGAAAAGTTTATGCAACAGCAGCTGGTTGCTTCTTTTTTAATTTTATATTTTTGCGCAGCGGTTAAACATAAAATTGACTCATGACTCACGCAGTCACCAAAACTGTTCCAATGTTTTGGTGACCCTGGTAAAGAAAACAGGGAAAAGTTTGGTTTACCTTTCTTTGATTTGTGCAACAGGTATCAGTTGCCTCCGAAAGTGTCGAAGTTGATTTTATGCGCAGCACGTAACAGTCGCGTATGGGTGGGATAGTCATCGTAACCAATTCAATGGCCCTAGTAAGAGAAAAGGAAATAAAAAAAGTCCAAATATTTGACTTAAGCAACAGGCGTCGTCTGCTACGGAATGTGCCGTAAGTCGATTTTTCGTGTTTTCGGGGGCGCGTAACTGGCACACGAGTCAGTGGTCAACGTAACTGGCTTTCTCGTCACTGTATGAAGGGATTAAAAAAATAATAATAATAAAAATTTTGTTCCCTTTGCTTGATTTATGCAATTGGAAGCAGTTGTTACTGAAAGAGTTTTCTGTCTTTTTTAGCCACTTGTGACACTATTTTCTGGGATTTCTACACTATACATTGATCATCTTAGCTTATTTAAAGTATCAATGGGTAGCATGCCTGAGTTAGTAACCAATTCAATGGCCCTAGTAATAGGAAAGGAAAAATAAAAAAATCCCTATATTTGACTTAAGCAACAAGTGTCGTCTGCTACGGAACGTGCCGCAAGTCGATTTTTCATGTTTTCGTGGGTGCGTAACTGGCACCTACATGTATGGGATGGTAGTCAACGTAACTGGGTTTCTTGTCACGGTATAAAGAGATTGAAAAAAAAAAAGGAAAATTTAGTTCCCTTTGCTTTATTAATGCAATATGAAGGAGTTTTATTTATGAAATAGGAAGGAGTTGCTACTGAGAGTTTTCAGTCTTTTTTTAGCCACTTGTGACATTTTTTGGAAGGTGGGGGGGTTTCTACACTGTACTTTGATCATCTTCAAAGTATCAATGTACAGCAGGGCATGAATTAGAAAAGCAAATCGAATCAAGGGATCAGGGGAAGCTACTCTTGCACTCTTGCGAGGTGCTTGAAAAGACCAAAACAAGGTCTTCTGCCACCCTGTTTTCTTAAATTTGCGCCCATTGTCAGTGAAATCTGGCATGTGTGGATGGTGCAGGCATGGCAGTTTGCCAAGGACTGCCTAAAAGCTTTCAAAGAAGACTTAAAATCCACTTTTATGCCGATTTTTGCTCACTGTTTTCTATCGATATTTTCGGGCGCCATTTCAAATGGCTCAAAGCTTTGTGATTGGCTGATTCTGGGGGTGTGTCTGCGATTTGATTGGCTGATTGGGCCCAATTCTGAATTTCTCAGAGCTTTTCTGATTGGATAATTTGAAGACAGAGCTGAGATTTGATTGGCTGATTGGACGCCATTCTGATTTTCTAAAAGCTTTCTTGATTGGATGATTTCAGGGAGGGCTGAGATTTGATTGGCTGTTCAGAAGGGGGGATGTTTGTATATTTATGCTAATTTTTCGGGTCATTTCAGCCTATTCTATGGCAAAGAGGGATCAGACACCTGCACCAAGACCCCTTTTTCCAGAGTCTGAATCCTTAACTCTGCCATTTTATCTATTTTATCTATTTTAATTATTAGTTATTATTACATCTTATTGTATTTTATTGGCCTATTTTTCGGGTCATTTCAGCCTATTCTATGGTCAAGAGGGATCAGACACCTGCACCAAGACCCCTTTTTTCAGAGTTTGAATCCTCAACTTTGCCATTCTATTTTCTTTTATCTATTTTAAATATTAGTTATTCTTACATCTTATTGTATTTTATTGGCCTATTTCTAAATTCTTCAAACAAGAAAATGTTTTGTGGGAAAAGTTTATGCAACAGCAACTGGTTGCTTCTTTTTTAATTTTATATTTTTGCGCAGCGGTTAAACATAAAATTGACTCATGACTCACGCAGTCACCAAAACTGTTCCAATGTTTTGGTGACCCTGGTAAAGAAAACAGGGAAAAGTTTGGTTTACCTTTCTTTGATTTGTGCAACAGGTATCAGTTGCCTCCGAAAGTGTCGAAGTTGATTTTATGCGCAGCACGTAACAGTCGCGTATGGGTGGGATAGTCATCGTAACCAATTCAATGGCCCTAGTAAGAGAAAAGGAAATAAAAAAGTCCAAATATTTGACTTAAGCAACAGGCGTCGTCTGCTACGGAATGTGCCGTAAGTCGATTTTTCGTGTTTTTGGGGGCGCGTAACTGGCACACGAGTCAGTGGTCAACGTAACTGGCTTTCTCGTCACTGTATGAAGGGATTAAAAAATAATAATAATAATAAAAATTTTGTTCCCTTTGCTTGATTTATGCAATTGGAAGCAGTTGTTACTGAAAGAGTTTTCTGTCTTTTTTAGCCACTTGTGACACTATTTTCTGGGATTTCTACACTATACATTGATCATCTTAGCTTATTTAAAGTATCAATGGGTAGCATGCCTGAGTTAGTAACCAATTCAATAGCCCTAGTAATAGGAAAGGAAAAATAAAAAAATCCCTATATTTGACTTAAGCAACAAGTGTCGTCTGCTACGGAACGTGCCGCAAGTCGATTTTTCATGTTTTCGTGGGTGCGTAACTGGCACCTACATGTATGGGATGGTAGTCAACGTAACTGGGTTTCTTGTCACGGTATAAAGAGATTGAAAAAAAAAAAAGGAAAATTTAGTTCCCTTTGCTTTATTTATGCAATATGAAGGAGTTTTATTTATGAAATAGGAAGGAGTTGCTACTGAGAGTTTTCAGTCTTTTTTTAGCCACTTGTGACATTTTTTGGAAGGTGGGGGGGTTTCTACACTGTACTTTGATCATCTTCAAAGTATCAATGTACAGCAGGGCATGAATTAGAAAAGCAAATCGAATCAAGGGATCAGGGGAAGCTACTCTTGCACTCTTGCGAGGTGCTTGAAAAGACCAAAACAAGGTCTTCTGCCACCCTGTTTTCTTAAATTTGCGCCCATTGTCAGTGAAATCTGGCATGTGTGGATGGTGCAGGCATGGCAGTTTGCCAAGGACTGCCTAAAAGCTTTCAAAGAAGACTTAAAATCCACTTTTATGCCGATTTTTGCTCACTGTTTTCTATCGATATTTTCGGGCGCCATTTCAAATGGCTCAAAGCTTTGTGATTGGCTGATCCTGGGGGTGTGTCTGCGATGTGATTGGCTGATTGGGCCCAATTCTGAATTTCTCAGAGCTTTTCTGATTGGATAATTTGAAGACAGAGCTGAGATTTGATTGGCTGATTGGACGCCATTCTGATTTTCTAAAAGCTTTCTTGATTGGATGATTTCAGGGAGGGCTGAGATTTGATTGGCTGTTCAGAAGGGGGGATGTTTGTATATTTATGCTAATTTTTCGGGTCATTTCAGCCTATTCTATGGCAAAGAGGGATCAGACACCTGCACCAAGACCGCTTTTTCCAGAGTCTGAATCCTTAACTCTGCCATTTTATCTATTTTATCTATTTTAATTATTAGTTATTCTTACATCTTATTGTATTTTATTGGCCTATTTTTCGGGTCATTTCAGCCTATTCTATGGTCAAGAGGGATCAGACACCTGCACCAAGACCCCTTTTTTCAGAGTTTGAATCCTCAACTTTGCCATTCTATTTTCTTTTATCTATTTTAAATATTAGTTATTCTTACATCTTATTGTATTTTATTGGCCTATTTCTAAATTCTTCAAACAAGAAAATGTTTTGTGGGAAAAGTTTATGCAACAGCAACTGGTTGCTTCTTTTTTAATTTTATATTTTTGCGCAGCGGTTAAACATAAAATTGACTCATGACTCACGCAGTCACCAAAACTGTTCCAATGTTTTGGTGACCCTGGTAAAGAAAACAGGGAAAAGTTTGGTTTACCTTTCTTTGATTTGTGCAACAGGTATCAGTTGCCTCCGAAAGTGTCGAAGTTGATTTTATGCGCAGCACGTAACAGTCGCGTATGGGTGGGATAGTCATCGTAACCAATTCAATGGCCCTAGTAAGAGAAAAGGAAATTAAAAAAGTCCAAATATTTGACTTAAGCAACAGGCGTCGTCTGCTACGGAATGTGCCGTAAGTCGATTTTTCGTCTTTTCGGGGGCGCATAACTGGCACACGAGTCAGTGGTCAACGTAACTGGCTTTCTCGTCACTGTATGAAGGGATTAAAAAAATAATAATAATAAAAATTTTGTTCCCTTTGCTTGATTTATGCAATTGGAAGCAGTTGTTACTGAAAGAGTTTTCTGTCTTTTTTAGCCACTTGTGACACTATTTTCTGGGATTTCTACACTATACATTGATCATCTTAGCTTATTTAAAGTATCAATGGGTAGCATGCCTGAGTTAGTAACCAATTCAATGGCCCTAGTAATAGGAAAGGAAAAATAAAAAAATCCCTATATTTGACTTAAGCAACAAGTGTCGTCTGCTACGGAACGTGCCGCAAGTCGATTTTTCATGTTTTCGTGGGTGCGTAACTGGCACCTACATGTATGGGATGGTAGTCAATGTAACTGGGTTTCTTGTCACGGTATAAAGAGATTGATTAAAAAAAGAGGAAAATTTAGTTCCCTTTGCTTTATTTATGCAATATGAAGGAGTTTTATTTATGAAATAGGAAGGAGTTGCTACTGAGAGTTTTCAGTCTTTTTTTAGCCACTTGTGACATTTTTTGGGAGGGGGGGGGTTTCTACACTGTACTTTGATCATCTTCAAAGTATCAATGTACAGCATGGCATGAATTAGAAAAGCAAATCGAATCAAGGGATCAGGGGAAGCTACTCTTGCACTCTTGCGAGGTGCTTGAAAAGACCAAAACAAGGTCTTCTGCCACCCTGTTTTCTTAAATTTGCGCCCATTGTCAGTGAAATCTGGCATGTGTGGATGGTGCAGGCATGGCAGTTTGCCAAGGACTGTCTAAAAGCTTTCAAAGAAGACTTAAAATCCACTTTTATGCCGATTTTTGCTCACTGTTTTCTATCGATATTTTCGGGCGCCATTTCAAATGGCTCAAAGCTTTGTGATTGGCTGATCCTGGGGGTGTGTCTGCGCTTTGATTGGCTGATTGGGCCCAATTCTGAATTTCTCAGAGCTTTTCTGATTGGATAATTTGAAGACAGAGCTGAGATTTGATTGGCTGATTGGACGCCATTCTGATTTTCTAAAAGCTTTCTTGATTGGATGATTTCAGGGAGGGCTGAGATTTGATTGGCTGTTCAGAAGGGGGGATGTTTGTATATTTATGCTAATTTTTCGGGTCATTTCAGCCTATTCTATGGCAAAGAGGGATCAGACACCTGCACCAAGACCCCTTTTTCCAGAGTCTGAATCCTTAACTCTGCCATTTTATCTATTTTATCTATTTTAATTATTAGTTATTCTTACATCTTATTGTATTTTATTGGCCTATTTTTCGGGTCATTTCAGCCTATTCTATGGTCAAGAGGGATCAGACACCTGCACCAAGACCCCTTTTTTCAGAGTTTGAATCCTCAACTTTGCCATTCTATTTTCTTTTATCTATTTTAAATATTAGTTATTCTTACATCTTATTGTATTTTATTGGCCTATTTCTAAATTCTTCAAACAAGAAAATGTTTTGTGGGAAAAGTTTATGCAACAGCAACTGGTTGCTTCTTTTTTAATTTTATATTTTTGCGCAGCGATTAAACATAAAATTGACTCATGACTCACGCAGTCACCAAAACTGTTCCAATGTTTTGGTGACCCTGGTAAAGAAAACAGGGAAAAGTTTGGTTTACCTTTCTTTGATTTGTGCAACAGGTATCAGTTGCCTCCGAAAGTGTCGAAGTTGATTTTATGCGCAGCACGTAACAGTCGCGTATGGGTGGGATAGTCATCGTAACCAATTCAATGGCCCTAGTAAGAGAAAAGGAAATAAAAAAAGTCCAAATATTTGACTTAAGCAACAGGCGTCGTCTGCTACGGAATGTGCCGTAAGTCGATTTTTCGTCTTTTCGGGGGCGCATAACTGGCACACGAGTCAGTGGTCAACGTAACTGGCTTTCTCGTCACTGTATGAAGGGATTAAAAAAATAATAATAATAAAAATTTTGTTCCCTTTGCTTGATTTATGCAATTGGAAGCAGTTGTTACTGAAAGAGTTTTCTGTCTTTTTTAGCCACTTGTGACACTATTTTCTGGGATTTCTACACTATACATTGATCATCTTAGCTTATTTAAAGTATCAATGGGTAGCATGCCTGAGTTAGTAACCAATTCAATGGCCCTAGTAATAGGAAAGGAAAAATAAAAAAATCCCTATATTTGACTTAAGCAACAAGTGTCGTCTGCTACGGAACGTGCCGCAAGTCGATTTTTCATGTTTTCGTGGGTGCGTAACTGGCACCTACATGTATGGGATGGTAGTCAACGTAACTGGGTTTCTTGTCACGGTATAAAGAGATTGAAAAAAAAAAACGAAAATTTAGTTCCCTTTGCTTTATTTATGCAATATGAAGGAGTTTTATTTATGAAATAGGAAGGAGTTGCTACTGAGAGTTTTCAGTCTTTTTTTAGCCACTTGTGACATTTTTTGGAAGGTGGGGGGGTTTCTACACTGTACTTTGATCATCTTCAAAGTATCAATGTACAGTAGGGCATGAATTAGAAAAGCAAATCGAATCAAGGGATCAGGGGAAGCTACTCTTGCACTCTTGCGAGGTGCTTGAAAAGACCAAAACAAGGTCTTCTGCCACCCTGTTTTCTTAAATTTGCGCCCATTGTCAGTGAAATCTGGCATGTGTGGATGGTGCAGGCATGGCAGTTTGCCAAGGACTGCCTAAAAGCTTTCAAAGAAGACTTAAAATCCACTTTTATGCCGATTTTTGCTCACTGTTTTCTATCGATATTTTCGGGCGCCATTTCAAATGGCTCAAAGCTTTGTGATTGGCTGATCCTGGGGGTGTGTCTGCGCTTTGATTGGCTGATTGGGCCCAATTCTGAATTTCTAAGAGCTTTTCTGATTGGATAATTTGAAGACAGAGCTGAGATTTGATTGGCTGATTGGACGCCATTCTGATTTTCTAAAAGCTTTCTTGATTGGATGATTTCAGGGAGGGCTGAGATTTGATTGGCTGTTCAGAAGGGGGGATGTTTGTATATTTATGCTAATTTTTCGGGTCATTTCAGCCTATTCTATGGCAAAGAGGGATCAGACACCTGCACCAAGACCCCTTTTTCCAGAGTCTGAATCCTTAACTCTGCCATTTTATCTATTTTATCTATTTTAATTATTAGTTATTCTTACATCTTATTGTATTTTATTGGCCTATTTTTCGGGTCATTTCAGCCTATTCTATGGTCAAGAGGGATCAGACACCTGCACCAAGACCCCTTTTTTCAGAGTTTGAATCCTCAACTTTGCCATTCTATTTTCTTTTATCTATTTTAAATATTAGTTATTCTTACATCTTATTGTATTTTATTGGCCTATTTCTAAATTCTTCAAACAAGAAAATGTTTTGTGGGAAAAGTTTATGCAACAGCAACTGGTTGCTTCTTTTTTAATTTTATATTTTTGCGCAGCGGTTAAACATAAAATTGACTCATGACTCACGCAGTCACCAAAACTGTTCCAATGTTTTGGTGACCCTGGTAAAGAAAACAGGGAAAAGTTTGGTTTACCTTTCTTTGATTTGTGCAACAGGTATCAGTTGCCTCCGAAAGTGTCGAAGTTGATTTTATGCGCAGCACGTAACAGTCGCGTATGGGTGGGATAGTCATCGTAACCAATTCAATGGCCCTAGTAAGAGAAAAGGAAATAAAAAAAGTCCAAATATTTGACTTAAGCAACAGGCGTCGTCTGCTACGGAATGTGCCGTAAGTCGATTTTTCATGTTTTCAGGGGCGCATAACTGGCACACGAGTCAGTGGTCAACGTAACTGGCTTTCTCGTCACTGTATGAAGGGATTAAAAAAATAATAATAATAAAAATTTTGTTCCCTTTGCTTGATTTATGCAATTGGAAGCAGTTGTTAATGAAAGAGTTTTCTGTCTTTTTTAGCCACTTGTGACACTATTTTCTGGGATTTCTACACTATACATTGATCATCTTAGCTTATTTAAAGTATCAATGGGTAGCATGCCTGAGTTAGTAACCAATTCAATGGCCCTAGTAATAGGAAAGGAAAAATAAAAAAATCCCTATATTTGACTTAAGCAACAAGTGTCGTCTGCTACGGAACGTGCCGCAAGTCGATTTTTCATGTTTTCGTGGGTGCGTAACTGGCACCTACATGTATGGGATGGTAGTCAACGTAACTGGGTTCCTTGTCACGGTATAAAGAGATTGAAAAAAAAAAAACGAAAATTTAGTTCCCTTTGCTTTATTTATGCAATATGAAGGAGTTTTATTTATGAAATAGGAAGGAGTTGCTACTGAGAGTTTTCAGTCTTTTTTTAGCCACTTGTGACATTTTTTGGAAGGTGGGGGGGTTTCTACACTGTACTTTGATCATCTTCAAAGTATCAATGTACAGCAGGGCATGAATTAGAAAAGCAAATCGAATCAAGGGATCAGGGGAAGCTACTCTTGCACTCTTGCGAGGTGCTTGAAAAGACCAAAACAAGGTCTTCTGCCACCCTGTTTTCTTAAATTTGCGCCCATTGTCAGTGAAATCTGGCATGTGTGGATGGTGCAGGCATGGCAGTTTGCCAAGGACTGCCTAAAAGCTTTCAAAGAAGACTTAAAATCCACTTTTATGCCGATTTTTGCTCACTGTTTTCTATCGATATTTTCGGGCGCCATTTCAAATGGCTCAAAGCTTTGTGATTGGCTGATCCTGGGGGTGTGTCTGCGATGTGATTGGCTGATTGGGCCCAATTCTGAATTTCTCAGAGCTTTTCTGATTGGATAATTTGAAGACAGAGCTGAGATTTGATTGGCTGATTGGACGCCATTCTGATTTTCTAAAAGCTTTCTTGATTGGATGATTTCAGGGAGGGCTGAGATTTGATTGGCTGTTAAGAAGGGGGGATGTTTGTATATTTATGCTAATTTTTCGGGTCATTTCAGCCTATTCTATGGCAAAGAGGGATCAGACACCTGCACCAAGACCCCTTTTTCCAGAGTCTGAATCCTTAACTCTGCCATTTTATCTATTTTATCTATTTTAATTATTAGTTATTCTTACATCTTATTGTATTTTATTGGCCTATTTTTCGGGTCATTTCAGCCTATTCTATGGTCAAGAGGGATCAGACACCTGCACCAAGACCCCTTTTTTCAGAGTTTGAATCCTCAACTTTGCCATTCTATTTTCTTTTATCTATTTTAATTATTAGTTATTCTTACATCTTATTGTATTTTATTGGCCTATTTCTAAATTCTTCAAACAAGAAAATGTTTTGTGGGAAAAGTTTATGCAACAGCAACTGGTTGCTTCTTTTTTAATTTTATATTTTTGCGCAGCAGTTAAACATAAAATTGACTCATGACTCACGCAGTCACCAAAACTGTTCCAATGTTTTGGTGACCCTGGTAAAGAAAACAGGGAAAAGTTTGGTTTACCTTTCTTTGATTTGTGCAACAGGTATCAGTTGCCTCCGAAAGTGTCGAAGTTGATTTTATGCGCAGCATGTAACAGTCGCGTATGTGTGGGATAGTCATCGTAACCAATTCAATGGCCCTAGTAAGAGAAAAGGAAATAAAAAAAGTCCAAATATTTGACTTAAGCAACAGGCGTCGTCTGCTACGGAATGTGCCGTAAGTCGATTTTTCGTGTTTTCGGGGGCGCGTAACTGGCACACGAGTCAGTGGTCAACGTAACTGGCTTTCTCGTCACTGTATGAAGGGATTAAAAAAAAAATAATAATAATAAAAATTTTGTTCCCTTTGCTTGATTTATGCAATTGGAAGCAGTTGTTACTGAAAGAGTTTTCTGTCTTTTTTAGCCACTTGTGACACTATTTTCTGGGATTTCTACACTATACATTGATCATCTTAGCTTATTTAAAGTATCAATGGGTAGCATGCCTGAGTTAGTAACCAATTCAATGGCCCTAGTAATAGGAAAGGAAAAATAAAAAAATCCCTATATTTGACTTAAGCAACAAGTGTCGTCTGCTACGGAACGTGCCGCAAGTCGATTTTTCATGTTTTCGTGGGTGCGTAACTGGCACCTACATGTATGGGATGGTAGTCAACGTAACTGGGTTTCTTGTCACGGTATAAAGAGATTGAAAAAAAAAAAGGAAAATTTAGTTCCCTTTGCTTTATTTATGCAATATGAAGGAGTTTTATTTATGAAATAGGAAGGAGTTGCTACTGAGAGTTTTCAGTCTTTTTTTAGCCACTTGTGACATTTTTTGGAAGGTGGGGGGGTTTCTACACTGTACTTTGATCATCTTCAAAGTATCAATGTACAGCAGGGCATGAATTAGAAAAGCAAATCGAATCAAGGGATCAGGGGAAGCTACTCTTGCACTCTTGCGAGGTGCTTGAAAAGACCAAAACAAGGTCTTCTGCCACCCTGTTTTCTTAAATTTGCGCCCATTGTCAGTGAAATCTGGCATGTGTGGATGGTGCAGGCATGGCAGTTTGCCAAGGACTGCCTAAAAGCTTTCAAAGAAGACTTAAAATCCACTTTTATGCCGATTTTTGCTCACTGTTTTCTATCGATATTTTCGGGCGCCATTTCAAATGGCTCAAAGCTTTGTGATTGGCTGATCCTGGGGGTGTGTCTGCGATGTGATTGGCTGATTGGGCCCAATTCTGAATTTCTCAGAGCTTTTCTGATTGGATAATTTGAAGACAGAGCTGAGATTTGATTGGCTGATTGGACGCCATTCTGATTTTCTAAAAGCTTTCTTGATTGGATGATTTCAGGGAGGGCTGAGATTTGATTGGCTGTTCAGAAGGGGGGATGTTTGTATATTTATGCTAATTTTTCGGGTCATTTCAGCCTATTCTATGGCAAAGAGGGATCAGACACCTGCACCAAGACCGCTTTTTCCAGAGTCTGAATCCTTAACTCTGCCATTTTATCTATTTTATCTATTTTAATTATTAGTTATTCTTACATCTTATTGTATTTTATTGGCCTATTTTTCGGGTCATTTCAGCCTATTCTATGGTCAAGAGGGATCAGACACCTGCACCAAGACCCCTTTTTTCAGAGTTTGAATCCTCAACTTTGCCATTCTATTTTCTTTTATCTATTTTAAATATTAGTTATTCTTACATCTTATTGTATTTTATTGGCCTATTTCTAAATTCTTCAAACAAGAAAATGTTTTGTGGGAAAAGTTTATGCAACAGCAACTGGTTGCTTCTTTTTTAATTTTATATTTTTGCGCAGCGGTTAAACATAAAATTGACTCATGACTCACGCAGTCACCAAAACTGTTCCAATGTTTTGGTGACCCTGGTAAAGAAAACAGGGAAAAGTTTGGTTTACCTTTCTTTGATTTGTGCAACAGGTATCAGTTGCCTCCGAAAGTGTCCAAGTTGACTTTGTGCGCAGCACGTAACAGTCGCGTATGGGTGGGATAGTCATCGTAACCAATTCAATGGCCCTAGTAAGAGAAAAGGAAATTAAAAAAGTCCAAATATTTGACTTAAGCAACAGGCGTCGTCTGCTACGGAATGTGCCGTAAGTCGATTTTTCGTGTTTTCGGGGGCGCATAACTGGCACACGAGTCAGTGGTCAACGTAACTGGCTTTCTCGTCACTGTATGAAGGGATTAAAAAAATAATAATAATAAAAATTTTGTTCCCTTTGCTTGATTTATGCAATTGGAAGCAGTTGTTACTGAAAGAGTTTTCTGTCTTTTTTAGCCACTTGTGACACTATTTTCTGGGATTTCTACACTATACATTGATCATCTTAGCTTATTTAAAGTATCAATGGGTAGCATGCCTGAGTTAGTAACCAATTCAATGGCCCTAGTAATAGGAAAGGAAAAATAAAAAAATCCCTATATTTGACTTAAGCAACAAGTGTCGTCTGCTACGGAACGTGCCGCAAGTCGATTTTTCATGTTTTCGTGGGTGCGTAACTGGCACCTACATGTATGGGATGGTAGTCAACGTAACTGGGTTCCTTGTCACGGTATAAAGAGATTGAAAAAAAAAAAACGAAAATTTAGTTCCCTTTGCTTTATTTATGCAATATGAAGGAGTTTTATTTATGAAATAGGAAGGAGTTGCTACTGAGAGTTTTCAGTCTTTTTTTAGCCACTTGTGACATTTTTTGGAAGGTGGGGGGGTTTCTACACTGTACTTTGATCATCTTCAAAGTATCAATGTACAGCAGGGCATGAATTAGAAAAGCAAATCGAATCAAGGGATCAGGGGAAGCTACTCTTGCACTCTTGCGAGGTGCTTGAAAAGACCAAAACAAGGTCTTCTGCCACCCTGTTTTCTTAAATTTGCGCCCATTGTCAGTGAAATCTGGCATGTGTGGATGGTGCAGGCATGGCAGTTTGCCAAGGACTGCCTAAAAGCTTTCAAAGAAGACTTAAAATCCACTTTTATGCCGATTTTTGCTCACTGTTTTCTATCGATATTTTCGGGCGCCATTTCAAATGGCTCAAAGCTTTGTGATTGGCTGATCCTGGGGGTGTGTCTGCGATGTGATTGGCTGATTGGGCCCAATTCTGAATTTCTCAGAGCTTTTCTGATTGGATAATTTGAAGACAGAGCTGAGATTTGATTGGCTGATTGGACGCCATTCTGATTTTCTAAAAGCTTTCTTGATTGGATGATTTCAGGGAGGGCTGAGATTTGATTGGCTGTTCAGAAGGGGGGATGTTTGTATATTTATGCTAATTTTTCGGGTCATTTCAGCCTATTCTATGGCAAAGAGGGATCAGACACCTGCACCAAGACCCCTTTTTCCAGAGTCTGAATCCTTAACTCTGCCTTTTTATCTATTTTATCTATTTTAATCATTAGTTATTCTTACATCTTATTGTATTTTATTGGCCTATTTTTCGGGTCATTTCAGCCTATTCTATGGTCAAGAGGGATCAGACACCTGCACCAAGACCCCTTTTTTCAGAGTTTGAATCCTCAACTTTGCCATTCTATTTTCTTTTATCTATTTTAAATATTAGTTATTCTTACATCTTATTGTATTTTATTGGCCTATTTCTAAATTCTTCAAACAAGAAAATGTTTTGTGGGAAAAGTTTATGCAACAGCAACTGGTTGCTTCTTTTTTAATTTTATATTTTTGCGCAGCGGTTAAACATAAAATTGACTCATGACTCACGCAGTCACCAAAACTGTTCCAATGTTTTGGTGACCCTGGTAAAGAAAACAGGGAAAAGTTTGGTTTACCTTTCTTTGATTTGTGCAACAGGTATCAGTTGCCTCCGAAAGTGTCGAAGTTGATTTTATGCGCAGCACGTAACAGTCGCGTATGGGTGGGATAGTCATCGTAACCAATTCAATGGCCCTAGTAAGAGAAAAGGAAATAAAAAAAGTCCAAATATTTGACTTAAGCAACAGGCGTCGTCTGCTACGGAATGTGCCGTAAGTCGATTTTTCATGTTTTCAGGGGCGCATAACTGGCACACGAGTCAGATGTCAACGTAACTGGCTTTCTCGTCACTGTATGAAGGGATTAAAAAAATAATAATAATAAAAATTTTGTTCCCTTTGCTTGATTTATGCAATTGGAAGCAGTTGTTAATGAAAGAGTTTTCTGTCTTTTTTAGCCACTTGTGACACTATTTTCTGGGATTTCTACACTATACATTGATCATCTTAGCTTATTTAAAGTATCAATGGGTAGCATGCCTGAGTTAGTAACCAATTCAATGGCCCTAGTAATAGGAAAGGAAAAATAAAAAAATCCCTATATTTGACTTAAGCAACAAGTGTCGTCTGCTACGGAACGTGCCGCAAGTCGATTTTTCATGTTTTCCTGGGTGCGTAACTGGCACCTACATGTATGGGATGGTAGTCAACGTAACTGGGTTCCTTGTCACGGTATAAAGAGATTGAAAAAAAAAAACGAAAATTTAGTTCCCTTTGCTTTATTTATGCAATATGAAGGAGTTTTATTTATGAAATAGGAAGGAGTTGCTACTGAGAGTTTTCAGTCTTTTTTTAGCCACTTGTGACATTTTTTGGAAGGTGGGGGGGTTTCTACACTGTACTTTGATCATCTTCAAAGTATCAATGTACAGCAGGGCATGAATTAGAAAAGCAAATCGAATCAAGGGATCAGGGGAAGCTACTCTTGCACTCTTGCGAGGTGCTTGAAAAGACCAAAACAAGGTCTTCTGCCACCCTGTTTTCTTAAATTTGCGCCCATTGTCAGTGAAATCTGGCATGTGTGGATGGTGCAGGCATGGCAGTTTGCCAAGGACTGCCTAAAAGCTTTCAAAGAAGACTTAAAATCCACTTTTATGCCGATTTTTGCTCACTGTTTTCTATCGATATTTTCGGGCGCCATTTCAAATGGCTCAAAGCTTTGTGATTGGCTGATTCTGGGGGTGTGTCTGCGATTTGATTGGCTGATTGGGCCCAATTCTGAATTTCTCAGAGCTTTTCTGATTGGATAATTTGAAGACAGAGCTGAGATTTGATTGGCTGATTGGACGCCATTCTGATTTTCTAAAAGCTTTCTTGATTGGATGATTTCAGGGAGGGCTGAGATTTGATTGGCTGTTAAGAAGGGGGGATGTTTGTATATTTATGCTAATTTTTCGGGTCATTTCAGCCTATTCTATGGCAAAGAGGGATCAGACACCTGCACCAAGACCCCTTTTTCCAGAGTCTGAATCCTTAACTCTGCCATTTTATCTATTTTATCTATTTTAATTATTAGTTATTCTTACATCTTATTGTATTTTATTGGCCTATTTTTCGGGTCATTTCAGCCTATTCTATGGTCAAGAGGGATCAGACACCTGCACCAAGACCCCTTTTTTCAGAGTTTGAATCCTCAACTTTGCCATTCTATTTTCTTTTATCTATTTTAATTATTAGTTATTCTTACATCTTATTGTATTTTATTGGCCTATTTCTAAATTCTTCAAACAAGAAAATGTTTTGTGGGAAAAGTTTATGCAACAGCAACTGGTTGCTTCTTTTTTAATTTTATATTTTTGCGCAGCAGTTAAACATAAAATTGACTCATGACTCACGCAGTCACCAAAACTGTTCCAATGTTTTGGTGACCCTGGTAAAGAAAACAGGGAAAAGTTTGGTTTACCTTTCTTTGATTTGTGCAACAGGTATCAGTTGCCTCCGAAAGTGTCCAAGTTGATTTTATGCGCAGCATGTAACAGTCGCGTATGTGTGGGATAGTCATCGTAACCAATTCAATGGCCCTAGTAAGAGAAAAGGAAATAAAAAAAGTCCAAATATTTGACTTAAGCAACAGGCGTCGTCTGCTACGGAATGTGCCGTAAGTCGATTTTTCGTGTTTTCGGGGGCGCGTAACTGGCACACGAGTCAGTGGTCAACGTAACTGGCTTTCTCGTCACTGTATGAAGGGATTAAAAAAAAAATAATAATAATAAAAATTTTGTTCCCTTTGCTTGATTTATGCAATTGGAAGCAGTTGTTACTGAAAGAGTTTTCTGTCTTTTTTAGCCACTTGTGACACTATTTTCTGGGATTTCTACACTATACATTGATCATCTTAGCTTATTTAAAGTATCAATGGGTAGCATGCCTGAGTTAGTAACCAATTCAATGGCCCTAGTAATAGGAAAGGAAAAATAAAAAAATCCCTATATTTGACTTAAGCAACAAGTGTCGTCTGCTACGGAACGTGCCGCAAGTCGATTTTTCATGTTTTCGTGGGTGCGTAACTGGCACCTACATGTATGGGATGGTAGTCAACGTAACTGGGTTTCTTGTCACGGTATAAAGAGATTGATTAAAAAAAAAGGAAAATTTAGTTCCCTTTGCTTTATTTATGCAATATGAAGGAGTTTTATTTATGAAATAGGAAGGAGTTGCTACTGAGAGTTTTCAGTCTTTTTTTAGCCACTTGTGACATTTTTTGGGAGGGGGGGGTTTCTACACTGTACTTTGATCATCTTCAAAGTATCAATGTACAGCATGGCATGAATTAGAAAAGCAAATCGAATCAAGGGATCAGGGGAAGCTACTCTTGCACTCTTGCGAGGTGCTTGAAAAGACCAAAACAAGGTCTTCTGCCACCCTGTTTTCTTAAATTTGCGCCCATTGTCAGTGAAATCTGGCATGTGTGGATGGTGCAGGCATGGCAGTTTGCCAAGGACTGTCTAAAAGCTTTCAAAGAAGACTTAAAATCCACTTTTATGCCGATTTTTGCTCACTGTTTTCTATCGATATTTTCGGGCGCCATTTCAAATGGCTCAAAGCTTTGTGATTGGCTGATCCTGGGGGTGTGTCTGCGATGTGATTGGCTGATTGGGCCCAATTCTGAATTTCTCAGAGCTTTTCTGATTGGATAATTTGAAGACAGAGCTGAGATTTGATTGGCTGATTGGACGCCATTCTGATTTTCTAAAAGCTTTCTTGATTGGATGATTTCAGGGAGGGCTGAGATTTGATTGGCTGTTAAGAAGGGGGGATGTTTGTATATTTATGCTAATTTTTCGGGTCATTTCAGCCTATTCTATGGCAAAGAGGGATCAGACACCTGCACCAAGACCGCTTTTTCCAGAGTCTGAATCCTTAACTCTGCCATTTTATCTATTTTATCTATTTTAATTATTAGTTATTCTTACATCTTATTGTATTTTATTGGCCTATTTTTCGGGTCATTTCAGCCTATTCTATGGTCAAGAGGGATCAGACACCTGCACCAAGACCCCTTTTTTCAGAGTTTGAATCCTCAACTTTGCCATTCTATTTTCTTTTATCTATTTTAAATATTAGTTATTCTTACATCTTATTGTATTTTATTGGCCTATTTCTAAATTCTTCAAACAAGAAAATGTTTTGTGGGAAAAGTTTATGCAACAGCAACTGGTTGCTTCTTTTTTAATTTTATATTTTTGCGCAGCGGTTAAACATAAAATTGACTCATGACTCACGCAGTCACCAAAACTGTTCCAATGTTTTGGTGACCCTGGTAAAGAAAACAGGGAAAAGTTTGGTTTACCATTCTTTGATTTGTGCAACAGGTATCAGTTGCCTCCGAAAGTGTCGAAGTTGATTTTATGCGCAGCACGTAACAGTCGCGTATGGGTGGGATAGTCATCGTAACCAATTCAATGGCCCTAGTAAGAGAAAAGGAAATTAAAAAAGTCCAAATATTTGACTTAAGCAACAGGCGTCGTCTGCTACGGAATGTGCCGTAAGTCGATTTTTCGTCTTTTCGGGGGCGCATAACTGGCACACGAGTCAGTGGTCAACGTAACTGGCTTTCTCGTCACTGTATGAAGGGATTAAAAAAATAATAATAATAAAAATTTTGTTCCCTTTGCTTGATTTATGCAATTGGAAGCAGTTGTTACTGAAAGAGTTTTCTGTCTTTTTTAGCCACTTGTGACACTATTTTCTGGGATTTCTACACTATACATTGATCATCTTAGCTTATTTAAAGTATCAATGGGTAGCATGCCTGAGTTAGTAACCAATTCAATGGCCCTAGTAATAGGAAAGGAAAAATAAAAAAAATCCCTATATTTGACTTAAGCAACAAGTGTCGTCTGCTACGGAACGTGCCGCAAGTCGATTTTTCATGTTTTCGTGGGTGCGTAACTGGCACCTACATGTATGGGATGGTAGTCAATGTAACTGGGTTTCTTGTCACGGTATAAAGAGATTGAAAAAAAAAAAGGAAAATTTAGTTCCCTTTGCTTTATTTATGCAATATGAAGGAGTTTTATTTATGAAATAGGAAGGAGTTGCTACTGAGAGTTTTCAGTCTTTTTTTAGCCACTTGTGACATTTTTTGGAAGGTGGGGGGGTTTCTACACTGTACTTTGATCATCTTCAAAGTATCAATGTACAGCAGGGCATGAATTAGAAAAGCAAATCGAATCAAGGGATCAGGGGAAGCTACTCTTGCACTCTTGCGAGGTGCTTGAAAAGACCAAAACAAGGTCTTCTGCCACCCTGTTTTCTTAAATTTGCGCCCATTGTCAGTGAAATCTGGCATGTGTGGATGGTGCAGGCATGGCAGTTTGCCAAGGACTGCCTAAAAGCTTTCAAAGAAGACTTAAAATCCACTTTTATGCCGATTTTTGCTCACTGTTTTCTATCGATATTTTCGGGCGCCATTTCAAATGGCTCAAAGCTTTGTGATTGGCTGATCCTGGGGGTGTGTCTGCGATTTGATTGGCTGATTGGGCCCAATTCTGAATTTCTCAGAGCTTTTCTGATTGGATAATTTGAAGACAGAGCTGAGATTTGATTGGCTGATTGGACGCCATTCTGATTTTCTAAAAGCTTTCTTGATTGGATGATTTCAGGGAGGGCTGAGATTTGATTGGCTGTTCAGAAGGGGGGATGTTTGTATATTTATGCTAATTTTTCGGGTCATTTCAGCCTATTCTATGGCAAAGAGGGATCAGACACCTGCACCAAGACCCCTTTTTTCAGAGTTTGAATCCTCAACTTTGCCATTCTATTTTCTTTTATCTATTTTAAATATTAGTTATTCTTACATCTTATTGTATTTTATTGGCCTATTTCTAAATTCTTCAAACAAGAAAATGTTTTGTGGGAAAAGTTTATGCAACAGCAACTGGTTGCTTCTTTTTTAATTTTATATTTTTGCTCAGCGGTTAAACATAAAATTGACTCATGACTCACGCAGTCACCAAAACTGTTCCAATGTTTTGGTGACCCTGGTAAAGAAAACAGGGAAAAGTTTGGTTTACCTTTCTTTGATTTGTGCAACAGGTATCAGTTGCCTCCGAAAGTGTCGAAGTTGATTTTATGCGCAGCACGTAACAGTCGCGTATGGGTGGGATAGTCATCGTAACCAATTCAATGGCCCTAGTAAGAGAAAAGGAAATAAAAAAAGTCCAAATATTTGACTTAAGCAACAGGCGTCGTCTGCTACGGAATGTGCCGTAAGTCGATTTTTCGTGTTTTCGGGGGCGCGTAACTGGCACACGAGTCAGTGGTCAACGTAACTGGCTTTCTCGTCACTGTATGAAGGGATTAAAAAAATAATAATAATAATAAAAATTTTGTTCCCTTTGCTTGATTTATGCAATTGGAAGCAGTTGTTACTGAAAGAGTTTTCTGTCTTTTTTAGCCACTTGTGACACTATTTTCTGGGATTTCTACACTATACATTGATCATCTTAGCTTATTTAAAGTATCAATGGGTAGCATGCCTGAGTTAGTAACCAATTCAATGGCCCTAGTAATAGGAAAGGAAAAATAAAAAAAATCCCTATATTTGACTTAAGCAACAAGTGTCGTCTGCTACGGAACGTGCCGCAAGTCGATTTTTCATGTTTTCGTGGGTGCGTAACTGGCACCTACATGTATGGGATGGTAGTCAATGTAACTGGGTTTCTTGTCACGGTATAAAGAGATTGAAAAAAAAAAAGGAAAATTTAGTTCCCTTTGCTTTATTTATGCAATATGAAGGAGTTTTATTTATGAAATAGGAAGGAGTTGCTACTGAGAGTTTTCAGTCTTTTTTTAGCCACTTGTGACATTTTTTGGAAGGTGGGGGGGTTTCTACACTGTACTTTGATCATCTTCAAAGTATCAATGTACAGCATGGCATGAATTAGAAAAGCAAATCGAATCAAGGGATCAGGGGAAGCTACTCTTGCACTCTTGCGAGGTGCTTGAAAAGACCAAAACAAGGTCTTCTGCCACCCTGTTTTCTTAAATTTGCGCCCATTGTCAGTGAAATCTGGCATGTGTGGATGGTGCAGGCATGGCAGTTTGCCAAGGACTGTCTAAAAGCTTTCAAAGAAGACTTAAAATCCACTTTTATGCCGATTTTTGCTCACTGTTTTCTATCGATATTTTCGGGCGCCATTTCAAATGGCTCAAAGCTTTGTGATTGGCTGATCCTGGGGGTGTGTCTGCGATTTGATTGGCTGATTGGGCCCAATTCTGAATTTCTCAGAGCTTTTCTGATTGGATAATTTGAAGACAGAACTGAGATTTGATTGGCTGATTGGACGCCATTCTGATTTTCTAAAAGCTTTCTTGATTGGATGATTTCAGGGAGGGCTGAGATTTGATTGGCTGTTCAGAAGGGGGGATGTTTGTATATTTATGCTAATTTTTCGGGTCATTTCAGCCTATTCTATGGCAAAGAGGGATCAGACACCTGCACCAAGACACCTTTTTCCAGAGTCTGAATCCTTAACTCTGCCATTTTATCTATTTTATCTATTTTAATTATTAGTTATTCTTACATCTTATTGTATTTTATTGGCCTATTTTTCGGGTCATTTCAGCCTATTCTATGGTCAAGAGGGATCAGACACCTGCACGAAGACCCCTTTTTTCAGAGTTTGAATCCTCAACTTTGCCATTCTATTTTCTTTTATCTATTTTAAATATTAGTTATTCTTACATCTTATTGTATTTTATTGGCCTATTTCTAAATTCTTCAAACAAGAAAATGTTTTGTGGGAAAAGTTTATGCAACAGCAACTGGTTGCTTCTTTTTTAATTTTATATTTTTGCGCAGCGGTTAAACATAAAATTGACTCATGACTCACGCAGTCACCAAAACTGTTCCAATGTTTTGGTGACCCTGGTAAAGAAAACAGGGAAAAGTTTGGTTTACCTTTCTTTGATTTGTGCAACAGGTATCAGTTGCCTCCGAAAGTGTCGAAGTTGATTTTATGCGCAGCACGTAACAGTCGCGTATGGGTGGGATAGTCATCGTAACCAATTCAATGGCCCTAGTAAGAGAAAAGGAAATAAAAAAAGTCCAAATATTTGACTTAAGCAACAGGCGTCGTCTGCTACGGAATGTGCCGTAAGTCGATTTTTCGTCTTTTCGGGGGCGCGTAACTGGCACACGAGTCAGTGGTCAACGTAACTGGCTTTCTCGTCACTGTATGAAGGGATTAAAAAAATAATAATAATAAAAATTTTGTTCCCTTTGCTTGATTTATGCAATTGGAAGCAGTTGTTACTGAAAGAGTTTTCTGTCTTTTTTAGCCACTTGTGACACAATTTTCTGGGATTTCTACACTATACATTGATCATCTTAGCTTATTTAAAGTATCAATGGGTAGCATGCCTGAGTTAGTAACCAATTCAATGGCCCTAGTAATAGGAAAGGAAAAATAAAAAAATCCCTATATTTGACTTAAGCAACAAGTGTCGTCTGCTACGGAACGTGCCGCAAGTCGATTTTTCATGTTTTCGTGGGTGCGTAACTGGCACCTACATGTATGGGATGGTAGTCAACGTAACTGGGTTTCTTGTCACGGTATAAAGAGATTGAAAAAAAAAAAGGAAAATTTAGTTCCCTTTGCTTTATTAATGCAATATGAAGGAGTTTTATTTATGAAATAGGAAGGAGTTGCTACTGAGAGTTTTCAGTCTTTTTTTAGCCACTTGTGACATTTTTTGGAAGGTGGGGGGGTTTCTACACTGTACTTTGATCATCTTCAAAGTATCAATGTACAGCAGGGCATGAATTAGAAAAGCAAATCGAATCAAGGGATCAGGGGAAGCTACTCTTGCACTCTTGCGAGGTGCTTGAAAAGACCAAAACAAGGTCTTCTGCCACCCTGTTTTCTTAAATTTGCGCCCATTGTCAGTGAAATCTGGCATGTGTGGATGGTGCAGGCATGGCAGTTTGCCAAGGACTGCCTAAAAGCTTTCAAAGAAGACTTAAAATCCACTTTTATGCCGATTTTTGCTCACTGTTTTCTATCGATATTTTCGGGCGCCATTTCAAATGGCTCAAAGCTTTGTGATTGGCTGATCCTGGGGGTGTGTCTGCGGTTTGATTGGCTGATTGGGCCCAATTCTGAATTTCTCAGAGCTTTTCTGATTGGATAATTTGAAGACAGAGCTGAGATTTGATTGGCTGATTGGACGCCATTCTGATTTTCTAAAAGCTTTCTTGATTGGATGATTTCAGGGAGGGCTGAGATTTGATTGGCTGTTCAGAAGGGGGGATGTTTGTATATTTATGCTAATTTTTCGGGTCATTTCAGCCTATTCTATGGCAAAGAGGGATCAGACACCTGCACCAAGACCCCTTTTTCCAGAGTCTGAATCCTTAACTCTGCCATTTTATCTATTTTATCTATTTTAATTATTAGTTATTCTTACATCTTATTGTATTTTATTGGCCTATTTTTCGGGTCATTTCAGCCTATTCTATGGTCAAGAGGGATCAGACACCTGCACTAAGACCCCTTTTTGCAGAGTTTGAATCCTCAACTTTGCCATTCTATTTTCTTTTATCTATTTTAAATATTAGTTATTCTTACATCTTATTGTATTTTATTGGCCTATTTCTAAATTCTTCAAACAAGAAAATGTTTTGTGGGAAAAGTTTATGCAACAGCAACTGGTTGCTTCTTTTTTAATTTTATATTTTTGCGCAGCGGTTAAACATAAAATTGACTCATGACTCACGCAGTCACCAAAACTGTTCCAATGTTTTGGTGACCCTGGTAAAGAAAACAGGGAAAAGTTTGGTTTACCTTTCTTTGATTTGTGCAACAGGTATCAGTTGCCTCCGAAAGTGTCGAAGTTGATTTTATGCGCAGCACGTAACAGTCGCGTATGGGTGGGATAGTCATCGTAACCAATTCAATGGCCCTAGTAAGAGAAAAGGAAATAAAAAAAGTCCAAATATTTGACTTAAGCAACAGGCGTCGTCTGCTACGGAATGTGCCGTAAGTCGATTTTTCGTGTTTTCGGGGGCGCGTAACTGGCACACGAGTCAGTGGTCAACGTAACTGGCTTTCTCGTCACTGTATGAAGGGATTAAAAAAATAATAATAATAAAAATTTTGTTCCCTTTGCTTGATTTATGCAATTGGAAGCAGTTGTTACTGAAAGAGTTTTCTGTCTTTTTTAGCCACTTGTGACACTATTTTCTGGGATTTCTACACTATACATTGATCATCTTAGCTTATTTAAAGTATCAATGGGTAGCATGCCTGAGTTAGTAACCAATTCAATGGCCCTAGTAATAGGAAAGGAAAAATAAAAAAATCCCTATATTTGACTTAAGCAACAAGTGTCGTCTGCTACAGAACGTGCCGCATGTCGATTTTTCATGTTTTCGTGGGTGCGTAACTGGCACCTACATGTATGGGATGGTAGTCAACGTAACTGGGTTTCTTGTCACGGTATAAAGAGATTGAAAAAAAAAAAGGAAAATTTAGTTCCCTTTGCTTTATTTATGCAATATGAAGGAGTTTTATTTATGAAATAGGAAGGAGTTGCTACTGAGAGTTTTCAGTCTTTTTTTAGCCACTTGTGACATTTTTTGGAAGGTGGGGGGGTTTCTACACTGTACTTTGATCATCTTCAAAGTATCAATGTACAGCAGGGCATGAATTAGAAAAGCAAATCGAATCAAGGGATCAGGGGAAGCTACTCTTGCACTCTTGCGAGGTGCTTGAAAAGACCAAAACAAGGTCTTCTGCCACCCTGTTTTCTTAAATTTGCGCCCATTGTCAGTGAAATCTGGCATGTGTGGATGGTGCAGGCATGGCAGTTTGCCAAGGACTGCCTAAAAGCTTTCAAAGAAGACTTAAAATCCACTTTTATGCCGATTTTTGCTCACTGTTTTCTATCGATATTTTCGGGCGCCATTTCAAATGGCTCAAAGCTTTGTGATTGGCTGATCCTGGGGGTGTGTCTGCGATTTGATTGGCTGATTGGGCCCAATTCTGAATTTCTCAGAGCTTTTCTGATTGGATAATTTGAAGACAGAGCTGAGATTTGATTGGCTGATTGGACGCCATTCTGATTTTCTAAAAGCTTTCTTGATTGGATGATTTCAGGGAGGGCTGAGATTTGATTGGCTGTTCAGAAGGGGGGATGTTTGTATATTTATGCTAATTTTTCGGGTCATTTCAGCCTATTCTATGGCAAAGAGGGATCAGACACCTGCACCAAGACACCTTTTTCCAGAGTCTGAATCCTTAACTCTGCCATTTTATCTATTTTATCTATTTTAATTATTAGTTATTATTACATCTTATTGTATTTTATTGGCCTATTTTTCGGGTCATTTCAGCCTATTCTATGGTCAAGAGGGATCAGACACCTGCACCAAGACCCCTTTTTTCAGAGTTTGAATCCTCAACTTTGCCATTCTATTTTCTTTTATCTATTTTAAATATTAGTTATTCTTACATCTTATTGTATTTTATTGGCCTATTTCTAAATTCTTCAAACAAGAAAATGTTTTGTGGGAAAAGTTTATGCAACAGCAACTGGTTGCTTCTTTTTTAATTTTATATTTTTGCGCAGCGGTTAAACATAAAATTGACTCATGACTCACGCAGTCACCAAAACTTTTCCAATGTTTTGGTGACCCTGGTAAAGAAAACAGGGAAAAGTTTGGTTTACCTTTCTTTGATTTGTGCAACAGGTATCAGTTGCCTCCGAAAGTGTCGAAGTTGATTTTATGCGCAGCACGTAACAGTCGCGTATGGGTGGGATAGTCATCGTAACCAATTCAATGGCCCTAGTAAGAGAAAAGGAAATAAAAAAAGTCCAAATATTTGACTTAAGCAACAGGCGTCGTCTGCTACGGAATGTGCCGTAAGTCGATTTTTCGTGTTTTCGGGGGCGCATAACTGGCACACGAGTCAGTGGTCAACGTAACTGGCTTTCTCGTCACTGTATGAAGGGATTAAAAAAATAATAATAATAAAAATTTTGTTCCCTTTGCTTGATTTATGCAATTGGAAGCAGTTGTTACTGAAAGAGTTTTCTGTCTTTTTTAGCCACTTGTGACACTATTTTCTGGGATTTCTACACTATACATTGATCATCTTAGCTTATTTAAAGTATCAATGGGTAGCATGCCTGAGTTAGTAACCAATTCAATGGCCTTAGTAATAGGAAAGGAAAAATAAAAAAATCCCTATATTTGACTTAAGCAACAAGTGTCGTCTGCTACGGAACGTGCCGCAAGTCGATTTTTCATGTTTTCGTGGGTGCGTAACTGGCACCTACATGTATGGGATGGTAGTCAACGTAACTGGGTTTCTTGTCACGGTATAAAGAGATTGAAAAAAAAAAAGGAAAATTTAGTTCCCTTTGCTTTATTAATGCAATATGAAGGAGTTTTATTTATGAAATAGGAAGGAGTTGCTACTGAGAGTTTTCAGTCTTTTTTTAGCCACTTGTGACATTTTTTGGAAGGTGGGGGGGTTTCTACACTGTACTTTGATCATCTTCAAAGTATCAATGTACAGCAGGGCATGAATTAGAAAAGCAAATCGAATCAAGGGATCAGGGGAAGCTACTCTTGCACTCTTGCGAGGTGCTTGAAAAGACCAAAACAAGGTCTTCTGCCACCCTGTTTTCTTAAATTTGCGCCCATTGTCAGTGAAATCTGGCATGTGTGGATGGTGCAGGCATGGCAGTTTGCCAAGGACTGCCTAAAAGCTTTCAAAGAAGACTTAAAATCCACTTTTATGCCGATTTTTGCTCACTGTTTTCTATCGATATTTTCGGGCGCCATTTCAAATGGCTCAAAGCTTTGTGATTGGCTGATCCTGGGGGTGTGTCTGCGATTTGATTGGCTGATTGGGCCCAATTCTGAATTTCTCAGAGCTTTTCTGATTGGATAATTTGAAGACAGAGCTGAGATTTGATTGGCTGATTGGACGCCATTCTGATTTTCTAAAAGCTTTCTTGATTGGATGATTTCAGGGAGGGCTGAGATTTGATTGGCTGTTCAGAAGGGGGGATGTTTGTATATTTATGCTAATTTTTCGGGTCATTTCAGCCTATTCTATGGCAAAGAGGGATCAGACACCTGCACCAAGACCCCTTTTTCCAGAGTCTGAATCCTTAACTCTGCCATTTTATCTATTTTATCTATTTTAATTATTAGTTATTCTTACATCTTATTGTATTTTATTGGCCTATTTTTCGGGTCATTTCAGCCTATTCTATGGTCAAGAGGGATCAGACACCTGCACCAAGACCCCTTTTTGCAGAGTTTGAATCCTCAACTTTGCCATTCTATTTTCTTTTATCTATTTTAAATATTAGTTATTCTTACATCTTATTGTATTTTATTGGCCTATTTCTAAATTCTTCAAACAAGAAAATGTTTTGTGGGAAAAGTTTATGCAACAGCAACTGGTTGCTTCTTTTTTAATTTTATATTTTTGCGCAGCGGTTAAACATAAAATTGACTCATGACTCACGCAGTCACCAAAACTGTTCCAATGTTTTGGTGACCCTGGTAAAGAAAACAGGGAAAAGTTTGGTTTACCTTTCTTTGATTTGTGCAACAGGTATCAGTTGCCTCCGAAAGTGTCGAAGTTGATTTTATGCGCAGCACGTAACAGTCGCGTATGGGTGGGATAGTCATCGTAACCAATTCAATGGCCCTAGTAAGAGAAAAGGAAATAAAAAAAGTCCAAATATTTGACTTAAGCAACAGGCGTCGTCTGCTACGGAATGTGCCGTAAGTCGATTTTTCGTGTTTTCGGGGGCGCGTAACTGGCACACGAGTCAGTGGTCAACGTAACTGGCTTTCTTGTCACTGTATGAAGGGATTAAAAAAATAATAATAATAAAAATTTTGTTCCCTTTGCTTGATTTATGCAATTGGAAGCAGTTGTTACTGAAAGAGTTTTCTGTCTTTTTTAGCCACTTGTGACACTATTTTCTGGGATTTCTACACTATACATTGATCATCTTAGCTTATTTAAAGTATCAATGGGTAGCATGCCTGAGTTAGTAACCAATTCAATGGCCCTAGTAATAGGAAAGGAAAAATAAAAAAATCCCTATATTTGACTTAAGCAACAAGTGTCGTCTGCTACAGAACGTGCCGGAAGTCGATTTTTCATGTTTTCGTGGGTGCGTAACTGGCACCTACATGTATGGGATGGTAGTCAACGTAACTGGGTTTCTTGTCACGGTATAAAGAGATTGAAAAAAAAAAAAGGAAAATTTAGTTCCCTTTGCTTTATTAATGCAATATGAAGGAGTTTTATTTATGAAATAGGAAGGAGTTGCTACTGAGAGTTTTCAGTCTTTTTTTAGCCACTTGTGACATTTTTTGGAAGGTGGGGGGGTTTCTACACTGTACTTTGATCATCTTCAAAGTATCAATGTACAGCAGGGCATGAATTAGAAAAGCAAATCGAATCAAGGGATCAGGGGAAGCTACTCTTGCACTCTTGCGAGGTGCTTGAAAAGACCAAAACAAGGTCTTCTGCCACCCTGTTTTCTTAAATTTGCGCCCATTGTCAGTCAAATCTGGCATGTGTGGATGGTGCAGGCATGGCAGTTTGCCAAGGACTGCCTAAAAGCTTTCAAAGAAGACTTAAAATCCACTTTTATGCCGATTTTTGCTCACTGTTTTCTATCGATATTTTCGGGCGCCATTTCAAATGGCTCAAAGCTTTGTGATTGGCTGATCCTGGGGGTGTGTCTGCGATTTGATTGGCTGATTGGGCCCAATTCTGAATTTCTCAGAGCTTTTCTGATTGGATAATTTGAAGACAGAGCTGAGATTTGATTGGCTGATTGGACGCCATTCTGATTTTCTAAAAGCTTTCTTGATTGGATGATTTCAGGGAGGGCTGAGATTTGATTGGCTGTTCAGAAGGGGGGATGTTTGTATATTTATGCTAATTTTTCGGGTCATTTCAGCCTATTCTATGGCAAAGAGGGATCAGACACCTGCACCAAGACCCCTTTTTCCAGAGTCTGAATCCTTAACTCTGCCATTTTATCTATTTTATCTATTTTAATTATTAGTTATTCTTACATCTTATTGTATTTTATTGGCCTATTTTTCGGGTCATTTCAGCCTATTCTATGGTCAAGAGGGATCAGACACCTGCACCAAGACCCCTTTTTTCAGAGTTTGAATCCTCAACTTTGCCATTCTATTTTCTTTTATCTATTTTAATTATTAGTTATTCTTACATCTTATTGTATTTTATTGGCCTATTTCTAAATTCTTCAAACAAGAAAATGTTTTGTGGGAAAAGTTTATGCAACAGCAACTGGTTGCTTCTTTTTTAATTTTATATTTTTGCGCAGCGGTTAAACATAAAATTGACTCATGACTCACGCAGTCACCAAAACTGTTCCAATGTTTTGGTGACCCTGGTAAAGAAAACAGGGAAAAGTTTGGTTTACCTTTCTTTGATTTGTGCAACAGGTATCAGTTGCCTCCGAAAGTGTCCAAGTTGATTTTATGCGCAGCACGTAACAGTCGCGTATGGGTGGGATAGTCATCGTAACCAATTCAATGGCCCTAGTAAGAGAAAAGGAAATAAAAAAAGTCCAAATATTTGACTTAAGCAACAGGCGTCGTCTGCTACGGAATGTGCCGTAAGTCGATTTTTCGTCTTTTCGGGGGCGCGTAACTGGCACACGAGTCAGTGGTCAACGTAACTGGCTTTCTCGTCACTGTATGAAGGGATTAAAAAAAAAATAATAATAAAAATTTTGTTCCCTTTGCTTGATTTATGCAATTGGAAGCAGTTGTTACTGAAAGAGTTTTCTGTCTTTTTTAGCCACTTGTGACACTATTTTCTGGGATTTCTACACTATACATTGATCATCTTAGCTTATTTAAAGTATCAATGGGTAGCATGCCTGAGTTAGTAACCAATTCAATGGCCCTAGTAATAGGAAAGGAAAAATAAAAAAATCCCTATATTTGACTTAAGCAACAAGTGTCGTCTGCTACGGAACGTGCCGCAAGTCGATTTTTCATGTTTTCCTGGGTGCGTAACTGGTACCTACATGTATGGGATGGTAGTCAACGTAACTGGGTTTCTTGTCACGGTATAAAGAGATTGAAAAAAAAAAAGGAAAATTTAGTTCCCTTTGCTTTATTTATGCAATATGAAGGAGTTTTATTTATGAAATAGGAAGGAGTTGCTACTGAGAGTTTTCAGTCTTTTTTTAGCCACTTGTGACATTTTTTGGAAGGTGGGGGGGTTTCTACACTGTACTTTGATCATCTTCAAAGTATCAATGTACAGCAGGGCATGAATTAGAAAAGCAAATCGAATCAAGGGATCAGGGGAAGCTACTCTTGCACTCTTGCGAGGTGCTTGAAAAGACCAAAACAAGGTCTTCTGCCACCCTGTTTTCTTAAATTTGCGCCCATTGTCAGTGAAATCTGGCATGTGTGGATGGTGCAGGCATGGCAGTTTGCCAAGGACTGCCTAAAAGCTTTCAAAGAAGACTTAAAATCCACTTTTATGCCGATTTTTGATCACTGTTTTCTATCGATATTTTCGGGCGCCATTTCAAATGGCTCAAAGCTTTGTGATTGGCTGATCCTGGGGGTGTGTCTGCGATTTGATTGGCTGATTGGGCCCAATTCTGAATTTCTCAGAGCTTTTCTGATTGGATAATTTGAAGACAGAGCTGAGATTTGATTGGCTGATTGGACGCCATTCTGATTTTCTAAAAGCTTTCTTGATTGGATGATTTCAGGGAGGGCTGAGATTTGATTGGCTGTTCAGAAGGGGGGATGTTTGTATATTTATGCTAATTTTTCGGGTCATTTCAGCCTATTCTATGGCAAAGAGGGATCAGACACCTGCACCAAGACCCCTTTTTCCAGAGTCTGAATCCTTAACTCTGCCATTTTATCTATTTTATCTATTTTAATTATTAGTTATTCTTACATCTTATTGTATTTTATTGGCCTATTTTTCGGGTCATTTCAGCCTATTCTATGGTCAAGAGGGATCAGACACCTGCACCAAGACCCCTTTTTTCAGAGTTTGAATCCTCAACTTTGCCATTCTATTTTCTTTTATCTATTTTAAATATTAGTTATTCTTACATCTTATTGTATTTTATTGGCCTATTTCTAAATTCTTCAAACAAGAAAATGTTTTGTGGGAAAAGTTTATGCAACAGCAACTGGTTGCTTCTTTTTTAATTTTATATTTTTGCGCAGCGGTTAAACATAAAATTGACTCATGACTCACGCAGTCACCAAAACTGTTCCAATGTTTTGGTGACCCTGGTAAAGAAAACAGGGAAAAGTTTGGTTTACCTTTCTTTGATTTGTGCAACAGGTATCAGTTGCCTCCAAAAGTGTCGAAGTTGATTTTATGCGCAGCACGTAACAGTTGCGTATGGGTGGGATAGTCATCGTAACCAATTCAATGGCCCTAGTAAGAGAAAAGGAAATAAAAAAAGTCCAAATATTTGACTTAAGCAACAGGCGTCGTCTGCTACGGAATGTGCCGTAAGTCGATTTTTCGTCTTTTCGGGGGCGCGTAACTGGCACACGAGTCAGTGGTCAACGTAACTGGCTTTCTCGTCACTGTATGAAGGGATTAAAAAAAAAATAATAATAAAAATTTTGTTCCCTTTGCTTGATTTATGCAATTGGAAGCAGTTGTTACTGAAAGAGTTTTCTGTCTTTTTTAGCCACTTGTGACACTATTTTCTGGGATTTCTACACTATACATTGATCATCTTAGCTTATTTAAAGTATCAATGGGTAGCATGCCTGAGTTAGTAACCAATTCAATGGCCCTAGTAATAGGAAAGGAAAAATAAAAAAATCCCTATATTTGACTTAAGCAACAAGTGTCGTCTGCTACGGAACGTGCCGCAAGTCGATTTTTCATGTTTTCGTGGGTGCGTAACTGGTACCTACATGTATGGGATGGTAGTCAACGTAACTGGGTTTCTTGTCACGGTATAAAGAGATTGAAAAAAAAAAAGGAAAATTTAGTTCCCTTTGCTTTATTTATGCAATATGAAGGAGTTTTATTTATGAAATAGGAAGGAGTTGCTACTGAGAGTTTTCAGTCTTTTTTTAGCCACTTGTGACATTTTTTGGAAGGTGGGGGGGTTTCTACACTGTACTTTGATCATCTTCAAAGTATCAATGTACAGCAGGGCATGAATTAGAAAAGCAAATCGAATCAAGGGATCAGGGGAAGCTACTCTTGCACTCTTGCGAGGTGCTTGAAAAGACCAAAACAAGGTCTTCTGCCACCCTGTTTTCTTAAATTTGCGCCCATTGTCAGTGAAATCTGGCATGTGTGGATGGTGCAGGCATGGCAGTTTGCCAAGGACTGCCTAAAAGCTTTCAAAGAAGACTTAAAATCCACTTTTATGCCGATTTTTGCTCACTGTTTTCTATCGATATTTTCGGGCGCCATTTCAAATGGCTCAAAGCTTTGTGATTGGCTGATCCTGGGGGTGTGTCTGCGATTTGATTGGCTGATTGGGCCCAATTCTGAATTTCTCAGAGCTTTTCTGATTGGATAATTTGAAGACAGAGCTGAGATTTGATTGGCTGATTGGACGCCATTCTGATTTTCTAAAAGCTTTCTTGATTGGATGATTTCAGGGAGGGCTGAGATTTGATTGGCTGTTCAGAAGGGGGGATGTTTGTATATTTATGCTAATTTTTCGGGTCATTTCAGCCTATTCTATGGCAAAGAGGGATCAGACACCCGCACCAAGACCCCTTTTTCCAGAGTCTGAATCCTTAACTCTGCCATTTTATCTATTTTATCTATTTTAATTATTAGTTATTCTTACATCTTATTGTATTTTATTGGCCTATTTTTCGGGTCATTTCAGCCTATTCTATGGTCAAGAGGGATCAGACACCTGCACTAAGACCCCTTTTTTCAGAGTTTGAATCCTCAACTTTGCCATTCTATTTTCTTTTATCTATTTTAAATATTAGTTATTCTTACATCTTATTGTATTTTATTGGCCTATTTCTAAATTCTTCAAACAAGAAAATGTTTTGTGGGAAAAGTTTATGCAACAGCAACTGGTTGCTTCTTTTTTAATTTTATATTTTTGCGCAGCGGTTAAACATAAAATTGACTCATGACTCACGCAGTCACCAAAACTGTTCCAATGTTTTGGTGACCCTGGTAAAGAAAACAGGGAAAAGTTTGGTTTACCTTTCTTTGATTTGTGCAACAGGTATCAGTTGCCTCCGAAAGTGTCCAAGTTGATTTTATGCGCAGCACGTAACAGTCGCGTATGGGTGGGATAGTCATCGTAACCAATTCAATGGCCCTAGTAAGAGAAAAGGAAATAAAAAAAGTCCAAATATTTGACTTAAGCAACAGGCGTCGTCTGCTACGGAATGTGCCGTAAGTCGATTTTTCGTGTTTTCGGGGGCGCGTAACTGGCACACGAGTCAGTGGTCAACGTAACTGGCTTTCTCGTCACTGTATGAAGGGATTAAAAAAATAATAATAATAAAAATTTTGTTCCCTTTGCTTGATTTATGCAATTGGAAGCAGTTGTTACTGAAAGAGTTTTCTGTCTTTTTTAGCCACTTGTGACACTATTTTCTGGGATTTCTACACTATACATTGATCATCTTAGCTTATTTAAAGTATCAATGGGTAGCATGCCTGAGTTAGTAACCAATTCAATGGCCCTAGTAATAGGAAAGGAAAAATAAAAAAATCCCTATATTTGACTTAAGCAACAAGTGTCGTCTGCTACGGAACGTGCTGTAAGTCGATTTTTCATGTTTTCGTGGGTGCGTAACTGGCACCTACATGTATGGGATGGTAGTCAACGTAACTGGGTTTCTTGTCACGGTATAAAGAGATTGAAAAAAAAAAAGGAAAATTTAGTTCCCTTTGCTTTATTTATGCAATATGAAGGAGTTTTATTTATGAAATAGGAAGGAGTTGCTACTGAGAGTTTTCAGTCTTTTTTTAGCCACTTGTGACATTTTTTGGAAGGTGGGGGGGTTTCTACACTGTACTTTGATCATCTTCAAAGTATCAATGTACAGCAGGGCATGAATTAGAAAAGCAAATCGAATCAAGGGATCAGGGGAAGCTACTCTTGCACTCTTGCGAGGTGCTTGAAAAGACCAAAACAAGGTCTTCTGCCACCCTGTTTTCTTAAATTTGCGCCCATTGTCAGTGAAATCTGGCATGTGTGGATGGTGCAGGCATGGCAGTTTGCCAAGGACTGCCTAAAAGCTTTCAAAGAAGACTTAAAATCCACTTTTATGCCGATTTTTGCTCACTGTTTTCTATCGATATTTTCGGGCGCCATTTCAAATGGCTCAAAGCTTTGTGATTGGCTGATCCTGGGGGTGTGTCTGCGATTTGATTGGCTGATTGGGCCCAATTCTGAATTTCTCAGAGCTTTTCTGATTGGATAATTTGAAGACAGAGCTGAGATTTGATTGGCTGATTGGACGCCATTCTGATTTTCTAAAAGCTTTCTTGATTGGATGATTTCAGGGAGGGCTGAGATTTGATTGGCTGTTCAGAAGGGGGGATGTTTGTATATTTATGCTAATTTTTCGGGTCATTTCAGCCTATTCTATGGCAAAGAGGGATCAGACACCTGCACCAAGACCCCTTTTTCCAGAGTCTGAATCCTTAACTCTGCCATTTTATCTATTTTATCTATTTTAATTATTAGTTATTCTTACATCTTATTGTATTTTATTGGCCTATTTTTCGGGTCATTTCAGCCTATTCTATGGTCAAGAGGGATCAGACACCTGCACCAAGACCCCTTTTTTCAGAGTTTGAATCCTCAACTTTGCCATTCTATTTTCTTTTATCTATTTTAAATATTAGTTATTCTTACATCTTATTGTATTTTATTGGCCTATTTCTAAATTCTTCAAACAAGAAAATGTTTTGTGGGAAAAGTTTATGCAACAGCAACTGGTTGCTTCTTTTTTAATTTTATATTTTTGCGCAGCGGTTAAACATAAAATTGACTCATGACTCACGCAGTCACCAAAACTGTTCCAATGTTTTGGTGACCCTGGTAAAGAAAACAGGGAAAAGTTTGGTTTACCTTTCTTTGATTTGTGCAACAGGTATCAGTTGCCTCCGAAAGTGTCCAAGTTGATTTTATGCGCAGCACGTAACAGTCGCGTATGGGTGGGATAGTCATCGTAACCAATTCAATGGCCCTAGTAAGAGAAAAGGAAATAAAAAAAGTCCAAATATTTGACTTAAGCAACAGGCGTCGTCTGCTACGGAATGTGCCGTAAGTCGATTTTTCGTGTTTTCGTGGGCGCGTAACTGGCACACGAGTCAGTGGTCAACGTAACTGGCTTTCTCGTCACTGTATGAAGGGATTAAAAAAATAATAATAATAAAAATTTTGTTCCCTTTGCTTGATTTATGCAATTGGAAGCAGTTGTTACTGAAAGAGTTTTCTGTCTTTTTTAGCCACTTGTGACACTATTTTCTGGGATTTCTACACTATACATTGATCATCTTAGCTTATTTAAAGTATCAATGGGTAGCATGCCTGAGTTAGTAACCAATTCAATGGCCCTAGTAATAGGAAAGGAAAAATAAAAAAATCCCTATATTTGACTTAAGCAACAAGTGTCGTCTGCTACGGAACGTGCCGCAAGTCGATTTTTCATGTTTTCGTGGGTGCGTAACTGGCACCTACATGTATGGGATGGTAGTCAACGTAACTGGGTTTCTTGTCACGGTATAAAGAGATTGAAAAAAAAAAACGAAAATTTAGTTCCCTTTGCTTTATTTATGCAATATGAAGGAGTTTTATTTATGAAATAGGAAGGAGTTGCTACTGAGAGTTTTCAGTCTTTTTTTAGCCACTTGTGACATTTTTTGGAAGGTGGGGGGGTTTCTACACTGTACTTTGATCATCTTCAAAGTATCAATGTACAGCAGGGCATGAATTAGAAAAGCAAATCGAATCAAGGGATCAGGGGAAGCTACTCTTGCACTCTTGCGAGGTGCTTGAAAAGACCAAAACAAGGTCTTCTGCCACCCTGTTTTCTTAAATTTGCGCCCATTGTCAGTGAAATCTGGCATGTGTGGATGGTGCAGGCATGGCAGTTTGCCAAGGACTGCCTAAAAGCTTTCAAAGAAGACTTAAAATCCACTTTTATGCCGATTTTTGCTCACTGTTTTCTATCGATATTTTCGGGCGCCATTTCAAATGGCTCAAAGCTTTGTGATTGGCTGATCCTGGGGGTGTGTCTGCGATTTGATTGGCTGATTGGGCCCAATTCTGAATTTCTCAGAGCTTTTCTGATTGGATAATTTGAAGACAGAGCTGAGATTTGATTGGCTGATTGGACGCCATTCTGATTTTCTAAAAGCTTTCTTGATTGGATGATTTCAGGGAGGGCTGAGATTTGATTGGCTGTTCAGAAGGGGGGATGTTTGTATATTTATGCTAATTTTTCGGGTCATTTCAGCCTATTCTATGGCAAAGAGGGATCAGACACCTGCACCAAGACCCCTTTTTCCAGAGTCTGAATCCTTAACTCTGCCATTTTATCTATTTTATCTATTTTAATTATTAGTTATTCTTACATCTTATTGTATTTTATTGGCCTATTTTTCGGGTCATTTCAGCCTATTCTATGGTCAAGAGGGATCAGACACCTGCACTAAGACCCCTTTATTCAGAGTTTGAATCCTCAACTTTGCCATTCTATTTTCTTTTATCTATTTTAAATATTAGTTATTCTTACATCTTATTGTATTTTATTGGCCTATTTCTAAATTCTTCAAACAAGAAAATGTTTTGTGGGAAAAGTTTATGCAACAGCAACTGGTTGCTTCTTTTTTAATTTTATATTTTTGCGCAGCGGTTAAACATAAAATTGACTCATGACTCACGCAGTCACCAAAACTGTTCCAATGTTTTGGTGACCCTGGTAAAGAAAACAGGGAAAAGTTTGGTTTACCTTTCTTTGATTTTTGCAACAGGTATCAGTTGCCTCCGAAAGTGTCCAAGTTGATTTTATGCGCAGCACGTAACAGTCGCGTATGGGTGGGATAGTCATCGTAACCAATTCAATGGCCCTAGTAAGAGAAAAGGAAATAAAAAAAGTCCAAATATTTGACTTAAGCAACAGGCGTCGTCTGCTACGGAATGTGCCGTAAGTCGATTTTTCGTGTTTTCGGGGGCGCGTAACTGGCACACGAGTCAGTGGTCAACGTAACTGGCTTTCTCGTCACTGTATGAAGGGATTAAAAAAATAATAATAATAAAAATTTTGTTCCCTTTGCTTGATTTATGCAATTGGAAGCAGTTGTTACTGAAAGAGTTTTCTGTCTTTTTTAGCCACTTGTGACACTATTTTCTGGGATTTCTACACTATACATTGATCATCTTAGCTTATTTAAAGTATCAATGGGTAGCATGCCTGAGTTAGTAACCAATTCAATGGCCCTAGTAATAGGAAAGGAAAAATAAAAAAATCCCTATATTTGACTTAAGCAACAAGTGTCGTCTGCTACGGAACGTGCCGCAAGTCGATTTTTCATGTTTTCGTGGGTGCGTAACTGGCACCTACATGTATGGGATGGTAGTCAACGTAACTGGGTTTCTTGTCACGGTATAAAGAGATTGAAAAAAAAAAACGAAAATTTAGTTCCCTTTGCTTTATTTATGCAATATGAAGGAGTTTTATTTATGAAATAGGAAGGAGTTGCTACTGAGAGTTTTCAGTCTTTTTTTAGCCACTTGTGACATTTTTTGGAAGGTGGGGGGGTTTCTACACTGTACTTTGATCATCTTCAAAGTATCAATGTACAGCAGGGCATGAATTAGAAAAGCAAATCGAATCAAGGGATCAGGGGAAGCTACTCTTGCACTCTTGCGAGGTGCTTGAAAAGACCAAAACAAGGTCTTCTGCCACCCTGTTTTCTTAAATTTGCGCCCATTGTCAGTGAAATCTGGCATGTGTGGATGGTGCAGGCATGGCAGTTTGCCAAGGACTGCCTAAAAGCTTTCAAAGAAGACTTAAAATCCACTTTTATGCCGATTTTTGCTCACTGTTTTCTATCGATATTTTCGGGCGCCATTTCAAATGGCTCAAAGCTTTGTGATTGGCTGATCCTGGGGGTGTGTCTGCGATTTGATTGGCTGATTGGGCCCAATTCTGAATTTCTCAGAGCTTTTCTGATTGGATAATTTGAAGACAGAGCTGAGATTTGATTGGCTGATTGGACGCCATTCTGATTTTCTAAAAGCTTTCTTGATTGGATGATTTCAGGGAGGGCTGAGATTTGATTGGCTGTTCAGAAGGGGGGATGTTTGTATATTTATGCTAATTTTTCGGGTCATTTCAGCCTATTCTATGGCAAAGAGGGATCAGACACCTGCACCAAGACCCCTTTTTCCAGAGTCTGAATCCTTAACTCTGCCATTTTATCTATTTTATCTATTTTAATTATTAGTTATTCTTACATCTTATTGTATTTTATTGGCCTATTTTTCGGGTCATTTCAGCCTATTCTATGGTCAAGAGGGATCAGACACCTGCACTAAGACCCCTTTATTCAGAGTTTGAATCCTCAACTTTGCCATTCTATTTTCTTTTATCTATTTTAAATATTAGTTATTCTTACATCTTATTGTATTTTATTGGCCTATTTCTAAATTCTTCAAACAAGAAAATGTTTTGTGGGAAAAGTTTATGCAACAGCAACTGGTTGCTTCTTTTTTAATTTTATATTTTTGCGCAGCGGTTAAACATAAAATTGACTCATGACTCACGCAGTCACCAAAACTGTTCCAATGTTTTGGTGACCCTGGTAAAGAAAACAGGGAAAAGTTTGGTTTACCTTTCTTTGATTTTTGCAACAGGTATCAGTTGCCTCCGAAAGTGTCCAAGTTGATTTTATGCGCAGCACGTAACAGTCGCGTATGGGTGGGATAGTCATCGTAACCAATTCAATGGCCCTAGTAAGAGAAAAGGAAATAAAAAAAGTCCAAATATTTGACTTAAGCAACAGGCGTCGTCTGCTACGGAATGTGCCGTAAGTCGATTTTTCGTGTTTTCGGGGGCGCGTAACTGGCACACGAGTCAGTGGTCAACGTAACTGGCTTTCTCGTCACTGTATGAAGGGATTAAAAAAATAATAATAATAAAAATTTTGTTCCCTTTGCTTGATTTATGCAATTGGAAGCAGTTGTTACTGAAAGAGTTTTCTGTCTTTTTTAGCCACTTGTGACACTATTTTCTGGGATTTCTACACTATACATTGATCATCTTAGCTTATTTAAAGTATCAATGGGTAGCATGCCTGAGTTAGTAACCAATTCAATGGCCCTAGTAATAGGAAAGGAAAAATAAAAAAATCCCTATATTTGACTTAAGCAACAAGTGTCGTCTGCTACGGAACGTGCTGTAAGTCGATTTTTCATGTTTTCGTGGGTGCGTAACTGGCACCTACATGTATGGGATGGTAGTCAACGTAACTGGGTTTCTTGTCACGGTATAAAGAGATTGAAAAAAAAAAAGGAAAATTTAGTTCCCTTTGCTTTATTTATGCAATATGAAGGAGTTTTATTTATGAAATAGGAAGGAGTTGCTACTGAGAGTTTTCAGTCTTTTTTTAGCCACTTGTGACATTTTTTGGAAGGTGGGGGGGTTTCTACACTGTACTTTGATCATCTTCAAAGTATCAATGTACAGCAGGGCATGAATTAGAAAAGCAAATCGAATCAAGGGATCAGGGGAAGCTACTCTTGCACTCTTGCGAGGTGCTTGAAAAGACCAAAACAAGGTCTTCTGCCACCCTGTTTTCTTAAATTTGCGCCCATTGTCAGTGAAATCTGGCATGTGTGGATGGTGCAGGCATGGCAGTTTGCCAAGGACTGCCTAAAAGCTTTCAAAGAAGACTTAAAATCCACTTTTATGCCGATTTTTGCTCACTGTTTTCTATCGATATTTTCGGGCGCCATTTCAAATGGCTCAAAGCTTTGTGATTGGCTGATCCTGGGGGTGTGTCTGCGATTTGATTGGCTGATTGGGCCCAATTCTGAATTTCTCAGAGCTTTTCTGATTGGATAATTTGAAGACAGAGCTGAGATTTGATTGGCTGATTGGACGCCATTCTGATTTTCTAAAAGCTTTCTTGATTGGATGATTTCAGGGAGGGCTGAGATTTGATTGGCTGTTCAGAAGGGGGGATGTTTGTATATTTATGCTAATTTTTCGGGTCATTTCAGCCTATTCTATGGCAAAGAGGGATCAGACACCTGCACCAAGACCCCTTTTTCCAGAGTCTGAATCCTTAACTCTGCCATTTTATCTATTTTATCTATTTTAATTATTAGTTATTCTTACATCTTATTGTATTTTATTGGCCTATTTTTCGGGTCATTTCAGCCTATTCTATGGTCAAGAGGGATCAGACACCTGCACCAAGACCCCTTTTTTCAGAGTTTGAATCCTCAACTTTGCCATTCTATTTTCTTTTATCTATTTTAAATATTAGTTATTCTTACATCTTATTGTATTTTATTGGCCTATTTCTAAATTCTTCAAACAAGAAAATGTTTTGTGGGAAAAGTTTATGCAACAGCAACTGGTTGCTTCTTTTTTAATTTTATATTTTTGCGCAGCGGTTAAACATAAAATTGACTCATGACTCACGCAGTCACCAAAACTGTTCCAATGTTTTGGTGACCCTGGTAAAGAAAACAGGGAAAAGTTTGGTTTACCTTTCTTTGATTTGTGCAACAGGTATCAGTTGCCTCCGAAAGTGTCCAAGTTGATTTTATGCGCAGCACGTAACAGTCGCGTATGGGTGGGATAGTCATCGTAACCAATTCAATGGCCCTAGTAAGAGAAAAGGAAATAAAAAAAGTCCAAATATTTGACTTAAGCAACAGGCGTCGTCTGCTACGGAATGTGCCGTAAGTCGATTTTTCGTCTTTTCGGGGGCGCGTAACTGGCACACGAGTCAGTGGTCAACGTAACTGGCTTTCTCGTCACTGTATGAAGGGATTAAAAAAATAATAATAATAAAAATTTTGTTCCCTTTGCTTGATTTATGCAATTGGAAGCAGTTGTTACTGAAAGAGTTTTCTGTCTTTTTTAGCCACTTGTGACACTATTTTCTGGGATTTCTACACTATACATTGATCATCTTAGCTTATTTAAAGTATCAATGGGTAGCATGCCTGAGTTAGTAACCAATTCAATGGCCCTAGTAATAGGAAAGGAAAAATAAAAAAATCCCTATATTTGACTTAAGCAACAAGTGTCGTCTGCTACGGAACGTGCCGCAAGTCGATTTTTCATGTTTTCGTGGGTGCGTAACTGGCACCTACATGTATGGGATGGTAGTCAACGTAACTGGGTTTCTTGTCACGGTATAAAGAGATTGAAAAAAAAAAAGGAAAATTTAGTTCCCTTTGCTTTATTAATGCAATATGAAGGAGTTTTATTTATGAAATAGGAAGGAGTTGCTACTGAGAGTTTTCAGTCTTCTTTTAGCCACTTGTGTTTTTTTTTGGAAGGTGGGGGGGTTTCTACACTGTACTTTGATCATCTTCAAAGTATCAATGTACAGCAGGGCATGAATTAGAAAAGCAAATCGAATCAAGGGATCAGGGGAAGCTACTCTTGCACTCTTGCGAGGTGCTTGAAAAGACCAAAACAAGGTCTTCTGCCACCCTGTTTTCTTAAATTTGCGCCCATTGTCAGTGAAATCTGGCATGTGTGGATGGTGCAGGCATGGCAGTTTGCCAAGGACTGCCTAAAAGCTTTCAAAGAAGACTTAAAATCCACTTTTATGCCGATTTTTGCTCACTGTTTTCTATCGATATTTTCGGGCGCCATTTCAAATGGCTCAAAGCTTTGTGATTGGCTGATCCTGGGGGTGTGTCTGCGATTTGATTGGCTGATTGGGCCCAATTCTGAATTTCTCAGAGCTTTTCTGATTGGATAATTTGAAGACAGAGCTGAGATTTGATTGGCTGATTGGACGCCATTCTGATTTTCTAAAAGCTTTCTTGATTGGATGATTTCAGGGAGGGCTGAGATTTGATTGGCTGTTCAGAAGGGGGGATGTTTGTATATTTATGCTAATTTTTCGGGTCATTTCAGCCTATTCTATGGCAAAGAGGGATCAGACACCTGCACCAAGACCCCTTTTTCCAGAGTCTGAATCCTTAACTCTGCCATTTTATCTATTTTATCTATTTTAATTATTAGTTATTCTTACATCTTATTGTATTTTATTGGCCTATTTTTCGGGTCATTTCAGCCTATTCTATGGTCAAGAGGGATCAGACACCTGCACCAAGACCCCTTTTTTCAGAGTTTGAATCCTCAACTTTGCCATTCTATTTTCTTTTATCTATTTTAAATATTAGTTATTCTTACATCTTATTGTATTTTATTGGCCTATTTCTAAATTCTTCAAACAAGAAAATGTTTTGTGGGAAAAGTTTATGCAACAGCAACTGGTTGCTTCTTTTTTAATTTTATATTTTTGCGCAGCGGTTAAACATAAAATTGACTCATGACTCACGCAGTCACCAAAACTGTTCCAATGTTTTGGTGACCCTGGTAAAGAAAACAGGGAAAAGTTTGGTTTACCTTTCTTTGATTTGTGCAACAGGTATCAGTTGCCTCCGAAAGTGTCCAAGTTGATTTTATGCGCAGCACGTAACAGTCGCGTATGGGTGGGATAGTCATCGTAACCAATTCAATGGCCCTAGTAAGAGAAAAGGAAATAAAAAAAGTCCAAATATTTGACTTAAGCAACAGGCGTCGTCTGCTACGGAATGTGCCGTAAGTCGATTTTTCGTCTTTTCGGGGGCGCGTAACTGGCACACGAGTCAGTGGTCAACGTAACTGGCTTTCTCGTCACTGTATGAAGGGATTAAAAAAATAATAATAATAAAAATTTTGTTCCCTTTGCTTGATTTATGCAATTGGAAGCAGTTGTTACTGAAAGAGTTTTCTGTCTTTTTTAGCCACTTGTGACACTATTTTCTGGGATTTCTACACTATACATTGATCATCTTAGCTTATTTAAAGTATCAATGGGTAGCATGCCTGAGTTAGTAACCAATTCAATGGCCCTAGTAATAGGAAAGGAAAAATAAAAAAATCCCTATATTTGACTTAAGCAACAAGTGTCGTCTGCTACGGAACGTGCCGCAAGTCGATTTTTCATGTTTTCGTGGGTGCGTAACTGGCACCTACATGTATGGGATGGTAGTCAACGTAACTGGGTTTCTTGTCACGGTATAAAGAGATTGAAAAAAAAAAAGGAAAATTTAGTTCCCTTTGCTTTATTTATGCAATATGAAGGAGTTTTATTTATGAAATAGGAAGGAGTTGCTACTGAGAGTTTTCAGTCTTTTTTTAGCCACTTGTGACATTTTTTGGAAGGTGGGGGGGTTTCTACACTGTACTTTGATCATCTTCAAAGTATCAATGTACAGCAGGGCATGAATTAGAAAAGCAAATCGAATCAAGGGATCAGGGGAAGCTACTCTTGCACTCTTGCGAGGTGCTTGAAAAGACCAAAACAAGGTCTTCTGCCACCCTGTTTTCTTAAATTTGCGCCCATTGTCAGTGAAATCTGGCATGTGTGGATGGTGCAGGCATGGCAGTTTGCCAAGGACTGTCTAAAAGCTTTCAAAGAAGACTTAAAATCCACTTTTATGCCGATTTTTGCTCACTGTTTTCTATCGATATTTTCGGGCGCCATTTCAAATGGCTCAAAGCTTTGTGATTGGCTGATACTGGGGGTGTGTCTGCGCTTTGATTGGCTGATTGGGCCCAATTCTGAATTTCTCAGAGCTTTTCTGATTGGATAATTTGAAGACAGAGCTGAGATTTGATTGGCTGATTGGACGCCATTCTGATTTTCTAAAAGCTTTCTTGATTGGATGATTTCAGGGAGGGCTGAGATTTGATTGGCTGTTCAGAAGGGGGGATGTTTGTATATTTTTGCTAATTTTTCGGGTCATTTCAGCCTATTCTATGGCAAAGAGGGATCAGACACCTGCACCAAGACCCCTTTTTCCAGAGTCTGAATCCTTAACTCTGCCATTTTATCTATTTTATCTATTTTAATTATTAGTTATTCTTACATCTTATTGTATTTTATTGGCCTATTTTTCGGGTCATTTCAGCCTATTCTATGGTCAAGAGGGATCAGACACCTGCACCAAGACCCCTTTTTTCAGAGTTTGAATCCTCAACTTTGCCATTCTATTTTCTTTTATCTATTTTTAATATTAGTTATTCTTACATCTTATTGTATTTTATTGGCCTATTTCTAAATTCTTCAAACAAGAAAATGTTTTGTGGGAAAAGTTTATGCAACAGCAACTGGTTGCTTCTTTTTTAATTTTATATTTTTGCGCAGCGGTTAAACATAAAATTGACTCATGACTCACGCAGTCACCAAAACTGTTCCAATGTTTTGGTGACCCTGGTAAAGAAAACAGGGAAAAGTTTGGTTTACCTTTCTTTGATTTGTGCAACAGGTATCAGTTGCCTCCGAAAGTGTCCAAGTTGATTTTATGCGCAGCACGTAACAGTCGCGTATGGGTGGGATAGTCATCGTAACCAATTCAATGGCCCTAGTAAGAGAAAAGGAAATAAAAAAAGTCCAAATATTTGACTTAAGCAACAGGCGTCGTCTGCTACGGAATGTGCCGTAAGTCGATTTTTCGTCTTTTCGGGGGCGCATAACTGGCACACGAGTCAGTGGTCAACGTAACTGGCTTTCTCGTCACTGTATGAAGGGATTAAAAAAATAATAATAATAAAAATTTTGTTCCCTTTGCTTGATTTATGCAATTGGAAGCAGTTGTTACTGAAAGAGTTTTCTGTCTTTTTTAGCCACTTGTGACACTATTTTCTGGGATTTCTACACTATACATTGATCATCTTAGCTTATTTAAAGTATCAATGGGTAGCATGCCTGAGTTAGTAACCAATTCAATGGCCCTAGTAATAGGAAAGGAAAAATAAAAAAATCCCTATATTTGACTTAAGCAACAAGTGTCGTCTACTACAGAACGTGCCGCAAGTCGATTTTTCATGTTTTCGTGGGTGCGTAACTGGCACCTACATGTATGGGATGGTAGTCAACGTAACTGGGTTTCTTGTCACGGTATAAAGAGATTGAAAAAAAAAAAGGAAAATTTAGTTCCCTTTGCTTTATTTATGCAATATGAAGGAGTTTTATTTATGAAATAGGAAGGAGTTGCTACTGAGAGTTTTCAGTCTTTTTTTAGCCACTTGTGACATTTTTTGGGAGGGGGGGGTTTCTACACTGTACTTTGATCATCTTCAAAGTATCAATGTACAGCATGGCATGAATTAGAAAAGCAAATCGAATCAAGGGATCAGGGGAAGCTACTCTTGCACTCTTGCGAGGTGCTTGAAAAGACCAAAACAAGGTCTTCTGCCACCCTGTTTTCTTAAATTTGCGCCCATTGTCAGTGAAATCTGGCATGTGTGGATGGTGCAGGCATGGCAGTTTGCCAAGGACTGTCTAAAAGCTTTCAAAGAAGACTTAAAATCCACTTTTATGCCGATTTTTGCTCACTGTTTTCTATCGATATTTTCGGGCGCCATTTCAAATGGCTCAAAGCTTTGTGATTGGCTGATACTGGGGGTGTGTCTGCGCTTTGATTGGCTGATTGGGCCCAATTCTGAATTTCTCAGAGCTTTTCTGATTGGATAATTTGAAGACAGAGCTGAGATTTGATTGGCTGATTGGACGCCATTCTGATTTTCTAAAAGCTTTCTTGATTGGATGATTTCAGGGAGGGCTGAGATTTGATTGGCTGTTCAGAAGGGGGGATGTTTGTATATTTATGCTAATTTTTCGGGTCATTTCAGCCTATTCTATGGCAAAGAGGGATCAGACACCTGCACCAAGACCCCTTTTTCCAGAGTCTGAATCCTTAACTCTGCCATTTTATCTATTTTATCTATTTTAATTATTAGTTATTCTTACATCTTATTGTATTTTATTGGCCTATTTTTCGGGTCATTTCAGCCTATTCTATGGTCAAGAGGGATCAGACACCTGCACCAAGACCCCTTTTTTCAGAGTTTGAATCCTCAACTTTGCCATTCTATTTTCTTTTATCTATTTTAAATATTAGTTATTCTTACATCTTATTGTATTTTATTGGCCTCTTTCTAAATTCTTCAAACAAGAAAATGTTTTGTGGGAAAAGTTTATGCAACAGCAACTGGTTGCTTCTTTTTTAATTTTATATTTTTGCGCAGCGGTTAAACATAAAATTGACTCATGACTCACGCAGTCACCAAAACTGTTCCAATGTTTTGGTGACCCTGGTAAAGAAAACAGGGAAAAGTTTGGTTTACCTTTCTTTGATTTGTGCAACAGGTATCAGTTGCCTCCGAAAGTGTCGAAGTTGATTTTATGCGCAGCACGTAACAGTCGCGTATGGGTGGGATAGTCATCGTAACCAATTCAATGGCCCTAGTAAGAGAAAAGGAAATAAAAAAAGTCCAAATATTTGACTTAAGCAACAGGCGTCGTCTGCTACGGAATGTGCCGTAAGTCGATTTTTCGTCTTTTCGGGGGCGCATAACTGGCACACGAGTCAGTGGTCAACGTAACTGGCTTTCTCGTCACTGTATGAAGGGATTAAAAAAATAATAATAATAAAAATTTTGTTCCCTTTGCTTGATTTATGCAATTGGAAGCAGTTGTTACTGAAAGAGTTTTCTGTCTTTTTTAGCCACTTGTGACACTATTTTCTGGGATTTCTACACTATACATTGATCATCTTAGCTTATTTAAAGTATCAATGGGTAGCATGCCTGAGTTAGTAACCAATTCAATGGCCCTAGTAATAGGAAAGGAAAAATAAAAAAATCCCTATATTTGACTTAAGCAACAAGTGTCGTCTGCTACGGAACGTGCCGCAAGTCGATTTTTCATGTTTTCGTGGGTGCGTAACTGGCACCTACATGTATGGGATGGTAGTCAACGTAACTGGGTTTCTTGTCACGGTATAAAGAGATTGAAAAAAAAAAAGGAAAATTTAGTTCCCTTTGCTTTATTTATGCAATATGAAGGAGTTTTATTTATGAAATAGGAAGGAGTTGCTACTGAGAGTTTTCAGTCTTTTTTTAGCCACTTGTGACATTTTTTGGAAGGTGGGGGGGTTTCTACACTGTACTTTGATCATCTTCAAAGTATCAATGTACAGCAGGGCATGAATTAGAAAAGCAAATCGAATCAAGGGATCAGGGGAAGCTACTCTTGCACTCTTGCGAGGTGCTTGAAAAGACCAAAACAAGGTCTTCTGCCACCCTGTTTTCTTAAATTTGCGCCCATTGTCAGTGAAATCTGGCATGTGTGGATGGTGCAGGCATGGCAGTTTGCCAAGGACTGTCTAAAAGCTTTCAAAGAAGACTTAAAATCCACTTTTATGCCGATTTTTGCTCACTGTTTTCTATCGATATTTTCGGGCGCCATTTCAAATGGCTCAAAGCTTTGTGATTGGCTGATACTGGGGGTGTGTCTGCGCTTTGATTGGCTGATTGGGCCCAATTCTGAATTTCTCAGAGCTTTTCTGATTGGATAATTTGAAGACAGAGCTGAGATTTGATTGGCTGATTGGACGCCATTCTGATTTTCTAAAAGCTTTCTTGATTGGATGATTTCAGGGAGGGCTGAGATTTGATTGGCTGTTCAGAAGGGGGGATGTTTGTATATTTTTGCTAATTTTTCGGGTCATTTCAGCCTATTCTATGGCAAAGAGGGATCAGACACCTGCACCAAGACCCCTTTTTCCAGAGTCTGAATCCTTAACTCTGCCATTTTATCTATTTTATCTATTTTAATTATTAGTTATTCTTACATCTTATTGTATTTTATTGGCCTATTTTTCGGGTCATTTCAGCCTATTCTATGGTCAAGAGGGATCAGACACCTGCACCAAGACCCCTTTTTTCAGAGTTTGAATCCTCAACTTTGCCATTCTATTTTCTTTTATCTATTTTTAATATTAGTTATTCTTACATCTTATTGTATTTTATTGGCCTATTTCTAAATTCTTCAAACAAGAAAATGTTTTGTGGGAAAAGTTTATGCAACAGCAACTGGTTGCTTCTTTTTTAATTTTATATTTTTGCGCAGCGGTTAAACATAAAATTGACTCATGACTCACGCAGTCACCAAAACTGTTCCAATGTTTTGGTGACCCTGGTAAAGAAAACAGGGAAAAGTTTGGTTTACCTTTCTTTGATTTGTGCAACAGGTATCAGTTGCCTCCGAAAGTGTCGAAGTTGATTTTATGCGCAGCACGTAACAGTCGCGTATGGGTGGGATAGTCATCGTAACCAATTCAATGGCCCTAGTAAGAGAAAAGGAAATAAAAAAAGTCCAAATATTTGACTTAAGCAACAGGCGTCGTCTGCTACGGAATGTGCCGTAAGTCGATTTTTCGTCTTTTCGGGGGCGCATAACTGGCACACGAGTCAGTGGTCAACGTAACTGGCTTTCTCGTCACTGTATGAAGGGATTAAAAAAATAATAATAATAAAAATTTTGTTCCCTTTGCTTGATTTATGCAATTGGAAGCAGTTGTTACTGAAAGAGTTTTCTGTCTTTTTTAGCCACTTGTGACACTATTTTCTGGGATTTCTACACTATACATTGATCATCTTAGCTTATTTAAAGTATCAATGGGTAGCATGCCTGAGTTAGTAACCAATTCAATGGCCCTAGTAATAGGAAAGGAAAAATAAAAAAATCCCTATATTTGACTTAAGCAACAAGTGTCGTCTACTACAGAACGTGCCGCAAGTCGATTTTTCATGTTTTCGTGGGTGCGTAACTGGCACCTACATGTATGGGATGGTAGTCAACGTAACTGGGTTTCTTGTCACGGTATAAAGAGATTGAAAAAAAAAAAGGAAAATTTAGTTCCCTTTGCTTTATTTATGCAATATGAAGGAGTTTTATTTATGAAATAGGAAGGAGTTGCTACTGAGAGTTTTCAGTCTTTTTTTAGCCACTTGTGACATTTTTTGGGAGGGGGGGGTTTCTACACTGTACTTTGATCATCTTCAAAGTATCAATGTACAGCATGGCATGAATTAGAAAAGCAAATCGAATCAAGGGATCAGGGGAAGCTACTCTTGCACTCTTGCGAGGTGCTTGAAAAGACCAAAACAAGGTCTTCTGCCACCCTGTTTTCTTAAATTTGCGCCCATTGTCAGTGAAATCTGGCATGTGTGGATGGTGCAGGCATGGCAGTTTGCCAAGGACTGTCTAAAAGCTTTCAAAGAAGACTTAAAATCCACTTTTATGCCGATTTTTGCTCACTGTTTTCTATCGATATTTTCGGGCGCCATTTCAAATGGCTCAAAGCTTTGTGATTGGCTGATACTGGGGGTGTGTCTGCGCTTTGATTGGCTGATTGGGCCCAATTCTGAATTTCTCAGAGCTTTTCTGATTGGATAATTTGAAGACAGAGCTGAGATTTGATTGGCTGATTGGACGCCATTCTGATTTTCTAAAAGCTTTCTTGATTGGATGATTTCAGGGAGGGCTGAGATTTGATTGGCTGTTCAGAAGGGGGGATGTTTGTATATTTTTGCTAATTTTTCGGGTCATTTCAGCCTATTCTATGGCAAAGAGGGATCAGACACCTGCACCAAGACCCCTTTTTCCAGAGTCTGAATCCTTAACTCTGCCATTTTATCTATTTTATCTATTTTAATTATTAGTTATTCTTACATCTTATTGTATTTTATTGGCCTATTTTTCGGGTCATTTCAGCCTATTCTATGGTCAAGAGGGATCAGACACCTGCACCAAGACCCCTTTTTTCAGAGTTTGAATCCTCAACTTTGCCATTCTATTTTCTTTTATCTATTTTTAATATTAGTTATTCTTACATCTTATTGTATTTTATTGGCCTATTTCTAAATTCTTCAAACAAGAAAATGTTTTGTGGGAAAAGTTTATGCAACAGCAACTGGTTGCTTCTTTTTTAATTTTATATTTTTGCGCAGCGGTTAAACATAAAATTGACTCATGACTCACGCAGTCACCAAAACTGTTCCAATGTTTTGGTGACCCTGGTAAAGAAAACAGGGAAAAGTTTGGTTTACCTTTCTTTGATTTGTGCAACAGGTATCAGTTGCCTCCGAAAGTGTCGAAGTTGATTTTATGCGCAGCACGTAACAGTCGCGTATGGGTGGGATAGTCATCGTAACCAATTCAATGGCCCTAGTAAGAGAAAAGGAAATAAAAAAAGTCCAAATATTTGACTTAAGCAACAGGCGTCGTCTGCTACGGAATGTGCCGTAAGTCGATTTTTCGTCTTTTCGGGGGCGCATAACTGGCACACGAGTCAGTGGTCAACGTAACTGGCTTTCTCGTCACTGTATGAAGGGATTAAAAAAATAATAATAATAAAAATTTTGTTCCCTTTGCTTGATTTATGCAATTGGAAGCAGTTGTTACTGAAAGAGTTTTCTGTCTTTTTTAGCCACTTGTGACACTATTTTCTGGGATTTCTACACTATACATTGATCATCTTAGCTTATTTAAAGTATCAATGGGTAGCATGCCTGAGTTAGTAACCAATTCAATGGCCCTAGTAATAGGAAAGGAAAAATAAAAAAATCCCTATATTTGACTTAAGCAACAAGTGTCGTCTGCTACGGAACGTGCCGCAAGTCGATTTTTCATGTTTTCGTGGGTGCGTAACTGGCACCTACATGTATGGGATGGTAGTCAACGTAACTGGGTTTCTTGTCACGGTATAAAGAGATTGAAAAAAAAAAAGGAAAATTTAGTTCCCTTTGCTTTATTTATGCAATATGAAGGAGTTTTATTTATGAAATAGGAAGGAGTTGCTACTGAGAGTTTTCAGTCTTTTTTTAGCCACTTGTGACATTTTTTGGAAGGTGGGGGGGTTTCTACACTGTACTTTGATCATCTTCAAAGTATCAATGTACAGCAGGGCATGAATTAGAAAAGCAAATCGAATCAAGGGATCAGGGGAAGCTACTCTTGCACTCTTGCGAGGTGCTTGAAAAGACCAAAACAAGGTCTTCTGCCACCCTGTTTTCTTAAATTTGCGCCCATTGTCAGTGAAATCTGGCATGTGTGGATGGTGCAGGCATGGCAGTTTGCCAAGGACTGTCTAAAAGCTTTCAAAGAAGACTTAAAATCCACTTTTATGCCGATTTTTGCTCACTGTTTTCTATCGATATTTTCGGGCGCCATTTCAAATGGCTCAAAGCTTTGTGATTGGCTGATACTGGGGGTGTGTCTGCGCTTTGATTGGCTGATTGGGCCCAATTCTGAATTTCTCAGAGCTTTTCTGATTGGATAATTTGAAGACAGAGCTGAGATTTGATTGGCTGATTGGACGCCATTCTGATTTTCTAAAAGCTTTCTTGATTGGATGATTTCAGGGAGGGCTGAGATTTGATTGGCTGTTCAGAAGGGGGGATGTTTGTATATTTTTGCTAATTTTTCGGGTCATTTCAGCCTATTCTATGGCAAAGAGGGATCAGACACCTGCACCAAGACCCCTTTTTCCAGAGTCTGAATCCTTAACTCTGCCATTTTATCTATTTTATCTATTTTAATTATTAGTTATTCTTACATCTTATTGTATTTTATTGGCCTATTTTTCGGGTCATTTCAGCCTATTCTATGGTCAAGAGGGATCAGACACCTGCACCAAGACCCCTTTTTTCAGAGTTTGAATCCTCAACTTTGCCATTCTATTTTCTTTTATCTATTTTTAATATTAGTTATTCTTACATCTTATTGTATTTTATTGGCCTATTTCTAAATTCTTCAAACAAGAAAATGTTTTGTGGGAAAAGTTTATGCAACAGCAACTGGTTGCTTCTTTTTTAATTTTATATTTTTGCGCAGCGGTTAAACATAAAATTGACTCATGACTCACGCAGTCACCAAAACTGTTCCAATGTTTTGGTGACCCTGGTAAAGAAAACAGGGAAAAGTTTGGTTTACCTTTCTTTGATTTGTGCAACAGGTATCAGTTGCCTCCGAAAGTGTCGAAGTTGATTTTATGCGCAGCACGTAACAGTCGCGTATGGGTGGGATAGTCATCGTAACCAATTCAATGGCCCTAGTAAGAGAAAAGGAAATAAAAAAAGTCCAAATATTTGACTTAAGCAACAGGCGTCGTCTGCTACGGAATGTGCCGTAAGTCGATTTTTCGTCTTTTCGGGGGCGCATAACTGGCACACGAGTCAGTGGTCAACGTAACTGGCTTTCTCGTCACTGTATGAAGGGATTAAAAAAATAATAATAATAAAAATTTTGTTCCCTTTGCTTGATTTATGCAATTGGAAGCAGTTGTTACTGAAAGAGTTTTCTGTCTTTTTTAGCCACTTGTGACACTATTTTCTGGGATTTCTACACTATACATTGATCATCTTAGCTTATTTAAAGTATCAATGGGTAGCATGCCTGAGTTAGTAACCAATTCAATGGCCCTAGTAATAGGAAAGGAAAAATAAAAAAATCCCTATATTTGACTTAAGCAACAAGTGTCGTCTACTACAGAACGTGCCGCAAGTCGATTTTTCATGTTTTCGTGGGTGCGTAACTGGCACCTACATGTATGGGATGGTAGTCAACGTAACTGGGTTTCTTGTCACGGTATAAAGAGATTGAAAAAAAAAAAGGAAAATTTAGTTCCCTTTGCTTTATTTATGCAATATGAAGGAGTTTTATTTATGAAATAGGAAGGAGTTGCTACTGAGAGTTTTCAGTCTTTTTTTAGCCACTTGTGACATTTTTTGGGAGGGGGGGGTTTCTACACTGTACTTTGATCATCTTCAAAGTATCAATGTACAGCATGGCATGAATTAGAAAAGCAAATCGAATCAAGGGATCAGGGGAAGCTACTCTTGCACTCTTGCGAGGTGCTTGAAAAGACCAAAACAAGGTCTTCTGCCACCCTGTTTTCTTAAATTTGCGCCCATTGTCAGTGAAATCTGGCATGTGTGGATGGTGCAGGCATGGCAGTTTGCCAAGGACTGTCTAAAAGCTTTCAAAGAAGACTTAAAATCCACTTTTATGCCGATTTTTGCTCACTGTTTTCTATCGATATTTTCGGGCGCCATTTCAAATGGCTCAAAGCTTTGTGATTGGCTGATACTGGGGGTGTGTCTGCGCTTTGATTGGCTGATTGGGCCCAATTCTGAATTTCTCAGAGCTTTTCTGATTGGATAATTTGAAGACAGAGCTGAGATTTGATTGGCTGATTGGACGCCATTCTGATTTTCTAAAAGCTTTCTTGATTGGATGATTTCAGGGAGGGCTGAGATTTGATTGGCTGTTCAGAAGGGGGGATGTTTGTATATTTTTGCTAATTTTTCGGGTCATTTCAGCCTATTCTATGGCAAAGAGGGATCAGACACCTGCACCAAGACCCCTTTTTCCAGAGTCTGAATCCTTAACTCTGCCATTTTATCTATTTTATCTATTTTAATTATTAGTTATTCTTACATCTTATTGTATTTTATTGGCCTATTTTTCGGGTCATTTCAGCCTATTCTATGGTCAAGAGGGATCAGACACCTGCACCAAGACCCCTTTTTTCAGAGTTTGAATCCTCAACTTTGCCATTCTATTTTCTTTTATCTATTTTTAATATTAGTTATTCTTACATCTTATTGTATTTTATTGGCCTATTTCTAAATTCTTCAAACAAGAAAATGTTTTGTGGGAAAAGTTTATGCAACAGCAACTGGTTGCTTCTTTTTTAATTTTATATTTTTGCGCAGCGGTTAAACATAAAATTGACTCATGACTCACGCAGTCACCAAAACTGTTCCAATGTTTTGGTGACCCTGGTAAAGAAAACAGGGAAAAGTTTGGTTTACCTTTCTTTGATTTGTGCAACAGGTATCAGTTGCCTCCGAAAGTGTCGAAGTTGATTTTATGCGCAGCACGTAACAGTCGCGTATGGGTGGGATAGTCATCGTAACCAATTCAATGGCCCTAGTAAGAGAAAAGGAAATAAAAAAAGTCCAAATATTTGACTTAAGCAACAGGCGTCGTCTGCTACGGAATGTGCCGTAAGTCGATTTTTCGTCTTTTCGGGGGCGCATAACTGGCACACGAGTCAGTGGTCAACGTAACTGGCTTTCTCGTCACTGTATGAAGGGATTAAAAAAATAATAATAATAAAAATTTTGTTCCCTTTGCTTGATTTATGCAATTGGAAGCAGTTGTTACTGAAAGAGTTTTCTGTCTTTTTTAGCCACTTGTGACACTATTTTCTGGGATTTCTACACTATACATTGATCATCTTAGCTTATTTAAAGTATCAATGGGTAGCATGCCTGAGTTAGTAACCAATTCAATGGCCCTAGTAATAGGAAAGGAAAAATAAAAAAATCCCTATATTTGACTTAAGCAACAAGTGTCGTCTACTACAGAACGTGCCGCAAGTCGATTTTTCATGTTTTCGTGGGTGCGTAACTGGCACCTACATGTATGGGATGGTAGTCAACGTAACTGGGTTTCTTGTCACGGTATAAAGAGATTGAAAAAAAAAAAGGAAAATTTAGTTCCCTTTGCTTTATTTATGCAATATGAAGGAGTTTTATTTATGAAATAGGAAGGAGTTGCTACTGAGAGTTTTCAGTCTTTTTTTAGCCACTTGTGACATTTTTTGGGAGGGGGGGGTTTCTACACTGTACTTTGATCATCTTCAAAGTATCAATGTACAGCATGGCATGAATTAGAAAAGCAAATCGAATCAAGGGATCAGGGGAAGCTACTCTTGCACTCTTGCGAGGTGCTTGAAAAGACCAAAACAAGGTCTTCTGCCACCCTGTTTTCTTAAATTTGCGCCCATTGTCAGTGAAATCTGGCATGTGTGGATGGTGCAGGCATGGCAGTTTGCCAAGGACTGTCTAAAAGCTTTCAAAGAAGACTTAAAATCCACTTTTATGCCGATTTTTGCTCACTGTTTTCTATCGATATTTTCGGGCGCCATTTCAAATGGCTCAAAGCTTTGTGATTGGCTGATACTGGGGGTGTGTCTGCGCTTTGATTGGCTGATTGGGCCCAATTCTGAATTTCTCAGAGCTTTTCTGATTGGATAATTTGAAGACAGAGCTGAGATTTGATTGGCTGATTGGACGCCATTCTGATTTTCTAAAAGCTTTCTTGATTGGATGATTTCAGGGAGGGCTGAGATTTGATTGGCTGTTCAGAAGGGGGGATGTTTGTATATTTTTGCTAATTTTTCGGGTCATTTCAGCCTATTCTATGGCAAAGAGGGATCAGACACCTGCACCAAGACCCCTTTTTCCAGAGTCTGAATCCTTAACTCTGCCATTTTATCTATTTTATCTATTTTAATTATTAGTTATTCTTACATCTTATTGTATTTTATTGGCCTATTTTTCGGGTCATTTCAGCCTATTCTATGGTCAAGAGGGATCAGACACCTGCACCAAGACCCCTTTTTTCAGAGTTTGAATCCTCAACTTTGCCATTCTATTTTCTTTTATCTATTTTTAATATTAGTTATTCTTACATCTTATTGTATTTTATTGGCCTATTTCTAAATTCTTCAAACAAGAAAATGTTTTGTGGGAAAAGTTTATGCAACAGCAACTGGTTGCTTCTTTTTTAATTTTATATTTTTGCGCAGCGGTTAAACATAAAATTGACTCATGACTCACGCAGTCACCAAAACTGTTCCAATGTTTTGGTGACCCTGGTAAAGAAAACAGGGAAAAGTTTGGTTTACCTTTCTTTGATTTGTGCAACAGGTATCAGTTGCCTCCGAAAGTGTCGAAGTTGATTTTATGCGCAGCACGTAACAGTCGCGTATGGGTGGGATAGTCATCGTAACCAATTCAATGGCCCTAGTAAGAGAAAAGGAAATAAAAAAAGTCCAAATATTTGACTTAAGCAACAGGCGTCGTCTGCTACGGAATGTGCCGTAAGTCGATTTTTCGTCTTTTCGGGGGCGCATAACTGGCACACGAGTCAGTGGTCAACGTAACTGGCTTTCTCGTCACTGTATGAAGGGATTAAAAAAATAATAATAATAAAAATTTTGTTCCCTTTGCTTGATTTATGCAATTGGAAGCAGTTGTTACTGAAAGAGTTTTCTGTCTTTTTTAGCCACTTGTGACACTATTTTCTGGGATTTCTACACTATACATTGATCATCTTAGCTTATTTAAAGTATCAATGGGTAGCATGCCTGAGTTAGTAACCAATTCAATGGCCCTAGTAATAGGAAAGGAAAAATAAAAAAATCCCTATATTTGACTTAAGCAACAAGTGTCGTCTACTACAGAACGTGCCGCAAGTCGATTTTTCATGTTTTCGTGGGTGCGTAACTGGCACCTACATGTATGGGATGGTAGTCAACGTAACTGGGTTTCTTGTCACGGTATAAAGAGATTGAAAAAAAAAAAGGAAAATTTAGTTCCCTTTGCTTTATTTATGCAATATGAAGGAGTTTTATTTATGAAATAGGAAGGAGTTGCTACTGAGAGTTTTCAGTCTTTTTTTAGCCACTTGTGACATTTTTTGGGAGGGGGGGGTTTCTACACTGTACTTTGATCATCTTCAAAGTATCAATGTACAGCATGGCATGAATTAGAAAAGCAAATCGAATCAAGGGATCAGGGGAAGCTACTCTTGCACTCTTGCGAGGTGCTTGAAAAGACCAAAACAAGGTCTTCTGCCACCCTGTTTTCTTAAATTTGCGCCCATTGTCAGTGAAATCTGGCATGTGTGGATGGTGCAGGCATGGCAGTTTGCCAAGGACTGTCTAAAAGCTTTCAAAGAAGACTTAAAATCCACTTTTATGCCGATTTTTGCTCACTGTTTTCTATCGATATTTTCGGGCGCCATTTCAAATGGCTCAAAGCTTTGTGATTGGCTGATACTGGGGGTGTGTCTGCGCTTTGATTGGCTGATTGGGCCCAATTCTGAATTTCTCAGAGCTTTTCTGATTGGATAATTTGAAGACAGAGCTGAGATTTGATTGGCTGATTGGACGCCATTCTGATTTTCTAAAAGCTTTCTTGATTGGATGATTTCAGGGAGGGCTGAGATTTGATTGGCTGTTCAGAAGGGGGGATGTTTGTATATTTATGCTAATTTTTCGGGTCATTTCAGCCTATTCTATGGCAAAGAGGGATCAGACACCTGCACCAAGACCCCTTTTTCCAGAGTCTGAATCCTTAACTCTGCCATTTTATCTATTTTATCTATTTTAATTATTAGTTATTCTTACATCTTATTGTATTTTATTGGCCTATTTTTCGGGTCATTTCAGCCTATTCTATGGTCAAGAGGGATCAGACACCTGCACCAAGACCCCTTTTTTCAGAGTTTGAATCCTCAACTTTGCCATTCTATTTTCTTTTATCTATTTTAAATATTAGTTATTCTTACATCTTATTGTATTTTATTGGCCTCTTTCTAAATTCTTCAAACAAGAAAATGTTTTGTGGGAAAAGTTTATGCAACAGCAACTGGTTGCTTCTTTTTTAATTTTATATTTTTGCGCAGCGGTTAAACATAAAATTGACTCATGACTCACGCAGTCACCAAAACTGTTCCAATGTTTTGGTGACCCTGGTAAAGAAAACAGGGAAAAGTTTGGTTTACCTTTCTTTGATTTGTGCAACAGGTATCAGTTGCCTCCGAAAGTGTCGAAGTTGATTTTATGCGCAGCACGTAACAGTCGCGTATGGGTGGGATAGTCATCGTAACCAATTCAATGGCCCTAGTAAGAGAAAAGGAAATAAAAAAAGTCCAAATATTTGACTTAAGCAACAGGCGTCGTCTGCTACGGAATGTGCCGTAAGTCGATTTTTCGTCTTTTCGGGGGCGCATAACTGGCACACGAGTCAGTGGTCAACGTAACTGGCTTTCTCGTCACTGTATGAAGGGATTAAAAAAATAATAATAATAAAAATTTTGTTCCCTTTGCTTGATTTATGCAATTGGAAGCAGTTGTTACTGAAAGAGTTTTCTGTCTTTTTTAGCCACTTGTGACACTATTTTCTGGGATTTCTACACTATACATTGATCATCTTAGCTTATTTAAAGTATCAATGGGTAGCATGCCTGAGTTAGTAACCAATTCAATGGCCCTAGTAATAGGAAAGGAAAAATAAAAAAATCCCTATATTTGACTTAAGCAACAAGTGTCGTCTGCTACGGAACGTGCCGCAAGTCGATTTTTCATGTTTTCGTGGGTGCGTAACTGGCACCTACATGTATGGGATGGTAGTCAACGTAACTGGGTTTCTTGTCACGGTATAAAGAGATTGAAAAAAAAAAGGAAAATTTAGTTCCCTTTGCTTTATTTATGCAATATGAAGGAGTTTTATTTATGAAATAGGAAGGAGTTGCTACTGAGAGTTTTCAGTCTTTTTTTAGCCACTTGTGACATTTTTTGGAAGGTGGGGGGGTTTCTACACTGTACTTTGATCATCTTCAAAGTATCAATGTACAGCAGGGCATGAATTAGAAAAGCAAATCGAATCAAGGGATCAGGGGAAGCTACTCTTGCACTCTTGCGAGGTGCTTGAAAAGACCAAAACAAGGTCTTCTGCCACCCTGTTTTCTTAAATTTGCGCCCATTGTCAGTGAAATCTGGCATGTGTGGATGGTGCAGGCATGGCAGTTTGCCAAGGACTGTCTAAAAGCTTTCAAAGAAGACTTAAAATCCACTTTTATGCCGATTTTTGCTCACTGTTTTCTATCGATATTTTCGGGCGCCATTTCAAATGGCTCAAAGCTTTGTGATTGGCTGATACTGGGGGTGTGTCTGCGCTTTGATTGGCTGATTGGGCCCAATTCTGAATTTCTCAGAGCTTTTCTGATTGGATAATTTGAAGACAGAGCTGAGATTTGATTGGCTGATTGGACGCCATTCTGATTTTCTAAAAGCTTTCTTGATTGGATGATTTCAGGGAGGGCTGAGATTTGATTGGCTGTTCAGAAGGGGGGATGTTTGTATATTTTTGCTAATTTTTCGGGTCATTTCAGCCTATTCTATGGCAAAGAGGGATCAGACACCTGCACCAAGACCCCTTTTTCCAGAGTCTGAATCCTTAACTCTGCCATTTTATCTATTTTATCTATTTTAATTATTAGTTATTCTTACATCTTATTGTATTTTATTGGCCTATTTTTCGGGTCATTTCAGCCTATTCTATGGTCAAGAGGGATCAGACACCTGCACCAAGACCCCTTTTTTCAGAGTTTGAATCCTCAACTTTGCCATTCTATTTTCTTTTATCTATTTTTAATATTAGTTATTCTTACATCTTATTGTATTTTATTGGCCTATTTCTAAATTCTTCAAACAAGAAAATGTTTTGTGGGAAAAGTTTATGCAACAGCAACTGGTTGCTTCTTTTTTAATTTTATATTTTTGCGCAGCGGTTAAACATAAAATTGACTCATGACTCACGCAGTCACCAAAACTGTTCCAATGTTTTGGTGACCCTGGTAAAGAAAACAGGGAAAAGTTTGGTTTACCTTTCTTTGATTTGTGCAACAGGTATCAGTTGCCTCCGAAAGTGTCGAAGTTGATTTTATGCGCAGCACGTAACAGTCGCGTATGGGTGGGATAGTCATCGTAACCAATTCAATGGCCCTAGTAAGAGAAAAGGAAATAAAAAAAGTCCAAATATTTGACTTAAGCAACAGGCGTCGTCTGCTACGGAATGTGCCGTAAGTCGATTTTTCGTCTTTTCGGGGGCGCATAACTGGCACACGAGTCAGTGGTCAACGTAACTGGCTTTCTCGTCACTGTATGAAGGGATTAAAAAAATAATAATAATAAAAATTTTGTTCCCTTTGCTTGATTTATGCAATTGGAAGCAGTTGTTACTGAAAGAGTTTTCTGTCTTTTTTAGCCACTTGTGACACTATTTTCTGGGATTTCTACACTATACATTGATCATCTTAGCTTATTTAAAGTATCAATGGGTAGCATGCCTGAGTTAGTAACCAATTCAATGGCCCTAGTAATAGGAAAGGAAAAATAAAAAAATCCCTATATTTGACTTATGCAACAAGTGTCGTCTACTACAGAACGTGCCGCAAGTCGATTTTTCATGTTTTCGTGGGTGCGTAACTGGCACCTACATGTATGGGATGGTAGTCAACGTAACTGGGTTTCTTGTCACGGTATAAAGAGATTGAAAAAAAAAAAGGAAAATTTAGTTCCCTTTGCTTTATTTATGCAATATGAAGGAGTTTTATTTATGAAATAGGAAGGAGTTGCTACTGAGAGTTTTCAGTCTTTTTTTAGCCACTTGTGACATTTTTTGGGAGGGGGGGGTTTCTACACTGTACTTTGATCATCTTCAAAGTATCAATGTACAGCATGGCATGAATTAGAAAAGCAAATCGAATCAAGGGATCAGGGGAAGCTACTCTTGCACTCTTGCGAGGTGCTTGAAAAGACCAAAACAAGGTCTTCTGCCACCCTGTTTTCTTAAATTTGCGCCCATTGTCAGTGAAATCTGGCATGTGTGGATGGTGCAGGCATGGCAGTTTGCCAAGGACTGTCTAAAAGCTTTCAAAGAAGACTTAAAATCCACTTTTATGCCGATTTTTGCTCACTGTTTTCTATCGATATTTTCGGGCGCCATTTCAAATGGCTCAAAGCTTTGTGATTGGCTGATACTGGGGGTGTGTCTGCGCTTTGATTGGCTGATTGGGCCCAATTCTGAATTTCTCAGAGCTTTTCTGATTGGATAATTTGAAGACAGAGCTGAGATTTGATTGGCTGATTGGACGCCATTCTGATTTTCTAAAAGCTTTCTTGATTGGATGATTTCAGGGAGGGCTGAGATTTGATTGGCTGTTCAGAAGGGGGGATGTTTGTATATTTATGCTAATTTTTCGGGTCATTTCAGCCTATTCTATGGCAAAGAGGGATCAGACACCTGCACCAAGACCCCTTTTTCCAGAGTCTGAATCCTTAACTCTGCCATTTTATCTATTTTATCTATTTTAATTATTAGTTATTCTTACATCTTATTGTATTTTATTGGCCTATTTTTCGGGTCATTTCAGCCTATTCTATGGTCAAGAGGGATCAGACACCTGCACCAAGACCCCTTTTTTCAGAGTTTGAATCCTCAACTTTGCCATTCTATTTTCTTTTATCTATTTTAAATATTAGTTATTCTTACATCTTATTGTATTTTATTGGCCTCTTTCTAAATTCTTCAAACAAGAAAATGTTTTGTGGGAAAAGTTTATGCAACAGCAACTGGTTGCTTCTTTTTTAATTTTATATTTTTGCGCAGCGGTTAAACATAAAATTGACTCATGACTCACGCAGTCACCAAAACTGTTCCAATGTTTTGGTGACCCTGGTAAAGAAAACAGGGAAAAGTTTGGTTTACCTTTCTTTGATTTGTGCAACAGGTATCAGTTGCCTCCGAAAGTGTCGAAGTTGATTTTATGCGCAGCACGTAACAGTCGCGTATGGGTGGGATAGTCATCGTAACCAATTCAATGGCCCTAGTAAGAGAAAAGGAAATAAAAAAAGTCCAAATATTTGACTTAAGCAACAGGCGTCGTCTGCTACGGAATGTGCCGTAAGTCGATTTTTCGTCTTTTCGGGGGCGCATAACTGGCACACGAGTCAGTGGTCAACGTAACTGGCTTTCTCGTCACTGTATGAAGGGATTAAAAAAATAATAATAATAAAAATTTTGTTCCCTTTGCTTGATTTATGCAATTGGAAGCAGTTGTTACTGAAAGAGTTTTCTGTCTTTTTTAGCCACTTGTGACACTATTTTCTGGGATTTCTACACTATACATTGATCATCTTAGCTTATTTAAAGTATCAATGGGTAGCATGCCTGAGTTAGTAACCAATTCAATGGCCCTAGTAATAGGAAAGGAAAAATAAAAAAATCCCTATATTTGACTTAAGCAACAAGTGTCGTCTGCTACAGAACGTGCCGCAAGTCGATTTTTCATGTTTTCGTGGGTGCGTAACTGGCACCTACATGTATGGGATGGTAGTCAACGTAACTGGGTTTCTTGTCACGGTATAAAGAGATTGATTAAAAAAAAAGGAAAATTTAGTTCCCTTTGCTTTATTTATGCAATATGAAGGAGTTTTATTTATGAAATAGGAAGGAGTTGCTACTGAGAGTTTTCAGTCTTTTTTTAGCCACTTGTGACATTTTTTGGGAGGGGGGGGTTTCTACACTGTACTTTGATCATCTTCAAAGTATCAATGTACAGCATGGCATGAATTAGAAAAGCAAATCGAATCAAGGGATCAGGGGAAGCTACTCTTGCACTCTTGCGAGGTGCTTGAAAAGACCAAAACAAGGTCTTCTGCCACCCTGTTTTCTTAAATTTGCGCCCATTGTCAGTGAAATCTGGCATGTGTGGATGGTGCAGGCATGGCAGTTTGCCAAGGACTGTCTAAAAGCTTTCAAAGAAGACTTAAAATCCACTTTTATGCCGATTTTTGCTCACTGTTTTCTATCGATATTTTCGGGCGCCATTTCAAATGGCTCAAAGCTTTGTGATTGGCTGATACTGGGGGTGTGTCTGCGCTTTGATTGGCTGATTGGGCCCAATTCTGAATTTCTCAGAGCTTTTCTGATTGGATAATTTGAAGACAGAGCTGAGATTTGATTGGCTGATTGGACGCCATTCTGATTTTCTAAAAGCTTTCTTGATTGGATGATTTCAGGGAGGGCTGAGATTTGATTGGCTGTTCAGAAGGGGGGATGTTTGTATATTTTTGCTAATTTTTCGGGTCATTTCAGCCTATTCTATGGCAAAGAGGGATCAGACACCTGCACCAAGACCCCTTTTTCCAGAGTCTGAATCCTTAACTCTGCCATTTTATCTATTTTATCTATTTTAATTATTAGTTATTCTTACATCTTATTGTATTTTATTGGCCTATTTTTCGGGTCATTTCAGCCTATTCTATGGTCAAGAGGGATCAGACACCTGCACCAAGACCCCTTTTTTCAGAGTTTGAATCCTCAACTTTGCCATTCTATTTTCTTTTATCTATTTTAAATATTAGTTATTCTTACATCTTATTGTATTTTATTGGCCTCTTTCTAAATTCTTCAAACAAGAAAATGTTTTGTGGGAAAAGTTTATGCAACAGCAACTGGTTGCTTCTTTTTTAATTTTATATTTTTGCGCAGCGGTTAAACATAAAATTGACTCATGACTCACGCAGTCACCAAAACTGTTCCAATGTTTTGGTGACCCTGGTAAAGAAAACAGGGAAAAGTTTGGTTTACCTTTCTTTGATTTGTGCAACAGGTATCAGTTGCCTCCGAAAGTGTCGAAGTTGATTTTATGCGCAGCACGTAACAGTCGCGTATGGGTGGGATAGTCATCGTAACCAATTCAATGGCCCTAGTAAGAGAAAAGGAAATAAAAAAAGTCCAAATATTTGACTTAAGCAACAGGCGTCGTCTGCTACGGAATGTGCCGTAAGTCGATTTTTCGTCTTTTCGGGGGCGCATAACTGGCACACGAGTCAGTGGTCAACGTAACTGGCTTTCTCGTCACTGTATGAAGGGATTAAAAAAATAATAATAATAAAAATTTTGTTCCCTTTGCTTGATTTATGCAATTGGAAGCAGTTGTTACTGAAAGAGTTTTCTGTCTTTTTTAGCCACTTGTGACACTATTTTCTGGGATTTCTACACTATACATTGATCATCTTAGCTTATTTAAAGTATCAATGGGTAGCATGCCTGAGTTAGTAACCAATTCAATGGCTCTAGTAATAGGAAAGGAAAAATAAAAAAATCCCTATATTTGACTTAAGCAACAAGTGTCGTCTGCTACAGAACGTGCCGCAAGTCGATTTTTCATGTTTTCGTGGGTGCGTAACTGGCACCTACATGTATGGGATGGTAGTCAACGTAACTGGGTTTCTTGTCACGGTATAAAGAGATTGAAAAAAAAAAAGGAAAATTTAGTTCCCTTTGCTTTATTTATGCAATATGAAGGAGTTTTATTTATGAAATAGGAAGGAGTTGCTACTGAGAGTTTTCAGTCTTTTTTTAGCCACTTGTGACATTTTTTGGAAGGTGGGGGGGTTTCTACGCTGTACTTTGATCATCTTCAAAGTATCAATGTACAGCATGGCATGAATTAGAAAAGCAAATCGAATCAAGGGATCAGGGGAAGCTACTCTTGCACTCTTGCGAGGTGCTTGAAAAGACCAAAACAAGGTCTTCTGCCACCCTGTTTTCTTAAATTTGCGCCCATTGTCAGTGAAATCTGGCATGTGTGGATGGTGCAGGCATGGCAGTTTGCCAAGGACTGTCTAAAAGCTTTCAAAGAAGACTTAAAATCCACTTTTATGCCGATTTTTGCTCACTGTTTTCTATCGATATTTTCGGGCGCCATTTCAAATGGCTCAAAGCTTTGTGATTGGCTGATCCTGGGGGTGTGTCTGCGATTTGATTGGCTAATTGGGCCCAATTCTGAATTTCTCAGAGCTTTTCTGATTGGATAATTTGAAGACAGAGCTGAGATTTGATTGGCTGATTGGACGCCATTCTGATTTTCTAAAAGCTTTCTTGATTGGATGATTTCAGGGAGGGCTGAGATTTGATTGGCTGTTCAGAAGGGGGGATGTTTGTATATTTATGCTAATTTTTCGGGTCATTTCAGCCTATTCTATGGCAAAGAGGGATCAGACACCTGCACCAAGACCCCTTTTTCCAGAGTCTGAATCCTTAACTCTGCCATTTTATCTATTTTATCTATTTTAATTATTAGTTATTCTTACATCTTATTGTATTTTATTGGCCTATTTTTCGGGTCATTTCAGCCTATTCTATGGTCAAGAGGGATCAGACACCTGCACCAAGACCCCTTTTTTCAGAGTTTGAATCCTCAACTTTGCCATTCTATTTTCTTTTATCTATTTTAAATATTAGTTATTCTTACATCTTATTGTATTTTATTGGCCTATTTCTAAATTCTTCAAACAAGAAAATGTTTTGTGGGAAAAGTTTATGCAACAGCAACTGGTTGCTTCTTTTTTAATTTTATATTTTTGCACAGCGGTTAAACATAAAATTGACTCATGACTCACGCAGTCACCAAAACTGTTCCAATGTTTTGGTGACCCTGGTAAAGAAAACAGGGAAAAGTTTGGTTTACCTTTCTTTGATTTGTGCAACAGGTATCAGTTGCCTCCGAAAGTGTCGAAGTTGATTTTATGCGCAGCACGTAACAGTCGCGTATGGGTGGGATAGTCATCGTAACCAATTCAATGGCCCTAGTAAGAGAAAAGGAAATAAAAAAAGTCCAAATATTTGACTTAAGCAACAGGCGTCGTCTGCTACGGAATGTGCCGTAAGTCGATTTTTCGTCTTTTCGGGGGCGCGTAACTGGCACACGAGTCAGTGGTCAACGTAACTGGCTTTCTCGTCACTGTATGAAGGGATTAAAAAAATAATAATAATAAAAATTTTGTTCCCTTTGCTTGATTTATGCAATTGGAAGCAGTTGTTACTGAAAGAGTTTTCTGTCTTTTTTAGCCACTTGTGACACTATTTTCTGGGATTTCTACACTATACATTGATCATCTTAGCTTATTTAAAGTATCAATGGGTAGCATGCCTGAGTTAGTAACCAATTCAATGGCCCTAGTAATAGGAAAGGAAAAATAAAAAAATCCCTATATTTGACTTAAGCAACAAGTGTCGTCTGCTACGGAACGTGCCGCAAGTCGATTTTTCATGTTTTCGTGGGTGCGTAACTGGCACCTACATGTATGGGATGGTAGTCAACGTAACTGGGTTTCTTGTCACGGTATAAAGAGATTGAAAAAAAAAAAGGAAAATTTAGTTCCCTTTGCTTTATTTATGCAATATGAAGGAGTTTTATTTATGAAATAGGAAGGAGTTGCTACTGAGAGTTTTCAGTCTTTTTTTAGCCACTTGTGACATTTTTTGGAAAGTGGGGGGGGGTTTCTACACTGTACTTTGATCATCTTCAAAGTATCAATGTACAGCAGGGCATGAATTAGAAAAGCAAATCGAATCAAGGGATCAGGGGAAGCTACTCTTGCACTCTTGCGAGGTGCTTGAAAAGACCAAAACAAGGTCTTCTGCCACCCTGTTGTCTTAAATTTGCGCCCATTGTCAGTGAAATCTGGCATGTGTGGATGGTGCAGGCATGGCAGTTTGCCAAGGACTGCCTAAAAGCTTTCAAAGAAGACTTAAAATCCACTTTTATGCCGATTTTTGCTCACTGTTTTCTATCGATATTTTCGGGCGCCATTTCAAATGGCTCAAAGCTTTGTGATTGGCTGATCCTGGGGGTGTGTCTGCGATTTGATTGGCTGATTGGGCCCAATTCTGAATTTCTCAGAGCTTTTCTGATTGGATAATTTGAAGACAGAGCTGAGATTTGATTGGCTGATTGGACGCCATTCTGATTTTCTAAAAGCTTTCTTGATTGGATGATTTCAGGGAGGGCTGAGATTTGATTGGCTGTTCAGAAGGGGGGATGTTTGTATATTTATGCTAATTTTTCGGGTCATTTCAGCCTATTCTATGGCAAAGAGGGATCAGACACCTGCACCAAGACCCCTTTTTCCAGAGTCTGAATCCTTAACTCTGCCATTTTATCTATTTTATCTATTTTAATTATTAGTTATTCTTACATCTTATTGTATTTTATTGGCCTATTTTTCGGGTCATTTCAGCCTATTCTATGGTCCAGAGGGATCAGACACCTGCACTAAGACCCCTTTTTTCAGAGTTTGAATCCTCAACTTTGCCATTCTATTTTCTTTTATCTATTTTAAATATTAGTTATTCTTACATCTTATTGTATTTTATTGGCCTATTTCTAAATTCTTCAAACAAGAAAATGTTTTGTGGGAAAAGTTATGCAACAGCAACTGGTTGCTTCTTTTTTAATTTTATATTTTTGCGCAGCGGTTAAACATAAAATTGACTCATGACTCATGCAGTCACCAAAACTGTTCCAATGTTTTGGTGACCCTGGTAAAGAAAACAGGGAAAAGTTTGGTTTACCTTTCTTTGATTTGTGCAACAGGTATCAGTTGCCTCCGAAAGTGTCGAAGTTGATTTTATGCGCAGCACGTAACAGTCGCGTATGGGTGGGATAGTCATCGTAACCAATTCAATGGCCCTAGTAAGAGAAAAGGAAATAAAAAAAGTCCAAATATTTGACTTAAGCAACAGGCGTCGTCTGCTACGGAATGTGCCGTAAGTCGATTTTTCGTGTTTTCGGGGGCGCGTAACTGGCACACGAGTCAGTGGTCAACGTAACTGGCTTTCTCGTCACTGTATGAAGGGATTAAAAAAATAATAATAATAAAAATTTTGTTCCCTTTGCTTGATTTATGCAATTGGAAGCAGTTGTTACTGAAAGAGTTTTCTGTCTTTTTTAGCCACTTGTGACACTATTTTCTGGGATTTCTACACTATACATTGATCATCTTAGCTTATTTAAAGTATCAATGGGTAGCATGCCTGAGTTAGTAACCAATTCAATGGCCCTAGTAATAGGAAAGGAAAAATAAAAAAATCCCTATATTTGACTTAAGCAACAAGTGTCGTCTGCTACGGAACGTGCCGCAAGTCGATTTTTCATGTTTTCGTGGGTGCGTAACTGGCACCTACATGTATGGGATGGTAGTCAACGTAACTGGGTTTCTTGTCACGGTATAAAGAGATTGAAAAAAAAAAAGGAAAATTTAGTTCCCTTTGCTTTATTTATGCAATATGAAGGAGTTTTATTTATGAAATAGGAAGGAGTTGCTACTGAGAGTTTTCAGTCTTTTTTTAGCCACTTGTGACATTTTTTGGAAGGTGGGGGGGTTTCTACACTGTACTTTGATCATCTTCAAAGTATCAATGTACAGCAGGGCATGAATTAGAAAAGCAAATCGAATCAAGGGATCAGGGGAAGCTACTCTTGCACTCTTGCGAGGTGCTTGAAAAGACCAAAACAAGGTCTTCTGCCACCCTGTTTTCTTAAATTTGCGCCCATTGTCAGTGAAATCTGGCATGTGTGGATGGTGCAGGCATGGCAGTTTGCCAAGGACTGTCTAAAAGCTTTCAAAGAAGACTTAAAATCCACTTTTATGCCGATTTTTGCTCACTGTTTTCTATCGATATTTTCGGGCGCCATTTCAAATGGCTCAAAGCTTTGTGATTGGCTGATACTGGGGGTGTGTCTGCGCTTTGATTGGCTGATTGGGCCCAATTCTGAATTTCTCAGAGCTTTTCTGATTGGATAATTTGAAGACAGAGCTGAGATTTGATTGGCTGATTGGACGCCATTCTGATTTTCTAAAAGCTTTCTTGATTGGATGATTTCAGGGAGGGCTGAGATTTGATTGGCTGTTCAGAAGGGGGGATGTTTGTATATTTTTGCTAATTTTTCGGGTCATTTCAGCCTATTCTATGGCAAAGAGGGATCAGACACCTGAACCAAGACCCCTTTTTCCAGAGTCTGAATCCTTAACTCTGCCATTTTATCTATTTTATCTATTTTAATTATTAGTTATTCTTACATCTTATTGTATTTTATTGGCCTATTTTTCGGGTCATTTCAGCCTATTCTATGGTCAAGAGGGATCAGACACCTGCACCAAGACCCCTTTTTTCAGAGTTTGAATCCTCAACTTTGCCATTCTATTTTCTTTTATCTATTTTTAATATTAGTTATTCTTACATCTTATTGTATTTTATTGGCCTATTTCTAAATTCTTCAAACAAGAAAATGTTTTGTGGGAAAAGTTTATGCAACAGCAACTGGTTGCTTCTTTTTTAATTTTATATTTTTGCGCAGCGGTTAAACATAAAATTGACTCATGACTCACGCAGTCACCAAAACTGTTCCAATGTTTTGGTGACCCTGGTAAAGAAAACAGGGAAAAGTTTGGTTTACCTTTCTTTGATTTGTGCAACAGGTATCAGTTGCCTCCGAAAGTGTCGAAGTTGATTTTATGCGCAGCACGTAACAGTCGCGTATGGGTGGGATAGTCATCGTAACCAATTCAATGGCCCTAGTAAGAGAAAAGGAAATAAAAAAAGTCCAAATATTTGACTTAAGCAACAGGCGTCGTCTGCTACGGAATGTGCCGTAAGTCGATTTTTCGTCTTTTCGGGGGCGCATAACTGGCACACGAGTCAGTGGTCAACGTAACTGGCTTTCTCGTCACTGTATGAAGGGATTAAAAAAATAATAATAATAAAATTTTTGTTCCCTTTGCTTGATTTATGCAATTGGAAGCAGTTGTTACTGAAAGAGTTTTCTGTCTTTTTTAGCCACTTGTGACACTATTTTCTGGGATTTCTACACTATACATTGATCATCTTAGCTTATTTAAAGTATCAATGGGTAGCATGCCTGAGTTAGTAACCAATTCAATGGCCCTAGTAATAGGAAAGGAAAAATAAAAAAATCCCTATATTTGACTTAAGCAACAAGTGTCGTCTGCTACAGAACGTGCCGCAAGTCGATTTTTCATGTTTTCGTGGGTGCGTAACTGGCACCTACATGTATGGGATGGTAGTCAACGTAACTGGGTTTCTTGTCACGGTATAAAGAGATTGATTAAAAAAAAAGGAAAATTTAGTTCCCTTTGCTTTATTTATGCAATATGAAGGAGTTTTATTTATGAAATAGGAAGGAGTTGCTACTGAGAGTTTTCAGTCTTTTTTTAGCCACTTGTGACATTTTTTGGGAGGGGGGGGTTTCTACACTGTACTTTGATCATCTTCAAAGTATCAATGTACAGCATGGCATGAATTAGAAAAGCAAATCGAATCAAGGGATCAGGGGAAGCTACTCTTGCACTCTTGCGAGGTGCTTGAAAAGACCAAAACAAGGTCTTCTGCCACCCTGTTTTCTTAAATTTGCGCCCATTGTCAGTGAAATCTGGCATGTGTGGATGGTGCAGGCATGGCAGTTTGCCAAGGACTGTCTAAAAGCTTTCAAAGAAGACTTAAAATCCACTTTTATGCCGATTTTTGCTCACTGTTTTCTATCGATATTTTCGGGCGCCATTTCAAATGGCTCAAAGCTTTGTGATTGGCTGATACTGGGGGTGTGTCTGCGCTTTGATTGGCTGATTGGGCCCAATTCTGAATTTCTCAGAGCTTTTCTGATTGGATAATTTGAAGACAGAGCTGAGATTTGATTGGCTGATTGGACGCCATTCTGATTTTCTAAAAGCTTTCTTGATTGGATGATTTCAGGGAGGGCTGAGATTTGATTGGCTGTTCAGAAGGGGGGATGTTTGTATATTTATGCTAATTTTTCGGGTCATTTCAGCCTATTCTATGGCAAAGAGGGATCAGACACCTGCACCAAGACCCCTTTTTCCAGAGTCTGAATCCTTAACTCTGCCATTTTATCTATTTTATCTATTTTAATTATTAGTTATTCTTACATCTTATTGTATTTTATTGGCCTATTTTTCGGGTCATTTCAGCCTATTCTATGGTCAAGAGGGATCAGACACCTGCACCAAGACCCCTTTTTTCAGAGTTTGAATCCTCAACTTTGCCATTCTATTTTCTTTTATCTATTTTAAATATTAGTTATTCTTACATCTTATTGTATTTTATTGGCCTATTTCTAAATTCTTCAAACAAGAAAATGTTTTGTGGGAAAAGTTTATGCAACAGCAACTGGTTGCTTCTTTTTTAATTTTATATTTTTGCGCAGCGGTTAAACATAAAATTGACTCATGACTCACGCAGTCACCAAAACTGTTCCAATGTTTTGGTGACCCTGGTAAAGAAAACAGGGAAAAGTTTGGTTTACCTTTCTTTGATTTGTGCAACAGGTATCAGTTGCCTCCGAAAGTGTCGAAGTTGATTTTATGCGCAGCACGTAACAGTCGCGTATGGGTGGGATAGTCATCGTAACCAATTCAATGGCCCTAGTAAGAGAAAAGGAAATAAAAAAAGTCCAAATATTTGACTTAAGCAACAGGCGTCGTCTGCTACGGAATGTGCCGTAAGTCGATTTTTCATGTTTTCAGGGGCGCATAACTGGCACACGAGTCAGTGGTCAACGTAACTGGCTTTCTCGTCACTGTATGAAGGGATTAAAAAAATAATAATAATAAAAATTTTGTTCCCTTTGCTTGATTTATGCAATTGGAAGCAGTTGTTACTGAAAGAGTTTTCTGTCTTTTTTAGCCACTTGTGACACTATTTTCTGGGATTTCTACACTATACATTGATCATCTTAGCTTATTTAAAGTATCAATGGGTAGCATGCCTGAGTTAGTAACCAATTCAATGGCCCTAGTAATAGGAAAGGAAAAATAAAAAAATCCCTATATTTGACTTAAGCAACAAGTGTCGTCTGCTACAGAACGTGCCGCAAGTCGATTTTTCATGTTTTCGTGGGTGCGTAACTGGCACCTACATGTATGGGATGGTAGTCAACGTAACTGGGTTTCTTGTCACGGTATAAAGAGATTGATTAAAAAAAAAGGAAAATTTAGTTCCCTTTGCTTTATTTATGCAATATGAAGGAGTTTTATTTATGAAATAGGAAGGAGTTGCTACTGAGAGTTTTCAGTCTTTTTTTAGCCACTTGTGACATTTTTTGGGAGGGGGGGGTTTCTACACTGTACTTTGATCATCTTCAAAGTATCAATGTACAGCATGGCATGAATTAGAAAAGCAAATCGAATCAAGGGATCAGGGGAAGCTACTCTTGCACTCTTGCGAGGTGCTTGAAAAGACCAAAACAAGGTCTTCTGCCACCCTGTTTTCTTAAATTTGCGCCCATTGTCAGTGAAATCTGGCATGTGTGGATGGTGCAGGCATGGCAGTTTGCCAAGGACTGTCTAAAAGCTTTCAAAGAAGACTTAAAATCCACTTTTATGCCGATTTTTGCTCACTGTTTTCTATCGATATTTTCGGGCGCCATTTCAAATGGCTCAAAGCTTTGTGATTGGCTGATACTGGGGGTGTGTCTGCGCTTTGATTGGCTGATTGGGCCCAATTCTGAATTTCTCAGAGCTTTTCTGATTGGATAATTTGAAGACAGAGCTGAGATTTGATTGGCTGATTGGACGCCATTCTGATTTTCTAAAAGCTTTCTTGATTGGATGATTTCAGGGAGGGCTGAGATTTGATTGGCTGTTCAGAAGGGGGGATGTTTGTATATTTATGCTAATTTTTCGGGTCATTTCAGCCTATTCTATGGCAAAGAGGGATCAGACACCTGCACCAAGACCCCTTTTTCCAGAGTCTGAATCCTTAACTCTGCCATTTTATCTATTTTATCTATTTTAATTATTAGTTATTCTTACATCTTATTGTATTTTATTGGCCTATTTTTCGGGTCATTTCAGCCTATTCTATGGTCAAGAGGGATCAGACACCTGCACCAAGACCCCTTTTTTCAGAGTTTGAATCCTCAACTTTGCCATTCTATTTTCTTTTATCTATTTTAAATATTAGTTATTCTTACATCTTATTGTATTTTATTGGCCTATTTCTAAATTCTTCAAACAAGAAAATGTTTTGTGGGAAAAGTTTATGCAACAGCAACTGGTTGCTTCTTTTTTAATTTTATATTTTTGCGCAGCGGTTAAACATAAAATTGACTCATGACTCACGCAGTCACCAAAACTGTTCCAATGTTTTGGTGACCCTGGTAAAGAAAACAGGGAAAAGTTTGGTTTACCTTTCTTTGATTTGTGCAACAGGTATCAGTTGCCTCCGAAAGTGTCCAAGTTGATTTTATGCGCAGCACGTAACAGTTGCGTATGGGTGGGATAGTCATCGTAACCAATTCAATGGCCCTAGTAAGAGAAAAGGAAATAAAAAAAGTCCAAATATTTGACTTAAGCAACAGGTGTCGTCTGCTACGGAATGTGCCGTAAGTCGATTTTTCGTCTTTTTGGGGGCGCATAACTGGCACACGAGTCAGTGGTCAACGTAACTGGCTTTCTCGTCACTGTATGAAGGGATTAAAAAAATAATAATAATAAAAATTTTGTTCCCTTTGCTTGATTTATGCAATTGGAAGCAGTTGTTACTGAAAGAGTTTTCTGTCTTTTTTAGCCACTTGTGACACTATTTTCTGGGATTTCTACACTATACATTGATCATCTTAGCTTATTTAAAGTATCAATGGGTAGCATGCCTGAGTTAGTAACCAATTCAATGGCCCTAGTAATAGGAAAGGAAAAATAAAAAAATCCCTATATTTGACTTAAGCAACAAGTGTCGTCTGCTACAGAACGTGCCGCAAGTCGATTTTTCATGTTTTCGTGGGTGCGTAACTGGCACCTACATGTATGGGATGGTAGTCAACGTAACTGGGTTTCTTGTCACGGTATAAAGAGATTGATTAAAAAAAAAGGAAAATTTAGTTCCCTTTGCTTTATTTATGCAATATGAAGGAGTTTTATTTATGAAATAGGAAGGAGTTGCTACTGAGAGTTTTCAGTCTTTTTTTAGCCACTTGTGACATTTTTTGGGAGGGGGGGGTTTCTACACTGTACTTTGATCATCTTCAAAGTATCAATGTACAGCATGGCATGAATTAGAAAAGCAAATCGAATCAAGGGATCAGGGGAAGCTACTCTTGCACTCTTGCTAGGTGCTTGAAAAGACCAAAACAAGGTCTTCTGCCACCCTGTTTTCTTAAATTTGCGCCCATTGTCAGTGAAATCTGGCATGTGTGGATGGTGCAGGCATGGCAGTTTGCCAAGGACTGCCTAAAAGCTTTCAAAGAAGACTTAAAATCCACTTTTATGCCGATTTTTGCTCACTGTTTTCTATCGATATTTTCGGGCGCCATTTCAAATGGCTCAAAGCTTTGTGATTGGCTGATACTGGGGGTGTGTCTGCGCTTTGATTGGCTGATTGGGCCCAATTCTGAATTTCTCAGAGCTTTTCTGATTGGATAATTTGAAGACAGAGCTGAGATTTGATTGGCTGATTGGACGCCATTCTGATTTTCTAAAAGCTTTCTTGATTGGATGATTTCAGGGAGGGCTGAGATTTGATTGGCTGTTCAGAAGGGGGGATGTTTGTATATTTATGCTAATTTTTCGGGTCATTTCAGCCTATTCTATGGCAAAGAGGGATCAGACACCTGCACCAAGACCCCTTTTTCCAGAGTCTGAATCCTTAACTCTGCCATTTTATCTATTTTATCTATTTTAATTATTAGTTATTCTTACATCTTATTGTATTTTATTGGCCTATTTTTCGGGTCATTTCAGCCTATTCTATGGTCAAGAGGGATCAGACACCTGCACCAAGACCCCTTTTTTCAGAGTTTGAATCCTCAACTTTGCCATTCTATTTTCTTTAATCTATTTTAAATATTAGTTATTCTTACATCTTATTGTATTTTATTGGCCTCTTTCTAAATTCTTCAAACAAGAAAATGTTTTGTGGGAAAAGTTTATGCAACAGCAACTGGTTGCTTCTTTTTTAATTTTATATTTTTGCGCAGCGGTTAAACATAAAATTGACTCATGACTCACGCAGTCACCAAAACTGTTCCAATGTTTTGGTGACCCTGGTAAAGAAAACAGGGAAAAGTTTGGTTTACCTTTCTTTGATTTGTGCAACAGTTGCCTCCGAAAGTGTCCAAGTTGATTTTATGCGCAGCACGTAACAGTCGCGTATGGGTGGGATAGTCATCGTAACCAATTCAATGGCCCTAGTAAGAGAAAAGGAAATAAAAAAAGTCCAAATATTTGACTTAAGCAACAGGCGTCGTCTGCTACGGAATGTGCCGTAAGTCGATTTTTCGTCTTTTCGGGGGCGCTTAACTGGCACACGAGTCAGTGGTCAACGTAACTGGCTTTCTCGTCACTGTATGAAGGGATTAAAAAAATAATAATAATAAAAATTTTGTTCCCTTTGCTTGATTTATGCAATTGGAAGCAGTTGTTACTGAAAGAGTTTTCTGTCTTTTTTAGCCACTTGTGACACTATTTTCTGGGATTTCTACACTATACATTGATCATCTTAGCTTATTTAAAGTATCAATGGGTAGCATGCCTGAGTTAGTAACCAATTCAATGGCCCTAGTAATAGGAAAGGAAAAATAAAAAAATCCCTATATTTGACTTAAGCAACAAGTGTCGTCTGCTACGGAACGTGCCGCAAGTCGATTTTTCATGTTTTCGTGGGTGCGTAACTGGCACCTACATGTATGGGATGGTAGTCAACGTAACTGGGTTTCTTGTCACGGTATAAAGAGATTGAAAAAAAAAAAAGGAAAATTTAGTTCCCTTTGCTTTATTTATGCAATATGAAGGAGTTTTATTTATGAAATAGGAAGGAGTTGCTACTGAGAGTTTTCAGTCTTTTTTTAGCCACTTGTGACATTTTTTGGAAAGTGGGGGGGGGGTTTCTACACTGTACTTTGATCATCTTCAAAGTATCAATGTACAGCATGGCATGAATTAGAAAAGCAAATCGAATCAAGGGATCAGGGGAAGCTACTCTTGCACTCTTGCGAGGTGCTTGAAAAGACCAAAACAAGGTCTTCTGCCACCCTGTTTTCTTAAATTTGCGCCCATTGTCAGTGAAATCTGGCATGTGTGGATGGTGCAGGCATGGCAGTTTGCCAAGGACTGTCTAAAAGCTTTCAAAGAAGACTTAAAATCCACTTTTATGCCGATTTTTGCTCACTGTTTTCTATCGATATTTTCGGGCGCCATTTCAAATGGCTCAAAGCTTTGTGATTGGCTGATCCTGGGGGTGTGTCTGCGATTTGATTGGCTAATTGGGCCCAATTCTGAATTTCTCAGAGCTTTTCTGATTGGATAATTTGAAGACAGAGCTGAGATTTGATTGGCTGATTGGACGCCATTCTGATTTTCTAAAAGCTTTCTTGATTGGATGATTTCAGGGAGGGCTGAGATTTGATTGGCTGTTCAGAAGGGGGGATGTTTGTATATTTATGCTAATTTTTCGGGTCATTTCAGCCTATTCTATGGCAAAGAGGGATCAGACACCTGCACCAAGACCCCTTTTTCCAGAGTCTGAATCCTTAACTCTGCCATTTTATCTATTTTAATTATTAGTTATTCTTACATCTTATTGTATTTTATTGGCCTATTTTTCGGGTCATTTCAGCCTATTCTATGGTCAAGAGGGATCAGACACCTGCACCAAGACCCCTTTTTTCAGAGTTTGAATCCTCAACTTTGCCATTCTATTTTCTTTTATCTATTTTAAATATTAGTTATTCTTACATCTTATTGTATTTTATTGGCCTATTTCTAAATTCTTCAAACAAGAAAATGTTTTGTGGGAAAAGTTTATGCAACAGCAACTGGTTGCTTCTTTTTTAATTTTATATTTTTGCGCAGCGGTTAAACATAAAATTGACTCATGACTCACGCAGTCACCAAAACTGTTCCAATGTTTTGGTGACCCTGGTAAAGAAAACAGGGAAAAGTTTGGTTTACCTTTCTTTGATTTGTGCAACAGGTATCAGTTGCCTCCGAAAGTGTCGAAGTTGATTTTATGCGCAGCACGTAACAGTCGCGTATGGGTGGGATAGTTATCGTAACCAATTCAATGGCCCTAGTAAGAGAAAAGGAAATAAAAAAAGTCCAAATATTTGACTTAAGCAACAGGCGTCGTCTGCTACGGAATGTGCCGTAAGTCGATTTTTCGTGTTTTCGGGGGCGCGTAACTGGCACACGAATCAGTGGTCAACGTAACTGGCTTTCTCGTCACTGTATGAAGGGATTAAAAAAATAATAATAATAAAAATTTTGTTCCCTTTGCTTGATTTATGCAATTGGAAGCAGTTGTTACTGAAAGAGTTTTCTGTCTTTTTTAGCCACTTGTGACACTATTTTCTGGGATTTCTACACTATACATTGATCATCTTAGCTTATTTAAAGTATCAATGGGTAGCATGCCTGAGTTAGTAACCAATTCAATGGCCCTAGTAATAGGAAAGGAAAAATAAAAAAATCCCTATATTTGACTTAAGCAACAAGTGTCGTCTGCTACGGAACGTGCCGCAAGTCGATTTTTCATGTTTTCGTGGGTGCGTAACTGGCACCTACATGTATGGGATGGTAGTCAACGTAACTGGGTTTCTTGTCACGGTATAAAGAGATTGAAAAAAAAAAAGGAAAATTTAGTTCCCTTTGCTTTATTTATGCAATATGAAGGAGTTTTATTTATGAAATAGGAAGGAGTTGCTACTGAGAGTTTTCAGTCTTTTTTTAGCCACTTGTGACATTTTTTGGAAGGTGGGGGGGTTTCTACACTGTACTTTGATCATCTTCAAAGTATCAATGTACAGCAGGGCATGAATTAGAAAAGCAAATCGAATCAAGGGATCAGGGGAAGCTACTCTTGCACTCTTGCGAGGTGCTTGAAAAGACCAAAACAAGGTCTTCTGCCACCCTGTTTTCTTAAATTTGCGCCCATTGTCAGTGAAATCTGGCATGTGTGGATGGTGCAGGCATGGCAGTTTGCCAAGGACTGCCTAAAAGCTTTCAAAGAAGACTTAAAATCCACTTTTATGCCGATTTTTGCTCACTGTTTTCTATCGATATTTTCGGGCGCCATTTCAAATGGCTCAAAGCTTTGTGATTGGCTGATCCTGGGGGTGTTTCTGCGATTTGATTGGCTGATTGGGCCCAATTCTGAATTTCTCAGAGCTTTTCTGATTGGATAATTTGAAGACAGAGCTGAGATTTGATTGGCTGATTGGACGCCATTCTGATTTTCTAAAAGCTTTCTTGATTGGATGATTTCAGGGAGGGCTGAGATTTGATTGGCTGTTCAGAAGGGGGGATGTTTGTATATTTATGCTAATTTTTCGGGTCATTTCAGCCTATTCTATGGCAAAGAGGGATCAGACACCTGCACCAAGACCCCTTTTTCCAGAGTCTGAATCCTTAACTCTGCCATTTTATCTATTTTATCTATTTTAATTATTAGTTATTCTTACATCTTATTGTATTTTATTGGCCTATTTTTCGGGTCATTTCAGCCTATTCTATGGTCAAGAGGGATCAGACACCTGCACCAAGACCCTTTTTTTCAGAGTTTGAATCCTCAACTTTGCCATTCTATTTTCTTTTATCTATTTTAAATATTAGTTATTCTTACATCTTATTGTATTTTATTGGCCTATTTCTAAATTCTTCAAACAAGAAAATGTTTTGTGGGAAAAGTTTATGCAACAGCAACTGGTTGCTTCTTTTTTAATTTTATATTTTTGCACAGCGGTTAAACATAAAATTGACTCATGACTCACGCAGTCACCAAAACTGTTCCAATGTTTTGGTGACCCTGGTAAAGAAAACAGGGAAAAGTTTGGTTTACCTTTCTTTGATTTGTGCAACAGGTATCAGTTGCCTCCGAAAGTGTCGAAGTTGATTTTATGCGCAGCACGTAACAGTCGCGTATGGGTGGGATAGTCATCGTAACCAATTCAATGGCCCTAGTAAGAGAAAAGGAAATAAAAAAAGTCCAAATATTTGACTTAAGCAACAGGCGTCGTCTGCTACGGAATGTGCCGTAAGTCGATTTTTCGTGTTTTCGGGGGCGCGTAACTGGCACACGAGTCAGTGGTCAACGTAACTGGCTTTCTCGTCACTGTATGAAGGGATTAAAAAAAAAATAATAATAAAAATTTTGTTCCCTTTGCTTGATTTATGCAATTGGAAGCAGTTGTTACTGAAAGAGTTTTCTGTCTTTTTTAGCCACTTGTGACACTATTTTCTGGGATTTCTACACTATACATTGATCATCTTAGCTTATTTAAAGTATCAATGGGTAGCATGCCTGAGTTAGTAACCAATTCAATGGCCCTAGTAATAGGAAAGGAAAAATAAAAAAATCCCTATATTTGACTTAAGCAACAAGTGTCGTCTGCTACGGAACGTGCCGCAAGTCGATTTTTCATGTTTTCGTGGGTGCGTAACTGGCACCTACATGTATGGGATGGTAGTCAACGTAACTGGGTTTCTTGTCACGGTATAAAGAGATTGAAAAAAAAAAAAGGAAAATTTAGTTCCCTTTGCTTTATTTATGCAATATGAAGGAGTTTTATTTATGAAATAGGAAGGAGTTGCTACTGAGAGTTTTCAGTCTTTTTTTAGCCACTTGTGACATTTTTTGGAAAGTGGGGGGGGGGGTTTCTACACTGTACTTTGATCATCTTCAAAGTATCAATGTACAGCATGGCATGAATTAGAAAAGCAAATCGAATCAAGGGATCAGGGGAAGCTACTCTTGCACTCTTGCGAGGTGCTTGAAAAGACCAAAACAAGGTCTTCTGCCACCCTGTTTTCTTAAATTTGCGCCCATTGTCAGTGAAATCTGGCATGTGTGGATGGTGCAGGCATGGCAGTTTGCCAAGGACTGTCTAAAAGCTTTCAAAGAAGACTTAAAATCCACTTTTATGCCGATTTTTGCTCACTGTTTTCTATCGATATTTTCGGGCGCCATTTCAAATGGCTCAAAGCTTTGTGATTGGCTGATCCTGGGGGTGTGTCTGCGATTTGATTGGCTAATTGGGCCCAATTCTGAATTTCTCAGAGCTTTTCTGATTGGATAATTTGAAGACAGAGCTGAGATTTGATTGGCTGATTGGACGCCATTCTGATTTTCTAAAAGCTTTCTTGATTGGATGATTTCAGGGAGGGCTGAGATTTGATTGGCTGTTCAGAAGGGGGGATGTTTGTATATTTATGCTAATTTTTCGGGTCATTTCAGCCTATTCTATGGCAAAGAGGGATCAGACACCTGCACCAAGACCCCTTTTTCCAGAGTCTGAATCCTTAACTCTGCCATTTTATCTATTTTAATTATTAGTTATTCTTACATCTTATTGTATTTTATTGGCCTATTTTTCGGGTCATTTCAGCCTATTCTATGGTCAAGAGGGATCAGACACCTGCACCAAGACCCCTTTTTTCAGAGTTTGAATCCTCAACTTTGCCATTCTATTTTCTTTTATCTATTTTAAATATTAGTTATTCTTACATCTTATTGTATTTTATTGGCCTATTTCTAAATTCTTCAAACAAGAAAATGTTTTGTGGGAAAAGTTTATGCAACAGCAACTGGTTGCTTCTTTTTTAATTTTATATTTTTGCGCAGCGGTTAAACATAAAATTGACTCATGACTCACGCAGTCACCAAAACTGTTCCAATGTTTTGGTGACCCTGGTAAAGAAAACAGGGAAAAGTTTGGTTTACCTTTCTTTGATTTGTGCAACAGGTATCAGTTGCCTCCGAAAGTGTCGAAGTTGATTTTATGCGCAGCACGTAACAGTCGCGTATGGGTGGGATAGTTATCGTAACCAATTCAATGGCCCTAGTAAGAGAAAAGGAAATAAAAAAAGTCCAAATATTTGACTTAAGCAACAGGCGTCGTCTGCTACGGAATGTGCCGTAAGTCGATTTTTCGTGTTTTCGGGGGCGCGTAACTGGCACACGAATCAGTGGTCAACGTAACTGGCTTTCTCGTCACTGTATGAAGGGATTAAAAAAATAATAATAATAAAAATTTTGTTCCCTTTGCTTGATTTATGCAATTGGAAGCAGTTGTTACTGAAAGAGTTTTCTGTCTTTTTTAGCCACTTGTGACACTATTTTCTGGGATTTCTACACTATACATTGATCATCTTAGCTTATTTAAAGTATCAATGGGTAGCATGCCTGAGTTAGTAACCAATTCAATGGCCCTAGTAATAGGAAAGGAAAAATAAAAAAATCCCTATATTTGACTTAAGCAACAAGTGTCGTCTGCTACGGAACGTGCCGCAAGTCGATTTTTCATGTTTTCGTGGGTGCGTAACTGGCACCTACATGTATGGGATGGTAGTCAACGTAACTGGGTTTCTTGTCACGGTATAAAGAGATTGAAAAAAAAAGAGGAAAATTTAGTTCCCTTTGCTTTATTTATGCAATATGAAGGAGTTTTATTTATGAAATAGGAAGGAGTTGCTACTGAGAGTTTTCAGTCTTTTTTTAGCCACTTGTGACATTTTTTGGAAGGTGGGGGGGTTTCTACACTGTACTTTGATCATCTTCAAAGTATCAATGTACAGCAGGGCATGAATTAGAAAAGCAAATCGAATCAAGGGATCAGGGGAAGCTACTCTTGCACTCTTGCGAGGTGCTTGAAAAGACCAAAACAAGGTCTTCTGCCACCCTGTTTTCTTAAATTTGCGCCCATTGTCAGTGAAATCTGGCATGTGTGGATGGTGCAGGCATGGCAGTTTGCCAAGGACTGCCTAAAAGCTTTCAAAGAAGACTTAAAATCCACTTTTATGCCGATTTTTGCTCACTGTTTTCTATCGATATTTTCGGGCGCCATTTCAAATGGCTCAAAGCTTTGTTATTGGCTGATCCTGGGGGTGTTTATGCGATTTGATTGGCTGATTGGGCCCAATTCTGAATTTCTCAGAGCTTTTCTGATTGGATAATTTGAAGACAGAGCTGAGATTTGATTGGCTGATTGGACGCCATTCTGATTTTCTAAAAGCTTTCTTGATTGGATGATTTCAGGGAGGGCTGAGATTTGATTGGCTGTTCAGAAGGGGGGATGTTTGTATATTTATGCTAATTTTTCGGGTCATTTCAGCCTATTCTATGGCAAAGAGGGATCAGACACCTGCACCAAGACCCCTTTTTCCAGAGTCTGAATCCTTAACTCTGCCATTTTATCTATTTTATCTATTTTAATTATTAGTTATTCTTACATCTTATTGTATTTTATTGGCCTATTTTTCGGGTCATTTCAGCCTATTCTATGGTCAAGAGGGATCAGACACCTGCACCAAGACCCCTTTTTTCAGAGTTTGAATCCTCAACTTTGCCATTCTATTTTCTTTTATCTATTTTAAATATTAGTTATTCTTACATCTTATTGTATTTTATTGGCCTATTTCTAAATTCTTCAAACAAGAAAATGTTTTGTGGGAAAAGTTTATGCAACAGCAACTGGTTGCTTCTTTTTTAATTTTATATTTTTGCACAGCGGTTAAACATAAAATTGACTCATGACTCACGCAGTCACCAAAACTGTTCCAATGTTTTGGTGACCCTGGTAAAGAAAACAGGGAAAAGTTTGGTTTACCTTTCTTTGATTTGTGCAACAGGTATCAGTTGCCTCTGAAAGTGTCGAAGTTGATTTTATGCGCAGCACGTAACAGTCGCGTATGGGTGGGATAGTCATCGTAACCAATTCAATGGCCCTAGTAAGAGAAAAGGAAATAAAAAAAGTCCAAATATTTGACTTAAGCAACAGGCATCGTCTGCTACGGAATGTGCCGTAAGTCGATTTTTCGTGTTTTCGGGAGCGCGTAACTGGCACACGAGTCAGTGGTCAACGTAACTGGCTTTCTCGTCACTGTATGAAGGGATTAAAAAAATAATAATAATAAAAATTTTGTTCCCTTTGCTTGATTTATGCAATTGGAAGCAGTTGTTACTGAAAGAGTTTTCTGTCTTTTTTAGCCACTTGTGACACTATTTTCTGGGATTTCTACACTATACATTGATCATCTTAGCTTATTTAAAGTATCAATGGGTAGCATGCCTGAGTTAGTAACCAATTCAATGGCCCTAGTAATAGGAAAGGAAAAATAAAAAAATCCCTATATTTGACTTAAGCAACAAGTGTCGTCTGCTACGGAACGTGCCGCAAGTCGATTTTTCATGTTTTCGTGGGTGCGTAACTGGCACCTACATGTATGGGATGGTAGTCAACGTAACTGGGTTTCTTGTCACGGTATAAAGAGATTGAAAAAAAAAAAGGAAAATTTAGTTCCCTTTGCTTTATTTATGCAATATGAAGGAGTTTTATTTATGAAATAGGAAGGAGTTGCTACTGAGAGTTTTCAGTCTTTTTTTAGCCACTTGTGACATTTTTTGGAAAGTGGGGGGGGGTTTCTACACTGTACTTTGATCATCTTCAAAGTATCAATGTACAGCAGGGCATGAATTAGAAAAGCAAATCGAATCAAGGGATCAGGGGAAGCTACTCTTGCACTCTTGCGAGGTGCTTGAAAAGACCAAAACAAGGTCTTCTGCCACCCTGTTGTCTTAAATTTGCGCCCATTGTCAGTGAAATCTGGCATGTGTGGATGGTGCAGGCATGGCAGTTTGCCAAGGACTGCCTAAAAGCTTTCAAAGAAGACTTAAAATCCACTTTTATGCCGATTTTTGCTCACTGTTTTCTATCGATATTTTCGGGCGCCATTTCAAATGGCTCAAAGCTTTGTGATTGGCTGATCCTGGGGGTGTGTCTGCGATTTGATTGGCTGATTGGGCCCAATTCTGAATTTCTCAGAGCTTTTCTGATTGGATAATTTGAAGACAGAGCTGAGATTTGATTGGCTGATTGGACGCCATTCTGATTTTCTAAAAGCTTTCTTGATTGGATGATTTCAGGGAGGGCTGAGATTTGATTGGCTGTTCAGAAGGGGGGATGTTTGTATATTTATGCTAATTTTTCGGGTCATTTCAGCCTATTCTATGGCAAAGAGGGATCAGACACCTGCACCAAGACCCCTTTTTCCAGAGTCTGAATCCTTAACTCTGCCATTTTATCTATTTTATCAATTTTAATTATTAGTTATTCTTACATCTTATTGTATTTTATTGGCCTATTTTTCGGGTCATTTCAGCCTATTCTATGGTCAAGAGGGATCAGACACCTGCGCCAAGACCCCTTTTTTCAGAGTTTGAATCCTCAACTTTGCCATTCTATTTTCTTTTATCTATTTTAATTATTAGTTATTCTTACATCTTATTGTATTTTATTGGCCTATTTCTAAATTCTTCAAACAAGAAAATGTTTTGTGGGAAAAGTTTATGCAACAGCAACTGGTTGCTTCTTTTTTAATTTTATATTTTTGCGCAGCGGTTAAACATAAAATTGACTCATGACTCACGCAGTCACCAAAACTGTTCCAATGTTTTGGTGACCCTGGTAAAGAAAACAGGGAAAAGTTTGGTTTACCTTTCTTTGATTTGTGCAACAGGTATCAGTTGCCTCCGAAAGTGTCGAAGTTGATTTTATGCGCAGCACGTAACAGTCGCGTATGGGTGGGATAGTCATCGTAACCAATTCAATGGCCCTAGTAAGAGAAAAGGAAATAAAAAAAGTCCAAATATTTGACTTAAGCAACAGGCGTCGTCTGCTACGGAATGTGCCGTAAGTCGATTTTTCGTGTTTTCGGGGGCGCGTAACTGGCACACGAGTCAGTGGTCAACGTAACTGGCTTTCTTGTCACTGTATGAAGGGATTAAAAAAATAATAATAATAAAAATTTTGTTCCCTTTGCTTGATTTATGCAATTGGAAGCAGTTGTTACTGAAAGAGTTTTCTGTCTTTTTTAGCCACTTGTGACACTATTTTCTGGGATTTCTACACTATACATTGATCATCTTAGCTTATTTAAAGTATCAATGGGTAGCATGCCTGAGTTAGTAACCAATTCAATGGCCCTAGTAATAGGAAAGGAAAAATAAAAAAATCCCTATATTTGACTTAAGCAACAAGTGTCGTCTGCTACGGAACGTGCCGCAAGTCGATTTTTCATGTTTTCGTGGGTGCGTAACTGGCACCTACATGTATGGGATGGTAGTCAACGTAACTGGGTTTCTTGTCACGGTATAAAGAGATTGAAAAAAAAAAAGGAAAATTTAGTTCCCTTTGCTTTATTTATGCAATATGAAGGAGTTTTATTTATGAAATAGGAAGGAGTTGCTACTGAGAGTTTTCAGTCTTTTTTTAGCCACTTGTGACATTTTTTGGAAGGTGGGGGGGTTTCTACACTGTACTTTGATCATCTTCAAAGTATCAATGTACAGCAGGGCATGAATTAGAAAAGCAAATCGAATCAAGGGATCAGGGGAAGCTACTCTTGCACTCTTGCGAGGTGCTTGAAAAGACCAAAACAAGGTCTTCTGCCACCCTGTTTTCTTAAATTTGCGCCCATTGTCAGTGAAATCTGGCATGTGTGGATGGTGCAGGCATGGCAGTTTGCCAAGGACTGTCTAAAAGCTTTCAAAGAAGACTTAAAATCCACTTTTATGCCGATTTTTGCTCACTGTTTTCTATCGATATTTTCGGGCGCCATTTCAAATGGCTCAAAGCTTTGTGATTGGCTGATACTGGGGGTGTGTCTGCGCTTTGATTGGCTGATTGGGCCCAATTCTGAATTTCTCAGAGCTTTTCTGATTGGATAATTTGAAGACAGAGCTGAGATTTGATTGGCTGATTGGACGCCATTCTGATTTTCTAAAAGCTTTCTTGATTGGATGATTTCAGGGAGGGCTGAGATTTGATTGGCTGTTCAGAAGGGGGGATGTTTGTATATTTATGCTAATTTTTCGGGTCATTTCAGCCTATTCTATGGCAAAGAGGGATCAGACACCTGCACCAAGACCCCTTTTTCCAGAGTCTGAATCCTTAACTCTGCCATTTTATCTATTTTATCTATTTTAATTATTAGTTATTCTTACATCTTATTGTATTTTATTGGCCTATTTTTCGGGTCATTTCAGCCTATTCTATGGTCAAGAGGGATCAGACACCTGCACCAAGACCCCTTTTTTCAGAGTTTGAATCCTCAACTTTGCCATTCTATTTTCTTTTATCTATTTTAAATATTAGTTATTCTTACATCTTATTGTATTTTATTGGCCTATTTCTAAATTCTTCAAACAAGAAAATGTTTTGTGGGAAAAGTTTATGCAACAGCAACTGGTTGCTTCTTTTTTAATTTTATATTTTTGCGCAGCGGTTAAACATAAAATTGACTCATGACTCACGCAGTCACCAAAACTGTTCCAATGTTTTGGTGACCCTGGTAAAGAAAACAGGGAAAAGTTTGGTTTACCTTTCTTTGATTTGTGCAACAGGTATCAGTTGCCTCCGAAAGTGTCGAAGTTGATTTTATGCGCAGCACGTAACAGTCGCGTATGGGTGGGATAGTCATCGTAACCAATTCAATGGCCCTAGTAAGAGAAAAGGAAATAAAAAAAGTCCAAATATTTGACTTAAGCAACAGGTGTCGTCTGCTACGGAATGTGCCGTAAGTCGATTTTTCGTCTTTTTGGGGGCGCATAACTGGCACACGAGTCAGTGGTCAACGTAACTGGCTTTCTCGTCACTGTATGAAGGGATTAAAAAAATAATAATAATAAAAATTTTGTTCCCTTTGCTTGATTTATGCAATTGGAAGCAGTTGTTACTGAAAGAGTTTTCTGTCTTTTTTAGCCACTTGTGACACTATTTTCTGGGATTTCTACACTATACATTGATCATCTTAGCTTATTTAAAGTATCAATGGGTAGCATGCCTGAGTTAGTAACCAATTCAATGGCCCTAGTAATAGGAAAGGAAAAATAAAAAAATCCCTATATTTGACTTAAGCAACAAGTGTCGTCTGCTACAGAACGTGCCGCAAGTCGATTTTTCATGTTTTCGTGGGTGCGTAACTGGCACCTACATGTATGGGATGGTAGTCAACGTAACTGGGTTTCTTGTCACGGTATAAAGAGATTGATTAAAAAAAAAGGAAAATTTAGTTCCCTTTGCTTTATTTATGCAATATGAAGGAGTTTTATTTATGAAATAGGAAGGAGTTGCTACTGAGAGTTTTCAGTCTTTTTTTAGCCACTTGTGACATTTTTTGGGAGGGGGGGGTTTCTACACTGTACTTTGATCATCTTCAAAGTATCAATGTACAGCAGGGCATGAATTAGAAAAGCAAATCGAATCAAGGGATCAGGGGAAGCTACTCTTGCACTCTTGCGAGGTGCTTGAAAAGACCAAAACAAGGTCTTCTGCCACCCTGTTTTCTTAAATTTGCGCCCATTGTCAGTGAAATCTGGCATGTGTGGATGGTGCAGGCATGGCAGTTTGCCAAGGACTGCCTAAAAGCTTTCAAAGAAGACTTAAAATCCACTTTTATGCCGATTTTTGCTCACTGTTTTCTATCGATATTTTCGGGCGCCATTTCAAATGGCTCAAAGCTTTGTGATTGGCTGATCCTGGGGGTGTTTCTGCGATTTGATTGGCTGATTGGGCCCAATTCTGAATTTCTCAGAGCTTTTCTGATTGGATAATTTGAAGACAGAGCTGAGATTTGATTGGCTGATTGGACGCCATTCTGATTTTCTAAAAGCTTTCTTGATTGGATGATTTCAGGGAGGGCTGAGATTTGATTGGCTGTTCAGAAGGGGGGATGTTTGTATATTTATGCTAATTTTTCGGGTCATTTCAGCCTATTCTATGGCAAAGAGGGATCAGACACCTGCACCAAGACCCCTTTTTCCAGAGTCTGAATCCTTAACTCTGCCATTTTATCTATTTTATCTATTTTAATTATTAGTTATTCTTACATCTTATTGTATTTTATTGGCCTATTTTTCGGGTCATTTCAGCCTATTCTATGGTCAAGAGGGATCAGACACCTGCACCAAGACCCCTTTTTTCAGAGTTTGAATCCTCAACTTTGCCATTCTATTTTCTTTTATCTATTTTAAATATTAGTTATTCTTACATCTTATTGTATTTTATTGGCCTATTTCTAAATTCTTCAAACAAGAAAATGTTTTGTGGGAAAAGTTTATGCAACAGCAACTGGTTGCTTCTTTTTTAATTTTATATTTTTGCACAGCGGTTAAACATAAAATTGACTCATGACTCACGCAGTCACCAAAACTGTTCCAATGTTTTGGTGACCCTGGTAAAGAAAACAGGGAAAAGTTTGGTTTACCTTTCTTTGATTTGTGCAACAGGTATCAGTTGCCTCCGAAAGTGTCGAAGTTGATTTTATGCGCAGCACGTAACAGTCGCGTATGGGTGGGATAGTCATCGTAACCAATTCAATGGCCCTAGTAAGAGAAAAGGAAATAAAAAAAGTCCAAATATTTGACTTAAGCAACAGGCGTCGTCTGCTACGGAATGTGCCGTAAGTCGATTTTTCGTGTTTTCGGGGGCGCGTAACTGGCACACGAGTCAGTGGTCAACGTAACTGGCTTTCTCGTCACTGTATGAAGGGATTAAAAAAATAATAATAATAAAAATTTTGTTCCCTTTGCTTGATTTATGCAATTGGAAGCAGTTGTTACTGAAAGAGTTTTCTGTCTTTTTTAGCCACTTGTGACACTATTTTCTGGGATTTCTACACTATACATTGATCATCTTAGCTTATTTAAAGTATCAATGGGTAGCATGCCTGAGTTAGTAACCAATTCAATGGCCCTAGTAATAGGAAAGGAAAAATAAAAAAATCCCTATATTTGACTTAAGCAACAAGTGTCGTCTGCTACGGAACGTGCCGCAAGTCGATTTTTCATGTTTTCGTGGGTGCGTAACTGGCACCTACATGTATGGGATGGTAGTCAACGTAACTGGGTTTCTTGTCACGGTATAAAGAGATTGAAAAAAAAAAAGGAAAATTTAGTTCCCTTTGCTTTATTTATGCAATATGAAGGAGTTTTATTTATGAAATAGGAAGGAGTTGCTACTGAGAGTTTTCAGTCTTTTTTTAGCCACTTGTGACATTTTTTTGAAAGTGGGGGGGGGTTTCTACACTGTACTTTGATCATCTTCAAAGTATCAATGTACAGCAGGGCATGAATTAGAAAAGCAAATCGAATCAAGGGATCAGGGGAAGCTACTCTTGCACTCTTGCGAGGTGCTTGAAAAGACCAAAACAAGGTCTTCTGCCACCCTGTTGTCTTAAATTTGCGCCCATTGTCAGTGAAATCTGGCATGTGTGGATGGTGCAGGCATGGCAGTTTGCCAAGGACTGCCTAAAAGCTTTCAAAGAAGACTTAAAATCCACTTTTATGCCGATTTTTGCTCACTGTTTTCTATCGATATTTTCGGGCGCCATTTCAAATGGCTCAAAGCTTTGTGATTGGCTGATCCTGGGGGTGTGTCTGCGATTTGATTGGCTGATTGGGCCCAATTCTGAATTTCTCAGAGCTTTTCTGATTGGATAATTTGAAGACAGAGCTGAGATTTGATTGGCTGATTGGACGCCATTCTGATTTTCTAAAAGCTTTCTTGATTGGATGATTTCAGGGAGGGCTGAGATTTGATTGGCTGTTCAGAAGGGGGGATGTTTGTATATTTATGCTAATTTTTCGGGTCATTTCAGCCTATTCTATGGCAAAGAGGGATCAGACACCTGCACCAAGACCCCTTTTTCCAGAGTCTGAATCCTTAACTCTGCCATTTTATCTATTTTATCTATTTTAATTATTAGTTATTCTTACATCTTATTGTATTTTATTGGCCTATTTTTCGAGTCATTTCAGCCTATTCTATGGTCAAGAGGGATCAGACACCTGCGCCAAGACCCCTTTTTTCAGAGTTTGAATCCTCAACTTTGCCATTCTATTTTCTTTTATCTATTTTAAATATTAGTTATTCTTACATCTTATTGTATTTTATTGGCCTATTTCTAAATTCTTCAAACAAGAAAATGTTTTGTGGGAAAAGTTTATGCAACAGCAACTGGTTGCTTCTTTTTTAATTTTATATTTTTGCGCAGCAGTTAAACATAAAATTGACTCATGACTCACGCAGTCACCAAAACTGTTCCAATGTTTTGGTGACCCTGGTAAAGAAAACAGGGAAAAGTTTGGTTTACCTTTCTTTGATTTGTGCAACAGGTATCAGTTGCCTCCGAAAGTGTCGAAGTTGATTTTATGCGCAGCACGTAACAGTCGCGTATGGGTGGGATAGTCATCGTAACCAATTCAATGGCCCTAGTAAGAGAAAAGGAAATAAAAAAAGTCCAAATATTTGACTTAAGCAACAGGCGTCGTCTGCTACGGAATGTGCCGTAAGTCGATTTTTCGTGTTTTCGGGGGCGCGTAACTGGCACACGAGTCAGTGGTCAACGTAACTGGCTTTCTTGTCACTGTATGAAGGGATTAAAAAAATAATAATAATAAAAATTTTGTTCCCTTTGCTTGATTTATGCAATTGGAAGCAGTTGTTACTGAAAGAGTTTTCTGTCTTTTTTAGCCACTTGTGACACTATTTTCTGGGATTTCTACACTATACATTGATCATCTTAGCTTATTTAAAGTATCAATGGGTAGCATGCCTGAGTTAGTAACCAATTCAATGGCCCTAGTAATAGGAAAGGAAAAATAAAAAAATCCCTATATTTGACTTAAGCAACAAGTGTCGTCTGCTACGGAACGTGCCGCAAGTCGATTTTTCATGTTTTCGTGGGTGCGTAACTGGCACCTACATGTATGGGATGGTAGTCAACGTAACTGGGTTTCTTGTCACGGTATAAAGAGATTGAAAAAAAAAAAGGAAAATTTAGTTCCCTTTGCTTTATTTATGCAATATGAAGGAGTTTTATTTATGAAATAGGAAGGAGTTGCTACTGAGAGTTTTCAGTCTTTTTTTAGCCACTTGTGACATTTTTTGGAAGGTGGGGGGGTTTCTACACTGTACTTTGATCATCTTCAAAGTATCAATGTACAGCAGGGCATGAATTAGAAAAGCAAATCGAATCAAGGGATCAGGGGAAGCTACTCTTGCACTCTTGCGAGGTGCTTGAAAAGACCAAAACAAGGTCTTCTGCCACCCTGTTTTCTTAAATTTGCGCCCATTGTCAGTGAAATCTGGCATGTGTGGATGGTGCAGGCATGGCAGTTTGCCAAGGACTGTCTAAAAGCTTTCAAAGAAGACTTAAAATCCACTTTTATGCCGATTTTTGCTCACTGTTTTCTATCGATATTTTCGGGCGCCATTTCAAATGGCTCAAAGCTTTGTGATTGGCTGATACTGGGGGTGTGTCTGCGCTTTGATTGGCTGATTGGGCCCAATTCTGAATTTCTCAGAGCTTTTCTGATTGGATAATTTGAAGACAGAGCTGAGATTTGATTGGCTGATTGGACGCCATTCTGATTTTCTAAAAGCTTTCTTGATTGGATGATTTCAGGGAGGGCTGAGATTTGATTGGCTGTTCAGAAGGGGGGATGTTTGTATATTTTTGCTAATTTTTCGGGTCATTTCAGCCTATTCTATGGCAAAGAGGGATCAGACACCTGCACCAAGACCCCTTTTTCCAGAGTCTGAATCCTTAACTCTGCCATTTTATCTATTTTATCTATTTTAATTATTAGTTATTCTTACATCTTATTGTATTTTATTGGCCTATTTTTCGGGTCATTTCAGCCTATTCTATGGTCAAGAGGGATCAGACACCTGCACCAAGACCCCTTTTTTCAGAGTTTGAATCCTCAACTTTGCCATTCTATTTTCTTTTATCTATTTTTAATATTAGTTATTCTTACATCTTATTGTATTTTATTGGCCTATTTCTAAATTCTTCAAACAAGAAAATGTTTTGTGGGAAAAGTTTATGCAACAGCAACTGGTTGCTTCTTTTTTAATTTTATATTTTTGCGCAGCGGTTAAACATAAAATTGACTCATGACTCACGCAGTCACCAAAACTGTTCCAATGTTTTGGTGACCCTGGTAAAGAAAACAGGGAAAAGTTTGGTTTACCTTTCTTTGATTTGTGCAACAGGTATCAGTTGCCTCCGAAAGTGTCGAAGTTGATTTTATGCGCAGCACGTAACAGTCGCGTATGGGTGGGATAGTCATCGTAACCAATTCAATGGCCCTAGTAAGAGAAAAGGAAATAAAAAAAGTCCAAATATTTGACTTAAGCAACAGGCGTCGTCTGCTACGGAATGTGCCGTAAGTCGATTTTTCGTCTTTTCGGGGGCGCATAACTGGCACACGAGTCAGTGGTCAACGTAACTGGCTTTCTCGTCACTGTATGAAGGGATTAAAAAAATAATAATAATAAAATTTTTGTTCCCTTTGCTTGATTTATGCAATTGGAAGCAGTTGTTACTGAAAGAGTTTTCTGTCTTTTTTAGCCACTTGTGACACTATTTTCTGGGATTTCTACACTATACATTGATCATCTTAGCTTATTTAAAGTATCAATGGGTAGCATGCCTGAGTTAGTAACCAATTCAATGGCCCTAGTAATAGGAAAGGAAAAATAAAAAAATCCCTATATTTGACTTAAGCAACAAGTGTCGTCTGCTACAGAACGTGCCGCAAGTCGATTTTTCATGTTTTCGTGGGTGCGTAACTGGCACCTACATGTATGGGATGGTAGTCAACGTAACTGGGTTTCTTGTCACGGTATAAAGAGATTGATTAAAAAAAAAGGAAAATTTAGTTCCCTTTGCTTTATTTATGCAATATGAAGGAGTTTTATTTATGAAATAGGAAGGAGTTGCTACTGAGAGTTTTCAGTCTTTTTTTAGCCACTTGTGACATTTTTTGGAAGGTGGGGGGGTTTCTACACTGTACTTTGATCATCTTCAAAGTATCAATGTACAGCAGGGCATGAATTAGAAAGGCAAATCGAATCAAGGGATCAGGGGAAGCTACTCTTGCACTCTTGCGAGGTGCTTGAAAAGACCAAAACAAGGTCTTCTGCCACCCTGTTTTCTTAAATTTGCGCCCATTGTCAGTGAAATCTGGCATGTGTGGATGGTGCAGGCATGGCAGTTTGCCAAGGACTGCCTAAAAGCTTTCAAAGAAGACTTAAAATCCACTTTTATGCCGATTTTTGCTCACTGTTTTCTATCGATATTTTCGGGCGCCATTTCAAATGGCTCAAAGCTTTGTGATTGGCTGATCCTGGGGGTGTGTCTGCGATTTGATTGGCTGATTGGGCCCAATTCTGAATTTCTCAGAGCTTTTCTGATTGGATAATTTGAAGACAGAGCTGAGATTTGATTGGCTGATTGGACGCCATTCTGATTTTCTAAAAGCTTTCTTGATTGGATGATTTCAGGGAGGGCTGAGATTTGATTGGCTGTTCAGAAGGGGGGATGTTTGTATATTTATGCTAATTTTTCGGGTCATTTCAGCCTATTCTATGGCAAAGAGGGATCAGACACCTGCACCAAGACCCCTTTTTCCAGAGTCTGAATCCTTAACTCTGCCATTTTATCTATTTTATCTATTTTAATTATTAGTTATTCTTACATCTTATTGTATTTTATTGGCCTATTTTTCGGGTCATTTCAGCCTATTCTATGGTCAAGAGGGATCAGACACCTGCACCAAGACCCCTTTTTTCAGAGTTTGAATCCTCAACTTTGCCATTCTATTTTCTTTTATCTATTTTAATTATTAGTTATTCTTACATCTTATTGTATTTTATTGGCCTATTTCTAAATTCTTCAAACAAGAAAATGTTTTGTGGGAAAAGTTTATGCAACAGCAACTGGTTGCTTCTTTTTTAATTTTATATTTTTGCGCAGCGGTTAAACATAAAATTGACTCATGACTCACGCAGTCACCAAAACTGTTCCAATGTTTTGGTGACCCTGGTAAAGAAAACAGGGAAAAGTTTGGTTTACCTTTCTTTGATTTGTGCAACAGGTATCAGTTGCCTCCGAAAGTGTCGAAGTTGATTTTATGTGCAGCACGTAACAGTCGCGTATGGGTGGGATAGTCATCGTAACCAATTCAATGGCCCTAGTAAGAGAAAAGGAAATAAAAAAAGTCCAAATATTTGACTTAAGCAACAGGCGTCGTCTGCTACGGAATGTGCCGTAAGTCGATTTTTCATGTTTTCGGGGGCGCGTAACTGGCACACGAGTCAGTGGTCAACGTAACTGGCTTTCTCGTCACTGTATGAAGGGATTAAAAAAATAATAATAATAAAAATTTTGTTCCCTTTGCTTGATTTATGCAATTGGAAGCAGTTGTTACTGAAAGAGTTTTCTGTCTTTTTTAGCCACTTGTGACACTATTTTCTGGGATTTCTACACTATACATTGATCATCTTAGCTTATTTAAAGTATCAATGGGTAGCATGCCTGAGTTAGTAACCAATTCAATGGCCCTAGTAATAGGAAAGGAAAAATAAAAAAATCCCTATATTTGACTTAAGCAACAAGTGTCGTCTGCTACGGAATGTGCCGCAAGTCGATTTTTCATGTTTTCGTGGGTGCGTAACTGGCACCTACATGTATGGGATGGTAGTCAACGTAACTGGGTTTCTTGTCACGGTATAAAGAGATTGAAAAAAAAAAGGAAAATTTAGTTCCCTTTGCTTTATTTATGCAATATGAAGGAGTTTTATTTATGAAATAGGAAGGAGTTGCTACTGAGAGTTTTCAGTCTTTTTTTAGCCACTTGTGACATTTTTTGGAAGGTGGGGGGGTTTCTACACTGTACTTTGATCATCTTCAAAGTATCAATGTACAGCAGGGCATGAATTAGAAAAGCAAATCGAATCAAGGGATCAGGGGAAGCTACTCTTGCACTCTTGCGAGGTGCTTGAAAAGACCAAAACAAGGTCTTCTGCCACCCTGTTTTCTTAAATTTGCGCCCATTGTCAGTGAAATCTGGCATGTGTGGATGGTGCAGGCATGGCAGTTTGCCAAGGACTGCCTAAAAGCTTTCAAAGAAGACTTAAAATCCACTTTTATGCCGATTTTTGCTCACTGTTTTCTATCGATATTTTCGGGCGCCATTTCAAATGGCTCAAAGCTTTGTGATTGGCTGATCCTGGGGGTGTGTCTGCGATTTGATTGGCTGATTGGGCCCAATTCTGAATTTCTCAGAGCTTTTCTGATTGGATAATTTGAAGACAGAGCTGAGATTTGATTGGCTGATTGGACGCCATTCTGATTTTCTAAAAGCTTTCTTGATTGGATGATTTCAGGGAGGGCTGAGATTTGATTGGCTGTTCAGAAGGGGGGATGTTTGTATATTTATGCTAATTTTTCGGGTCATTTCAGCCTATTCTATGGCAAAGAGGGATCATACACCTGCACCAAGACCCCTTTTTCCAGAGTCTGAATCCTTAACTCTGCCATTTTATCTATTTCATCTATTTTAATTATTAGTTATTCTTACATCTTATTGTATTTTATTGGCCTATTTTTCGGGTCATTTCAGCCTATTCTATGGTCAAGAGGGATCAGACACCTGCACCAAGACCCCTTTTTTCAGAGTTTGAATCCTCAACTTTGCCATTCTATTTTCTTTTATCTATTTTAATTATTAGTTATTCTTACATCTTATTGTATTTTATTGGCCTATTTCTAAATTCTTCAAACAAGAAAATGTTTTGTGGGAAAAGTTTATGCAACAGCAACTGGTTGCTTCTTTTTTAATTTTATATTTTTGCGCAGCAGTTAAACATAAAATTGACTCATGACTCACGCAGTCACCAAAACTGTTCCAATGTTTTGGTGACCCTGGTAAAGAAAACAGGGAAAAGTTTGGTTTACCTTTCTTTGATTTGTGCAACAGGTATCAGTTGCCTCCGAAAGTGTCGAAGTTGATTTTATGCGCAGCACGTAACAGTCGCGTATGGGTGGGATAGTCATCGTAACCAATTCAATGGCCCTAGTAAGAGAAAAGGAAATAAAAAAAGTCCAAATATTTGACTTAAGCAACAGGCGTCGTCTGCTACGGAATGTGCCGTAAGTCGATTTTTCGTGTTTTCGGGGGCGCGTAACTGGCACACGAGTCAGTGGTCAACGTAACTGGCTTTCTTGTCACTGTATGAAGGGATTAAAAAAATAATAATAATAAAAATTTTGTTCCCTTTGCTTGATTTATGCAATTGGAAGCAGTTGTTACTGAAAGAGTTTTCTGTCTTTTTTAGCCACTTGTGACACTATTTTCTGGGATTTCTACACTATACATTGATCATCTTAGCTTATTTAAAGTATCAATGGGTAGCATGCCTGAGTTAGTAACCAATTCAATGGCCCTAGTAATAGGAAAGGAAAAATAAAAAAATCCCTATATTTGACTTAAGCAACAAGTGTCGTCTGCTACGGAACGTGCCGCAAGTCGATTTTTCATGTTTTCGTGGGTGCGTAACTGGCACCTACATGTATGGGATGGTAGTCAACGTAACTGGGTTTCTTGTCACGGTATAAAGAGATTGAAAAAAAAAAAGGAAAATTTAGTTCCCTTTGCTTTATTTATGCAATATGAAGGAGTTTTATTTATGAAATAGGAAGGAGTTGCTACTGAGAGTTTTCAGTCTTTTTTTAGCCACTTGTGACATTTTTTGGAAGGTGGGGGGGTTTCTACACTGTACTTTGATCATCTTCAAAGTATCAATGTACAGCAGGGCATGAATTAGAAAAGCAAATCGAATCAAGGGATCAGGGGAAGCTACTCTTGCACTCTTGCGAGGTGCTTGAAAAGACCAAAACAAGGTCTTCTGCCACCCTGTTTTCTTAAATTTGCGCCCATTGTCAGTGAAATCTGGCATGTGTGGATGGTGCAGGCATGGCAGTTTGCCAAGGACTGCCTAAAAGCTTTCAAAGAAGACTTAAAATCCACTTTTATGCCGATTTTTGCTCACTGTTTTCTATCGATATTTTCGGGCGCCATTTCAAATGGCTCAAAGCTTTGTGATTGGCTGATCCTGGGGGTGTGTCTGCGATTTGATTGGCTGATCCCCAATTCTGAATTTCTCAGAGCTTTTCTGATTGGATAATTTGAAGACAGAGCTGAGATTTGATTGGCTGATTGGACGCCATTCTGATTTTCTAAAAGCTTTCTTGATTGGATGATTTCAGGGAGGGCTGAGATTTGATTGGCTGTTCAGAAGGGGGGATGTTTGTATATTTATGCTAATTTTTCGGGTCATTTCAGCCTATTCTATGGCAAAGAGGGATCAGACACCTGCACCAAGACCCCTTTTTCCAGAGTCTGAATCCTTAACTCTGCCATTTTATCTATTTTATCTATTTTAATTATTAGTTATTCTTACATCTTATTGTATTTTATTGGCCTATTTTTCGGGTCATTTCAGCCTATTCTATGGTCAAGAGGGATCAGACACCTGCACCAAGACCCCTTTTTTCAGAGTTTGAATCCTCAACTTTGCCATTCTATTTTCTTTTATCTATTTTAAATATTAGTTATTCTTACATCTTATTGTATTTTATTGGCCTATTTCTAAATTCTTCAAACAAGAAAATGTTTTGTGGAAAAAGTTTATGCAACAGCAACTGGTTGCTTCTTTTTTAATTTTATATTTTTGCGCAGCGGTTAAACATAAAATTGACTCATGACTCACGCAGTCACCAAAACTGTTCCAATGTTTTGGTGACCCTGGTAAAGAAAACAGGGAAAAGTTTGGTTTACCTTTCTTTGATTTGTGCAACAGGTATCAGTTGCCTCCGAAAGTGTCGAAGTTGATTTTATGCGCAGCACGTAACAGTCGCGTATGGGTGGGATAGTCATCGTAACCAATTCAATGGCCCTAGTAAGAGAAAAGGAAATAAAAAAAGTCCAAATATTTGACTTAAGCAACAGGCGTCGTCTGCTACGGAATGTGCCGTAAGTCGATTTTTCGTGTTTTCGGGGGCGCGTAACTGGCACACGAGTCAGTGGTCAACGTAACTGGCTTTCTCGTCACTGTATGAAGGGATTAAAAAAATAATAATAATAAAAATTTTGTTCCCTTTGCTTGATTTATGCAATTGGAAGCAGTTGTTACTGAAAGAGTTTTCTGTCTTTTTTAGCCACTTGTGACACTATTTTCTGGGATTTCTACACTATACATTGATCATCTTAGCTTATTTAAAGTATCAATGGGTAGCATGCCTGAGTTAGTAACCAATTCAATGGCCCTAGTAATAGGAAAGGAAAAATAAAAAAATCCCTATATTTGACTTAAGCAACAAGTGTCGTCTGCTACGGAACGTGCCGCAAGTCGATTTTTCATGTTTTCGTGGGTGCGTAACTGGCACCTACATGTATGGGATGGTAGTCAACGTAACTGGGTTTCTTGTCGCGGTATAAAGAGATTGAAAAAAAAAAGGGAAAATTTAGTTCCCTTTGCTTTATTTATGCAATATGAAGGAGTTTTATTTATGAAATAGGAAGGAGTTGCTACTGAGAGTTTACAGTCTTTTTTTAGCCACTTGTGACATTTTTTGGAAGGTGGGGGGGTTTCTACACTGTACTTTGATCATCTTCAAAGTATCAATGTACAGCATGGCATGAATTAGAAAAGCAAATCGAATCAAGGGATCAGGGGAAGCTACTCTTGCACTCTTGAAAGGTGCTTGAAAAGACCAAAACAAGGTCTTCTGCCACCCTGTTTTCTTAAATTTGCGCCCATTGTCAGTGAAATCTGGCATGTGTGGATGGTGCAGGCATGGCAGTTTGCCAAGGACTGCCTAAAAACTTTCAAAGAAGACTTAAAATCCACTTTTATGCCGATTTTTGCTAACTGTTTTCTATCGATATTTTCGGGCGCCATTTCAAATGGCTCAAAGCTTTGTGATTGGCTGATCCTGGGGGTGTGTCTGCAATTTGATTGGCTGATTGGGCCCAATTCTGAATTTCTCAGAGCTTTTCTGATTGGATAATTTGAAGACAGAGCTGAGATTTGATTGGCTGATTGGACGCCATTCTGATTTTCTAAAAGCTTTCTTGATTGGATGATTTCAGGGAGGCTTGAGATTTGATTGGCTGTTCAGAAGGGGGGATGTTTGTATATTTATGCTAATTTTTCGGGTCATTTCAGCCTATTCTATGGCAAAGAGGGATCAGACACCTGCACCAAGACCCCTTTTTCCAGAGTCTGAATCCTTAACTCTGCCATTTTATCTATTTTATCTATTTTAATTATTAGTTATTCTTACATCTTATTGTATTTTATTGGCCTATTTTTCGGGTCATTTCAGCCTATTCTATGGTCAAGAGGGATCAGACACCTGCACCAAGACCCCTTTTTTCAGAGTTTGAATCCTCACCTTTGCCATTCTATTTTCTTTTATCTATTTTAATTATTAGTTATTCTTACATCTTATTGTATTTTATTGGCCTATTTCTAAATTCTTCAAACAAGAAAATGTTTTGTGGGAAAAGTTTATGCAACAGCAACTGGTTGCTTCTTTTTTAATTTTATATTTTTGCGCAGCGGTTAAACATAAAATTGACTCATGACTCACGCAGTCACCAAAACTGTTCCAATGTTTTGGTGACCCTGGTAAAGAAAACAGGGAAAAGTTTGGTTTACCTTTCTTTGATTTGTGCAACAGGTATCAGTTGCCTCCGAAAGTGTCGAAGTTGATTTTATGCGCAGCACGTAACAGTCGCGTATGGGTGGGATAGTCATCGTAACCAATTCAATGGCCCTAGTAAGAGAAAAGGAAATAAAAAAAGTCCAAATATTTGACTTAAGCAACAGGCGTCGTCTGCTACGGAATGTGCCGTAACTCGATTTTTCGTGTTTTCGGGGGCGCGTAACTGGCACACGAGTCAGTGGTCAACGTAACTGGCTTTCTCATCACTGTATGAAGGGATTAAAAAAATAATAATAATAAAAATTTTGTTCCCTTTGCTTGATTTATGCAATTGGAAGCAGTTGTTACTGAAAGAGTTTTCTGTCTTTTTTAGCCACTTGTGACACTATTTTCTGGGATTTCTACACTATACATTGATCATCTTAGCTTATTTAAAGTATCAATGGGTAGCATGCCTGAGTTAGTAACCAATTCAATGGCCCTAGTAATAGGAAAGGAAAAATAAAAAAATCCCTATATTTGACTTAAGCAACAAGTGTCGTCTGCTACGGAACGTGCCGCAAGTCGATTTTTCATGTTTTCGTGGGTGCGTAACTGGCACCTACATGTATGGGATGGTAGTCAACGTAACTGGGTTTCTTGTCGCGGTATAAAGAGATTGAAAAAAAAAAGGGAAAATTTAGTTCCCTTTGCTTTATTTATGCAATATGAAGGAGTTTTATTTATGAAATAGGAAGGAGTTGCTACTGAGAGTTTACAGTCTTTTTTTAGCCACTTGTGACATTTTTTGGAAGGTGGGGGGGTTTCTACACTGTACTTTGATCATCTTCAAAGTATCAATGTACAGCATGGCATGAATTAGAAAAGCAAATCGAATCAAGGGATCAGGGGAAGCTACTCTTGCACTCTTGAAAGGTGCTTGAAAAGACCAAAACAAGGTCTTCTGCCACCCTGTTTTCTTAAATTTGCGCCCATTGTCAGTGAAATCTGGCATGTGTGGATGGTGCAGGCATGGCAGTTTGCCAAGGACTGCCTAAAAGCTTTCAAAGAAGACTTAAAATCCACTTTTATGCCGATTTTTGCTCACTGTTTTCTATCGATATTTTCGGGCGCCATTTCAAATGGCTCAAAGCTTTGTGATTGGCTGATCCTGGGGGTGTGTCTGCGATTTGATTGGCTGATTGGGCCCAATTCTGAATTTCTCAGAGCTTTTCTGATTGGATAATTTGAAGACAGAGCTGAGATTTGATTGGCTGATTGGACGCCATTCTGATTTTCTAAAAGCTTTCTTGATTGGATGATTTCAGGGAGGGCTGAGATTTGATTGGCTGTTCAGAAGGGGGGATGTTTGTATATTTATGCTAATTTTTCGGGTCATTTCAGCCTATTCTATGGCAAAGAGGGATCAGACACCTGCACCAAGACCCCTTTTTCCAGAGTCTGAATCCTTAACTCTGCCATTTTATCTATTTTATCTATTTTAATTATTAGTTATTCTTACATCTTATTGTATTTTATTGGCCTATTTTTCGGGTCATTTCAGCCTATTCTATGGTCAAGAGGGATCAGACACCTGCACCAAGACCCCTTTTTTCAGAGTTTGAATCCTCAACTTTGCCATTCTATTTTCTTTTATCTATTTTAATTATTAGTTATTCTTACATCTTATTGTATTTTATTGGCCTATTTCTAAATTCTTCAAACAAGAAAATGTTTTGTGGGAAAAGTTTATGCAACAGCAACTGGTTGCTTCTTTTTTAATTTTATATTTTTGCGCAGCGGTTAAACATAAAATTGACTCATGACTCACGCAGTCACCAAAACTGTTCCAATGTTTTGGTGACCCTGGTAAAGAAAACAGGGAAAAGTTTGGTTTACCTTTCTTTGATTTGTGCAACAGGTATCAGTTGCCTCCGAAAGTGTCGAAGTTGATTTTATGTGCAGCACGTAACAGTCGCGTATGGGTGGGATAGTCATCGTAACCAATTCAATGGCCCTAGTAAGAGAAAAGGAAATAAAAAAAGTCCAAATATTTGACTTAAGCAACAGGCGTCGTCTGCTACGGAATGTGCCGTAAGTCGATTTTTCATGTTTTCGGGGGCGCGTAACTGGCACACGAGTCAGTGGTCAACGTAACTGGCTTTCTCGTCACTGTATGAAGGGATTAAAAAAATAATAATAATAAAAATTTTGTTCCCTTTGCTTGATTTATGCAATTGGAAGCAGTTGTTACTGAAAGAGTTTTCTGTCTTTTTTAGCCACTTGTGACACTATTTTCTGGGATTTCTACACTATACATTGATCATCTTAGCTTATTTAAAGTATCAATGGGTAGCATGCCTGAGTTAGTAACCAATTCAATGGCCCTAGTAATAGGAAAGGAAAAATAAAAAAATCCCTATATTTGACTTAAGCAACAAGTGTCGTCTGCTACGGAATGTGCCGCAAGTCGATTTTTCATGTTTTCGTGGGTGCGTAACTGGCACCTACATGTATGGGATGGTAGTCAACGTAACTGGGTTTCTTGTCACGGTATAAAGAGATTGAAAAAAAAAAGGAAAATTTAGTTCCCTTTGCTTTATTTATGCAATATGAAGGAGTTTTATTTATGAAATAGGAAGGAGTTGCTACTGAGAGTTTTCAGTCTTTTTTTAGCCACTTGTGACATTTTTTGGAAGGTGGGGGGGTTTCTACACTGTACTTTGATCATCTTCAAAGTATCAATGTACAGCAGGGCATGAATTAGAAAAGCAAATCGAATCAAGGGATCAGGGGAAGCTACTCTTGCACTCTTGCGAGGTGCTTGAAAAGACCAAAACAAGGTCTTCTGCCACCCTGTTTTCTTAAATTTGCGCCCATTGTCAGTGAAATCTGGCATGTGTGGATGGTGCAGGCATGGCAGTTTGCCAAGGACTGCCTAAAAGCTTTCAAAGAAGACTTAAAATCCACTTTTATGCCGATTTTTGCTCACTGTTTTCTATCGATATTTTCGGGCGCCATTTCAAATGGCTCAAAGCTTTGTGATTGGCTGATCCTGGGGGTGTGTCTGCGATTTGATTGGCTGATTGGGCCCAATTCTGAATTTCTCAGAGCTTTTCTGATTGGATAATTTGAAGACAGAGCTGAGATTTGATTGGCTGATTGGACGCCATTCTGATTTTCTAAAAGCTTTCTTGATTGGATGATTTCAGGGAGGGCTGAGATTTGATTGGCTGTTCAGAAGGGGGGATGTTTGTATATTTATGCTAATTTTTCGGGTCATTTCAGCCTATTCTATGGCAAAGAGGGATCATACACCTGCACCAAGACCCCTTTTTCCAGAGTCTGAATCCTTAACTCTGCCATTTTATCTATTTCATCTATTTTAATTATTAGTTATTCTTACATCTTATTGTATTTTATTGGCCTATTTTTCGGGTCATTTCAGCCTATTCTATGGTCAAGAGGGATCAGACACCTGCACCAAGACCCCTTTTTTCAGAGTTTGAATCCTCAACTTTGCCATTCTATTTTCTTTTATCTATTTTAATTATTAGTTATTCTTACATCTTATTGTATTTTATTGGCCTATTTCTAAATTCTTCAAACAAGAAAATGTTTTGTGGGAAAAGTTTATGCAACAGCAACTGGTTGCTTCTTTTTTAATTTTATATTTTTGCGCAGCAGTTAAACATAAAATTGACTCATGACTCACGCAGTCACCAAAACTGTTCCAATGTTTTGGTGACCCTGGTAAAGAAAACAGGGAAAAGTTTGGTTTACCTTTCTTTGATTTGTGCAACAGGTATCAGTTGCCTCCGAAAGTGTCGAAGTTGATTTTATGCGCAGCACGTAACAGTCGCGTATGGGTGGGATAGTCATCGTAACCAATTCAATGGCCCTAGTAAGAGAAAAGGAAATAAAAAAAGTCCAAATATTTGACTTAAGCAACAGGCGTCGTCTGCTACGGAATGTGCCGTAAGTCGATTTTTCGTGTTTTCGGGGGCGCGTAACTGGCACACGAGTCAGTGGTCAACGTAACTGGCTTTCTTGTCACTGTATGAAGGGATTAAAAAAATAATAATAATAAAAATTTTGTTCCCTTTGCTTGATTTATGCAATTGGAAGCAGTTGTTACTGAAAGAGTTTTCTGTCTTTTTTAGCCACTTGTGACACTATTTTCTGGGATTTCTACACTATACATTGATCATCTTAGCTTATTTAAAGTATCAATGGGTAGCATGCCTGAGTTAGTAACCAATTCAATGGCCCTAGTAATAGGAAAGGAAAAATAAAAAAATCCCTATATTTGACTTAAGCAACAAGTGTCGTCTGCTACGGAACGTGCCGCAAGTCGATTTTTCATGTTTTCGTGGGTGCGTAACTGGCACCTACATGTATGGGATGGTAGTCAACGTAACTGGGTTTCTTGTCACGGTATAAAGAGATTGAAAAAAAAAAAGGAAAATTTAGTTCCCTTTGCTTTATTTATGCAATATGAAGGAGTTTTATTTATGAAATAGGAAGGAGTTGCTACTGAGAGTTTTCAGTCTTTTTTTAGCCACTTGTGACATTTTTTGGAAGGTGGGGGGGTTTCTACACTGTACTTTGATCATCTTCAAAGTATCAATGTACAGCAGGGCATGAATTAGAAAAGCAAATCGAATCAAGGGATCAGGGGAAGCTACTCTTGCACTCTTGCGAGGTGCTTGAAAAGACCAAAACAAGGTCTTCTGCCACCCTGTTTTCTTAAATTTGCGCCCATTGTCAGTGAAATCTGGCATGTGTGGATGGTGCAGGCATGGCAGTTTGCCAAGGACTGCCTAAAAGCTTTCAAAGAAGACTTAAAATCCACTTTTATGCCGATTTTTGCTCACTGTTTTCTATCGATATTTTCGGGCGCCATTTCAAATGGCTCAAAGCTTTGTGATTGGCTGATCCTGGGGGTGTGTCTGCGATTTGATTGGCTGATCCCCAATTCTGAATTTCTCAGAGCTTTTCTGATTGGATAATTTGAAGACAGAGCTGAGATTTGATTGGCTGATTGGACGCCATTCTGATTTTCTAAAAGCTTTCTTGATTGGATGATTTCAGGGAGGGCTGAGATTTGATTGGCTGTTCAGAAGGGGGGATGTTTGTATATTTATGCTAATTTTTCGGGTCATTTCAGCCTATTCTATGGCAAAGAGGGATCAGACACCTGCACCAAGACCCCTTTTTCCAGAGTCTGAATCCTTAACTCTGCCATTTTATCTATTTTATCTATTTTAATTATTAGTTATTCTTACATCTTATTGTATTTTATTGGCCTATTTTTCGGGTCATTTCAGCCTATTCTATGGTCAAGAGGGATCAGACACCTGCACCAAGACCCCTTTTTTCAGAGTTTGAATCCTCAACTTTGCCATTCTATTTTCTTTTATCTATTTTAAATATTAGTTATTCTTACATCTTATTGTATTTTATTGGCCTATTTCTAAATTCTTCAAACAAGAAAATGTTTTGTGGAAAAAGTTTATGCAACAGCAACTGGTTGCTTCTTTTTTAATTTTATATTTTTGCGCAGCGGTTAAACATAAAATTGACTCATGACTCACGCAGTCACCAAAACTGTTCCAATGTTTTGGTGACCCTGGTAAAGAAAACAGGGAAAAGTTTGGTTTACCTTTCTTTGATTTGTGCAACAGGTATCAGTTGCCTCCGAAAGTGTCGAAGTTGATTTTATGCGCAGCACGTAACAGTCGCGTATGGGTGGGATAGTCATCGTAACCAATTCAATGGCCCTAGTAAGAGAAAAGGAAATAAAAAAAGTCCAAATATTTGACTTAAGCAACAGGCGTCGTCTGCTACGGAATGTGCCGTAAGTCGATTTTTCGTGTTTTCGGGGGCGCGTAACTGGCACACGAGTCAGTGGTCAACGTAACTGGCTTTCTCGTCACTGTATGAAGGGATTAAAAAAATAATAATAATAAAAATTTTGTTCCCTTTGCTTGATTTATGCAATTGGAAGCAGTTGTTACTGAAAGAGTTTTCTGTCTTTTTTAGCCACTTGTGACACTATTTTCTGGGATTTCTACACTATACATTGATCATCTTAGCTTATTTAAAGTATCAATGGGTAGCATGCCTGAGTTAGTAACCAATTCAATGGCCCTAGTAATAGGAAAGGAAAAATAAAAAAATCCCTATATTTGACTTAAGCAACAAGTGTCGTCTGCTACGGAACGTGCCGCAAGTCGATTTTTCATGTTTTCGTGGGTGCGTAACTGGCACCTACATGTATGGGATGGTAGTCAACGTAACTGGGTTTCTTGTCGCGGTATAAAGAGATTGAAAAAAAAAAGGGAAAATTTAGTTCCCTTTGCTTTATTTATGCAATATGAAGGAGTTTTATTTATGAAATAGGAAGGAGTTGCTACTGAGAGTTTACAGTCTTTTTTTAGCCACTTGTGACATTTTTTGGAAGGTGGGGGGGTTTCTACACTGTACTTTGATCATCTTCAAAGTATCAATGTACAGCATGGCATGAATTAGAAAAGCAAATCGAATCAAGGGATCAGGGGAAGCTACTCTTGCACTCTTGAAAGGTGCTTGAAAAGACCAAAACAAGGTCTTCTGCCACCCTGTTTTCTTAAATTTGCGCCCATTGTCAGTGAAATCTGGCATGTGTGGATGGTGCAGGCATGGCAGTTTGCCAAGGACTGCCTAAAAACTTTCAAAGAAGACTTAAAATCCACTTTTATGCCGATTTTTGCTAACTGTTTTCTATCGATATTTTCGGGCGCCATTTCAAATGGCTCAAAGCTTTGTGATTGGCTGATCCTGGGGGTGTGTCTGCAATTTGATTGGCTGATTGGGCCCAATTCTGAATTTCTCAGAGCTTTTCTGATTGGATAATTTGAAGACAGAGCTGAGATTTGATTGGCTGATTGGACGCCATTCTGATTTTCTAAAAGCTTTCTTGATTGGATGATTTCAGGGAGGCTTGAGATTTGATTGGCTGTTCAGAAGGGGGGATGTTTGTATATTTATGCTAATTTTTCGGGTCATTTCAGCCTATTCTATGGCAAAGAGGGATCAGACACCTGCACCAAGACCCCTTTTTCCAGAGTCTGAATCCTTAACTCTGCCATTTTATCTATTTTATCTATTTTAATTATTAGTTATTCTTACATCTTATTGTATTTTATTGGCCTATTTTTCGGGTCATTTCAGCCTATTCTATGGTCAAGAGGGATCAGACACCTGCACCAAGACCCCTTTTTTCAGAGTTTGAATCCTCACCTTTGCCATTCTATTTTCTTTTATCTATTTTAATTATTAGTTATTCTTACATCTTATTGTATTTTATTGGCCTATTTCTAAATTCTTCAAACAAGAAAATGTTTTGTGGGAAAAGTTTATGCAACAGCAACTGGTTGCTTCTTTTTTAATTTTATATTTTTGCGCAGCGGTTAAACATAAAATTGACTCATGACTCACGCAGTCACCAAAACTGTTCCAATGTTTTGGTGACCCTGGTAAAGAAAACAGGGAAAAGTTTGGTTTACCTTTCTTTGATTTGTGCAACAGGTATCAGTTGCCTCCGAAAGTGTCGAAGTTGATTTTATGCGCAGCACGTAACAGTCGCGTATGGGTGGGATAGTCATCGTAACCAATTCAATGGCCCTAGTAAGAGAAAAGGAAATAAAAAAAGTCCAAATATTTGACTTAAGCAACAGGCGTCGTCTGCTACGGAATGTGCCGTAACTCGATTTTTCGTGTTTTCGGGGGCGCGTAACTGGCACACGAGTCAGTGGTCAACGTAACTGGCTTTCTCATCACTGTATGAAGGGATTAAAAAAATAATAATAATAAAAATTTTGTTCCCTTTGCTTGATTTATGCAATTGGAAGCAGTTGTTACTGAAAGAGTTTTCTGTCTTTTTTAGCCACTTGTGACACTATTTTCTGGGATTTCTACACTATACATTGATCATCTTAGCTTATTTAAAGTATCAATGGGTAGCATGCCTGAGTTAGTAACCAATTCAATGGCCCTAGTAATAGGAAAGGAAAAATAAAAAAATCCCTATATTTGACTTAAGCAACAAGTGTCGTCTGCTACGGAACGTGCCGCAAGTCGATTTTTCATGTTTTCGTGGGTGCGTAACTGGCACCTACATGTATGGGATGGTAGTCAACGTAACTGGGTTTCTTGTCGCGGTATAAAGAGATTGAAAAAAAAAAGGGAAAATTTAGTTCCCTTTGCTTTATTTATGCAATATGAAGGAGTTTTATTTATGAAATAGGAAGGAGTTGCTACTGAGAGTTTACAGTCTTTTTTTAGCCACTTGTGACATTTTTTGGAAGGTGGGGGGGTTTCTACACTGTACTTTGATCATCTTCAAAGTATCAATGTACAGCATGGCATGAATTAGAAAAGCAAATCGAATCAAGGGATCAGGGGAAGCTACTCTTGCACTCTTGAAAGGTGCTTGAAAAGACCAAAACAAGGTCTTCTGCCACCCTGTTTTCTTAAATTTGCGCCCATTGTCAGTGAAATCTGGCATGTGTGGATGGTGCAGGCATGGCAGTTTGCCAAGGACTGCCTAAAAACTTTCAAAGAAGACTTAAAATCCACTTTTATGCCGATTTTTGCTAACTGTTTTCTATCGATATTTTCGGGCGCCATTTCAAATGGCTCAAAGCTTTGTGATTGGCTGATCCTGGGGGTGTGTCTGCAATTTGATTGGCTGATTGGGCCCAATTCTGAATTTCTCAGAGCTTTTCTGATTGGATAATTTGAAGACAGAGCTGAGATTTGATTGGCTGATTGGACGCCATTCTGATTTTCTAAAAGCTTTCTTGATTGGATGATTTCAGGGAGGCTTGAGATTTGATTGGCTGTTCAGAAGGGGGGATGTTTGTATATTTATGCTAATTTTTCGGGTCATTTCAGCCGATTCTATGGCAAAGAGGGATCAGACACCTGCACCAAGACCCCTTTTTCCAGAGTCTGAATCCTTAACTCTGCCATTTTATCTATTTTATCTATTTTAATTATTAGTTATTCTTACATCTTATTGTATTTTATTGGCCTATTTTTCGGGTCATTTCAGCCTATTCTATGGTCAAGAGGGATCAGACACCTGCACCAAGACCCCTTTTTTCAGAGTTTGAATCCTCACCTTTGCCATTCTATTTTCTTTTATCTATTTTAATTATTAGTTATTCTTACATCTTATTGTATTTTATTGGCCTATTTCTAAATTCTTCAAACAAGAAAATGTTTTGTGGGAAAAGTTTATGCAACAGCAACTGGTTGCTTCTTTTTTAATTTTATATTTTTGCGCAGCGGTTAAACATAAAATTGACTCATGACTCACGCAGTCACCAAAACTGTTCCAATGTTTTGGTGACCCTGGTAAAGAAAACAGGGAAAAGTTTGGTTTACCTTTCTTTGATTTGTGCAACAGGTATCAGTTGCCTCCGAAAGTGTCGAAGTTGATTTTATGCGCAGCACGTAACAGTCGCGTATGGGTGGGATAGTCATCGTAACCAATTCAATGGCCCTAGTAAGAGAAAAGGAAATAAAAAAAGTCCAAATATTTGACTTAAGCAACAGGCGTCGTCTGCTACGGAATGTGCCGTAAGTCGATTTTTCGTGTTTTCGGGGGCGCGTAACTGGCACACGAGTCAGTGGTCAACGTAACTGGCTTTCTCGTCACTGTATGAAGGGATTAAAAAAATAATAATAATAAAAATTTTGTTCCCTTTGCTTGATTTATGCAATTGGAAGCAGTTGTTACTGAAAGAGTTTTCTGTCTTTTTTAGCCACTTGTGACACTATTTTCTGGGATTTCTACACTATACATTGATCATCTTAGCTTATTTAAAGTATCAATGGGTAGCATGCCTGAGTTAGTAACCAATTCAATGGCCCTAGTAATAGGAAAGGAAAAATAAAAAAATCCCTATATTTGACTTAAGCAACAAGTGTCGTCTGCTACGGAACGTGCCGCAAGTCGATTTTTCATGTTTTCGTGGGTGCGTAACTGGCACCTACATGTATGGGATGGTAGTCAACGTAACTGGGTTTCTTGTCACGGTATAAAGAGATTGAAAAAAAAAAGGAAAATTTAGTTCCCTTTGCTTTATTTATGCAATATGAAGGAGTTTTATTTATGAAATAGGAAGGAGTTGCTACTGAGAGTTTTCAGTCTTTTTTTAGCCACTTGTGACATTTTTTTGAAGGTGGGGGGGTTTCTACACTGTACTTTGATCATCTTCAAAGTATCAATGTACTGCAGGGCATGAATTAGAAAAGCAAATCGAATCAAGGGATCAGGGGAAGCTACTCTTGCACTCTTGCGAGGTGCTTGAAAAGACCAAAACAAGGTCTTCTGCCACCCTGTTTTCTTAAATTTGCGCCCATAGTCAGTGAAATCTGGCATGTGTGGATGGTGCAGGCATGGCAGTTTGCCAAGGACTGCCTAAAAGCTTTCAAAGAAGACTTAAAATCCACTTTTATGCCGAGTTTTGCTCACTGTTTTCTATCGATATTTTCGGGCGCCATTTCAAATGGCTCAAAGCTTTGTGATTGGCTGATCCTGGGGGTGTGTCTGCGATTTGATTGGCTGATTGGGCCCAATTCTGAATTTCTCAGAGCTTTTCTGATTGGATAATTTGAAGACAGAGCTGAGATTTGATTGGCTGATTGGACGCCATTCTGATTTTCTAAAAGCTTCCTTGATTGGATGATTTCAGGGAGGGCTGAGATTTGATTGGCTGTTCAGAAGGGGGGATGTTTGTATATTTATGCTAATTTTTCGGGTCATTTCAGCCTATTCTATGGCAAAGAGGGATCAGACACCTGCACCAAGACCCCTTTTTCCAGAGTCTGAATCCTTAACTCTGCCATTTTATCTATTTTATCTATTTTATCTATTTTAATTATTAGTTATTCTTACATCTTATTGTATTTTATTGGCCTATTTTTCGGGTCATTTCAGCCTATTCTATGGTCAAGAGGGATCAGACACCTGCACCAAGACCCCTTTTTTCAGAGTTTGAATCCTCAACTTTGCCATTCTATTTTCTTTTATCTATTTTAATTATTAGTTATTCTTACATCTTATTGTATTTTATTGGCCTATTTCTAAATTCTTCAAACAAGAAAATGTTTTGTGGGAAAAGTTTATGGAACAGCAACTGGTTGCTTCTTTTTTAATTTTATATTTTTGCGCAGCGGTTAAACATAAAATTGACTCATGACTCACGCAGTCACCAAAACTGTTCCAATGTTTTGGTGACCCTGGTAAAGAAAACAGGGAAAAGTTTGGTTTACCTTTCTTTGATTTGTGCAACAGGTATCAGTTGCCTCCGAAAGTGTCGAAGTTGATTTTATGCGCAGCACGTAACAGTCGCGTATGGGTGGGATAGTCATCGTAACCAATTCAATGGCCCTAGTAAGAGAAAAGGAAATAAAAAAAGTCCAAATATTTGACTTAAGCAACAGGCGTCGTCTGCTACGGAATGTGCCGTAAGTCGATTTTTCGTGTTTTCGGGGGCGCGTAACTGGCACACGAGTCAGTGGTCAACGTAACTGGCTTTCTCATCACTGTATGAAGGGATTAAAAAAATAATAATAATAAAAATTTTGTTCCCTTTGCTTGATTTATGCAATTGGAAGCAGTTGTTACTGAAAGAGTTTTCTGTCTTTTTTAGCCACTTGTGACACTATTTTCTGGGATTTCTACACTATACATTGATCATCTTAGCTTATTTAAAGTATCAATGGGTAGCATGCCTGAGTTAGTAACCAATTCAATGGCCCTAGTAATAGGAAAGGAAAAATAAAAAAATCCCTATATTTGACTTAAGCAACAAGTGTCGTCTGCTACGGAACGTGCCGCAAGTCGATTTTTCATGTTTTCGTGGGTGCGTAACTGGCACCTACATGTATGGGATGGTAGTCAACGTAACTGGGTTTCTTGTCACGGTATAAAGAGATTGAAAAAAAAAAAGGAAAATTTAGTTCCCTTTGCTTTATTTATGCAATATGAAGGAGTTTTATTTATGAAATAGGAAGGAGTTGCTACTGAGAGTTTTCAGTCTTTTTTTAGCCACTTGTGACATTTTTTTGAAGGTGGGGGGGTTTCTACACTGTACTTTGATCATCTTCAAAGTATCAATGTACAGCATGGCATGAATTAGAAAAGCAAATCGAAACAAGGGATCAGGGGAAGCTACTCTTGCACTCTTGCGAGGTGCTTGAAAAGACCAAAACAAGGTCTTCTGCCACCCTGTTTTCTTAAATTTGCGCCCATTGTCAGTGAAATCTGGCATGTGTGGATGGTGCAGGCATGGCAGTTTGCCAAGGACTGCCTAAAAGCTTTCAAAGAAGACTTAAAATCCACTTTTATGCCGATTTTTGCTCACTGTTTTCTATCGATATTTTCGGGCGCCATTTCAAATGGCTCAAAGCTTTGTGATTGGCTGATCCTGGGGGTGTGTCTGCAATTTGATTGGCTCATTGGGCCCAATTCTGAATTTCCCAGAGCCTTTCTGATTGGATAATTTGAAGACAGAGCTGAGATTTGATTGGCTGATTGGACGCCATTCTGATTTTCTAAAAGCTTTCTTGATTGGATGATTTCAGGGAGGGCTGAGATTTGATTGGCTGTTCAGAAGGGGGGATGTTTGTATATTTATGCTAATTTTTCGGGTCATTTCAGCCTATTCTATGGCAAAGAGGGATCAGACACCTGCACCAAGACCCCTTTTTCCAGAGTCTGAATCCTTAACTCTGCCATTTTATCTATTTTATCTATTTTAATTATTAGTTATTCTTACATCTTATTGTATTTTATTGGCCTATTTTTCGGGTCATTTCAGCCTATTCTATGGTCAAGAGGGATCAGACACCTGCACCAAGACCCCTTTTTTCAGAGTTTGAATCCTCAACTTTGCCATTCTATTTTCTTTTATCTATTTTAATTATTAGTTATTCTTACATCTTATTGTATTTTATTGGCCTATTTCTAAATTCTTCAAACAAGAAAATGTTTTGTGGGAAAAGTTTATGGAACAGCAACTGGTTGCTTCTTTTTTAATTTTATATTTTTGCGCAGCGGTTAAACATAAAATTGACTCATGACTCACGCAGTCACCAAAACTGTTCCAATGTTTTGGTGACCCTGGTAAAGAAAACAGGGAAAAGTTTGGTTTACCTTTCTTTGATTTGTGCAACAGGTATCAGTTGCCTCCGAAAGTGTCGAAGTTGATTTTATGCGCAGCACGTAACAGTCGCGTATGGGTGGGATAGTCATCGTAACCAATTCAATGGCCCTAGTAAGAGAAAAGGAAATAAAAAAAGTCCAAATATTTGACTTAAGCAACAGGCGTCGTCTGCTACGGAATGTGCCGTAAGTCGATTTTTCGTGTTTTCGGGGGCGCGTAACTGGCACACGAGAGTGGTCAAAGTAACTGGCTTTCTCGTCACTGTATGAAGGGATTAAAAAAATAATAATAATAAAAATTTTGTTCCCTTTGCTTGATTTATGCAATTGGAAGCAGTTGTTACTGAAAGAGTTTTCTGTCTTTTTTAGCCACTTGTGACACTATTTTCTGGGATTTCTACACTATACATTGATCATCTTAGCTTATTTAAAGTATCAATGGGTAGCATGCCTGAGTTAGTAACCAATTCAATGGCCCTAGTAATAGGAAAGGAAAAATAAAAAAATCCCTATATTTGACTTAAGCAACAAGTGTCGTCTGCTACGGAACGTGCCGCAAGTCGATTTTTCATGTTTTCGTGGGTGCGTAACTGGCACCTACATGTATGGGATGGTAGTCAACGTAACTGGGTTTCTTGTCACGGTATAAAGAGATTGAAAAAAAAAAGGAAAATTTAGTTCCCTTTGCTTTATTTATGCAATATGAAGGAGTTTTATTTATGAAATAGGAAGGAGTTGCTACTGAGAGTTTTCAGTCTTTTTTTAGCCACTTGTGACATTTTTTTGAAGGTGGGGGGGTTTCTACACTGTACTTTGATCATCTTCAAAGTATCAATGTACAGCAGGGCATGAATTAGAAAGGCAAATCGAATCAAGGGATCAGGGGAAGCTACTCTTGCACTCTTGCGAGGTGCTTGAAAAGACCAAAACAAGGTCTTCTGCCACCCTGTTTTCTTAAATTTGCGCCCATTGTCAGTGAAATCTGGCATGTGTGGATGGTGCAGGCATGGCAGTTTGCCAAGGACTGCCTAAAAGCTTTCAAAGAAGACTTAAAATCCACTTTTATGCCGATTTTTGCTCACTGTTTTCTATCGATATTTTCGGGCGCCATTTCAAATGGCTCAAAGCTTTGTGATTGGCTGATCCTGGGGGTGTGTCTGCGATTTGATTGGCTGATTGGGCCCAATTCTGAATTTCTCAGAGCTTTTCTGATTGGATAATTTGAAGACAGAGCTGAGATTTGATTGGCTGATTGGACGCCATTCTGATTTTCTAAAAGCTTTCTTGATTGGATGATTTCAGGGAGGGCTGAGATTTGATTGGCTGTTCAGAAGGGGGGATGTTTGTATATTTATGCTAATTTTTCGGGTCATTTCAGCCTATTCTATGGCAAAGAGGGATCAGACACCTGCACCAAGACCCCTTTTTCCAGAGTCTGAATCCTTAACTCTGCCATTTTATCTATTTTATCTATTTTAATTATTAGTTATTCTTACATCTTATTGTATTTTATTGGCCTATTTTTCGGGTCATTTCAGCCTATTCTATGGTCAAGAGGGATCAGACACCTGCACCAAGACCCCTTTTTTCAGAGTTTGAATCCTCAACTTTGCCATTCTATTTTCTTTTATCTATTTTAATTATTAGTTATTCTTACATCTTATTGTATTTTATTGGCCTATTTCTAAATTCTTCAAACAAGAAAATGTTTTGTGGGAAAAGTTTATGCAACAGCAACTGGTTGCTTCTTTTTTAATTTTATATTTTTGCGCAGCGGTTAAACATAAAATTGACTCATGACTCACGCAGTCACCAAAACTGTTCCAATGTTTTGGTGACCCTGGTAAAGAAAACAGGGAAAAGTTTGGTTTACCTTTCTTTGATTTGTGCAACAGGTATCAGTTGCCTCCGAAAGTGTCGAAGTTGATTTTATGTGCAGCACGTAACAGTCGCGTATGGGTGGGATAGTCATCGTAACCAATTCAATGGCCCTAGTAAGAGAAAAGGAAATAAAAAAAGTCCAAATATTTGACTTAAGCAACAGGCGTCGTCTGCTACGGAATGTGCCGTAAGTCGATTTTTCATGTTTTCGGGGGCGCGTAACTGGCACACGAGTCAGTGGTCAACGTAACTGGCTTTCTCGTCACTGTATGAAGGGATTAAAAAAATAATAATAATAAAAATTTTGTTCCCTTTGCTTGATTTATGCAATTGGAAGCAGTTGTTACTGAAAGAGTTTTCTGTCTTTTTTAGCCACTTGTGACACTATTTTCTGGGATTTCTACACTATACATTGATCATCTTAGCTTATTTAAAGTATCAATGGGTAGCATGCCTGAGTTAGTAACCAATTCAATGGCCCTAGTAATAGGAAAGGAAAAATAAAAAAATCCCTATATTTGACTTAAGCAACAAGTGTCGTCTGCTACGGAATGTGCCGCAAGTCGATTTTTCATGTTTTCGTGGGTGCGTAACTGGCACCTACATGTATGGGATGGTAGTCAACGTAACTGGGTTTCTTGTCACGGTATAAAGAGATTGAAAAAAAAAAGGAAAATTTAGTTCCCTTTGCTTTATTTATGCAATATGAAGGAGTTTTATTTATGAAATAGGAAGGAGTTGCTACTGAGAGTTTTCAGTCTTTTTTTAGCCACTTGTGACATTTTTTGGAAGGTGGGGGGGTTTCTACACTGTACTTTGATCATCTTCAAAGTATCAATGTACAGCAGGGCATGAATTAGAAAAGCAAATCGAATCAAGGGATCAGGGGAAGCTACTCTTGCACTCTTGCGAGGTGCTTGAAAAGACCAAAACAAGGTCTTCTGCCACCCTGTTTTCTTAAATTTGCGCCCATTGTCAGTGAAATCTGGCATGTGTGGATGGTGCAGGCATGGCAGTTTGCCAAGGACTGCCTAAAAGCTTTCAAAGAAGACTTAAAATCCACTTTTATGCCGATTTTTGCTCACTGTTTTCTATCGATATTTTCGGGCGCCATTTCAAATGGCTCAAAGCTTTGTGATTGGCTGATCCTGGGGGTGTGTCTGCGATTTGATTGGCTGATTGGGCCCAATTCTGAATTTCTCAGAGCTTTTCTGATTGGATAATTTGAAGACAGAGCTGAGATTTGATTGGCTGATTGGACGCCATTCTGATTTTCTAAAAGCTTTCTTGATTGGATGATTTCAGGGAGGGCTGAGATTTGATTGGCTGTTCAGAAGGGGGGATGTTTGTATATTTATGCTAATTTTTCGGGTCATTTCAGCCTATTCTATGGCAAAGAGGGATCATACACCTGCACCAAGACCCCTTTTTCCAGAGTCTGAATCCTTAACTCTGCCATTTTATCTATTTCATCTATTTTAATTATTAGTTATTCTTACATCTTATTGTATTTTATTGGCCTATTTTTCGGGTCATTTCAGCCTATTCTATGGTCAAGAGGGATCAGACACCTGCACCAAGACCCCTTTTTTCAGAGTTTGAATCCTCAACTTTGCCATTCTATTTTCTTTTATCTATTTTAATTATTAGTTATTCTTACATCTTATTGTATTTTATTGGCCTATTTCTAAATTCTTCAAACAAGAAAATGTTTTGTGGGAAAAGTTTATGCAACAGCAACTGGTTGCTTCTTTTTTAATTTTATATTTTTGCGCAGCAGTTAAACATAAAATTGACTCATGACTCACGCAGTCACCAAAACTGTTCCAATGTTTTGGTGACCCTGGTAAAGAAAACAGGGAAAAGTTTGGTTTACCTTTCTTTGATTTGTGCAACAGGTATCAGTTGCCTCCGAAAGTGTCGAAGTTGATTTTATGCGCAGCACGTAACAGTCGCGTATGGGTGGGATAGTCATCGTAACCAATTCAATGGCCCTAGTAAGAGAAAAGGAAATAAAAAAAGTCCAAATATTTGACTTAAGCAACAGGCGTCGTCTGCTACGGAATGTGCCGTAAGTCGATTTTTCGTGTTTTCGGGGGCGCGTAACTGGCACACGAGTCAGTGGTCAACGTAACTGGCTTTCTTGTCACTGTATGAAGGGATTAAAAAAATAATAATAATAAAAATTTTGTTCCCTTTGCTTGATTTATGCAATTGGAAGCAGTTGTTACTGAAAGAGTTTTCTGTCTTTTTTAGCCACTTGTGACACTATTTTCTGGGATTTCTACACTATACATTGATCATCTTAGCTTATTTAAAGTATCAATGGGTAGCATGCCTGAGTTAGTAACCAATTCAATGGCCCTAGTAATAGGAAAGGAAAAATAAAAAAATCCCTATATTTGACTTAAGCAACAAGTGTCGTCTGCTACGGAACGTGCCGCAAGTCGATTTTTCATGTTTTCGTGGGTGCGTAACTGGCACCTACATGTATGGGATGGTAGTCAACGTAACTGGGTTTCTTGTCACGGTATAAAGAGATTGAAAAAAAAAAAGGAAAATTTAGTTCCCTTTGCTTTATTTATGCAATATGAAGGAGTTTTATTTATGAAATAGGAAGGAGTTGCTACTGAGAGTTTTCAGTCTTTTTTTAGCCACTTGTGACATTTTTTGGAAGGTGGGGGGGTTTCTACACTGTACTTTGATCATCTTCAAAGTATCAATGTACAGCAGGGCATGAATTAGAAAAGCAAATCGAATCAAGGGATCAGGGGAAGCTACTCTTGCACTCTTGCGAGGTGCTTGAAAAGACCAAAACAAGGTCTTCTGCCACCCTGTTTTCTTAAATTTGCGCCCATTGTCAGTGAAATCTGGCATGTGTGGATGGTGCAGGCATGGCAGTTTGCCAAGGACTGCCTAAAAGCTTTCAAAGAAGACTTAAAATCCACTTTTATGCCGATTTTTGCTCACTGTTTTCTATCGATATTTTCGGGCGCCATTTCAAATGGCTCAAAGCTTTGTGATTGGCTGATCCTGGGGGTGTGTCTGCGATTTGATTGGCTGATCCCCAATTCTGAATTTCTCAGAGCTTTTCTGATTGGATAATTTGAAGACAGAGCTGAGATTTGATTGGCTGATTGGACGCCATTCTGATTTTCTAAAAGCTTTCTTGATTGGATGATTTCAGGGAGGGCTGAGATTTGATTGGCTGTTCAGAAGGGGGGATGTTTGTATATTTATGCTAATTTTTCGGGTCATTTCAGCCTATTCTATGGCAAAGAGGGATCAGACACCTGCACCAAGACCCCTTTTTCCAGAGTCTGAATCCTTAACTCTGCCATTTTATCTATTTTATCTATTTTAATTATTAGTTATTCTTACATCTTATTGTATTTTATTGGCCTATTTTTCGGGTCATTTCAGCCTATTCTATGGTCAAGAGGGATCAGACACCTGCACCAAGACCCCTTTTTTCAGAGTTTGAATCCTCAACTTTGCCATTCTATTTTCTTTTATCTATTTTAAATATTAGTTATTCTTACATCTTATTGTATTTTATTGGCCTATTTCTAAATTCTTCAAACAAGAAAATGTTTTGTGGAAAAAGTTTATGCAACAGCAACTGGTTGCTTCTTTTTTAATTTTATATTTTTGCGCAGCGGTTAAACATAAAATTGACTCATGACTCACGCAGTCACCAAAACTGTTCCAATGTTTTGGTGACCCTGGTAAAGAAAACAGGGAAAAGTTTGGTTTACCTTTCTTTGATTTGTGCAACAGGTATCAGTTGCCTCCGAAAGTGTCGAAGTTGATTTTATGCGCAGCACGTAACAGTCGCGTATGGGTGGGATAGTCATCGTAACCAATTCAATGGCCCTAGTAAGAGAAAAGGAAATAAAAAAAGTCCAAATATTTGACTTAAGCAACAGGCGTCGTCTGCTACGGAATGTGCCGTAAGTCGATTTTTCGTGTTTTCGGGGGCGCGTAACTGGCACACGAGTCAGTGGTCAACGTAACTGGCTTTCTCGTCACTGTATGAAGGGATTAAAAAAATAATAATAATAAAAATTTTGTTCCCTTTGCTTGATTTATGCAATTGGAAGCAGTTGTTACTGAAAGAGTTTTCTGTCTTTTTTAGCCACTTGTGACACTATTTTCTGGGATTTCTACACTATACATTGATCATCTTAGCTTATTTAAAGTATCAATGGGTAGCATGCCTGAGTTAGTAACCAATTCAATGGCCCTAGTAATAGGAAAGGAAAAATAAAAAAATCCCTATATTTGACTTAAGCAACAAGTGTCGTCTGCTACGGAACGTGCCGCAAGTCGATTTTTCATGTTTTCGTGGGTGCGTAACTGGCACCTACATGTATGGGATGGTAGTCAACGTAACTGGGTTTCTTGTCGCGGTATAAAGAGATTGAAAAAAAAAAGGGAAAATTTAGTTCCCTTTGCTTTATTTATGCAATATGAAGGAGTTTTATTTATGAAATAGGAAGGAGTTGCTACTGAGAGTTTACAGTCTTTTTTTAGCCACTTGTGACATTTTTTGGAAGGTGGGGGGGTTTCTACACTGTACTTTGATCATCTTCAAAGTATCAATGTACAGCATGGCATGAATTAGAAAAGCAAATCGAATCAAGGGATCAGGGGAAGCTACTCTTGCACTCTTGAAAGGTGCTTGAAAAGACCAAAACAAGGTCTTCTGCCACCCTGTTTTCTTAAATTTGCGCCCATTGTCAGTGAAATCTGGCATGTGTGGATGGTGCAGGCATGGCAGTTTGCCAAGGACTGCCTAAAAACTTTCAAAGAAGACTTAAAATCCACTTTTATGCCGATTTTTGCTAACTGTTTTCTATCGATATTTTCGGGCGCCATTTCAAATGGCTCAAAGCTTTGTGATTGGCTGATCCTGGGGGTGTGTCTGCAATTTGATTGGCTGATTGGGCCCAATTCTGAATTTCTCAGAGCTTTTCTGATTGGATAATTTGAAGACAGAGCTGAGATTTGATTGGCTGATTGGACGCCATTCTGATTTTCTAAAAGCTTTCTTGATTGGATGATTTCAGGGAGGCTTGAGATTTGATTGGCTGTTCAGAAGGGGGGATGTTTGTATATTTATGCTAATTTTTCGGGTCATTTCAGCCTATTCTATGGCAAAGAGGGATCAGACACCTGCACCAAGACCCCTTTTTCCAGAGTCTGAATCCTTAACTCTGCCATTTTATCTATTTTATCTATTTTAATTATTAGTTATTCTTACATCTTATTGTATTTTATTGGCCTATTTTTCGGGTCATTTCAGCCTATTCTATGGTCAAGAGGGATCAGACACCTGCACCAAGACCCCTTTTTTCAGAGTTTGAATCCTCACCTTTGCCATTCTATTTTCTTTTATCTATTTTAATTATTAGTTATTCTTACATCTTATTGTATTTTATTGGCCTATTTCTAAATTCTTCAAACAAGAAAATGTTTTGTGGGAAAAGTTTATGCAACAGCAACTGGTTGCTTCTTTTTTAATTTTATATTTTTGCGCAGCGGTTAAACATAAAATTGACTCATGACTCACGCAGTCACCAAAACTGTTCCAATGTTTTGGTGACCCTGGTAAAGAAAACAGGGAAAAGTTTGGTTTACCTTTCTTTGATTTGTGCAACAGGTATCAGTTGCCTCCGAAAGTGTCGAAGTTGATTTTATGCGCAGCACGTAACAGTCGCGTATGGGTGGGATAGTCATCGTAACCAATTCAATGGCCCTAGTAAGAGAAAAGGAAATAAAAAAAGTCCAAATATTTGACTTAAGCAACAGGCGTCGTCTGCTACGGAATGTGCCGTAAGTCGATTTTTCGTGTTTTCGGGGGCGCGTAACTGGCACACGAGTCAGTGGTCAACGTAACTGGCTTTCTCATCACTGTATGAAGGGATTAAAAAAATAATAATAATAAAAATTTTGTTCCCTTTGCTTGATTTATGCAATTGGAAGCAGTTGTTACTGAAAGAGTTTTCTGTCTTTTTTAGCCACTTGTGACACTATTTTCTGGGATTTCTACACTATACATTGATCATCTTAGCTTATTTAAAGTATCAATGGGTAGCATGCCTGAGTTAGTAACCAATTCAATGGCCCTAGTAATAGGAAAGGAAAAATAAAAAAATCCCTATATTTGACTTAAGCAACAAGTGTCGTCTGCTACGGAACGTGCCGCAAGTCGATTTTTCATGTTTTCGTGGGTGCGTAACTGGCACCTACATGTATGGGATGGTAGTCAACGTAACTGGGTTTCTTGTCGCGGTATAAAGAGATTGAAAAAAAAAAGGGAAAATTTAGTTCCCTTTGCTTTATTTATGCAATATGAAGGAGTTTTATTTATGAAATAGGAAGGAGTTGCTACTGAGAGTTTACAGTCTTTTTTTAGCCACTTGTGACATTTTTTGGAAGGTGGGGGGGTTTCTACACTGTACTTTGATCATCTTCAAAGTATCAATGTACAGCATGGCATGAATTAGAAAAGCAAATCGAATCAAGGGATCAGGGGAAGCTACTCTTGCACTCTTGAAAGGTGCTTGAAAAGACCAAAACAAGGTCTTCTGCCACCCTGTTTTCTTAAATTTGCGCCCATTGTCAGTGAAATCTGGCATGTGTGGATGGTGCAGGCATGGCAGTTTGCCAAGGACTGCCTAAAAACTTTCAAAGAAGACTTAAAATCCACTTTTATGCCGATTTTTGCTAACTGTTTTCTATCGATATTTTCGGGCGCCATTTCAAATGGCTCAAAGCTTTGTGATTGGCTGATCCTGGGGGTGTGTCTGCAATTTGATTGGCTGATTGGGCCCAATTCTGAATTTCTCAGAGCTTTTCTGATTGGATAATTTGAAGACAGAGCTGAGATTTGATTGGCTGATTGGACGCCATTCTGATTTTCTAAAAGCTTTCTTGATTGGATGATTTCAGGGAGGCTTGAGATTTGATTGGCTGTTCAGAAGGGGGGATGTTTGTATATTTATGCTAATTTTTCGGGTCATTTCAGCCGATTCTATGGCAAAGAGGGATCAGACACCTGCACCAAGACCCCTTTTTCCAGAGTCTGAATCCTTAACTCTGCCATTTTATCTATTTTATCTATTTTAATTATTAGTTATTCTTACATCTTATTGTATTTTATTGGCCTATTTTTCGGGTCATTTCAGCCTATTCTATGGTCAAGAGGGATCAGACACCTGCACCAAGACCCCTTTTTTCAGAGTTTGAATCCTCACCTTTGCCATTCTATTTTCTTTTATCTATTTTAATTATTAGTTATTCTTACATCTTATTGTATTTTATTGGCCTATTTCTAAATTCTTCAAACAAGAAAATGTTTTGTGGGAAAAGTTTATGCAACAGCAACTGGTTGCTTCTTTTTTAATTTTATATTTTTGCGCAGCGGTTAAACATAAAATTGACTCATGACTCACGCAGTCACCAAAACTGTTCCAATGTTTTGGTGACCCTGGTAAAGAAAACAGGGAAAAGTTTGGTTTACCTTTCTTTGATTTGTGCAACAGGTATCAGTTGCCTCCGAAAGTGTCGAAGTTGATTTTATGCGCAGCACGTAACAGTCGCGTATGGGTGGGATAGTCATCGTAACCAATTCAATGGCCCTAGTAAGAGAAAAGGAAATAAAAAAAGTCCAAATATTTGACTTAAGCAACAGGCGTCGTCTGCTACGGAATGTGCCGTAAGTCGATTTTTCGTGTTTTCGGGGGCGCGTAACTGGCACACGAGTCAGTGGTCAACGTAACTGGCTTTCTCGTCACTGTATGAAGGGATTAAAAAAATAATAATAATAAAAATTTTGTTCCCTTTGCTTGATTTATGCAATTGGAAGCAGTTGTTACTGAAAGAGTTTTCTGTCTTTTTTAGCCACTTGTGACACTATTTTCTGGGATTTCTACACTATACATTGATCATCTTAGCTTATTTAAAGTATCAATGGGTAGCATGCCTGAGTTAGTAACCAATTCAATGGCCCTAGTAATAGGAAAGGAAAAATAAAAAAATCCCTATATTTGACTTAAGCAACAAGTGTCGTCTGCTACGGAACGTGCCGCAAGTCGATTTTTCATGTTTTCGTGGGTGCGTAACTGGCACCTACATGTATGGGATGGTAGTCAACGTAACTGGGTTTCTTGTCACGGTATAAAGAGATTGAAAAAAAAAAGGAAAATTTAGTTCCCTTTGCTTTATTTATGCAATATGAAGGAGTTTTATTTATGAAATAGGAAGGAGTTGCTACTGAGAGTTTTCAGTCTTTTTTTAGCCACTTGTGACATTTTTTTGAAGGTGGGGGGGTTTCTACACTGTACTTTGATCATCTTCAAAGTATCAATGTACTGCAGGGCATGAATTAGAAAAGCAAATCGAATCAAGGGATCAGGGGAAGCTACTCTTGCACTCTTGCGAGGTGCTTGAAAAGACCAAAACAAGGTCTTCTGCCACCCTGTTTTCTTAAATTTGCGCCCATAGTCAGTGAAATCTGGCATGTGTGGATGGTGCAGGCATGGCAGTTTGCCAAGGACTGCCTAAAAGCTTTCAAAGAAGACTTAAAATCCACTTTTATGCCGAGTTTTGCTCACTGTTTTCTATCGATATTTTCGGGCGCCATTTCAAATGGCTCAAAGCTTTGTGATTGGCTGATCCTGGGGGTGTGTCTGCGATTTGATTGGCTGATTGGGCCCAATTCTGAATTTCTCAGAGCTTTTCTGATTGGATAATTTGAAGACAGAGCTGAGATTTGATTGGCTGATTGGACGCCATTCTGATTTTCTAAAAGCTTCCTTGATTGGATGATTTCAGGGAGGGCTGAGATTTGATTGGCTGTTCAGAAGGGGGGATGTTTGTATATTTATGCTAATTTTTCGGGTCATTTCAGCCTATTCTATGGCAAAGAGGGATCAGACACCTGCACCAAGACCCCTTTTTCCAGAGTCTGAATCCTTAACTCTGCCATTTTATCTATTTTATCTATTTTATCTATTTTAATTATTAGTTATTCTTACATCTTATTGTATTTTATTGGCCTATTTTTCGGGTCATTTCAGCCTATTCTATGGTCAAGAGGGATCAGACACCTGCACCAAGACCCCTTTTTTCAGAGTTTGAATCCTCAACTTTGCCATTCTATTTTCTTTTATCTATTTTAATTATTAGTTATTCTTACATCTTATTGTATTTTATTGGCCTATTTCTAAATTCTTCAAACAAGAAAATGTTTTGTGGGAAAAGTTTATGGAACAGCAACTGGTTGCTTCTTTTTTAATTTTATATTTTTGCGCAGCGGTTAAACATAAAATTGACTCATGACTCACGCAGTCACCAAAACTGTTCCAATGTTTTGGTGACCCTGGTAAAGAAAACAGGGAAAAGTTTGGTTTACCTTTCTTTGATTTGTGCAACAGGTATCAGTTGCCTCCGAAAGTGTCGAAGTTGATTTTATGCGCAGCACGTAACAGTCGCGTATGGGTGGGATAGTCATCGTAACCAATTCAATGGCCCTAGTAAGAGAAAAGGAAATAAAAAAAGTCCAAATATTTGACTTAAGCAACAGGCGTCGTCTGCTACGGAATGTGCCGTAAGTCGATTTTTCGTGTTTTCGGGGGCGCGTAACTGGCACACGAGTCAGTGGTCAACGTAACTGGCTTTCTCATCACTGTATGAAGGGATTAAAAAAATAATAATAATAAAAATTTTGTTCCCTTTGCTTGATTTATGCAATTGGAAGCAGTTGTTACTGAAAGAGTTTTCTGTCTTTTTTAGCCACTTGTGACACTATTTTCTGGGATTTCTACACTATACATTGATCATCTTAGCTTATTTAAAGTATCAATGGGTAGCATGCCTGAGTTAGTAACCAATTCAATGGCCCTAGTAATAGGAAAGGAAAAATAAAAAAATCCCTATATTTGACTTAAGCAACAAGTGTCGTCTGCTACGGAACGTGCCGCAAGTCGATTTTTCATGTTTTCGTGGGTGCGTAACTGGCACCTACATGTATGGGATGGTAGTCAACGTAACTGGGTTTCTTGTCACGGTATAAAGAGATTGAAAAAAAAAAAGGAAAATTTAGTTCCCTTTGCTTTATTTATGCAATATGAAGGAGTTTTATTTATGAAATAGGAAGGAGTTGCTACTGAGAGTTTTCAGTCTTTTTTTAGCCACTTGTGACATTTTTTTGAAGGTGGGGGGGTTTCTACACTGTACTTTGATCATCTTCAAAGTATCAATGTACAGCATGGCATGAATTAGAAAAGCAAATCGAAACAAGGGATCAGGGGAAGCTACTCTTGCACTCTTGCGAGGTGCTTGAAAAGACCAAAACAAGGTCTTCTGCCACCCTGTTTTCTTAAATTTGCGCCCATTGTCAGTGAAATCTGGCATGTGTGGATGGTGCAGGCATGGCAGTTTGCCAAGGACTGCCTAAAAGCTTTCAAAGAAGACTTAAAATCCACTTTTATGCCGATTTTTGCTCACTGTTTTCTATCGATATTTTCGGGCGCCATTTCAAATGGCTCAAAGCTTTGTGATTGGCTGATCCTGGGGGTGTGTCTGCAATTTGATTGGCTGATTGGGCCCAATTCTGAATTTCCCAGAGCCTTTCTGATTGGATAATTTGAAGACAGAGCTGAGATTTGATTGGCTGATTGGACGCCATTCTGATTTTCTAAAAGCTTTCTTGATTGGATGATTTCAGGGAGGGCTGAGATTTGATTGGCTGTTCAGAAGGGGGGATGTTTGTATATTTATGCTAATTTTTCGGGTCATTTCAGCCTATTCTATGGCAAAGAGGGATCAGACACCTGCACCAAGACCCCTTTTTCCAGAGTCTGAATCCTTAACTCTGCCATTTTATCTATTTTATCTATTTTAATTATTAGTTATTCTTACATCTTATTGTATTTTATTGGCCTATTTTTCGGGTCATTTCAGCCTATTCTATGGTCAAGAGGGATCAGACACCTGCACCAAGACCCCTTTTTTCAGAGTTTGAATCCTCAACTTTGCCATTCTATTTTCTTTTATCTATTTTAATTATTAGTTATTCTTACATCTTATTGTATTTTATTGGCCTATTTCTAAATTCTTCAAACAAGAAAATGTTTTGTGGGAAAAGTTTATGGAACAGCAACTGGTTGCTTCTTTTTTAATTTTATATTTTTGCGCAGCGGTTAAACATAAAATTGACTCATGACTCACGCAGTCACCAAAACTGTTCCAATGTTTTGGTGACCCTGGTAAAGAAAACAGGGAAAAGTTTGGTTTACCTTTCTTTGATTTGTGCAACAGGTATCAGTTGCCTCCGAAAGTGTCGAAGTTGATTTTATGCGCAGCACGTAACAGTCGCGTATGGGTGGGATAGTCATCGTAACCAATTCAATGGCCCTAGTAAGAGAAAAGGAAATAAAAAAAGTCCAAATATTTGACTTAAGCAACAGGCGTCGTCTGCTACGGAATGTGCCGTAAGTCGATTTTTCGTGTTTTCGGGGGCGCGTAACTGGCACACGAGTCAGTGGTCAACGTAACTGGCTTTCTCGTCACTGTATGAAGGGATTAAAAAAATAATAATAATAAAAATTTTGTTCCCTTTGCTTGATTTATGCAATTGGAAGCAGTTGTTACTGAAAGAGTTTTCTGTCTTTTTTAGCCACTTGTGACACTATTTTCTGGGATTTCTACACTATACATTGATCATCTTAGCTTATTTAAAGTATCAATGGGTAGCATGCCTGAGTTAGTTACCAATTCAATGGCCCTAGTAATAGGAAAGGAAAAATAAAAAAATCCCTATATTTGACTTAAGCAACAAGTGTCGTCTGCTACGGAACGTGCCGCAAGTCAATTTTTCATGTTTTCGTGGGTGCGTAACTGGCACCTACATGTATGGGATGGTAGTCAACGTAACTGGGTTTCTTGTCACGGTATAAAGAGATTGAAAAAAAAAAAGGAAAATTTAGTTCCCTTTGCTTTATTTATGCAATATGAAGGAGTTTTATTTATGAAATAGGAAGGAGTTGCTACTGAGAGTTTTCAGTCTTTTTTTAGCCATTTGTGACATTTTTTGGAAGGTGGGGGGGTTTCTACACTGTACTTTGATCATCTTCAAAGTATCAATGTACAGCATGGCATGAATTAGAAAAGCAAATCGAAACAAGGGATCAGGGGAAGCTACTCTTGCACTCTTGCGAGGTGCTTGAAAAGACCAAAACAAGGTCTTCTGCCACCCTGTTTTCTTAAATTTGCGCCCATTGTCAGTGAAATCTGGCATGTGTGGATGGTGCAGGCATGGCAGTTTGCCAAGGACTGCCTAAAAGCTTTCAAAGAAGACTTAAAATCCACTTTTATGCCGATTTTTGCTCACTGTTTTCTATCGATATTTTCGGGCGCCATTTCAAATGGCTCAAAGCTTTGTGATTGGCTGATCCTGGGGGTGTGTCTGCGATTTGATTGGCTGATTGGGCCCAATTCTGAATTTCCCAGAGCTTTTCTGATTGGATAATTTGAAGACAGAGCTGAGATTTGATTGGCTGATTGGACGCCATTCTGATTTTCTAAAAGCTTTCTTGATTGGATGATTTCAGGGAGGGCTGAGATTTGATTGGCTGTTCAGAAGGGGGGATGTTTGTATATTTATGCTAATTTTTCGGGTCATTTCAGCCTATTCTATGGCAAAGAGGGATCAGACACCTGCACCAAGACCCCTTTTTCCAGAGTCTGAATCCTTAACTCTGCCATTTTATCTATTTTATCTATTTTATCTATTTTATTTATTAGTTATTCTTACATCTTATTGTATTTTATTGGCCTATTTTTCGGGTCATTTCAGCCTATTCTATGGTCAAGAGGGATCAGACACCTGCACCAAGACCCCTTTTTTCAGAGTTTGAATCCTCAACTTTGCCATTCTATTTTCTTTTATCTATTTTAATTATTAGTTATTCTTACATCTTATTGTATTTTATTGGCCTATTTCTAAATTCTTCAAACAAGAAAATGTTTTGTGGGAAAAGTTTATGCAACAGCAACTGGTTGCTTCTTTTTTAATTTTATATTTTTGCGCAGCGGTTAAACATAAAATTGACTCATGACTCACGCAGTCACCAAAACTGTTCCAATGTTTTGGTGACCCTGGTAAAGAAAACAGGGAAAAGTTTGGTTTACCTTTCTTTGATTTGTGCAACAGGTATCAGTTGCCTCCGAAAGTGTCGAAGTTGATTTTATGCGCAGCATGTAACAGTCGCGTATGGGTGGGATAGTCATCGTAACCAATTCAATGGCCCTAGTAAGAGAAAAGGAAATAAAAAAAGTCCAAATATTTGACTTAAGCAACAGGCGTCGTCTGCTACGGAATGTGCCGTAAGTCGATTTTTCGTGTTTTCGGGGGCGCGTAACTGGCACACGAGTCAGTGGTCAACGTAACTGGCTTTCTTGTCACTGTATGAAGGGATTAAAAAAATAATAATAATAAAAATTTTGTTCCCTTTGCTTGATTTATGCAATTGGAAGCAGTTGTTACTGAAAGAGTTTTCTGTCTTTTTTAGCCACTTGTGACACTATTTTCTGGGATTTCTACACTATACATTGATCATCTTAGCTTATTTAAAGTATCAATGGGTAGCATGCCTGAGTTAGTAACCAATTCAATAGCCCTAGTAATAGGAAAGGAAAAATAAAAAAATCCCTATATTTGACTTAAGCAACAAGTGTCGTCTGCTACGGAACGTGCCGCAAGTCGATTTTTCATGTTTTCGTGGGTGCGTAACTGGCACCTACATGTATGGGATGGTAGTCAACGTAACTGGGTTTCTTGTCACGGTATAAAGAGATTGAAAAAAAAAAAGGAAAATTTAGTTCCCTTTGCTTTATTTATGCAATATGAAGGAGTTTTATTTATGAAATAGGAAGGAGTTGCTACTGAGAGTTTTCAGTCTTTTTTTAGCCACTTGTGACATTTTTTGGAAGGTGGGGGGGTTTCTACACTGTACTTTGATCATCTTCAAAGTATCAATGTACAGCATGGCATGAATTAGAAAAGCAAATCGAATCAAGGGATCAGGGGAAGCTACTCTTGCACTCTTGCGAGGTGCTTGAAAAGACCAAAACAAGGTCTTCTGCCACCCTGTTTTCTTAAATTTGCGCCCATTGTCAGTGAAATCTGGCATGTGTGGATGGTGCAGGCATGGCAGTTTGCCAAGGACTGCCTAAAAGCTTTCAAAGAAGACTTAAAATCCACTTTTATGCCGATTTTTGCTCACTGTTTTCTATCGATATTTTCGGGCGCCATTTCAAATGGCTCAAAGCTTTGTGATTGGTTGATCCTGGGGGTGTGTCTGCGATTTGATTGGCTGATTGGGCCCAATTCTGAATTTCTCAGAGCTTTTCTGATTGGATAATTTGAAGACAGAGCTGAGATTTGATTGGCTGATTGGACGCCATTCTGATTTTCTAAAAGCTTTCTTGATTGGATGATTTCAGGGAGGGCTGAGATTTGATTGGCTGTTCAGAAGGGGGGATGTTTGTATATTTATGCTAATTTTTCGGGTCATTTCAGCCTATTCTATGGCAAAGAGGGATCAGACACCTGCACCAAGACCCCTTTTTCCAGAGTCTGAATCCTTAACTCTGCCATTTTATCTATTTTATCTATTTTAATTATTAGTTATTCTTACATCTTATTGTATTTTATTGGCCTATTTTTCGGGTCATTTCAGCCTATTCTATGGTCAAGAGGGATCAGACACCTGCACCAAGACCCCTTTTTTCAGAGTTTGAATCCTCAACTTTGCCATTCTATTTTCTTTTATCTATTTTAATTATTAGTTATTCTTACATCTTATTGTATTTTATTGGCCTATTTCTAAATTCTTCAAACAAGAAAATGTTTTGTGGGAAAAGTTTATGCAACAGCAACTGGTTGCTTCTTTTTTAATTTTATATTTTTGCGCAGCGGTTAAACATAAAATTGACTCATGACTCACGCAGTCACCAAAACTGTTCCAATGTTTTGGTGACCCTGGTAAAGAAAACAGGGAAAAGTTTGGTTTACCTTTCTTTGATTTGTGCAACAGGTATCAGTTGCCTCCGAAAGTGTCGAAGTTGATTTTATGCGCAGCACGTAACAGTCGCGTATGGGTGGGATAGTCATCGTAACCAATTCAATGGCCCTAGTAAGAGAAAAGGAAATAAAAAAAGTCCAAATATTTGACTTAAGCAACAGGCGTCGTCTGCTACGGAATGTGCCGTAAGTCGATTTTTCATGTTTTCGGGGGCGCATAACTGGCACACGAGTCAGTGGTCAACGTAACTGGCTTTCTCGTCACTGTATGAAGGGATTAAAAAAATAATAATAATAAAAATTTTGTTCCCTTTGCTTGATTTATGCAATTGGAAGCAGTTGTTACTGAAAGAGTTTTCTGTCTTTTTTAGCCACTTGTGACACTATTTTCTGGGATTTCTACACTATACATTGATCATCTTAGCTTATTTAAAGTATCAATGGGTAGCATGCCTGAGTTAGTAACCAATTCAATGGCCCTAGTAATAGGAAAGGAAAAATAAAAAAATCCCTATATTTGACTTAAGCAACAAGTGTCGTCTGCTATGGAACGTGCCGCAAGTCGATTTTTCATGTTTTTGTGGGTGCGTAACTGGCACCTACATGTATGGGATGGTAGTCAACGTAACTGGGTTTCTTGTCACGGTATAAAGAGATTGAAAAAAAAAAGGAAAATTTAGTTCCCTTTGCTTTATTTATGCAATATGAAGGAGTTTTATTTATGAAATAGGAAGGAGTTGCTACTGAGAGTTTTCAGTCTTTTTTTAGCCACTTGTGACATTTTTTGGAAGGTGGGGGGGTTTCTACACTGTACTTTGATCATCTTCAAAGTATCAATGTACAGCATGGCATGAATTAGAAAAGCAAATCGAATCAAGGGATCAGGGGAAGCTACTCTTGCACTCTTGCGAGGTGCTTGAAAAGACCAAAACAAGGTCTTCTGCCACCCTGTTTTCTTAAATTTGCGCCCATTGTCAGTGAAATCTGGCATGTGTGGATGGTGCAGGCATGGCAGTTTGCCAAGGACTGCCTAAAAGCTTTCAAAGAAGACTTAAAATCCACTTTTATGCCGATTTTTGCTCACTGTTTTCTATCGATATTTTCGGGCGCCATTTCAAATGGCTCAAAGCTTCGTGATTGGCTGATCCTGGGGGTGTGTCTGCGATTTGATTGGCTGATTGGGCCCAATTCTGAATTTCTCAGAGCTTTTCTGATTGGATAATTTGAAGACAGAGCTGAGATTTGATTGGCTGATTGGACGCCATTCTGATTTTCTAAAAGCTTTCTTGATTGGATGATTTCAGGGAGGGCTGAGATTTGATTGGCTGTTCAGAAGGGGGGATGTTTGTATATTTATGCTAATTTTTCGGGTCATTTCAGCCTATTCTATGGCAAAGAGGGATCAGACACCTGCACCAAGACCCCTTTTTCCAGAGTCTGAATCCTTAACTCTGCCATTTTATCTATTTTATCTATTTTAATTATTAGTTATTCTTACATCTTATTGTATTTTATTGGCCTATTTTTCGGGTCATTTCAGCCTATTCTATGGTCAAGAGGGATCAGACACCTGCACCAAGACCCCTTTTTTCAGAGTTTGAATCCTCAACTTTGCCATTCTATTTTCTTTTATCTATTTTAATTATTAGTTATTCTTACATCTTATTGTATTTTATTGGCCTATTTCTAAATTCTTCAAACAAGAAAATGTTTTGTGGGAAAAGTTTATGCAACAGCAACTGGTTGCTTCTTTTTTAATTTTATATTTTTGCGCAGCGGTTAAACATAAAATTGACTCATGACTCACGCAGTCACCAAAACTGTTCCAATGTTTTGGTGACCCTGGTAAAGAAAACAGGGAAAAGTTTGGTTTACCTTTCTTTGATTTGTGCAACAGGTATCAGTTGCCTCCGAAAGTGTCGAAGTTGATTTTATGCGCAGCACGTAACAGTCGCGTATGGGTGGGATAGTCATCGTAACCAATTCAATGGCCCTAGTAAGAGAAAAGGAAATAAAAAAAGTCCAAATATTTGACTTAAGCAACAGGCGTCGTCTGCTACGGAATGTGCCGTAAGTCGATTTTTCATGTTTTCGGGGGCGCATAACTGGCACACGAGTCAGTGGTCAACGTAACTGGCTTTCTCGTCACTGTATGAAGGGATTAAAAAAATAATAATAATAAAAATTTTGTTCCCTTTGCTTGATTTATGCAATTGGAAGCAGTTGTTACTGAAAGAGTTTTCTGTCTTTTTTAGCCACTTGTGACACTATTTTCTGGGATTTCTACACTATACATTGATCATCTTAGCTTATTTAAAGTATCAATGGGTAGCATGCCTGAGTTAGTAACCAATTCAATAGCCCTAGTAATAGGAAAGGAAAAATAAAAAAATCCCTATATTTGACTTAAGCAACAAGTGTCGTCTGCTACGGAACGTGCCGCAAGTCGATTTTTCATGTTTTCGTGGGTGCGTAACTGGCACCTACATGTATGGGATGGTAGTCAACGTAACTGGGTTTCTTGTCACGGTATAAAGAGATTGAAAAAAAAAAAGGAAAATTTAGTTCCCTTTGCTTTATTTATGCAATATGAAGGAGTTTTATTTATGAAATAGGAAGGAGTTGCTACTGAGAGTTTTCAGTCTTTTTTTAGCCACTTGTGACATTTTTTGGAAGGTGGGGGGGTTTCTACACTGTACTTTGATCATCTTCAAAGTATCAATGTACAGCATGGCATGAATTAGAAAAGCAAATCGAATCAAGGGATCAGGGGAAGCTACTCTTGCACTCTTGCGAGGTGCTTGAAAAGACCAAAACAAGGTCTTCTGCCACCCTGTTTTCTTAAATTTGCGCCCATTGTCAGTGAAATCTGGCATGTGTGGATGGTGCAGGCATGGCAGTTTGCCAAGGACTGCCTAAAAGCTTTCAAAGAAGACTTAAAATCCACTTTTATGCCGATTTTTGCTCACTGTTTTCTATCGATATTTTCGGGCGCCATTTCAAATGGCTCAAAGCTTTGTGATTGGTTGATCCTGGGGGTGTGTCTGCGATTTGATTGGCTGATTGGGCCCAATTCTGAATTTCTCAGAGCTTTTCTGATTGGATAATTTGAAGACAGAGCTGAGATTTGATTGGCTGATTGGACGCCATTCTGATTTTCTAAAAGCTTTCTTGATTGGATGATTTCAGGGAGGGCTGAGATTTGATTGGCTGTTCAGAAGGGGGGATGTTTGTATATTTATGCTAATTTTTCGGGTCATTTCAGCCTATTCTATGGCAAAGAGGGATCAGACACCTGCACCAAGACCCCTTTTTCCAGAGTCTGAATCCTTAACTCTGCCATTTTATCTATTTTATCTATTTTAATTATTAGTTATTCTTACATCTTATTGTATTTTATTGGCCTATTTTTCGGGTCATTTCAGCCTATTCTATGGTCAAGAGGGATCAGACACCTGCACCAAGACCCCTTTTTTCAGAGTTTGAATCCTCAACTTTGCCATTCTATTTTCTTTTATCTATTTTAATTATTAGTTATTCTTACATCTTATTGTATTTTATTGGCCTATTTCTAAATTCTTCAAACAAGAAAATGTTTTGTGGGAAAAGTTTATGCAACAGCAACTGGTTGCTTCTTTTTTAATTTTATATTTTTGCGCAGCGGTTAAACATAAAATTGACTCATGACTCACGCAGTCACCAAAACTGTTCCAATGTTTTGGTGACCCTGGTAAAGAAAACAGGGAAAAGTTTGGTTTACCTTTCTTTGATTTGTGCAACAGGTATCAGTTGCCTCCGAAAGTGTCGAAGTTGATTTTATGCGCAGCACGTAACAGTCGCGTATGGGTGGGATAGTCATCGTAACCAATTCAATGGCCCTAGTAAGAGAAAAGGAAATAAAAAAAGTCCAAATATTTGACTTAAGCAACAGGCGTCGTCTGCTACGGAATGTGCCGTAAGTCGATTTTTCATGTTTTCGGGGGCGCATAACTGGCACACGAGTCAGTGGTCAACGTAACTGGCTTTCTCGTCACTGTATGAAGGGATTAAAAAAATAATAATAATAAAAATTTTGTTCCCTTTGCTTGATTTATGCAATTGGAAGCAGTTGTTACTGAAAGAGTTTTCTGTCTTTTTTAGCCACTTGTGACACTATTTTCTGGGATTTCTACACTATACATTGATCATCTTAGCTTATTTAAAGTATCAATGGGTAGCATGCCTGAGTTAGTAACCAATTCAATGGCCCTAGTAATAGGAAAGGAAAAATAAAAAAATCCCTATATTTGACTTAAGCAACAAGTGTCGTCTGCTATGGAACGTGCCGCAAGTCGATTTTTCATGTTTTTGTGGGTGCGTAACTGGCACCTACATGTATGGGATGGTAGTCAACGTAACTGGGTTTCTTGTCACGGTATAAAGAGATTGAAAAAAAAAAAGGAAAATTTAGTTCCCTTTGCTTTATTTATGCAATATGAAGGAGTTTTATTTATGAAATAGGAAGGAGTTGCTACTGAGAGTTTTCAGTCTTTTTTTAGCCACTTGTGACATTTTTTGGAAGGTGGGGGGGTTTCTACACTGTACTTTGATCATCTTCAAAGTATCAATGTACAGCATGGCATGAATTAGAAAAGCAAATCGAATCAAGGGATCAGGGGAAGCTACTCTTGCACTCTTGCGAGGTGCTTGAAAAGACCAAAACAAGGTCTTCTGTCACCCTGTTTTCTTAAATTTGCACCCATTGTCAGTGAAATCTGGCATGTGTGGATGGTGCAGGCATGGCAGTTTGCCAAGGACTGCCTAAAAGCTTTCAAAGAAGACTTAAAATCCACTTTTATGCCGATTTTTGCTCACTGTTTTCTATCGATATTTTCGGGCGCCATTTCAAATGGCTCAAAGCTTTGTGATTGGCTGATCCTGGGGGTGTGTCTGCGATTTGATTGGCTGATTGGGCCCAATTCTGAATTTCCCAGAGCCTTTCTGATTGGATAATTTGAAGACAGAGCTGAGATTTGATTGGCTGATTGGACGCCATTCTGATTTTCTAAAAGCTTTCTTGATTGGATGATTTCAGGGAGGGCTGAGATTTGATTGGCTGTTCAGAAGGGGGGATGTTTGTATATTTATGCTAATTTTTCGGGTCATTTCAGCCTATTCTATGGCAAAGAGGGATCAGACACCTGCACCAAGACCCCTTTTTCCAGAGTCTGAATCCTTAACTCTGCCATTTTATCTATTTTATCTATTTTAATTATTAGTTATTCTTACATCTTATTGTATTTTATTGGCCTATTTTTCGGGTCATTTCAGCCTATTCTATGGTCAAGAGGGATCAGACACCTGCACCAAGACCCCTTTTTTCAGAGTTTGAATCCTCAACTTTGCCATTCTATTTTCTTTTATCTATTTTAATTATTAGTTATTCTTACATCTTATTGTATTTTATTGGCCTATTTCTAAATTCTTCAAACAAGAAAATGTTTTGTGGGAAAAGTTTATGCAACAGCAACTGGTTGCTTCTTTTTTAATTTTATATTTTTGCGCAGCGGTTAAACATAAAATTGACTCATGACTCACGCAGTCACCAAAACTGTTCCAATGTTTTGGTGACCCTGGTAAAGAAAACAGGGAAAAGTTTGGTTTACCTTTCTTTGATTTGTGCAACAGGTATCAGTTGCCTCCGAAAGTGTCGAAGTTGATTTTATGCGCAGCACGTAACAGTCGCGTATGGGTGGGATAGTCATCGTAACCAATTCAATGGCCCTAGTAAGAGAAAAGGAAATAAAAAAAGTCCAAATATTTGACTTAAGCAACAGGCGTCGTCTGCTACGGAATGTGCCGTAAGTCGATTTTTCATGTTTTCGGGGGCGCATAACTGGCACACGAGTCAGTGGTCAACGTAACTGGCTTTCTCGTCACTGTATGAAGGGATTAAAAAAATAATAATAATAAAAATTTTGTTCCCTTTGCTTGATTTATGCAATTGGAAGCAGTTGTTACTGAAAGAGTTTTCTGTCTTTTTTAGCCACTTGTGACACTATTTTCTGGGATTTCTACACTATACATTGATCATCTTAGCTTATTTAAAGTATCAATGGGTAGCATGCCTGAGTTAGTAACCAATTCAATGGCCCTAGTAATAGGAAAGGAAAAATAAAAAAATCCCTATATTTGACTTAAGCAACAAGTGTCGTCTGCTATGGAACGTGCCGCAAGTCGATTTTTCATGTTTTTGTGGGTGCGTAACTGGCACCTACATGTATGGGATGGTAGTCAACGTAACTGGGTTTCTTGTCACGGTATAAAGAGATTGAAAAAAAAAAGGAAAATTTAGTTCCCTTTGCTTTATTTATGCAATATGAAGGAGTTTTATTTATGAAATAGGAAGGAGTTGCTACTGAGAGTTTTCAGTCTTTTTTTAGCCACTTGTGACATTTTTTGGAAGGTGGGGGGGTTTCTACACTGTACTTTGATCATCTTCAAAGTATCAATGTACAGCATGGCATGAATTAGAAAAGCAAATCGAATCAAGGGATCAGGGGAAGCTACTCTTGCACTCTTGCGAGGTGCTTGAAAAGACCAAAACAAGGTCTTCTGCCACCCTGTTTTCTTAAATTTGCGCCCATTGTCAGTGAAATCTGGCATGTGTGGATGGTGCAGGCATGGCAGTTTGCCAAGGACTGCCTAAAAGCTTTCAAAGAAGACTTAAAATCCACTTTTATGCCGATTTTTGCTCACTGTTTTCTATCGATATTTTCGGGCGCCATTTCAAATGGCTCAAAGCTTCGTGATTGGCTGATCCTGGGGGTGTGTCTGCGATTTGATTGGCTGATTGGGCCCAATTCTGAATTTCTCAGAGCTTTTCTGATTGGATAATTTGAAGACAGAGCTGAGATTTGATTGGCTGATTGGACGCCATTCTGATTTTCTAAAAGCTTTCTTGATTGGATGATTTCAGGGAGGGCTGAGATTTGATTGGCTGTTCAGAAGGGGGGATGTTTGTATATTTATGCTAATTTTTCGGGTCATTTCAGCCTATTCTATGGCAAAGAGGGATCAGACACCTGCACCAAGACCCCTTTTTCCAGAGTCTGAATCCTTAACTCTGCCATTTTATCTATTTTATCTATTTTAATTATTAGTTATTCTTACATCTTATTGTATTTTATTGGCCTATTTTTCAGGTCATTTCAGCCTATTCTATGGTCAAGAGGGATCAGACACCTGCACCAAGACCCCTTTTTTCAGAGTTTGAATCCTCAACTTTGCCATTCTATTTTCTTTTATCTATTTTAATTATTAGTTATTCTTACATCTTATTGTATTTTATTGGCCTATTTCTAAATTCTTCAAACAAGAAAATGTTTTGTGGGAAAAGTTTATGCAACAGCAACTGGTTGCTTCTTTTTTAATTTTATATTTTTGCGCAGCGGTTAAACATAAAATTGACTCATGACTCACGCAGTCACCAAAACTGTTCCAATGTTTTGGTGACCCTGGTAAAGAAAACAGGGAAAAGTTTGGTTTACCTTTCTTTGATTTGTCCAACAGGTATCAGTTGCCTCCGAAAGTGTCGAAGTTGATTTTATGCGCAGCACGTAACAGTCGCGTATGGGTGGGATAGTCATCGTAACCAATTCAATGGCCCTAGTAAGAGAAAAGGAAATAAAAAAAGTCCAAATATTTGACTTAAGCAACAGGCGTCGTCTGCTACGGAATGTGCCGTAAGTCGATTTTTCATGTTTTCGGGGGCGCATAACTGGCACACGAGTCAGTGGTCAACGTAACTGGCTTTCTCGTCACTGTATGAAGGGATTAAAAAAATAATAATAATAAAAATTTTGTTCCCTTTGCTTGATTTATGCAATTGGAAGCAGTTGTTACTGAAAGAGTTTTCTGTCTTTTTTAGCCACTTGTGACACTATTTTCTGGGATTTCTACACTATACATTGATCATCTTAGCTTATTTAAAGTATCAATGGGTAGCATGCCTGAGTTAGTAACCAATTCAATGGCCCTAGTAATAGGAAAGGAAAAATAAAAAAATCCCTATATTTGACTTAAGCAACAAGTGTCGTCTGCTATGGAACGTGCCGCAAGTCGATTTTTCATGTTTTTGTGGGTGCGTAACTGGCACCTACATGTATGGGATGGTAGTCAACGTAACTGGGTTTCTTGTCACGGTATAAAGAGATTGAAAAAAAAAAAGGAAAATTTAGTTCCCTTTGCTTTATTTATGCAATATGAAGGAGTTTTATTTATGAAATAGGAAGGAGTTGCTACTGAGAGTTTTCAGTCTTTTTTTAGCCACTTGTGACATTTTTTGGAAGGTGGGGGGGTTTCTACACTGTACTTTGATCATCTTCAAAGTATCAATGTACAGCATGGCATGAATTAGAAAAGCAAATCGAATCAAGGGATCAGGGGAAGCTACTCTTGCACTCTTGCGAGGTGCTTGAAAAGACCAAAACAAGGTCTTCTGCCACCCTGTTTTCTTAAATTTGCGCCCATTGTCAGTGAAATCTGGCATGTGTGGATGGTGCAGGCATGGCAGTTTGCCAAGGACTGCCTAAAAGCTTTCAAAGAAGACTTAAAATCCACTTTTATGCCGATTTTTGCTCACTGTTTTCTATCGATATTTTCGGGCGCCATTTCAAATGGCTCAAAGCTTCGTGATTGGCTGATCCTGGGGGTGTGTCTGCGATTTGATTGGCTGATTGGGCCCAATTCTGAATTTCTCAGAGCTTTTCTGATTGGATAATTTGAAGACAGAGCTGAGATTTGATTGGCTGATTGGACGCCATTCTGATTTTCTAAAAGCTTTCTTGATTGGATGATTTCAGGGAGGGCTGAGATTTGATTGGCTGTTCAGAAGGGGGGATGTTTGTATATTTATGCTAATTTTTCGGGTCATTTCAGCCTATTCTATGGCAAAGAGGGATCAGACACCTGCACCAAGACCCCTTTTTCCAGAGTCTGAATCCTTAACTCTGCCATTTTATCTATTTTATCTATTTTAATTATTAGTTATTCTTACATCTTATTGTATTTTATTGGCCTATTTTTCGGGTCATTTCAGCCTATTCTATGGTCAAGAGGGATCAGACACCTGCACCAAGACCCCTTTTTTCAGAGTTTGAATCCTCAACTTTGCCATTCTATTTTCTTTTATCTATTTTAATTATTAGTTATTCTTACATCTTATTGTATTTTATTGGCCTATTTCTAAATTCTTCAAACAAGAAAATGTTTTGTGGGAAAAGTTTATGCAACAGCAACTGGTTGCTTCTTTTTTAATTTTATATTTTTGCGCAGCGGTTAAACATAAAATTGACTCATGACTCACGCAGTCACCAAAACTGTTCCAATGTTTTGGTGACCCTGGTAAAGAAAACAGGGAAAAGTTTGGTTTACCTTTCTTTGATTTGTGCAACAGGTATCAGTTGCCTCCGAAAGTGTCGAAGTTGATTTTATGCGCAGCACGTAACAGTCGCGTATGGGTGGGATAGTCATCGTAACCAATTCAATGGCCCTAGTAAGAGAAAAGGAAATAAAAAAAGTCCAAATATTTGACTTAAGCAACAGGCGTCGTCTGCTACGGAATGTGCCGTAAGTCGATTTTTCATGTTTTCGGGGGCGCATAACTGGCACACGAGTCAGTGGTCAACGTAACTGGCTTTCTCGTCACTGTATGAAGGGATTAAAAAAATAATAATAATAAAAATTTTGTTCCCTTTGCTTGATTTATGCAATTGGAAGCAGTTGTTACTGAAAGAGTTTTCTGTCTTTTTTAGCCACTTGTGACACTATTTTCTGGGATTTCTACACTATACATTGATCATCTTAGCTTATTTAAAGTATCAATGGGTAGCATGCCTGAGTTAGTAACCAATTCAATGGCCCTAGTAATAGGAAAGGAAAAATAAAAAAATCCCTATATTTGACTTAAGCAACAAGTGTCGTCTGCTATGGAACGTGCCGCAAGTCGATTTTTCATGTTTTTGTGGGTGCGTAACTGGCACCTACATGTATGGGATGGTAGTCAACGTAACTGGGTTTCTTGTCACGGTATAAAGAGATTGAAAAAAAAAAAAGGAAAATTTAGTTCCCTTTGCTTTATTTATGCAATATGAAGGAGTTTTATTTATGAAATAGGAAGGAGTTGCTACTGAGAGTTTTCAGTCTTTTTTTAGCCACTTGTGACATTTTTTGGAAGGTGGGGGGGTTTCTACACTGTACTTTGATCATCTTCAAAGTATCAATGTACAGCATGGCATGAATTAGAAAAGCAAATCGAATCAAGGGATCAGGGGAAGCTACTCTTGCACTCTTGCGAGGTGCTTGAAAAGACCAAAACAAGGTCTTCTGCCACCCTGTTTTCTTAAATTTGCACCCATTGTCAGTGAAATCTGGCATGTGTGGATGGTGCAGGCATGGCAGTTTGCCAAGGACTGCCTAAAAGCTTTCAAAGAAGACTTAAAATCCACTTTTATGCCGATTTTTGCTCACTGTTTTCTATCGATATTTTCGGGCGCCATTTCAAATGGCTCAAAGCTTTGTGATTGGCTGATCCTGGGGGTGTGTCTGCGATTTGATTGGCTGATTGGGCCCAATTCTGAATTTCCCAGAGCCTTTCTGATTGGATAATTTGAAGACAGAGCTGAGATTTGATTGGCTGATTGGACGCCATTCTGATTTTCTAAAAGCTTTCTTGATTGGATGATTTCAGGGAGGGCTGAGATTTGATTGGCTGTTCAGAAGGGGGGATGTTTGTATATTTATGCTAATTTTTCGGGTCATTTCAGCCTATTCTATGGCAAAGAGGGATCAGACACCTGCACCAAGACCCCTTTTTCCAGAGTCTGAATCCTTAACTCTGCCATTTTATCTATTTTATCTATTTTAATTATTAGTTATTCTTACATCTTATTGTATTTTATTGGCCTATTTTTCGGGTCATTTCAGCCTATTCTATGGTCAAGAGGGATCAGACACCTGCACCAAGACCCCTTTTTTCAGAGTTTGAATCCTCAACTTTGCCATTCTATTTTCTTTTATCTATTTTAATTATTAGTTATTCTTACATCTTATTGTATTTTATTGGCCTATTTCTAAATTCTTCAAACAAGAAAATGTTTTGTGGGAAAAGTTTATGCAACAGCAACTGGTTGCTTCTTTTTTAATTTTATATTTTTGCGCAGCGGTTAAACATAAAATTGACTCATGACTCACGCAGTCACCAAAACTGTTCCAATGTTTTGGTGACCCTGGTAAAGAAAACAGGGAAAAGTTTGGTTTACCTTTCTTTGATTTGTGCAACAGGTATCAGTTGCCTCCGAAAGTGTCGAAGTTGATTTTATGCGCAGCACGTAACAGTCGCGTATGGGTGGGATAGTCATCGTAACCAATTCAATGGCCCTAGTAAGAGAAAAGGAAATAAAAAAAGTCCAAATATTTGACTTAAGCAACAGGCGTCGTCTGCTACGGAATGTGCCGTAAGTCGATTTTTCATGTTTTCGGGGGCGCATAACTGGCACACGAGTCAGTGGTCAACGTAACTGGCTTTCTCGTCACTGTATGAAGGGATTAAAAAAATAATAATAATAAAAATTTTGTTCCCTTTGCTTGATTTATGCAATTGGAAGCAGTTGTTACTGAAAGAGTTTTCTGTCTTTTTTAGCCACTTGTGACACTATTTTCTGGGATTTCTACACTATACATTGATCATCTTAGCTTATTTAAAGTATCAATGGGTAGCATGCCTGAGTTAGTAACCAATTCAATGGCCCTAGTAATAGGAAAGGAAAAATAAAAAAATCCCTATATTTGACTTAAGCAACAAGTGTCGTCTGCTATGGAACGTGCCGCAAGTCGATTTTTCATGTTTTTGTGGGTGCGTAACTGGCACCTACATGTATGGGATGGTAGTCAACGTAACTGGGTTTCTTGTCACGGTATAAAGAGATTGAAAAAAAAAAAGGAAAATTTAGTTCCCTTTGCTTTATTTATGCAATATGAAGGAGTTTTATTTATGAAATAGGAAGGAGTTGCTACTGAGAGTTTTCAGTCTTTTTTTAGCCACTTGTGACATTTTTTGGAAGGTGGGGGGGTTTCTACACTGTACTTTGATCATCTTCAAAGTATCAATGTACAGCATGGCATGAATTAGAAAAGCAAATCGAATCAAGGGATCAGGGGAAGCTACTCTTGCACTCTTGCGAGGTGCTTGAAAAGACCAAAACAAGGTCTTCTGCCACCCTGTTTTCTTAAATTTGCGCCCATTGTCAGTGAAATCTGGCATGTGTGGATGGTGCAGGCATGGCAGTTTGCCAAGGACTGCCTAAAAGCTTTCAAAGAAGACTTAAAATCCACTTTTATGCCGATTTTTGCTCACTGTTTTCTATCGATATTTTCGGGCGCCATTTCAAATGGCTCAAAGCTTTGTGATTGGCTGATCCTGGGGGTGTGTCTGCGATTTGATTGGCTGATTGGGCCCAATTCTGAATTTCCCAGAGCCTTTCTGATTGGATAATTTGAAGACAGAGCTGAGATTTGATTGGCTGATTGGACGCCATTCTGATTTTCTAAAAGCTTTCTTGATTGGATGATTTCAGGGAGGGCTGAGATTTGATTGGCTGTTCAGAAGGGGGGATGTTTGTATATTTATGCTAATTTTTCGGGTCATTTCAGCCTATTCTATGGCAAAGAGGGATCAGACACCTGCACCAAGACCCCTTTTTCCAGAGTCTGAATCCTTAACTCTGCCATTTTATCTATTTTATCTATTTTAATTATTAGTTATTCTTACATCTTATTGTATTTTATTGGCCTATTTTTCGGGTCATTTCAGCCTATTCTATGGTCAAGAGGGATCAGACACCTGCACCAAGACCCCTTTTTTCAGAGTTTGAATCCTCAACTTTGCCATTCTATTTTCTTTTATCTATTTTAATTATTAGTTATTCTTACATCTTATTGTATTTTATTGGCCTATTTCTAAATTCTTCAAACAAGAAAATGTTTTGTGGGAAAAGTTTATGCAACAGCAACTGGTTGCTTCTTTTTTAATTTTATATTTTTGCGCAGCGGTTAAACATAAAATTGACTCATGACTCACGCAGTCACCAAAACTGTTCCAATGTTTTGGTGACCCTGGTAAAGAAAACAGGGAAAAGTTTGGTTTACCTTTCTTTGATTTGTGCAACAGGTATCAGTTGCCTCCGAAAGTGTCGAAGTTGATTTTATGCGCAGCACGTAACAGTCGCGTATGGGTGGGATAGTCATCGTAACCAATTCAATGGCCCTAGTAAGAGAAAAGGAAATAAAAAAAGTCCAAATATTTGACTTAAGCAACAGGCGTCGTCTGCTACGGAATGTGCCGTAAGTCGATTTTTCATGTTTTCGGGGGCGCATAACTAGCACACGAGTCAGTGGTCAACGTAACTGGCTTTCTCGTCACTGTATGAAGGGATTAAAAAAATAATAATAATAAAAATTTTGTTCCCTTTGCTTGATTTATGCAATTGGAAGCAGTTGTTACTGAAAGAGTTTTCTGTCTTTTTTAGCCACTTGTGACACTATTTTCTGGGATTTCTACACTATACATTGATCATCTTAGCTTATTTAAAGTATCAATGGGTAGCATGCCTGAGTTAGTAACCAATTCAATGGCCCTAGTAATAGGAAAGGAAAAATAAAAAAATCCCTATATTTGACTTAAGCAACAAGTGTCGTCTGCTATGGAACGTGCCGCAAGTCGATTTTTCATGTTTTTGTGGGTGCGTAACTGGCACCTACATGTATGGGATGGTAGTCAACGTAACTGGGTTTCTTGTCACGGTATAAAGAGATTGAAAAAAAAAAAGGAAAATTTAGTTCCCTTTGCTTTATTTATGCAATATGAAGGAGTTTTATTTATGAAATAGGAAGGAGTTGCTACTGAGAGTTTTCAGTCTTTTTTTAGCCACTTGTGATATTTTTTGGAAGGTGGGGGGGTTTCTACACTGTACTTTGATCATCTTCAAAGTATCAATGTACAGCATGGCATGAATTAGAAAAGCAAATCGAATCAAGGGATCAGGGGAAGCTACTCTTGCACTCTTGCGAGGTGCTTGAAAAGACCAAAACAAGGTCTTCTGCCACCCTGTTTTCTTAAATTTGCGCCCATTGTCAGTGAAATCTGGCATGTGTGGATGGTGCAGGCATGGCAGTTTGCCAACGACTGCCTAAAAGCTTTCAAAGAAGACTTAAAATCCACTTTTATGCCGATTTTTGCTCACTGTTTTCTATCGATATTTTCGGGCGCCATTTCAAATGGCTCAAAGCTTCGTGATTGGCTGATCCTGGGGGTGTGTCTGCGATTTGATTGGCTGATTGGGCCCAATTCTGAATTTCTCAGAGCTTTTCTGATTGGATAATTTGAAGACAGAGCTGAGATTTGATTGGCTGATTGGACGCCATTCTGATTTTCTAAAAGCTTTCTTGATTGGATGATTTCAGGGAGGGCTGAGATTTGATTGGCTGTTCAGAAGGGGGGATGTTTGTATATTTATGCTAATTTTTCGGGTCATTTCAGCCTATTCTATGGCAAAGAGGGATCAGACACCTGCACCAAGACCCCTTTTTCCAGAGTCTGAATCCTTAACTCTGCCATTTTATCTATTTTATCTATTTTAATTATTAGTTATTCTTACATCTTATTGTATTTTATTGGCCTATTTTTCGGGTCATTTCAGCCTATTCTATGGTCAAGAGGGATCAGACACCTGCACCAAGACCCCTTTTTTCAGAGTTTGAATCCTCAACTTTGCCATTCTATTTTCTTTTATCTATTTTAATTATTAGTTATTCTTACATCTTATTGTATTTTATTGGCCTATTTCTAAATTCTTCAAACAAGAAAATGTTTTGTGGGAAAAGTTTATGCAACAGCAACTGGTTGCTTCTTTTTTAATTTTATATTTTTGCGCAGCGGTTAAACATAAAATTGACTCATGACTCACGCAGTCACCAAAACTGTTCCAATGTTTTGGTGACCCTGGTAAAGAAAACAGGGAAAAGTTTGGTTTACCTTTCTTTGATTTGTGCAACAGGTATCAGTTGCCTCCGAAAGTGTCGAAGTTGATTTTATGCGCAGCACGTAACAGTCGCGTATGGGTGGGATAGTCATCGTAACCAATTCAATGGCCCTAGTAAGAGAAAAGGAAATAAAAAAAGTCCAAATATTTGACTTAAGCAACAGGCGTCGTCTGCTACGGAATGTGCCGTAAGTCGATTTTTCATGTTTTCGGGGGCGCATAACTGGCACACGAGTCAGTGGTCAACGTAACTGGCTTTCTCGTCACTGTATGAAGGGATTAAAAAAATAATAATAATAAAAATTTTGTTCCCTTTGCTTGATTTATGCAATTGGAAGCAGTTGTTACTGAAAGAGTTTTCTGTCTTTTTTAGCCACTTGTGACACTATTTTCTGGGATTTCTACACTATACATTGATCATCTTAGCTTATTTAAAGTATCAATGGGTAGCATGCCTGAGTTAGTAACCAATTCAATGGCCCTAGTAATAGGAAAGGAAAAATAAAAAAATCCCTATATTTGACTTAAGCAACAAGTGTCGTCTGCTATGGAACGTGCCGCAAGTCGATTTTTCATGTTTTTGTGGGTGCGTAACTGGCACCTACATGTATGGGATGGTAGTCAACGTAACTGGGTTTCTTGTCACGGTATAAAGAGATTGAAAAAAAAAAAGGAAAATTTAGTTCCCTTTGCTTTATTTATGCAATATGAAGGAGTTTTATTTATGAAATAGGAAGGAGTTGCTACTGAGAGTTTTCAGTCTTTTTTTAGCCACTTGTGATATTTTTTGGAAGGTGGGGGGGTTTCTACACTGTACTTTGATCATCTTCAAAGTATCAATGTACAGCATGGCATGAATTAGAAAAGCAAATCGAATCAAGGGATCAGGGGAAGCTACTCTTGCACTCTTGCGAGGTGCTTGAAAAGACCAAAACAAGGTCTTCTGCCACCCTGTTTTCTTAAATTTGCGCCCATTGTCAGTGAAATCTGGCATGTGTGGATGGTGCAGGCATGGCAGTTTGCCAACGACTGCCTAAAAGCTTTCAAAGAAGACTTAAAATCCACTTTTATGCCGATTTTTGCTCACTGTTTTCTATCGATATTTTCGGGCGCCATTTCAAATGGCTCAAAGCTTCGTGATTGGCTGATCCTGGGGGTGTGTCTGCGATTTGATTGGCTGATTGGGCCCAATTCTGAATTTCTCAGAGCTTTTCTGATTGGATAATTTGAAGACAGAGCTGAGATTTGATTGGCTGATTGGACGCCATTCTGATTTTCTAAAAGCTTTCTTGATTGGATGATTTCAGGGAGGGCTGAGATTTGATTGGCTGTTCAGAAGGGGGGATGTTTGTATATTTATGCTAATTTTTCGGGTCATTTCAGCCTATTCTATGGCAAAGAGGGATCAGACACCTGCACCAAGACCCCTTTTTCCAGAGTCTGAATCCTTAACTCTGCCATTTTATCTATTTTATCTATTTTAATTATTAGTTATTCTTACATCTTATTGTATTTTATTGGCCTATTTTTCGGGTCATTTCAGCCTATTCTATGGTCAAGAGGGATCAGACACCTGCACCAAGACCCCTTTTTTCAGAGTTTGAATCCTCAACTTTGCCATTCTATTTTCTTTTATCTATTTTAATTATTAGTTATTCTTACATCTTATTGTATTTTATTGGCCTATTTCTAAATTCTTCAAACAAGAAAATGTTTTGTGGGAAAAGTTTATGCAACAGCAACTGGTTGCTTCTTTTTTAATTTTATATTTTTGCGCAGCGGTTAAACATAAAATTGACTCATGACTCACGCAGTCACCAAAACTGTTCCAATGTTTTGGTGACCCTGGTAAAGAAAACAGGGAAAAGTTTGGTTTACCTTTCTTTGATTTGTGCAACAGGTATCAGTTGCCTCCGAAAGTGTCGAAGTTGATTTTATGCGCAGCACGTAACAGTCGCGTATGGGTGGGATAGTCATCGTAACCAATTCAATGGCCCTAGTAAGAGAAAAGGAAATAAAAAAAGTCCAAATATTTGACTTAAGCAACAGGCGTCGTCTGCTACGGAATGTGCCGTAAGTCGATTTTTCATGTTTTCGGGGGCGCATAACTGGCACACGAGTCAGTGGTCAACGTAACTGGCTTTCTCGTCACTGTATGAAGGGATTAAAAAAATAATAATAATAAAAATTTTGTTCCCTTTGCTTGATTTATGCAATTGGAAGCAGTTGTTACTGAAAGAGTTTTCTGTCTTTTTTAGCCACTTGTGACACTATTTTCTGGGATTTCTACACTATACATTGATCATCTTAGCTTATTTAAAGTATCAATGGTAGCATGCCTGAGTTAGTAACCAATTCAATGGCCCTAGTAATAGGAAAGGAAAAATAAAAAAATCCCTATATTTGACTTAAGCAACAAGTGTCGTCTGCTATGGAACGTGCCGCAAGTCGATTTTTCATGTTTTTGTGGGTGCGTAACTGGCACCTACATGTATGGGATGGTAGTCAACGTAACTGGGTTTCTTGTCACGGTATAAAGAGATTGAAAAAAAAAAAGGAAAATTTAGTTCCCTTTGCTTTATTTATGCAATATGAAGGAGTTTTATTTATGAAATAGGAAGGAGTTGCTACTGAGAGTTTTCAGTCTTTTTTTAGCCACTTGTGACATTTTTTGGAAGGTGGGGGGGTTTCTACACTGTACTTTGATCATCTTCAAAGTATCAATGTACAGCATGGCATGAATTAGAAAAGCAAATCGAATCAAGGGATCAGGGGAAGCTACTCTTGCACTCTTGCGAGGTGCTTGAAAAGACCAAAACAAGGTCTTCTGCCACCCTGTTTTCTTAAATTTGCGCCCATTGTCAGTGAAATCTGGCATGTGTGGATGGTGCAGGCATGGCAGTTTGCCAAGGACTGCCTAAAAGCTTTCAAAGAAGACTTAAAATCCACTTTTATGCCGATTTTTGCTCACTGTTTTCTATCGATATTTTCGGGCGCCATTTCAAATGGCTCAAAGCTTCGTGATTGGCTGATCCTGGGGGTGTGTCTGCGATTTGATTGGCTGATTGGGCCCAATTCTGAATTTCTCAGAGCTTTTCTGATTGGATAATTTGAAGACAGAGCTGAGATTTGATTGGCTGATTGGACGCCATTCTGATTTTCTAAAAGCTTTCTTGATTGGATGATTTCAGGGAGGGCTGAGATTTGATTGGCTGTTCAGAAGGGGGGATGTTTGTATATTTATGCTAATTTTTCGGGTCATTTCAGCCTATTCTATGGCAAAGAGGGATCAGACACCTGCACCAAGACCCCTTTTTCCAGAGTCTGAATCCTTAACTCTGCCATTTTATCTATTTTATCTATTTTAATTATTAGTTATTCTTACATCTTATTGTATTTTATTGGCCTATTTTTCGGGTCATTTCAGCCTATTCTATGGTCAAGAGGGATCAGACACCTGCACCAAGACCCCTTTTTTCAGAGTTTGAATCCTCAACTTTGCCATTCTATTTTCTTTTATCTATTTTAATTATTAGTTATTCTTACATCTTATTGTATTTTATTGGCCTATTTCTAAATTCTTCAAACAAGAAAATGTTTTGTGGGAAAAGTTTATGCAACAGCAACTGGTTGCTTCTTTTTTAATTTTATATTTTTGCGCAGCGGTTAAACATAAAATTGACTCATGACTCACGCAGTCACCAAAACTGTTCCAATGTTTTGGTGACCCTGGTAAAGAAAACAGGGAAAAGTTTGGTTTACCTTTCTTTGATTTGTGCAACAGGTATCAGTTGCCTCCGAAAGTGTCGAAGTTGATTTTATGCGCAGCACGTAACAGTCGCGTATGGGTGGGATAGTCATCGTAACCAATTCAATGGCCCTAGTAAGAGAAAAGGAAATAAAAAAAGTCCAAATATTTGACTTAAGCAACAGGCGTCGTCTGCTACGGAATGTGCCGTAAGTCGATTTTTCATGTTTTCGGGGGCGCATAACTGGCACACGAGTCAGTGGTCAACGTAACTGGCTTTCTCGTCACTGTATGAAGGGATTAAAAAAATAATAATAATAAAAATTTTGTTCCCTTTGCTTGATTTATGCAATTGGAAGCAGTTGTTACTGAAAGAGTTTTCTGTCTTTTTTAGCCACTTGTGACACTATTTTCTGGGATTTCTACACTATACATTGATCATCTTAGCTTATTTAAAGTATCAATGGGTAGCATGCCTGAGTTAGTAACCAATTCAATGGCCCTAGTAATAGGAAAGGAAAAATAAAAAAATCCCTATATTTGACTTAAGCAACAAGTGTCGTCTGCTATGGAACGTGCCGCAAGTCGATTTTTCATGTTTTTGTGGGTGCGTAACTGGCACCTACATGTATGGGATGGTAGTCAACGTAACTGGGTTTCTTGTCACGGTATAAAGAGATTGAAAAAAAAAAAAGGAAAATTTAGTTCCCTTTGCTTTATTTATGCAATATGAAGGAGTTTTATTTATGAAATAGGAAGGAGTTGCTACTGAGAGTTTTCAGTCTTTTTTTAGCCACTTGTGACATTTTTTGGAAGGTGGGGGGGTTTCTACACTGTACTTTGATCATCTTCAAAGTATCAATGTACAGCATGGCATGAATTAGAAAAGCAAATCGAATCAAGGGATCAGGGGAAGCTACTCTTGCACTCTTGCGAGGTGCTTGAAAAGACCAAAACAAGGTCTTCTGCCACCCTGTTTTCTTAAATTTGCACCCATTGTCAGTGAAATCTGGCATGTGTGGATGGTGCAGGCATGGCAGTTTGCCAAGGACTGCCTAAAAGCTTTCAAAGAAGACTTAAAATCCACTTTTATGCCGATTTTTGCTCACTGTTTTCTATCGATATTTTCGGGCGCCATTTCAAATGGCTCAAAGCTTTGTGATTGGCTGATCCTGGGGGTGTGTCTGCGATTTGATTGGCTGATTGGGCCCAATTCTGAATTTCCCAGAGCCTTTCTGATTGGATAATTTGAAGACAGAGCTGAGATTTGATTGGCTGATTGGACGCCATTCTGATTTTCTAAAAGCTTTCTTGATTGGATGATTTCAGGGAGGGCTGAGATTTGATTGGCTGTTCAGAAGGGGGGATGTTTGTATATTTATGCTAATTTTTCGGGTCATTTCAGCCTATTCTATGGCAAAGAGGGATCAGACACCTGCACCAAGACCCCTTTTTCCAGAGTCTGAATCCTTAACTCTGCCATTTTATCTATTTTATCTATTTTAATTATTAGTTATTCTTACATCTTATTGTATTTTATTGGCCTATTTTTCGGGTCATTTCAGCCTATTCTATGGTCAAGAGGGATCAGACACCTGCACCAAGACCCCTTTTTTCAGAGTTTGAATCCTCAACTTTGCCATTCTATTTTCTTTTATCTATTTTAATTATTAGTTATTCTTACATCTTATTGTATTTTATTGGCCTATTTCTAAATTCTTCAAACAAGAAAATGTTTTGTGGGAAAAGTTTATGCAACAGCAACTGGTTGCTTCTTTTTTAATTTTATATTTTTGCGCAGCGGTTAAACATAAAATTGACTCATGACTCACGCAGTCACCAAAACTGTTCCAATGTTTTGGTGACCCTGGTAAAGAAAACAGGGAAAAGTTTGGTTTACCTTTCTTTGATTTGTGCAACAGGTATCAGTTGCCTCCGAAAGTGTCGAAGTTGATTTTATGCGCAGCACGTAACAGTCGCGTATGGGTGGGATAGTCATCGTAACCAATTCAATGGCCCTAGTAAGAGAAAAGGAAATAAAAAAAGTCCAAATATTTGACTTAAGCAACAGGCGTCGTCTGCTACGGAATGTGCCGTAAGTCGATTTTTCATGTTTTCGGGGGCGCGTAACTGGCACACGAGTCAGTGGTCAACGTAACTGGCTTTCTCGTCACTGTATGAAGGGATTAAAAAAATAATAAAAATAAAAATTTTGTTCCCTTTGCTTGATTTATGCAATTGGAAGCAGTTGTTACTGAAAGAGTTTTCTGTCTTTTTTAGCCACTTGTGACACTATTTTCTGGGATTTCTACACTATACATTGATCATCTTAGCTTATTTAAAGTATCAATGGGTAGCATGCCTGAGTTAGTAACCAATTCAATGGCCCTAGTAATAGGAAAGGAAAAATAAAAAAATCCCTATATTTGACTTAAGCAACAAGTGTCGTCTGCTATGGAACGTGCCGCAAGTCGATTTTTCATGTTTTTGTGGGTGCGTAACTGGCACCTACATGTATGGGATGGTAGTCAACGTAACTGGGTTTCTTGTCACGGTATAAAGAGATTGAAAAAAAAAAAGGAAAATTTAGTTCCCTTTGCTTTATTTATGCAATATGAAGGAGTTTTATTTATGAAATAGGAAGGAGTTGCTACTGAGAGTTTTCAGTCTTTTTTTAGCCACTTGTGACATTTTTTGGAAGGTGGGGGGGTTTCTACACTGTACTTTGATCATCTTCAAAGTATCAATGTACAGCATGGCATGAATTAGAAAAGCAAATCGAATCAAGGGATCAGGGGAAGCTACTCTTGCACTCTTGCGAGGTGCTTGAAAAGACCAAAACAAGGTCTTCTGCCACCCTGTTTTCTTAAATTTGCGCCCATTGTCAGTGAAATCTGGCATGTGTGGATGGTGCAGGCATGGCAGTTTGCCAAGGACTGCCTAAAAGCTTTCAAAGAAGACTTAAAATCCACTTTTATGCCGATTTTTGCTCACTGTTTTCTATCGATATTTTCGGGCGCCATTTCAAATGGCTCAAAGCTTTGTGATTGGCTGATCCTGGGGGTGTGTCTGCGATTTGATTGGCTGATTGGGCCCAATTCTGAATTTCCCAGAGCCTTTCTGATTGGATAATTTGAAGACAGAGCTGAGATTTGATTGGCTGATTGGACGCCATTCTGATTTTCTAAAAGCTTTCTTGATTGGATGATTTCAGGGAGGGCTGAGATTTGATTGGCTGTTCAGAAGGGGGGATGTTTGTATATTTATGCTAATTTTTCGGGTCATTTCAGCCTATTCTATGGCAAAGAGGGATCAGACACCTGCACCAAGACCCCTTTTTCCAGAGTCTGAATCCTTAACTCTGCCATTTTATCTATTTTATCTATTTTAATTATTAGTTATTCTTACATCTTATTGTATTTTATTGGCCTATTTTTCGGGTCATTTCAGCCTATTCTATGGTCAAGAGGGATCAGACACCTGCACCAAGACCCCTTTTTTCAGAGTTTGAATCCTCAACTTTGCCATTCTATTTTCTTTTATCTATTTTAATTATTAGTTATTCTTACATCTTATTGTATTTTATTGGCCTATTTCTAAATTCTTCAAACAAGAAAATGTTTTGTGGGAAAAGTTTATGCAACAGCAACTGGTTGCTTCTTTTTTAATTTTATATTTTTGCGCAGCGGTTAAACATAAAATTGACTCATGACTCACGCAGTCACCAAAACTGTTCCAATGTTTTGGTGACCCTGGTAAAGAAAACAGGGAAAAGTTTGGTTTACCTTTCTTTGATTTGTGCAACAGGTATCAGTTGCCTCCGAAAGTGTCGAAGTTGATTTTATGCGCAGCACGTAACAGTCGCGTATGGGTGGGATAGTCATCGTAACCAATTCAATGGCCCTAGTAAGAGAAAAGGAAATAAAAAAAGTCCAAATATTTGACTTAAGCAACAGGCGTCGTCTGCTACGGAATGTGCCGTAAGTCGATTTTTCATGTTTTCGGGGGCGCATAACTGGCACACGAGTCAGTGGTCAACGTAACTGGCTTTCTCGTCACTGTATGAAGGGATTAAAAAAATAATAATAATAAAAATTTTGTTCCCTTTGCTTGATTTATGCAATTGGAAGCAGTTGTTACTGAAAGAGTTTTCTGTCTTTTTTAGCCACTTGTGACACTATTTTCTGGGATTTCTACACTATACATTGATCATCTTAGCTTATTTAAAGTATCAATGGGTAGCATGCCTGAGTTAGTAACCAATTCAATGGCCCTAGTAATAGGAAAGGAAAAATAAAAAAATCCCTATATTTGACTTAAGCAACAAGTGTCGTCTGCTATGGAACGTGCCGCAAGTCGATTTTTCATGTTTTTGTGGGTGCGTAACTGGCACCTACATGTATGGGATGGTAGTCAACGTAACTGGGTTTCTTGTCACGGTATATAGAGATTGAAAAAAAAAAAGGAAAATTTAGTTCCCTTTGCTTTATTTATGCAATATGAAGGAGTTTTATTTATGAAATAGGAAGGAGTTGCTACTGAGAGTTTTCAGTCTTTTTTTAGCCACTTGTGATATTTTTTGGAAGGTGGGGGGGTTTCTACACTGTACTTTGATCATCTTCAAAGTATCAATGTACAGCATGGCATGAATTAGAAAAGCAAATCGAATCAAGGGATCAGGGGAAGCTACTCTTGCACTTTTGCGAGGTGCTTGAAAAGACCAAAACAAGGTCTTCTGCCACCCTGTTTTCTTAAATTTGCACCCATTGTCAGTGAAATCTGGCATGTGTGGATGGTGCAGGCATGGCAGTTTGCCAAGGACTGCCTAAAAGCTTTCAAAGAAGACTTAAAATCCACTTTTATGCCGATTTTTGCTCACTGTTTTCTATCGATATTTTCGGGCGCCATTTCAAATGGCTCAAAGCTTTGTGATTGGCTGATCCTGGGGGTGTGTCTGCGATTTGATTGGCTGATTGGGCCCAATTCTGAATTTCCCAGAGCCTTTCTGATTGGATAATTTGAAGACAGAGCTGAGATTTGATTGGCTGATTGGACGCCATTCTGATTTTCTAAAAGCTTTCTTGATTGGATGATTTCAGGGAGGGCTGAGATTTGATTGGCTGTTCAGAAGGGGGGATGTTTGTATATTTATGCTAATTTTTCGGGTCATTTCAGCCTATTCTATGGCAAAGAGGGATCAGACACCTGCACCAAGACCCCTTTTTCCAGAGTCTGAATCCTTAACTCTGCCATTTTATCTATTTTATCTATTTTAATTATTAGTTATTCTTACATCTTATTGTATTTTATTGGCCTATTTTTCGGGTCATTTCAGCCTATTCTATGGTCAAGAGGGATCAGACACCTGCACCAAGACCCCTTTTTTCAGAGTTTGAATCCTCAACTTTGCCATTCTATTTTCTTTTATCTATTTTAATTATTAGTTATTCTTACATCTTATTGTATTTTATTGGCCTATTTCTAAATTCTTCAAACAAGAAAATGTTTTGTGGGAAAAGTTTATGCAACAGCAACTGGTTGCTTCTTTTTTAATTTTATATTTTTGCGCAGCGGTTAAACATAAAATTGACTCATGACTCACGCAGTCACCAAAACTGTTCCAATGTTTTGGTGACCCTGGTAAAGAAAACAGGGAAAAGTTTGGTTTACCTTTCTTTGATTTGTGCAACAGGTATCAGTTGCCTCCGAAAGTGTCGAAGTTGATTTTATGCGCAGCACGTAACAGTCGCGTATGGGTGGGATAGTCATCGTAACCAATTCAATGGCCCTAGTAAGAGAAAAGGAAATAAAAAAAGTCCAAATATTTGACTTAAGCAACAGGCGTCGTCTGCTACGGAATGTGCCGTAAGTCGATTTTTCATGTTTTCGGGGGCGCATAACTGGCACACGAGTCAGTGGTCAACGTAACTGGCTTTCTCGTCACTGTATGAAGGGATTAAAAAAATAATAATAATAAAAATTTTGTTCCCTTTGCTTGATTTATGCAATTGGAAGCAGTTGTTACTGAAAGAGTTTTCTGTCTTTTTTAGCCACTTGTGACACTATTTTCTGGGATTTCTACACTATACATTGATCATCTTAGCTTATTTAAAGTATCAATGGGTAGCATGCCTGAGTTAGTAACCAATTCAATGGCCCTAGTAATAGGAAAGGAAAAATAAAAAAATCCCTATATTTGACTTAAGCAACAAGTGTCGTCTGCTATGGAACGTGCCGCAAGTCGATTTTTCATGTTTTTGTGGGTGCGTAACTGGCACCTACATGTATGGGATGGTAGTCAACGTAACTGGGTTTCTTGTCACGGTATAAAGAGATTGAAAAAAAAAAAAGGAAAATTTAGTTCCCTTTGCTTTATTTATGCAATATGAAGGAGTTTTATTTATGAAATAGGAAGGAGTTGCTACTGAGAGTTTTCAGTCTTTTTTTAGCCACTTGTGACATTTTTTGGAAGGTGGGGGGGTTTCTACACTGTACTTTGATCATCTTCAAAGTATCAATGTACAGCATGGCATGAATTAGAAAAGCAAATCGAATCAAGGGATCAGGGGAAGCTACTCTTGCACTCTTGCGAGGTGCTTGAAAAGACCAAAACAAGGTCTTCTGCCACCCTGTTTTCTTAAATTTGCACCCATTGTCAGTGAAATCTGGCATGTGTGGATGGTGCAGGCATGGCAGTTTGCCAAGGACTGCCTAAAAGCTTTCAAAGAAGACTTAAAATCCACTTTTATGCCGATTTTTGCTCACTGTTTTCTATCGATATTTTCGGGCGCCATTTCAAATGGCTCAAAGCTTTGTGATTGGCTGATCCTGGGGGTGTGTCTGCGATTTGATTGGCTGATTGGGCCCAATTCTGAATTTCCCAGAGCCTTTCTGATTGGATAATTTGAAGACAGAGCTGAGATTTGATTGGCTGATTGGACGCCATTCTGATTTTCTAAAAGCTTTCTTGATTGGATGATTTCAGGGAGGGCTGAGATTTGATTGGCTGTTCAGAAGGGGGGATGTTTGTATATTTATGCTAATTTTTCGGGTCATTTCAGCCTATTCTATGGCAAAGAGGGATCAGACACCTGCACCAAGACCCCTTTTTCCAGAGTCTGAATCCTTAACTCTGCCATTTTATCTATTTTATCTATTTTAATTATTAGTTATTCTTACATCTTATTGTATTTTATTGGCCTATTTTTCGGGTCATTTCAGGTTATTCTATGGTCAAGAGGGATCAGACACCTGCACCAAGACCCCTTTTTTCAGAGTTTGAATCCTCAACTTTGCCATTCTATTTTCTTTTATCTATTTTAATTATTAGTTATTCTTACATCTTATTGTATTTTATTGGCCTATTTCTAAATTCTTCAAACAAGAAAATGTTTTGTGGGAAAAGTTTATGCAACAGCAACTGGTTGCTTCTTTTTTAATTTTATATTTTTGCGCAGCAGTTAAACATAAAATTGACTCATGACTCACGCAGTCACCAAAACTGTTCCAATGTTTTGGTGACCCTGGTAAAGAAAACAGGGAAAAGTTTGGTTTACCTTTCTTTGATTTGTGCAACAGGTATCAGTTGCCTCCGAAAGTGTCGAAGTTGATTTTATGCGCAGCACGTAACAGTCGCGTATGGGTGGGATAGTCATCGTAACCAATTCAATGGCCCTAGTAAGAGAAAAGGAAATAAAAAAAGTCCAAATATTTGACTTAAGCAACAGGCGTCGTCTGCTACGGAATGTGCCGTAAGTCGATTTTTCATGTTTTCGGGGGCGCATAACTGGCACACGAGTCAGTGGTCAACGTAACTGGCTTTCTCGTCACTGTATGAAGGGATTAAAAAAATAATAAAAATAAAAATTTTGTTCCCTTTGCTTGATTTATGCAATTGGAAGCAGTTGTTACTGAAAGAGTTTTCTGTCTTTTTTAGCCACTTGTGACACTATTTTCTGGGATTTCTACACTATACATTGATCATCTTAGCTTATTTAAAGTATCAATGGGTAGCATGCCTGAGTTAGTAACCAATTCAATGGCCCTAGTAATAGGAAAGGAAAAATAAAAAAATCCCTATATTTGACTTAAGCAACAAGTGTCGTCTGCTATGGAACGTGCCGCAAGTCGATTTTTCATGTTTTTGTGGGTGCGTAACTGGCACCTACATGTATGGGATGGTAGTCAACGTAACTGGGTTTCTTGTCACGGTATAAAGAGATTGAAAAAGAAAAAGGAAAATTTAGTTCCCTTTGCTTTATTTATGCAATATGAAGGAGTTTTATTTATGAAATAGGAAGGAGTTGCTACTGAGAGTTTTCAGTCTTTTTTTAGCCACTTGTGACATTTTTTGGAAGGTGGGGGGGTTTCTACACTGTACTTTGATCATCTTCAAAGTATCAATGTACAGCATGGCATGAATTAGAAAAGCAAATCGAATCAAGGGATCAGGGGAAGCTACTCTTGCACTCTTGCGAGGTGCTTGAAAAGACCAAAACAAGGTCTTCTGCCACCCTGTTTTCTTAAATTTGCGCCCATTGTCAGTGAAATCTGGCATGTGTGGATGGTGCAGGCATGGCAGTTTGCCAAGGACTGCCTAAAAGCTTTCAAAGAAGACTTAAAATCCACTTTTATGCCGATTTTTGCTCACTGTTTTCTATCGATATTTTCGGGCGCCATTTCAAATGGCTCAAAGCTTTGTGATTGGCTGATCCTGGGGGTGTGTCTGCGATTTGATTGGCTGATTGGGCCCAATTCTGAATTTCCCAGAGCCTTTCTGATTGGATAATTTGAAGACAGAGCTGAGATTTGATTGGCTGATTGGACGCCATTCTGATTTTCTAAAAGCTTTCTTGATTGGATGATTTCAGGGAGGGCTGAGATTTGATTGGCTGTTCAGAAGGGGGGATGTTTGTATATTTATGCTAATTTTTCGGGTCATTTCAGCCTATTCTATGGCAAAGAGGGATCAGACACCTGCACCAAGACCCCTTTTTCCAGAGTCTGAATCCTTAACTCTGCCATTTTATCTATTTTATCTATTTTAATTATTAGTTATTCTTACATCTTATTGTATTTTATTGGCCTATTTTTCGGGTCATTTCAGCCTATTCTATGGTCAAGAGGGATCAGACACCTGCACCAAGACCCCTTTTTTCAGAGTTTGAATCCTCAACTTTGCCATTCTATTTTCTTTTATCTATTTTAATTATTAGTTATTCTTACATCTTATTGTATTTTATTGGCCTATTTCTAAATTCTTCAAACAAGAAAATGTTTTGTGGGAAAAGTTTATGCAACAGCAACTGGTTGCTTCTTTTTTAATTTTATATTTTTGCGCAGCGGTTAAACATAAAATTGACTCATGACTCACGCAGTCACCAAAACTGTTCCAATGTTTTGGTGACCCTGGTAAAGAAAACAGGGAAAAGTTTGGTTTACCTTTCTTTGATTTGTGCAACAGGTATCAGTTGCCTCCGAAAGTGTCGAAGTTGATTTTATGCGCAGCACGTAACAGTCGCGTATGGGTGGGATAGTCATCGTAACCAATTCAATGGCCCTAGTAAGAGAAAAGGAAATAAAAAAAGTCCAAATATTTGACTTAAGCAACAGGCGTCGTCTGCTACGGAATGTGCCGTAAGTCGATTTTTCATGTTTTCGGGGGCGCATAACTGGCACACGAGTCAGTGGTCAACGTAACTGGCTTTCTCGTCACTGTATGAAGGGATTAAAAAAATAATAATAATAAAAATTTTGTTCCCTTTGCTTGATTTATGCAATTGGAAGCAGTTGTTACTGAAAGAGTTTTCTGTCTTTTTTAGCCACTTGTGACACTATTTTCTGGGATTTCTACACTATACATTGATCATCTTAGCTTATTTAAAGTATCAATGGGTAGCATGCCTGAGTTAGTAACCAATTCAATGGCCCTAGTAATAGGAAAGGAAAAATAAAAAAATCCCTATATTTGACTTAAGCAACAAGTGTCGTCTGCTATGGAACGTGCCGCAAGTCGATTTTTCATGTTTTTGTGGGTGCGTAACTGGCACCTACATGTATGGGATGGTAGTCAACGTAACTGGGTTTCTTGTCACGGTATAAAGAGATTGAAAAAAAAAAAGGAAAATTTAGTTCCCTTTGCTTTATTTATGCAATATGAAGGAGTTTTATTTATGAAATAGGAAGGAGTTGCTACTGAGAGTTTTCAGTCTTTTTTTAGCCACTTGTGATATTTTTTGGAAGGTGGGGGGGTTTCTACACTGTACTTTGATCATCTTCAAAGTATCAATGTACAGCATGGCATGAATTAGAAAAGCAAATCGAATCAAGGGATCAGGGGAAGCTACTCTTGCACTCTTGCGAGGTGCTTGAAAAGACCAAAACAAGGTCTTCTGCCACCCTGTTTTCTTAAATTTGCGCCCATTGTCAGTGAAATCTGGCATGTGTGGATGGTGCAGGCATGGCAGTTTGCCAAGGACTGCCTAAAAGCTTTCAAAGAAGACTTAAAATCCACTTTTATGCCGATTTTTGCTCACTGTTTTCTATCGATATTTTCGGGCGCCATTTCAAATGGCTCAAAGCTTCGTGATTGGCTGATCCTGGGGGTGTGTCTGCGATTTGATTGGCTGATTGGGCCCAATTCTGAATTTCTCAGAGCTTTTCTGATTGGATAATTTGAAGACAGAGCTGAGATTTGATTGGCTGATTGGACGCCATTCTGATTTTCTAAAAGCTTTCTTGATTGGATGATTTCAGGGAGGGCTGAGATTTGATTGGCTGTTCAGAAGGGGGGATGTTTGTATATTTATGCTAATTTTTCGGGTCATTTCAGCCTATTCTATGGCAAAGAGGGATCAGACACCTGCACCAAGACCCCTTTTTCCAGAGTCTGAATCCTTAACTCTGCCATTTTTTCTATTTTATCTATTTTAATTATTAGTTATTCTTACATCTTATTGTATTTTATTGGCCTATTTTTCGGGTCATTTCAGCCTATTCTATGGTCAAGAGGGATCAGACACCTGCACCAAGACCCCTTTTTTCAGAGTTTGAATCCTCAACTTTGCCATTCTATTTTCTTTTATCTATTTTAATTATTAGTTATTCTTACATCTTATTGTATTTTATTGGCCTATTTCTAAATTCTTCAAACAAGAAAATGTTTTGTGGGAAAAGTTTATGCAACAGCAACTGGTTGCTTCTTTTTTAATTATATATTTTTGCGCAGCGGTTAAACATAAAATTGACTCATGACTCACGCAGTCACCAAAACTGTTCCAATGTTTTGGTGACCCTGGTAAAGAAAACAGGGAAAAGTTTGGTTTACCTTTCTTTGATTTGTGCAACAGGTATCAGTTGCCTCCGAAAGTGTCGAAGTTGATTTTATGCGCAGCACGTAACAGTCGCGTATGGGTGGGATAGTCATCGTAACCAATTCAATGGCCCTAGTAAGAGAAAAGGAAATAAAAAAAGTCCAAATATTTGACTTAAGCAACAGGCGTCGTCTGCTACGGAATGTGCCGTAAGTCGATTTTTCATGTTTTCGGGGGCGCGTAACTGGCACACGAGTCAGTGGTCAACGTAACTGGCTTTCTCGTCACTGTATGAAGGGATTAAAAAAATAATAATAATAAAAATTTTGTTCCCTTTGCTTGATTTATGCAATTGGAAGCAGTTGTTACTGAAAGAGTTTTCTGTCTTTTTTAGCCACTTGTGACACTATTTTCTGGGATTTCTACACTATACATTGATCATCTTAGCTTATTTAAAGTATCAATGGGTAGCATGCCTGAGTTAGTAACCAATTCAATGGCCCTAGTAATAGGAAAGGAAAAATAAAAAAATCCCTATATTTGACTTAAGCAACAAGTGTCGTCTGCTACGGAACGTGCCGCAAGTCGATTTTTCATGTTTTCGTGGGTGCGTAACTTGCACCTACATGTATGGGATGGTAGTCAACGTAACTGGGTTTCTTGTCACGGTATAAAGAGATTGAAAAAAAAAAAGGAAAATTTAGTTCCCTTTGCTTTATTTATGCAATATGAAGGAGTTTTATTTATGAAATAGGAAGGAGTTGCTACTGAGAGTTTTCAGTCTTTTTTTAGCCACTTGTGATATTTTTTGGAAGGTGGGGGGGTTTCTACACTGTACTTTGATCATCTTCAAAGTATCAATGTACAGCATGGCATGAATTAGAAAAGCAAATCGAATCAAGGGATCAGGGGAAGCTACTCTTGCACTTTTGCGAGGTGCTTGAAAAGACCAAAACAAGGTCTTCTGCCACCCTGTTTTCTTAAATTTGCACCCATTGTCAGTGAAATCTGGCATGTGTGGATGGTGCAGGCATGGCAGTTTGCCAAGGACTGCCTAAAAGCTTTCAAAGAAGACTTAAAATCCACTTTTATGCCGATTTTTGCTCACTGTTTTCTATCGATATTTTCGGGCGCCATTTCAAATGGCTCAAAGCTTTGTGATTGGCTGATCCTGGGGGTGTGTCTGCGATTTGATTGGCTGATTGGGCCCAATTCTGAATTTCTCAGAGCTTTTCTGATTGGATAATTTGAAGACAGAGCTGAGATTTGATTGGCTGATTGGACGCCATTCTGATTTTCTAAAAGCTTTCTTGACTGGATGATTTCAGGGAGGGCTGAGATTTGATTGGCTGTTCAGAAGGGGGGATGTTTGTATATTTATGCTAATTTTTCGGGTCATTTCAGCCTATTCTATGGCAAAGAGGGATCAGACACCTGCACCAAGACCCCTTTTTCCAGAGTCTGAATCCTTAACTCTGCCATTTTATCTATTTTATCTATTTTAATTATTAGTTATTCTTACATCTTATTGTATTTTATTGGCCTATTTTTCGGGTCATTTCAGCCTATTCTATGGTCAAGAGGGATCAGACACCTGCACCAAGACCCCTTTTTTCAGAGTTTGAATCCTCAACTTTGCCATTCTATTTTCTTTTATCTATTTTAATTATTAGTTATTCTTACATCTTATTGTATTTTATTGGCCTATTTCTAAATTCTTCAAACAAGAAAATGTTTTGTGGGAAAAGTTTATGCAACAGCAATTGGTTGCTTCTTTTTTAATTTTATATTTTTGCGCAGCGGTTAAACATAAAATTGACTCATGACTCACGCAGTCACCAAAACTGTTCCAATGTTTTGGTGACCCTGGTAAAGAAAACAGGGAAAAGTTTGGTTTACCTTTCTTTGATTTGTGCAACAGGTATCAGTTGCCTCCGAAAGTGTCGAAGTTGATTTTATGCGCAGCACGTAACAGTCGCGTATGGGTGGGATAGTCATCGTAACCAATTCAATGGCCCTAGTAAGAGAAAAGGAAATAAAAAAAGTCCAAATATTTGACTTAAGCAACAGGCGTCGTCTGCTACGGAATGTGCCGTAAGTCGATTTTTCATGTTTTCGGGGGCGCATAACTGGCACACGAGTCAGTGGTCAACGTAACTGGCTTTCTCGTCACTGTATGAAGGGATTAAAAAAATAATAATAATAAAAATTTTGTTCCCTTTGCTTGATTTATGCAATTGGAAGCAGTTGTTACTGAAAGAGTTTTCTGTCTTTTTTAGCCACTTGTGACACTATTTTCTGGGATTTCTACACTATACATTGATCATCTTAGCTTATTTAAAGTATCAATGGGTAGCATGCCTGAGTTAGTAACCAATTCAATGGCCCTAGTAATAGGAAAGGAAAAATAAAAAAATCCCTATATTTGACTTAAGCAACAAGTGTCGTCTGCTATGGAACGTGCCGCAAGTCGATTTTTCATGTTTTTGTGGGTGCGTAACTGGCACCTACATGTATGGGATGGTAGTCAACGTAACTGGGTTTCTTGTCACGGTATAAAGAGATTGAAAAAAAAAAAGGAAAATTTAGTTCCCTTTGCTTTATTTATGCAATATGAAGGAGTTTTATTTATGAAATAGGAAGGAGTTGCTACTGAGAGTTTTCAGTCTTTTTTTAGCCACTTGTGACATTTTTTGGAAGGTGGGGGGGTTTCTACACTGTACTTTGATCATCTTCAAAGTATCAATGTACAGCATGGCATGAATTAGAAAAGCAAATCGAATCAAGGGATCAGGGGAAGCTACTCTTGCACTCTTGCGAGGTGCTTGAAAAGACCAAAACAAGGTCTCCTGCCACCCTGTTTTCTTAAATTTGCACCCATTGTCAGTGAAATCTGGCATGTGTGGATGGTGCAGGCATGGCAGTTTGCCAAGGACTGCCTAAAAGCTTTCAAAGAAGACTTAAAATCCACTTTTATGCCGATTTTTGCTCACTGTTTTCTATCGATATTTTCGGGCGCCATTTCAAATGGCTCAAAGCTTTGTGATTGGCTGATCCTGGGGGTGTGTCTGCGATTTGATTGGCTGATTGGGCCCAATTCTGAATTTCCCAGAGCCTTTCTGATTGGATAATTTGAAGACAGAGCTGAGATTTGATTGGCTGATTGGACGCCATTCTGATTTTCTAAAAGCTTTCTTGATTGGATGATTTCAGGGAGGGCTGAGATTTGATTGGCTGTTCAGAAGGGGGGATGTTTGTATATTTATGCTAATTTTTCGGGTCATTTCAGCCTATTCTATGGCAAAGAGGGATCAGACACCTGCACCAAGACCCCTTTTTCCAGAGTCTGAATCCTTAACTCTGCCATTTTATCTATTTTATCTATTTTAATTATTAGTTATTCTTACATCTTATTGTATTTTATTGGCCTATTTTTCGGGTCATTTCAGCCTATTCTATGGTCAAGAGGGATCAGACACCTGCACCAAGACCCCTTTTTTCAGAGTTTGAATCCTCAACTTTGCCATTCTATTTTCTTTTATCTATTTTAATTATTAGTTATTCTTACATCTTATTGTATTTTATTGGCCTATTTCTAAATTCTTCAAACAAGAAAATGTTTTGTGGGAAAAGTTTATGCAACAGCAACTGGTTGCTTCTTTTTTAATTTTATATTTTTGCGCAGCGGTTAAACATAAAATTGACTCATGACTCACGCAGTCACCAAAACTGTTCCAATGTTTTGGTGACCCTGGTAAAGAAAACAGGGAAAAGTTTGGTTTACCTTTCTTTGATTTGTGCAACAGGTATCAGTTGCCTCCGAAAGTGTCGAAGTTGATTTTATGCGCAGCACGTAACAGTCGCGTATGGGTGGGATAGTCATCGTAACCAATTCAATGGCCCTAGTAAGAGAAAAGGAAATAAAAAAAGTCCAAATATTTGACTTAAGCAACAGGCGTCGTCTGCTACGGAATGTGCCGTAAGTCGATTTTTCATGTTTTCGGGGGCGCATAACTGGCACACGAGTCAGTGGTCAACGTAACTGGCTTTCTCGTCACTGTATGAAGGGATTAAAAAAATAATAATAATAAAAATTTTGTTCCCTTTGCTTGATTTATGCAATTGGAAGCAGTTGTTACTGAAAGAGTTTTCTGTCTTTTTTAGCCACTTGTGACACTATTTTCTGGGATTTCTACACTATACATTGATCATCTTAGCTTATTTAAAGTATCAATGGGTAGCATGCCTGAGTTAGTAACCAATTCAATGGCCCTAGTAATAGGAAAGGAAAAATAAAAAAATCCCTATATTTGACTTAAGCAACAAGTGTCGTCTGCTATGGAACGTGCCGCAAGTCGATTTTTCATGTTTTTGTGGGTGCGTAACTGGCACCTACATGTATGGGATGGTAGTCAACGTAACTGGGTTTCTTGTCACGGTATAAAGAGATTGAAAAAAAAAAGGAAAATTTAGTTCCCTTTGCTTTATTTATGCAATATGAAGGAGTTTTATTTATGAAATAGGAAGGAGTTGCTACTGAGAGTTTTCAGTCTTTTTTTAGCCACTTGTGATATTTTTTGGAAGGTGGGGGGGTTTCTACACTGTACTTTGATCATCTTCAAAGTATCAATGTACAGCATGGCATGAATTAGAAAAGCAAATCGAATCAAGGGATCAGGGGAAGCTACTCTTGCACTCTTGCGAGGTGCTTGAAAAGACCAAAACAAGGTCTTCTGCCACCCTGTTTTCTTAAATTTGCGCCCATTGTCAGTGAAATCTGGCATGTGTGGATGGTGCAGGCATGGCAGTTTGCCAAGGACTGCCTAAAAGCTTTCAAAGAAGACTTAAAATCCACTTTTATGCCGATTTTTGCTCACTGTTTTCTATCGATATTTTCGGGCGCCATTTCAAATGGCTCAAAGCTTCGTGATTGGCTGATCCTGGGGGTGTGTCTGCGATTTGATTGGCTGATTGGGCCCAATTCTGAATTTCTCAGAGCTTTTCTGATTGGATAATTTGAAGACAGAGCTGAGATTTGATTGGCTGATTGGACGCCATTCTGATTTTCTAAAAGCTTTCTTGATTGGATGATTTCAGGGAGGGCTGAGATTTGATTGGCTGTTCAGAAGGGGGGATGTTTGTATATTTATGCTAATTTTTCGGGTCATTTCAGCCTATTCTATGGCAAAGAGGGATCAGACACCTGCACCAAGACCCCTTTTTCCAGAGTCTGAATCCTTAACTCTGCCATTTTTTCTATTTTATCTATTTTAATTATTAGTTATTCTTACATCTTATTGTATTTTATTGGCCTATTTTTCGGGTCATTTCAGCCTATTCTATGGTCAAGAGGGATCAGACACCTGCACCAAGACCCCTTTTTTCAGAGTTTGAATCCTCAACTTTGCCATTCTATTTTCTTTTATCTATTTTAATTATTAGTTATTCTTACATCTTATTGTATTTTATTGGCCTATTTCTAAATTCTTCAAACAAGAAAATGTTTTGTGGGAAAAGTTTATGCAACAGCAATTGGTTGCTTCTTTTTTAATTTTATATTTTTGCGCAGCGGTTAAACATAAAATTGACTCATGACTCACGCAGTCACCAAAACTGTTCCAATGTTTTGGTGACCCTGGTAAAGAAAACAGGGAAAAGTTTGGTTTACCTTTCTTTGATTTGTGCAACAGGTATCAGTTGCCTCCGAAAGTGTCGAAGTTGATTTTATGCGCAGCACGTAACAGTCGCGTATGGGTGGGATAGTCATCGTAACCAATTCAATGGCCCTAGTAAGAGAAAAGGAAATAAAAAAAGTCCAAATATTTGACTTAAGCAACAGGCGTCGTCTGCTACGGAATGTGCCGTAAGTCGATTTTTCATGTTTTCGGGGGCGCATAACTGGCACACGAGTCAGTGGTCAACGTAACTGGCTTTCTCGTCACTGTATGAAGGGATTAAAAAAATAATAATAATAAAAATTTTGTTCCCTTTGCTTGATTTATGCAATTGGAAGCAGTTGTTACTGAAAGAGTTTTCTGTCTTTTTTAGCCACTTGTGACACTATTTTCTGGGATTTCTACACTATACATTGATCATCTTAGCTTATTTAAAGTATCAATGGGTAGCATGCCTGAGTTAGTAACCAATTCAATGGCCCTAGTAATAGGAAAGGAAAAATAAAAAAATCCCTATATTTGACTTAAGCAACAAGTGTCGTCTGCTATGGAACGTGCCGCAAGTCGATTTTTCATGTTTTTGTGGGTGCGTAACTGGCAACTACATGTATGGGATGGTAGTCAACGTAACTGGGTTTCTTGTCACGGTATAAAGAGATTGAAAAAAAAAAAGGAAAATTTAGTTCCCTTTGCTTTATTTATGCAATATGAAGGAGTTTTATTTATGAAATAGGAAGGAGTTGCTACTGAGAGTTTTCAGTCTTTTTTTAGCCACTTGTGACATTTTTTGGAAGGTGGGGGGGTTTCTACACTGTACTTTGATCATCTTCAAAGTATCAATGTACAGCATGGCATGAATTAGAAAAGCAAATCGAATCAAGGGATCAGGGGAAGCTACTCTTGCACTCTTGCGAGGTGCTTGAAAAGACCAAAACAAGGTCTCCTGCCACCCTGTTTTCTTAAATTTGCACCCATTGTCAGTGAAATCTGGCATGTGTGGATGGTGCAGGCATGGCAGTTTGCCAAGGACTGCCTAAAAGCTTTCAAAGAAGACTTAAAATCCACTTTTATGCCGATTTTTGCTCACTGTTTTCTATCGATATTTTCGGGCGCCATTTCAAATGGCTCAAAGCTTTGTGATTGGCTGATCCTGGGGGTGTGTCTGCGATTTGATTGGCTGATTGGGCCCAATTCTGAATTTCCCAGAGCCTTTCTGATTGGATAATTTGAAGACAGAGCTGAGATTTGATTGGCTGATTGGACGCCATTCTGATTTTCTAAAAGCTTTCTTGATTGGATGATTTCAGGGAGGGCTGAGATTTGATTGGCTGTTCAGAAGGGGGGATGTTTGTATATTTATGCTAATTTTTCGGGTCATTTCAGCCTATTCTATGGCAAAGAGGGATCAGACACCTGCACCAAGACCCCTTTTTCCAGAGTCTGAATCCTTAACTCTGCCATTTTATCTATTTTATCTATTTTAATTATTAGTTATTCTTACATCTTATTGTATTTTATTGGCCTATTTTTCGGGTCATTTCAGCCTATTCTATGGTCAAGAGGGATCAGACACCTGCACCAAGACCCCTTTTTTCAGAGTTTGAATCCTCAACTTTGCCATTCTATTTTCTTTTATCTATTTTAATTATTAGTTATTCTTACATCTTATTGTATTTTATTGGCCTATTTCTAAATTCTTCAAACAAGAAAATGTTTTGTGGGAAAAGTTTATGCAACAGCAACTGGTTGCTTCTTTTTTAATTTTATATTTTTGCGCAGCGGTTAAACATAAAATTGACTCATGACTCACGCAGTCACCAAAACTGTTCCAATGTTTTGGTGACCCTGGTAAAGAAAACAGGGAAAAGTTTGGTTTACCTTTCTTTGATTTGTGCAACAGGTATCAGTTGCCTCCGAAAGTGTCGAAGTTGATTTTATGCGCAGCACGTAACAGTCGCGTATGGGTGGGATAGTCATCGTAACCAATTCAATGGCCCTAGTAAGAGAAAAGGAAATAAAAAAAGTCCAAATATTTGACTTAAGCAACAGGCGTCGTCTGCTACGGAATGTGCCGTAAGTCGATTTTTCATGTTTTCGGGGGCGCATAACTGGCACACGAGTCAGTGGTCAACGTAACTGGCTTTCTCGTCACTGTATGAAGGGATTAAAAAAATAATAATAATAAAAATTTTGTTCCCTTTGCTTGATTTATGCAATTGGAAGCAGTTGTTACTGAAAGAGTTTTCTGTCTTTTTTAGCCACTTGTGACACTATTTTCTGGGATTTCTACACTATACATTGATCATCTTAGCTTATTTAAAGTATCAATGGGTAGCATGCCTGAGTTAGTAACCAATTCAATGGCCCTAGTAATAGGAAAGGAAAAATAAAAAAATCCCTATATTTGACTTAAGCAACAAGTGTCGTCTGCTATGGAACGTGCCGCAAGTCGATTTTTCATGTTTTTGTGGGTGCGTAACTGGCACCTACATGTATGGGATGGTAGTCAACGTAACTGGGTTTCTTGTCACGGTATAAAGAGATTGAAAAAAAAAAAGGAAAATTTAGTTCCCTTTGCTTTATTTATGCAATATGAAGGAGTTTTATTTATGAAATAGGAAGGAGTTGCTACTGAGAGTTTTCAGTCTTTTTTTAGCCACTTGTGATATTTTTTGGAAGGTGGGGGGGTTTCTACACTGTACTTTGATCATCTTCAAAGTATCAATGTACAGCATGGCATGAATTAGAAAAGCAAATCGAATCAAGGGATCAGGGGAAGCTACTCTTGCACTCTTGCGAGGTGCTTGAAAAGACCAAAACAAGGTCTTCTGCCACCCTGTTTTCTTAAATTTGCGCCCATTGTCAGTGAAATCTGGCATGTGTGGATGGTGCAGGCATGGCAGTTTGCCAAGGACTGCCTAAAAGCTTTCAAAGAAGACTTAAAATCCACTTTTATGCCGATTTTTGCTCACTGTTTTCTATCGATATTTTCGGGCGCCATTTCAAATGGCTCAAAGCTTCGTGATTGGCTGATCCTGGGGGTGTGTCTGCGATTTGATTGGCTGATTGGGCCCAATTCTGAATTTCTCAGAGCTTTTCTGATTGGATAATTTGAAGACAGAGCTGAGATTTGATTGGCTGATTGGACGCCATTCTGATTTTCTAAAAGCTTTCTTGATTGGATGATTTCAGGGAGGGCTGAGATTTGATTGGCTGTTCAGAAGGGGGGATGTTTGTATATTTATGCTAATTTTTCGGGTCATTTCAGCCTATTCTATGGCAAAGAGGGATCAGACACCTGCACCAAGACCCCTTTTTCCAGAGTCTGAATCCTTAACTCTGCCATTTTTTCTATTTTATCTATTTTAATTATTAGTTATTCTTACATCTTATTGTATTTTATTGGCCTATTTTTCGGGTCATTTCAGCCTATTCTATGGTCAAGAGGGATCAGACACCTGCACCAAGACCCCTTTTTTCAGAGTTTGAATCCTCAACTTTGCCATTCTATTTTCTTTTATCTATTTTAATTATTAGTTATTCTTACATCTTATTGTATTTTATTGGCCTATTTCTAAATTCTTCAAACAAGAAAATGTTTTGTGGGAAAAGTTTATGCAACAGCAACTGGTTGCTTCTTTTTTAATTATATATTTTTGCGCAGCGGTTAAACATAAAATTGACTCATGACTCACGCAGTCACCAAAACTGTTCCAATGTTTTGGTGACCCTGGTAAAGAAAACAGGGAAAAGTTTGGTTTACCTTTCTTTGATTTGTGCAACAGGTATCAGTTGCCTCCGAAAGTGTCGAAGTTGATTTTATGCGCAGCACGTAACAGTCGCGTATGGGTGGGATAGTCATCGTAACCAATTCAATGGCCCTAGTAAGAGAAAAGGAAATAAAAAAAGTCCAAATATTTGACTTAAGCAACAGGCGTCGTCTGCTACGGAATGTGCCGTAAGTCGATTTTTCATGTTTTCGGGGGCGCGTAACTGGCACACGAGTCAGTGGTCAACGTAACTGGCTTTCTCGTCACTGTATGAAGGGATTAAAAAAATAATAATAATAAAAATTTTGTTCCCTTTGCTTGATTTATGCAATTGGAAGCAGTTGTTACTGAAAGAGTTTTCTGTCTTTTTTAGCCACTTGTGACACTATTTTCTGGGATTTCTACACTATACATTGATCATCTTAGCTTATTTAAAGTATCAATGGGTAGCATGCCTGAGTTAGTAACCAATTCAATGGCCCTAGTAATAGGAAAGGAAAAATAAAAAAATCCCTATATTTGACTTAAGCAACAAGTGTCGTCTGCTACGGAACGTGCCGCAAGTCGATTTTTCATGTTTTCGTGGGTGCGTAACTGGCACCTACATGTATGGGATGGTAGTCAACGTAACTGGGTTTCTTGTCACGGTATAAAGAGATTGAAAAAAAAAAAGGAAAATTTAGTTCCCTTTGCTTTATTTATGCAATATGAAGGAGTTTTATTTATGAAATAGGAAGGAGTTGCTACTGAGAGTTTTCAGTCTTTTTTTAGCCACTTGTGATATTTTTTGGAAGGTGGGGGGGTTTCTACACTGTACTTTGATCATCTTCAAAGTATCAATGTACAGCATGGCATGAATTAGAAAAGCAAATCGAATCAAGGGATCAGGGGAAGCTACTCTTGCACTTTTGCGAGGTGCTTGAAAAGACCAAAACAAGGTCTTCTGCCACCCTGTTTTCTTAAATTTGCACCCATTGTCAGTGAAATCTGGCATGTGTGGATGGTGCAGGCATGGCAGTTTGCCAAGGACTGCCTAAAAGCTTTCAAAGAAGACTTAAAATCCACTTTTATGCCGATTTTTGCTCACTGTTTTCTATCGATATTTTCGGGCGCCATTTCAAATGGCTCAAAGCTTTGTGATTGGCTGATCCTGGGGGTGTGTCTGCGATTTGATTGGCTGATTGGGCCCAATTCTGAATTTCTCAGAGCTTTTCTGATTGGATAATTTGAAGACAGAGCTGAGATTTGATTGGCTGATTGGACGCCATTCTGATTTTCTAAAAGCTTTCTTGATTGGATGATTTCAGGGAAGGCTGAGATTTGATTGGCTGTTCAGAAGGGGGGATGTTTGTATATTTATGCTAATTTTTCGGGTCATTTCAGCCTATTCTATGGCAAAGAGGGATCAGACACCTGCACCAAGACCCCTTTTTCCAGAGTCTGAATCCTTAACTCTGCCATTTTATCTATTTTATCTATTTTAATTATTAGTTATTCTTACATCTTATTGTATTTTATTGGCCTATTTTTCGGGTCATTTCAGCCTATTCTATGGTCAAGAGGGATCAGACACCTGCACCAAGGCCCCTTTTTTCAGAGTTTGAATCCTCAACTTTGCCATTCTATTTTCTTTTATCTATTTTAATTATTAGTTATTCTTACATCTTATTGTATTTTATTGGCCTATTTCTAAATTCTTCAAACAAGAAAATGTTTTGTGGGAAAAGTTTATGCAACAGCAACTGGTTGCTTCTTTTTTAATTTTATATTTTTGCGCAGCGGTTAAACATAAAATTGAATCATGACTCACGCAGTCACCAAAACTGTTCCAATGTTTTGGTGACCCTGGTAAAGAAAACAGGGAAAAGTTTGGTTTACCTTTCTTTGATTTGTGCAACAGGTATCAGTTGCCTCCGAAAGTGTCGAAGTTGATTTTATGCGCAGCACGTAACAGTCGCGTATGGGTGGGATAGTCATCGTAACCAATTCAATGGCCCTAGTAAGAGAAAAGGAAATAAAAAAAGTCCAAATATTTGACTTAAGCAACAGGCGTCGTCTGCTACGGAATGTGCCGTAAGTCGATTTTTCATGTTTTCGGGGGCGCGTAACTGGCACACGAGTCAGTGGTCAACGTAACTGGCTTTCTCGTCACTGTATGAAGGGATTAAAAAAATAATAATAATAAAAATTTTGTTCCCTTTGCTTGATTTATGCAATTGGAAGCAGTTGTTACTGAAAGAGTTTTCTGTCTTTTTTAGCCACTTGTGACACTATTTTCTGGGATTTCTACACTATACATTGATCATCTTAGCTTATTTAAAGTATCAATGGGTAGCATGCCTGAGTTAGTAACCAATTCAATGGCCCTAGTAATAGGAAAGGAAAAATAAAAAAATCCCTATATTTGACTTAAGCAACAAGTGTCGTCTGCTACGGAACGTGCCGCAAGTCGATTTTTCATGTTTTCGTGGGTGCGTAACTGGCACCTACATGTATGGGATGGTAGTCAACGTAACTGGGTTTCTTGTCACGGTATAAAGAGATTGAAAAAAAAAAAGGAAAATTTAGTTCCCTTTGCTTTATTTATGCAATATGAAGGAGTTTTATTTATGAAATAGGAAGGAGTTGCTACTGAGAGTTTTCAGTCTTTTTTTAGCCACTTGTGATATTTTTTGGAAGGTGGGGGGGTTTCTACACTGTACTTTGATCATCTTCAAAGTATCAATGTACAGCATGGCATGAATTAGAAAAGCAAATCGAATCAAGGGATCAGGGGAAGCTACTCTTGCACTTTTGCGAGGTGCTTGAAAAGACCAAAACAAGGTCTTCTGCCACCCTGTTTTCTTAAATTTGCACCCATTGTCAGTGAAATCTGGCATGTGTGGATGGTGCAGGCATGGCAGTTTGCCAAGGACTGCCTAAAAGCTTTCAAAGAAGACTTAAAATCCACTTTTATGCCGATTTTTGCTCACTGTTTTCTATCAATATTTTCGGGCGCCATTTCAAATGGCTCAAAGCTTTGTGATTGGCTGATCCTGGGGGTGTGTCTGCGATTTGATTGGCTGATTGGGCCCAATTCTGAATTTCTCAGAGCTTTTCTGATTGGATAATTTGAAGACAGAGCTGAGATTTGATTGGCTGATTGGACGCCATTCTGATTTTCTAAAAGCTTTCTTGATTGGATGATTTCAGGGAGGGCTGAGATTTGATTGGCTGTTCAGAAGGGGGGATGTTTGTATATTTATGCTAATTTTTCGGGTCATTTCAGCCTATTCTATGGCAAAGAGGGATCAGACACCTGCACCAAGACCCCTTTTTCCAGAGTCTGAATCCTTAACTCTGCCATTTTATCTATTTTATCTATTTTAATTATTAGTTATTCTTACATCTTATTGTATTTTATTGGCCTATTTTTCGGGTCATTTCAGCCTATTCTATGGTCAAGAGGGATCAGACACCTGCACCAAGACCCCTTTTTTCAGAGTTTGAATCCTCAACTTTGCCATTCTATTTTCTTTTATCTATTTTAATTATTAGTTATTCTTACATCTTATTGTATTTTATTGGCCTATTTCTAAATTCTTCAAACAAGAAAATGTTTTGTGGGAAAAGTTTATGCAACAGCAACTGGTTGCTTCTTTTTTAATTTTATATTTTTGCGCAGCGGTTAAACATAAAATTGAATCATGACTCACGCAGTCACCAAAACTGTTCCAATGTTTTGGTGACCCTGGTAAAGAAAACAGGGAAAAGTTTGGTTTACCTTTCTTTGATTTGTGCAACAGGTATCAGTTGCCTCCGAAAGTGTCGAAGTTGATTTTATGCGCAGCACGTAACAGTCGCGTATGGGTGGGATAGTCATCGTAACCAATTCAATGGCCCTAGTAAGAGAAAAGGAAATAAAAAAAGTCCAAATATTTGACTTAAGCAACAGGCGTCGTCTGCTACGGAATGTGCCGTAAGTCGATTTTTCATGTTTTCGGGGGCGCATAACTGGCACACGAGTCAGTGGTCAACGTAACTGGCTTTCTCGTCACTGTATGAAGGGATTAAAAAAATAATAATAATAAAAATTTTGTTCCCTTTGCTTGATTTATGCAATTGGAAGCAGTTGTTACTGAAAGAGTTTTCTGTCTTTTTTAGCCACTTGTGACACTATTTTCTGGGATTTCTACACTATACATTGATCATCTTAGCTTATTTAAAGTATCAATGGGTAGCATGCCTGAGTTAGTAACCAATTCAATGGCCCTAGTAATAGGAAAGGAAAAATAAAAAAATCCCTATATTTGACTTAAGCAACAAGTGTCGTCTGCTATGGAACGTGCCGCAAGTCGATTTTTCATGTTTTTGTGGGTGCGTAACTGGCACCTACATGTATGGGATGGTAGTCAACGTAACTGGGTTTCTTGTCACGGTATAAAGAGATTGAAAAAAAAAAAGGAAAATTTAGTTCCCTTTGCTTTATTTATGCAATATGAAGGAGTTTTATTTATGAAATAGGAAGGAGTTGCTACTGAGAGTTTTCAGTCTTTTTTTAGCCACTTGTGATATTTTTTGGAAGGTGGGGGGGTTTCTACACTGTACTTTGATCATCTTCAAAGTATCAATGTACAGCATGGCATGAATTAGAAAAGCAAATCGAATCAAGGGATCAGGGGAAGCTACTCTTGCACTTTTGCGAGGTGCTTGAAAAGACCAAAACAAGGTCTTCTGCCACCCTGTTTTCTTAAATTTGCACCCATTGTCAGTGAAATCTGGCATGTGTGGATGGTGCAGGCATGGCAGTTTGCCAAGGACTGCCTAAAAGCTTTCAAAGAAGACTTAAAATCCACTTTTATGCCGATTTTTGCTCACTGTTTTCTATCAATATTTTCGGGCGCCATTTCAAATGGCTCAAAGCTTTGTGATTGGCTGATCCTGGGGGTGTGTCTGCGATTTGATTGGCTGATTGGGCCCAATTCTGAATTTCTCAGAGCTTTTCTGATTGGATAATTTGAAGACAGAGCTGAGATTTGATTGGCTGATTGGACGCCATTCTGATTTTCTAAAAGCTTTCTTGATTGGATGATTTCAGGGAGGGCTGAGATTTGATTGGCTGTTCAGAAGGGGGGATGTTTGTATATTTATGCTAATTTTTCGGGTCATTTCAGCCTATTCTATGGCAAAGAGGGATCAGACACCTGCACCAAGACCCCTTTTTCCAGAGTCTGAATCCTTAACTCTGCCATTTTATCTATTTTATCTATTTTAATTATTAGTTATTCTTACATCTTATTGTATTTTATTGGCCTATTTTTCGGGTCATTTCAGCCTATTCTATGGTCAAGAGGGATCAGACACCTGCACCAAGACCCCTTTTTTCAGAGTTTGAATCCTCAACTTTGCCATTCTATTTTCTTTTATCTATTTTAATTATTAGTTATTCTTACATCTTATTGTATTTTATTGGCCTATTTCTAAATTCTTCAAACAAGAAAATGTTTTGTGGGAAAAGTTTATGCAACAGCAACTGGTTGCTTCTTTTTTAATTTTATATTTTTGCGCAGCGGTTAAACATAAAATTGAATCATGACTCACGCAGTCACCAAAACTGTTCCAATGTTTTGGTGACCCTGGTAAAGAAAACAGGGAAAAGTTTGGTTTACCTTTCTTTGATTTGTGCAACAGGTATCAGTTGCCTCCGAAAGTGTCGAAGTTGATTTTATGCGCAGCACGTAACAGTCGCGTATGGGTGGGATAGTCATCGTAACCAATTCAATGGCCCTAGTAAGAGAAAAGGAAATAAAAAAAGTCCAAATATTTGACTTAAGCAACAGGCGTCGTCTGCTACGGAATGTGCCGTAAGTCGATTTTTCATGTTTTCGGGGGCGCGTAACTGGCACACGAGTCAGTGGTCAACGTAACTGGCTTTCTCGTCACTGTATGAAGGGATTAAAAAAATAATAATAATAAAAATTTTGTTCCCTTTGCTTGATTTATGCAATTGGAAGCAGTTGTTACTGAAAGAGTTTTCTGTCTTTTTTAGCCACTTGTGACACTATTTTCTGGGATTTCTACACTATACATTGATCATCTTAGCTTATTTAAAGTATCAATGGGTAGCATGCCTGAGTTAGTAACCAATTCAATGGCCCTAGTAATAGGAAAGGAAAAATAAAAAAATCCCTATATTTGACTTAAGCAACAAGTGTCGTCTGCTACGGAACGTGCCGCAAGTCGATTTTTCATGTTTTCGTGGGTGCGTAACTGGCACCTACATGTATGGGATGGTAGTCAACGTAACTGGGTTTCTTGTCACGGTATAACGAGATTGAAAAAAAAAAAGGAAAATTTAGTTCCCTTTGCTTTATTTATGCAATATGAAGGAGTTTTATTTATGAAATAGGAAGGAGTTGCTACTGAGAGTTTTCAGTCTTTTTTTAGCCACTTGTGATATTTTTTGGAAGGTGGGGGGGTTTCTACACTGTACTTTGATCATCTTCAAAGTATCAATGTACAGCATGGCATGAATTAGAAAAGCAAATCGAATCAAGGGATCAGGGGAAGCTACTCTTGCACTTTTGCGAGGTGCTTGAAAAGACCAAAACAAGGTCTTCTGCCACCCTGTTTTCTTAAATTTGCACCCATTGTCAGTGAAATCTGGCATGTGTGGATGGTGCAGGCATGGCAGTTTGCCAAGGACTGCCTAAAAGCTTTCAAAGAAGACTTAAAATCCACTTTTATGCCGATTTTTGCTCACTGTTTTCTATCAATATTTTCGGGCGCCATTTCAAATGGCTCAAAGCTTTGTGATTGGCTGATCCTGGGGGTGTGTCTGCGATTTGATTGGCTGATTGGGCCCAATTCTGAATTTCTCAGAGCTTTTCTGATTGGATAATTTGAAGACAGAGCTGAGATTTGATTGGCTGATTGGACGCCATTCTGATTTTCTAAAAGCTTTCTTGATTGGATGATTTCAGGGAGGGCTGAGATTTGATTGGCTGTTCAGAAGGGGGGATGTTTGTATATTTATGCTAATTTTTCGGGTCATTTCAGCCTATTCTATGGCAAAGAGGGATCAGACACCTGCACCAAGACCCCTTTTTCCAGAGTCTGAATCCTTAACTCTGCCATTTTATCTATTTTATCTATTTTAATTATTAGTTATTCTTACATCTTATTGTATTTTATTGGCCTATTTTTCGGGTCATTTCAGCCTATTCTATGGTCAAGAGGGATCAGACACCTGCACCAAGACCCCTTTTTTCAGAGTTTGAATCCTCAACTTTGCCATTCTATTTTCTTTTATCTATTTTAATTATTAGTTATTCTTACATCTTATTGTATTTTATTGGCCTATTTCTAAATTCTTCAAACAAGAAAATGTTTTGTGGGAAAAGTTTATGCAACAGCAATTGGTTGCTTCTTTTTTAATTTTATATTTTTGCGCAGCGGTTAAACATAAAATTGACTCATGACTCACGCAGTCACCAAAACTGTTCCAATGTTTTGGTGACCCTGGTAAAGAAAACAGGGAAAAGTTTGGTTTACCTTTCTTTGATTTGTGCAACAGGTATCAGTTGCCTCCGAAAGTGTCGAAGTTGATTTTATGCGCAGCACGTAACAGTCGCGTATGGGTGGGATAGTCATCGTAACCAATTCAATGGCCCTAGTAAGAGAAAAGGAAATAAAAAGTCCAAATATTTGACTTAAGCAACAGGCGTCGTCTGCTACGGAATGTGCCGTAAGTCGATTTTTCATGTTTTCGGGGGCGCGTAACTGGCACACGAGTCAGTGGTCAACGTAACTGGCTTTCTCGTCACTGTATGAAGGGATTAAAAAAATAATAATAATAAAAATTTTGTTCCCTTTGCTTGATTTATGCAATTGGAAGCAGTTGTTACTGAAAGAGTTTTCTGTCTTTTTTAGCCACTTGTGACACTATTTTCTGGGATTTCTACACTATACATTGATCATCTTAGCTTATTTAAAGTATCAATGGGTAGCATGCCTGAGTTAGTAACCAATTCAATGGCCCTAGTAATAGGAAAGGAAAAATAAAAAAATCCCTATATTTGACTTAAGCAACAAGTGTCGTCTGCTACGGAACGTGCCGCAAGTCGATTTTTCATGTTTTCGTGGGTGCGTAACTGGCACCTACATGTATGGGATGGTAGTCAACGTAACTGGGTTTCTTGTCACGGTATAAAGAGATTGAAAAAAAAAAAGGAAAATTTAGTTCCCTTTGCTTTATTTATGCAATATGAAGGAGTTTTATTTATGAAATAGGAAGGAGTTGCTACTGAGAGTTTTCAGTCTTTTTTTAGCCACTTGTGATATTTTTTGGAAGGTGGGGGGGTTTCTACACTGTACTTTGATCATCTTCAAAGTATCAATGTACAGCATGGCATGAATTAGAAAAGCAAATCGAATCAAGGGATCAGGGGAAGCTACTCTTGCACTTTTGCGAGGTGCTTGAAAAGACCAAAACAAGGTCTTCTGCCACCCTGTTTTCTTAAATTTGCACCCATTGTCAGTGAAATCTGGCATGTGTGGATGGTGCAGGCATGGCAGTTTGCCAAGGACTGCCTAAAAGCTTTCAAAGAAGACTTAAAATCCACTTTTATGCCGATTTTTGCTCACTGTTTTCTATCAATATTTTCGGGCGCCATTTCAAATGGCTCAAAGCTTTGTGATTGGCTGATCCTGGGGGTGTGTCTGCGATTTGATTGGCTGATTGGGCCCAATTCTGAATTTCTCAGAGCTTTTCTGATTGGATAATTTGAAGACAGAGCTGAGATTTGATTGGCTGATTGGACGCCATTCTGATTTTCTAAAAGCTTTCTTGATTGGATGATTTCAGGGAGGGCTGAGATTTGATTGGCTGTTCAGAAGGGGGGATGTTTGTATATTTATGCTAATTTTTCGGGTCATTTCAGCCTATTCTATGGCAAAGAGGGATCAGACACCTGCACCAAGACCCCTTTTTCCAGAGTCTGAATCCTTAACTCTGCCATTTTATCTATTTTATCTATTTTAATTATTAGTTATTCTTACATCTTATTGTATTTTATTGGCCTATTTTTCGGGTCATTTCAGCCTATTCTATGGTCAAGAGGGATCAGACACCTGCACCAAGACCCCTTTTTTCAGAGTTTGAATCCTCAACTTTGCCATTCTATTTTCTTTTATCTATTTTAATTATTAGTTATTCTTACATCTTATTGTATTTTATTGGCCTATTTCTAAATTCTTCAAACAAGAAAATGTTTTGTGGGAAAAGTTTATGCAACAGCAACTGGTTGCTTCTTTTTTAATTTTATATTTTTGCGCAGCGGTTAAACATAAAATTGAATCATGACTCACGCAGTCACCAAAACTGTTCCAATGTTTTGGTGACCCTGGTAAAGAAAACAGGGAAAAGTTTGGTTTACCTTTCTTTGATTTGTGCAACAGGTATCAGTTGCCTCCGAAAGTGTCGAAGTTGATTTTATGCGCAGCACGTAACAGTCGCGTATGGGTGGGATAGTCATCGTAACCAATTCAATGGCCCTAGTAAGAGAAAAGGAAATAAAAAAAGTCCAAATATTTGACTTAAGCAACAGGCGTCGTCTGCTACGGAATGTGCCGTAAGTCGATTTTTCATGTTTTCGGGGGCGCATAACTGGCACACGAGTCAGTGGTCAACGTAACTGGCTTTCTCGTCACTGTATGAAGGGATTAAAAAAATAATAATAATAAAAATTTTGTTCCCTTTGCTTGATTTATGCAATTGGAAGCAGTTGTTACTGAAAGAGTTTTCTGTCTTTTTTAGCCACTTGTGACACTATTTTCTGGGATTTCTACACTATACATTGATCATCTTAGCTTATTTAAAGTATCAATGGGTAGCATGCCTGAGTTAGTAACCAATTCAATGGCCCTAGTAATAGGAAAGGAAAAATAAAAAAATCCCTATATTTGACTTAAGCAACAAGTGTCGTCTGCTATGGAACGTGCCGCAAGTCGATTTTTCATGTTTTTGTGGGTGCGTAACTGGCACCTACATGTATGGGATGGTAGTCAACGTAACTGGGTTTCTTGTCACGGTATAAAGAGATTGAAAAAAAAAAAGGAAAATTTAGTTCCCTTTGCTTTATTTATGCAATATGAAGGAGTTTTATTTATGAAATAGGAAGGAGTTGCTACTGAGAGTTTTCAGTCTTTTTTTAGCCACTTGTGATATTTTTTGGAAGGTGGGGGGGTTTCTACACTGTACTTTGATCATCTTCAAAGTATCAATGTACAGCATGGCATGAATTAGAAAAGCAAATCGAATCAAGGGATCAGGGGAAGCTACTCTTGCACTTTTGCGAGGTGCTTGAAAAGACCAAAACAAGGTCTTCTGCCACCCTGTTTTCTTAAATTTGCACCCATTGTCAGTGAAATCTGGCATGTGTGGATGGTGCAGGCATGGCAGTTTGCCAAGGACTGCCTAAAAGCTTTCAAAGAAGACTTAAAATCCACTTTTATGCCGATTTTTGCTCACTGTTTTCTATCAATATTTTCGGGCGCCATTTCAAATGGCTCAAAGCTTTGTGATTGGCTGATCCTGGGGGTGTGTCTGCGATTTGATTGGCTGATTGGGCCCAATTCTGAATTTCTCAGAGCTTTTCTGATTGGATAATTTGAAGACAGAGCTGAGATTTGATTGGCTGATTGGACGCCATTCTGATTTTCTAAAAGCTTTCTTGATTGGATGATTTCAGGGAGGGCTGAGATTTGATTGGCTGTTCAGAAGGGGGGATGTTTGTATATTTATGCTAATTTTTCGGGTCATTTCAGCCTATTCTATGGCAAAGAGGGATCAGACACCTGCACCAAGACCCCTTTTTCCAGAGTCTGAATCCTTAACTCTGCCATTTTATCTATTTTATCTATTTTAATTATTAGTTATTCTTACATCTTATTGTATTTTATTGGCCTATTTTTCGGGTCATTTCAGCCTATTCTATGGTCAAGAGGGATCAGACACCTGCACCAAGACCCCTTTTTTCAGAGTTTGAATCCTCAACTTTGCCATTCTATTTTCTTTTATCTATTTTAATTATTAGTTATTCTTACATCTTATTGTATTTTATTGGCCTATTTCTAAATTCTTTAAACAAGAAAATGTTTTGTGGGAAAAGTTTATGCAACAGCAACTGGTTGCTTCTTTTTTAATTTTATATTTTTGCGCAGCGGTTAAACATAAAATTGAATCATGACTCACGCAGTCACCAAAACTGTTCCAATGTTTTGGTGACCCTGGTAAAGAAAACAGGGAAAAGTTTGGTTTACCTTTCTTTGATTTGTGCAACAGGTATCAGTTGCCTCCGAAAGTGTCGAAGTTGATTTTATGCGCAGCACGTAACAGTCGCGTATGGGTGGGATAGTCATCGTAACCAATTCAATGGCCCTAGTAAGAGAAAAGGAAATAAAAAAAGTCCAAATATTTGACTTAAGCAACAGGCGTCGTCTGCTACGGAATGTGCCGTAAGTCGATTTTTCATGTTTTCGGGGGCGCGTAACTGGCACACGAGTCAGTGGTCAACGTAACTGGCTTTCTCGTCACTGTATGAAGGGATTAAAAAAATAATAATAATAAAAATTTTGTTCCCTTTGCTTGATTTATGCAATTGGAAGCAGTTGTTACTGAAAGAGTTTTCTGTCTTTTTTAGCCACTTGTGACACTATTTTCTGGGATTTCTACACTATACATTGATCATCTTAGCTTATTTAAAGTATCAATGGGTAGCATGCCTGAGTTAGTAACCAATTCAATGGCCCTAGTAATAGGAAAGGAAAAATAAAAAAATCCCTATATTTGACTTAAGCAACAAGTGTCGTCTGCTACGGAACGTGCCGCAAGTCGATTTTTCATGTTTTCGTGGGTGCGTAACTGGCACCTACATGTATGGGATGGTAGTCAACGTAACTGGGTTTCTTGTCACGGTATAAAGAGATTGAAAAAAAAAAAGGAAAATTTAGTTCCCTTTGCTTTATTTATGCAATATGAAGGAGTTTTATTTATGAAATAGGAAGGAGTTGCTACTGAGAGTTTTCAGTCTTTTTTTAGCCACTTGTGATATTTTTTGGAAGGTGGGGGGGTTTCTACACTGTACTTTGATCATCTTCAAAGTATCAATGTACAGCATGGCATGAATTAGAAAAGCAAATCGAATCAAGGGATCAGGGGAAGCTACTCTTGCACTTTTGCGAGGTGCTTGAAAAGACCAAAACAAGGTCTTCTGCCACCCTGTTTTCTTAAATTTGCACCCATTGTCAGTGAAATCTGGCATGTGTGGATGGTGCAGGCATGGCAGTTTGCCAAGGACTGCCTAAAAGCTTTCAAAGAAGACTTAAAATCCACTTTTATGCCGATTTTTGCTCACTGTTTTCTATCAATATTTTCGGGCGCCATTTCAAATGGCTCAAAGCTTTGTGATTGGCTGATCCTGGGGGTGTGTCTGCGATTTGATTGGCTGATTGGGCCCAATTCTGAATTTCTCAGAGCTTTTCTGATTGGATAATTTGAAGACAGAGCTGAGATTTGATTGGCTGATTGGACGCCATTCTGATTTTCTAAAAGCTTTCTTGATTGGATGATTTCAGGGAGGGCTGAGATTTGATTGGCTGTTCAGAAGGGGGGATGTTTGTATATTTATGCTAATTTTTCGGGTCATTTCAGCCTATTCTATGGCAAAGAGGGATCAGACACCTGCACCAAGACCCCTTTTTCCAGAGTCTGAATCCTTAACTCTGCCATTTTATCTATTTTATCTATTTTAATTATTAGTTATTCTTACATCTTATTGTATTTTATTGGCCTATTTTTCGGGTCATTTCAGCCTATTCTATGGTCAAGAGGGATCAGACACCTGCACCAAGACCCCTTTTTTCAGAGTTTGAATCCTCAACTTTGCCATTCTATTTTCTTTTATCTATTTTAATTATTAGTTATTCTTACATCTTATTGTATTTTATTGGCCTATTTCTAAATTCTTCAAACAAGAAAATGTTTTGTGGGAAAAGTTTATGCAACAGCAATTGGTTGCTTCTTTTTTAATTTTATATTTTTGCGCAGCGGTTAAACATAAAATTGACTCATGACTCACGCAGTCACCAAAACTGTTCCAATGTTTTGGTGACCCTGGTAAAGAAAACAGGGAAAAGTTTGGTTTACCTTTCTTTGATTTGTGCAACAGGTATCAGTTGCCTCCGAAAGTGTCGAAGTTGATTTTATGCGCAGCACGTAACAGTCGCGTATGGGTGGGATAGTCATCGTAACCAATTCAATGGCCCTAGTAAGAGAAAAGGAAATAAAAAGTCCAAATATTTGACTTAAGCAACAGGCGTCGTCTGCTACGGAATGTGCCGTAAGTCGATTTTTCATGTTTTCGGGGGCGCGTAACTGGCACACGAGTCAGTGGTCAACGTAACTGGCTTTCTCGTCACTGTATGAAGGGATTAAAAAAATAATAATAATAAAAATTTTGTTCCCTTTGCTTGATTTATGCAATTGGAAGCAGTTGTTACTGAAAGAGTTTTCTGTCTTTTTTAGCCACTTGTGACACTATTTTCTGGGATTTCTACACTATACATTGATCATCTTAGCTTATTTAAAGTATCAATGGGTAGCATGCCTGAGTTAGTAACCAATTCAATGGCCCTAGTAATAGGAAAGGAAAAATAAAAAAATCCCTATATTTGACTTAAGCAACAAGTGTCGTCTGCTACGGAACGTGCCGCAAGTTGATTTTTCATGTTTTCGTGGGTGCGTAACTGGCACCTACATGTATGGGATGGTAGTCAACGTAACTGGGTTTCTTGTCACGGTATAAAGAGATTGAAAAAAAAAAAGGAAAATTTAGTTCCCTTTGCTTTATTTATGCAATATGAAGGAGTTTTATTTATGAAATAGGAAGGAGTTGCTACTGAGAGTTTTCAGTCTTTTTTTAGCCACTTGTGACATTTTTTGGAAGGTGGGGGGGTTTCTACACTGTACTTTGATCATCTTCAAAGTATCAATGTACAGCATGGCATGAATTAGAAAAGCAAATCGAATCAAGGGATCAGGGGAAGCTACTCTTGGACTCTTGCGAGGTGCTTGAAAAGACCAAAACAAGGTCTTCTGCCACCCTGTTTTCTTAAATTTGCGCCCATTGTCAGTGAAATCTGGCATGTGTGGATGGTGCAGGCATGGCAGTTTGCCAAGGACTGCCTAAAAGCTTTCAAAGAAGACTTAAAATCCACTTTTATGCCGATTTTTGCTCACTGTTTTCTATCGATATTTTCGGGCGCCATTTCAAATGGCTCAAAGCTTTGTGATTGGCTGATCCTGGGGGTGTGTCTGCGATTTGATTGGCTGATTGGGCCCAATTCTGAATTTCTCAGAGCTTTTCTGATTGGATAATTTGAAGACAGAGCTGAGATTTGATTGGCTGATTGGACGCCATTCTGATTTTCTAAAAGCTTTCTTGATTGGATGATTTCAGGGAGGGCTGAGATTTGATTGGCTGTTCAGAAGGGGGGATGTTTGTATATTTATGCTAATTTTTCGGGTCATTTCAGCCTATTCTATGGCAAAGAGGGATCAGACACCTGCACCAAGACCCCTTTTTCCAGAGTCTGAATCCTTAACTCTGCCATTTTATCTATTTTATCTATTTTATTTATTAGTTATTCTTACATCTTATTGTATTTTATTGGCCTATTTTTCGGGTCATTTCAGCCTATTCTATGGTCAAGAGGGATCAGACACCTGCACCAAGACCCCTTTTTTCAGAGTTTGAATCCTCAACTTTGCCATTCTATTTTCTTTTATCTATTTTAATTATTAGTTATTCTTACATCTTATTGTATTTTATTGGCCTATTTCTAAATTCTTCAAACAAGAAAATGTTTTGTGGGAAAAGTTTATGCAACAGCAACTGGTTGCTTCTTTTTTAATTTTATATTTTTGCGCAGCGGTTAAACATAAAATTGACTCATGACTCACGCAGTCACCAAAACTGTTCCAATGTTTTGGTGACCCTGGTAAAGAAAACAGGGAAAAGTTTGGTTTACCTTTCTTTGATTTGTGCAACAGGTATCAGTTGCCTCCGAAAGTGTCGAAGTTGATTTTATGCGCAGCACGTAACAGTCGCGTATGGGTGGGATAGTCATCGTAACCAATTCAATGGCCCTAGTAAGAGAAAAGGAAATAAAAAAAGTCCAAATATTTGACTTAAGCAACAGGCGTCGTCTGCTACGGAATGTGCCGTAAGTCGATTTTTCATGTTTTCGGGGGCGCATAACTGGCACACGAGTCAGTGGTCAACGTAACTGGCTTTCTCGTCACTGTATGAAGGGATTAAAAAAATAATAATAATAAAAATTTTGTTCCCTTTGCTTGATTTATGCAATTGGAAGCAGTTGTTACTGAAAGAGTTTTCTGTCTTTTTTAGCCACTTGTGACACTATTTTCTGGGATTTCTACACTATACATTGATCATCTTAGCTTATTTAAAGTATCAATGGGTAGCATGCCTGAGTTAGTAACCAATTCAATGGCCCTAGTAATAGGAAAGGAAAAATAAAAAAATCCCTATATTTGACTTAAGCAACAAGTGTCGTCTGCTATGGAACGTGCCGCAAGTCGATTTTTCGTGTTTTTGTGGGTGCGTAACTGGCACCTACATGTATGGGATGGTAGTCAACGTAACTGGGTTTCTTGTCACGGTATAAAGAGATTGAAAAAAAAAAAAGGAAAATTTAGTTCCCTTTGCTTTATTTATGCAATATGAAGGAGTTTTATTTATGAAATAGGAAGGAGTTGCTACTGAGAGTTTTCAGTCTTTTTTTAGCCACTTGTGACATTTTTTGGAAGGTGGGGGGGTTTCTACACTGTACTTTGATCATCTTCAAAGTATCAATGTACAGCATGGCATGAATTAGAAAAGCAAATCGAATCAAGGGATCAGGGGAAGCTACTCTTGCACTCTTGCGAGGTGCTTGAAAAGACCAAAACAAGGTCTTCTGCCACCCTGTTTTCTTAAATTTGCGCCCATTGTCAGTGAAATCTGGCATGTGTGGATGGTGCAGGCATGGCAGTTTGCCAAGGACTGCCTAAAAGCTTTCAAAGAAGACTTAAAATCCACTTTTATGCCGATTTTTGCTCACTGTTTTCTATCGATATTTTCGGGCGCCATTTCAAATGGCTCAAAGCTTTGTGATTGGCTGATCCTGGGGGTGTGTCTGCGATTTGATTGGCTGATTGGGCCCAATTCTGAATTTCTCAGAGCTTTTCTGATTGGATAATTTGAAGACAGAGCTGAGATTTGATTGGCTGATTGGACGCCATTCTGATTTTCTAAAAGCTTTCTTGATTGGATGATTTCAGGGAGGGCTGAGATTTGATTGGCTGTTCAGAAGGGGGGATGTTTGTATATTTATGCTAATTTTTCGGGTCATTTCAGCCTATTCTATGGCAAAGAGGGATCAGACACCTGCACCAAGACCCCTTTTTCCAGAGTCTGAATCCTTAACTCTGCCATTTTATCTATTTTATCTATTTTAATTATTAGTTATTCTTACATCTTATTGTATTTTATTGGCCTATTTTTCGGGTCATTTCAGCCTATTCTATGGTCAAGAGGGATCAGACACCTGCACCAAGACCCCTTTTTTCAGAGTTTGAATCCTCAACTTTGCCATTCTATTTTCTTTTATCTATTTTAATTATTAGTTATTCTTACATCTTATTGTATTTTATTGGCCTATTTCTAAATTCTTCAAACAAGAAAATGTTTTGTGGGAAAAGTTTATGCAACAGCAATTGGTTGCTTCTTTTTTAATTTTATATTTTTGCGCAGCGGTTAAACATAAAATTGACTCATGACTCACGCAGTCACCAAAACTGTTCCAATGTTTTGGTGACCCTGGTAAAGAAAACAGGGAAAAGTTTGGTTTACCTTTCTTTGATTTGTGCAACAGGTATCAGTTGCCTCCGAAAGTGTCGAAGTTGATTTTATGCGCAGCACGTAACAGTCGCGTATGGGTGGGATAGTCATTGTAACCAATTCAATGGCCCTAGTAAGAGAAAAGGAAATAAAAAAAGTCCAAATATTTGACTTAAGCAACAGGCGTCGTCTGCTACGGAATGTGCCGTAAGTCGATTTTTCATGTTTTCGGGGGCGCGTAACTGGCACACGAGTCAGTGGTCAACGTAACTGGCTTTCTCATCACTGTATGAAGGGATTAAAAAAATAATAATAATAAAAATTTTGTTCCCTTTGCTTGATTTATGCAATTGGAAGCAATTGGCCCTAGTAATAGGAAAGGAAAAATAAAAAAATCCCTATATTTGACTTAAGCAACAAGTGTCGTCTGCTACGGAACGTGCCGCAAGTTGATTTTTCATGTTTTCGTGGGTGCGTAACTGGCACCTACATGTATGGGATGGTAGTCAACGTAACTGGGTTTCTTGTCACGGTATAAAGAGATTGAAAAAAAAAAAGGAAAATTTAGTTCCCTTTGCTTTATTTATGCAATATGAAGGAGTTTTATTTATGAAATAGGAAGGAGTTGCTACTGAGAGTTTTCAGTCTTTTTTTAGCCACTTGTGATATTTTTTGGAAGGTGGGGGGGTTTCTACACTGTACTTTGATCATCTTCAAAGTATCAATGTACAGCATGGCATGAATTAGAAAAGCAAATCGAATCAAGGGATCAGGGGAAGCTACTCTTGCACTCTTGCGAGGTGCTTGAAAAGACCAAAACAAGGTCTTCTGCCACCCTGTTTTCTTAAATTTGCGCCCATTGTCAGTGAAATCTGGCATGTGTGGATGGTGCAGGCATGGCAGTTTGCCAAGGACTGCCTAAAAGCTTTCAAAGAAGACTTAAAATCCACTTTTATGCCGATTTTTGCTCACTGTTTTCTATCGATATTTTCGGGCGCCATTTCAAATGGCTCAAAGCTTTGTGATTGGCTGATCCTGGGGGTGTGTCTGCGATTTGATTGGCTGATTGGGCCCAATTCTGAATTTCTCAGAGCTTTTCTGATTGGATAATTTGAAGACAGAGCTGAGATTTGATTGGCTGATTGGACGCCATTCTGATTTTCTAAAAGCTTTCTTGATTGGATGATTTCAGGGAGGGCTGAGATTTGATTGGCTGTTCAGAAGGGGGGATGTTTGTATATTTATGCTAATTTTTCGGGTCATTTCAGCCTATTCTATGGCAAAGAGGGATCAGACACCTGCACCAAGACCCCTTTTTCCAGAGTCTGAATCCTTAACTCTGCCATTTTATCTATTTTATCTATTTTAATTATTAGTTATTCTTACATCTTATTGTATTTTATTGGCCTATTTTTCGGGTCATTTCAGCCTATTCTATGGTCAAGAGGGATCAGACACCTGCACCAAGACCCCTTTTTTCAGAGTTTGAATCCTCAACTTTGCCATTCTATTTTCTTTTATCTATTTTAATTATTAGTTATTCTTACATCTTATTGTATTTTATTGGCCTATTTCTAAATTCTTCAAACAAGAAAATGTTTTGTGGGAAAAGTTTATGCAACAGCAATTGGTTGCTTCTTTTTTAATTTTATATTTTTGCGCAGCGGTTAAACATAAAATTGACTCATGACTCACGCAGTCACCAAAACTGTTCCAATGTTTTGGTGACCCTGGTAAAGAAAACAGGGAAAAGTTTGGTTTACCTTTCTTTGATTTGTGCAACAGGTATCAGTTGCCTCCGAAAGTGTCGAAGTTGATTTTATGCGCAGCACGTAACAGTCGCGTATGGGTGGGATAGTCATTGTAACCAATTCAATGGCCCTAGTAAGAGAAAAGGAAATAAAAAAAGTCCAAATATTTGACTTAAGCAACAGGCGTCGTCTGCTACGGAATGTGCCGTAAGTCGATTTTTCATGTTTTCGGGGGCGCGTAACTGGCACACGAGTCAGTGGTCAACGTAACTGGCTTTCTCATCACTGTATGAAGGGATTAAAAAAATAATAATAATAAAAATTTTGTTCCCTTTGCTTGATTTATGCAATTGGAAGCAGTTGTTACTGAAAGAGTTTTCTGTCTTTTTTAGCCACTTGTGACACTATTTTCTGGGATTTCTACACTATACATTGATCATCTTAGCTTATTTAAAGTATCAATGGGTAGCATGCCTGAGTTAGTAACCAGTTCAATGGCCCTAGTAATAGGAAAGGAAAAATAAAAAAATCCCTATATTTGACTTAAGCAACAAGTGTCGTCTGCTACGGAACGTGCCGCAAGTTGATTTTTCATGTTTTCGTGGGTGCGTAACTGGCACCTACATGTATGGGATGGTAGTCAACGTAACTGGGTTTCTTGTCACGGTATAAAGAGATTGAAAAAAAAAAAGGAAAATTTAGTTCCCTTTGCTTTATTTATGCAATATGAAGGAGTTTTATTTATGAAATAGGAAGGAGTTGCTACTGAGAGTTTTCAGTCTTTTTTTAGCCACTTGTGACATTTTTTGGAAGGTGGGGGGGTTTCTACACTGTACTTTGATCATCTTCAAAGTATCAATGTACAGCATGGCATGAATTAGAAAAGCAAATCGAATCAAGGGATCAGGGGAAGCTACTCTTGCACTCTTGCGAGGTGCTTGAAAAGACCAAAACAAGGTCTTCTGCCACCCTGTTTTCTTAAATTTGCGCCCATTGTCAGTGAAATCTGGCATGTGTGGATGGTGCAGGCATGGCAGTTTGCCAAGGACTGCCTAAAAGCTTTCAAAGAAGACTTAAAATCCACTTTTATGCCGATTTTTGCTCACTGTTTTCTATCGATATTTTCGGGCGCCATTTCAAATGGCTCAAAGCTTTGTGATTGGCTGATCCTGGGGGTGTGTCTGCTATTTGATTGGCTGATTGGGCCCAATTCTGAATTTCTCAGAGCTTTTCTGATTGGATAATTTGAAGACAGAGCTGAGATTTGATTGGCTGATTGGACGCCATTCTGATTTTCTAAAAGCTTTCTTGATTGGATGATTTCAGGGAGGGCTGAGATTTGATTGGCTGTTCAGAAGGGGGGATGTTTGTATATTTATGCTAATTTTTCGGGTCATTTCAGCCTATTCTATGGCAAAGAGGGATCAGACACCTGCACCAAGACCCCTTTTTCCAGAGTCTGAATCCTTAACTCTGCCATTTTATCTATTTTATCTGTTTTAATTATTAGTTATTCTTACATCTTATTGTATTTTATTGGCCTATTTTTCGGGTCATTTCAGCCTATTCTATGGTCAAGAGGGATCAGACACCTGCACCAAGACCCCTTTTTTCAGAGTTTGAATCCTCAACTTTGCCATTCTATTTTCTTTTATCTATTTTAATTATTAATTATTCTTACATCTTATTGTATTTTATTGGCCTATTTCTAAATTCTTCAAACAAAAAAATGTTTTGTGGGAAAAGTTTATGCAACAGCAACTGGTTGCTTCTTTTTTAATTTTATATTTTTGCGCAGCGGTTAAACATAAAATTGACTCATGACTCACGCAGTCACCAAAACTGTTCCAATGTTTTGGTGACCCTGGTAAAGAAAACAGGGAAAAGTTTGGTTTACCTTTCTTTGATTTGTGCAACAGGTATCAGTTGCCTCCGAAAGTGTCGAAGTTGATTTTATGCGCAGCACGTAACAGTCGCGTATGGGTGGGATAGTCATCGTAACCAATTCAATGGCCCTAGTAAGAGAAAAGGAAATAAAAAAAGTCCAAATATTTGACTTAAGCAACAGGCGTCGTCTGCTACGGAATGTGCCGTAAGTCGATTTTTCATGTTTTCGGGGGCGCGTAACTGGCACACGAGTCAGTGGTCAACGTAACTGGCTTTCTCGTCACTGTATGAAGGGATTAAAAAAATAATGATAATAAAAATTTTGTTCCCTTTGCTTGATTTATGCAATTGGAAGCAGTTGTTACTGAAAGAGTTTTCTGTCTTTTTTAGCCACTTGTGACACTATTTTCTGGGATTTCTACACTATACATTGATCATCTTAGCTTATTTAAAGTATCAATGGGTAGCATGCCTGAGTTAGTAACCAATTCAATGGCCCTAGTAATAGGAAAGGAAAAATAAAAAAATCCCTATATTTGACTTAAGCAACAAGTGTCGTCTGCTACGGAACGTGCCGCAAGTCGATTTTTCATGTTTTCGTGGGTGCGTAACTGGCACCTACACGTATGGGATGGTAGTCAACGTAACTGGGTTTCTTGTCACGGTATAAAGAGATTGAAAAAAAAAAAGGAAAATTTAGTTCCCTTTGCTTTATTTATGCAATATGAAGGAGTTTTATTTATGAAATAGGAAGGAGTTGCTACTGAGAGTTTTCAGTCTGTTTTTAGCCACTTGTGACATGTTTTGGGAGGGGGGGGTTTCTACACTGTACTTTGATCATCTTCAAAGTATCAATGTACAGCATGGCATGAATTAGAAAAGCAAATCGAATCAAGGGATCAGGGGAAGCTACTCTTGCACTCTTGCGAGGTGCTTGAAAAGACCAAAACAAGGTCTTCTGCCACCCTGTTTTCTTAAATTTGCGCCCATTGTCAGTGAAATCTGGCATGTGTGGATGGTGCAGGCATGGCAGTTTGCCAAGGACTGCCTAAAAGCTTTCAAAGAAGACTTAAAATCCACTTTTATGCCGATTTTTGCTCACTGTTTTCTATCGATATTTTCGGGCGCCATTTCAAATGGCTCAAAGCTTTGTGATTGGCTGATCCTGGGGGTGTGTCTGCGATTTGATTGGCTGATTGGGCCCAATTCTGAATTTCTCAGAGCTTTTCTGATTGGATAATTTGAAGACAGAGCTGAGATTTGATTGGCTGATTGGACTCCATTCTGATTTTCTAAAAGCTTTCTTGATTGGATGATTTCAGGGAGGGCCGAGATTTGATTGGCTGTTCAGAAGGGGGGATGTTTGTATATTTATGCTAATTTTTCGGGTCATTTCAGCCTATTCTATGGCAAAGAGGGATCAGACACCTGCACCAAGACCCCTTTTTCCAGAGTCTGAATCCTTAACTCTGCCATTTTATCTATTTCATCTATTTTAATTATTAGTTATTCTTACATCTTATTGTATTTTATTGGCCTATTTTTCGGGTCATTTCAGCCTATTCTATGGTCAAGAGGGATCAGACACCTGCACCAAGACCCCTTTTTTCAGAGTTTGAATCCTCAACTTTGCCATTCTATTTTCTTTTATCTATTTTAATTATAAGTTATTCTTACATCTTATTGTATTTTATTGGCCTATTTATAAATTCTTCAAACAAGAAAATGTTTTGTGGGAAAAGTTTATGCAACAGCAACTGGTTGCTTCTTTTTTAATTTTATATTTTTGCGAAGAGGTTAAACATAAAATTGACACATGACTCACGCAGTCACCAAAACTGTTCCAATGTTTTGGTGACCCTGGTAAAGAAAACAGGGAAAAGTTTGGTTTACCTTTCTTTGATTTGTGCAACAGGTATCAGTTGCCTCCGAAAGTGTCGAAGTTGATTTTATGCGCAGCACGTAACAGTCGCGTATGGGTGGGATAGTCATCGTAACCAATTCAATGGCCCTAGTAAGAGAAAAGGAAATAAAAAAAGTCCAAATATTTGACTTAAGCAACAGGCGTCGTCTGCTACGGAATGTGCCGTAAGTCGATTTTTCATGTTTTCGGGGGCGGGTAACTGGCACACGAGTCAGTGGTCAATGTAACTGGCTTTCTCGTCACTGTATGAAGGGATTAAAAAAATAATAATAATAAAAATTTTGTTCCCTTTGCTTGATTTATGCAATTGGAAGCAGTTGTTACTGAAAGAGTTTTCTGTCTTTTTTAGCCACTTGTGACACTATTTTCTGGGATTTCTACACTATACATTGATCATCTTAGCTTATTTAAAGTATCAATGGGTAGCATGCCTGAGTTAGTAACCAATTCAATGGCCCTAGTAATAGGAAAGGAAAAATAAAAAAATCCCTATTTTTGACTTAAGCAACAAGTGTCGTCTGCTACGGAACGTGCCGCAAGTCGATTTTTCATGTTTTCGTGGGTGCGTAACTGGCACCTACATGTATGGGATGGTAGTCAACGTAACTGGGTTTCTTGTCACGGTATAAAGAGATTGAAAAAAAAAAAGGAAAATTTAGTTCCCTTTGCTTTATTTATGCAATATGAAGGAGTTTTATTTATGAAATAGGAAGGAGTTGCTACTGAGAGTTTTCAATCTTTTTTTAGCCACTTGTGACATTTTTTGGGAGGGGGGGGTTTCTACACTGTACTTTGATCATCTTCAAAGTATCAATGTACAGCATGGCATGAATTAGAAAAGCAAATCGAATCAAGGGATCAGGGGAAGCTACTCTTGCACTCTTGCGAGGTGCTTGAAAAGACCAAAACAAGGTCTTCTGCCACCCTGTTTTCTTAAATTTGCGCCCATTGTCAGTGAAATCTGGCATGTGTGGATGGTGCAGGCATGGCAGTTTGCCAAGGACTGCCTAAAAGCTTTCAAAGAAGACTTAAAATCCACTTTTATGCCGATTTTTGCTCACTGTTTTCTATCGATATTTTCGGGCGCCATTTCAAATGGCTCAAAGCTTTGTGATTGGCTGATCCTGGGGGTGTGTCTGCGATTTGATTGGCTGATTGGGCCCAATTCTGAATTTCTCAGAGCTTTTCTGATTGGATAATTTGAAGACAGAGCTGAGATTTGATTGGCTGATTGGACGCCATTCTGATTTTCTAAAAGCTTTCTTGATTGGATGATTTCAGGGAGGGCTGAGATTTGATTGGCTGTTCAGAAGGGGGGATGTTTGTATATTTATGCTAATTTTTCGGGTCATTTCAGCCTATTCTATGGCAAAGAGGGATCAGACACCTGCACCAAGACCCCTTTTTCCAGAGTCTGAATCCTTAACTCTGCCATTTTATCTATTTTATCTATTTTAATTATTAGTTATTCTTACATCTTATTGTATTTTATTGGCCTATTTTTCGGGTCATTTCAGCCTATTCTATGGTCAAGAGGGATCAGACACCTGCACCAAGACCCCTTTTTTCAGAGTTTGAATCCTCAACTTTGCCATTCTATTTTCTTTTATCTATTTTAATTATTAGTTATTCTTACATCTTATTGTATTTTATTGGCCTATTTATAAATTCTTCAAACAAGAAAATGTTTTGTGGGAAAAGTTTATGCAACAGCAACTGGTTGCTTCTTTTTTAATTTTATATTTTTGCGCAGCGGTTAAACATAAAATTGACTCATGACTCACGCAGTCACCAAAACTGTTCCAATGTTTTGGTGACCCTGGTAAAGAAAACAGGGAAAAGTTTGGTTTACCTTTCTTTGATTTGTGCAACAGGTATCAGTTGCCTCCGAAAGTGTCGAAGTTGATTTTATGCGCAGCACGTAACAGTCGCGTATGGGTGGGATAGTCATCGTAACCAATTCAATGGCCCTAGTAAGAGAAAAGGAAATAAAAAAAGTCCAAATATTTGACTTAAGCAACAGGCGTCGTCTGCTACGGAATGTGCCGTAAGTCGATTTTTCATGTTTTCGGGGGCGCGTAACTGGCACACGAGTCAGTGGTCAACGTAACTGGCTTTCTCGTCACTGTATGAAGGGATTAAAAAAATAATGATAATAAAAATTTTGTTCCCTTTGCTTGATTTATGCAATTGGAAGCAGTTGTTACTGAAAGAGTTTTCTGTCTTTTTTAGCCACTTGTGACACTATTTTCTGGGATTTCTACACTATACATTGATCATCTTAGCTTATTTAAAGTATCAATGGGTAGCATGCCTGAGTTAGTAACCAATTCAATGGCCCTAGTAATAGGAAAGGAAAAATAAAAAAATCCCTATTTTTGACTTAAGCAACAAGTGTCGTCTGCTACGGAACGTGCCGCAAGTCGATTTTTCATGTTTTCGTGGGTGCGTAACTGGCACCTACATGTATGGGATGGTAGTCAACGTAACTGGGTTTCTTGTCACGGTATAAAGAGATTGAAAAAAAAAAAGGAAAATTTAGTTCCCTTTGCTTTATTTATGCAATATGAAGGAGTTTTATTTATGAAATAGGAAGGAGTTGCTACTGAGAGTTTTCAATCTTTTTTTAGCCACTTGTGACATTTTTTGGGAGGGGGGGTTTCTACACTGTACTTTGATCATCTTCAAAGTATCAATGTACAGCATGGCATGAATTAGAAAAGCAAATCGAATCAAGGGATCAGGGGAAGCTACTCTTGCACTCTTGCGAGGTGCTTGAAAAGACCAAAACAAGGTCTTCTGCCACCCTGTTTTCTTAAATTTGCGCCCATTGTCAGTGAAATCTGGCATGTGTGGATGGTGCAGGCATGGCAGTTTGCCAAGGACTGCCTAAAAGCTTTCAAAGAAGACTTAAAATCCACTTTTATGCCGATTTTTGCTCACTGTTTTCTATCGATATTTTCGGGCGCCATTTCAAATGGCTCAAAGCTTTGTGATTGGCTGATCCTGGGGGTGTGTCTGCGATTTGATTGGCTGATTGGGCCCAATTCTGAATTTCTCAGAGCTTTTCTGATTGGATAATTTGAAGACAGAGCTGAGATTTGATTGGCTGATTGGACGCCATTCTGATTTTCTAAAAGCTTTCTTGATTGGATGATTTCAGGGAGGGCTGAGATTTGATTGGCTGTTCAGAAGGGGGGATGTTTGTATATTTATGCTAATTTTTCGGGTCATTTCAGCCTATTCTATGGCAAAGAGGGATCAGACACCTGCACCAAGACCCCTTTTTCCAGAGTCTGAATCCTTAACTCTGCCATTTTATCTATTTTATCTATTTTAATTATTAGTTATTCTTACATCTTATTGTATTTTATTGGCCTATTTTTCGGGTCATTTCAGCCTATTCTATGGTCAAGAGGGATCAGACACCTGCACCAAGACCCCTTTTTTCAGAGTTTGAATCCTCAACTTTGCCATTCTATTTTCTTTTATCTATTTTAATTATTAGTTATTCTTACATCTTATTGTATTTTATTGGCCTATTTATAAATTCTTCAAACAAGAAAATGTTTTGTGGGAAAAGTTTATGCAACAGCAACTGGTTGCTTCTTTTTTAATTTTATATTTTTGCGCAGCGGTTAAACATAAAATTGACTCATGACTCACGCAGTCACCAAAACTGTTCCAATGTTTTGGTGACCCTGGTAAAGAAAACAGGGAAAAGTTTGGTTTACCTTTCTTTGATTTGTGCAACAGGTATCAGTTGCCTCCGAAAGTGTCGAAGTTGATTTTATGCGCAGCACGTAACAGTCGCGTATGGGTGGGATAGTCATCGTAACCAATTCAATGGCCCTAGTAAGAGAAAAGGAAATAAAAAAAGTCCAAATATTTGACTTAAGCAACAGGCGTCGTCTGCTACGGAATGTGCCGTAAGTCGATTTTTCATGTTTTCGGGGGCGCGTAACTGGCACACGAGTCAGTGGTCAACGTAACTGGCTTTCTCGTCACTGTATGAAGGGATTAAAAAAATAATGATAATAAAAATTTTGTTCCCTTTGCTTGATTTATGCAATTGGAAGCAGTTGTTACTGAAAGAGTTTTCTGTCTTTTTTAGCCACTTGTGACACTATTTTCTGGGATTTCTACACTATACATTGATCATCTTAGCTTATTTAAAGTATCAATGGGTAGCATGCCTGAGTTAGTAACCAATTCAATGGCCCTAGTAATAGGAAAGGAAAAATAAAAAAATCCCTATATTTGACTTAAGCAACAAGTGTCGTCTGCTACGGAACGTGCCGCAAGTCGATTTTTCATGTTTTCGTGGGTGCGTAACTGGCACCTACACGTATGGGATGGTAGTCAACGTAACTGGGTTTCTTGTCACGGTATAAAGAGATTGAAAAAAAAAAAGGAAAATTTAGTTCCCTTTGCTTTATTTATGCAATATGAAGGAGTTTTATTTATGAAATAGGAAGGAGTTGCTACTGAGAGTTTTCAATCTTTTTTTAGCCACTTGTGACATTTTTTGGGAGGGGGGGGTTTCTACACTGTACTTTGATCATCTTCAAAGTATCAATGTACAGCATGGCATGAATTAGAAAAGCAAATCGAATCAAGGGATCAGGGGAAGCTACTCTTGCACTCTTGCGAGGTGCTTGAAAAGACCAAAACAAGGTCTTCTGCCACCCTGTTTTCTTAAATTTGCGCCCATTGTCAGTGAAATCTGGCATGTGTGGATGGTGCAGGCATGGCAGTTTGCCAAGGACTGCCTAAAAGCTTTCAAAGAAGACTTAAAATCCACTTTTATGCCGATTTTTGCTCACTGTTTTCTATCGATATTTTCGGGCGCCATTTCAAATGGCTCAAAGCTTTGTGATTGGCTGATCCTGGGGGTGTGTCTGCGATTTGATTGGCTGATTGGGCCCAATTCTGAATTTCTCAGAGCTTTTCTGATTGGATAATTTGAAGACAGAGCTGAGATTTGATTGGCTGATTGGACGCCATTCTGATTTTCTAAAAGCTTTCTTGATTGGATGATTTCAGGGAGGGCTGAGATTTGATTGGCTGTTCAGAAGGGGGGATGTTTGTATATTTATGCTAATTTTTCGGGTCATTTCAGCCTATTCTATGGCAAAGAGGGATCAGACACCTGCACCAAGACCCCTTTTTCCAGAGTCTGAATCCTTAACTCTACCATTTTATCTATTTTATCTATTTTAATCATTAGTTATTCTTACATCTTATTGTATTTTATTGGCCTATTTTTCGGGTCATTTCAGCCTATTCTATGGTCAAGAGGGATCAGACACCTGCACCAAGACCCCTTTTTTCAGAGTTTGAATCCTCAACTTTGCCATTCTATTTTCTTTTATCTATTTTAATTATTAGTTATTCTTACATCTTATTGTATTTTATTGGCCTATTTCTAAATTCTTCAAACAAGAAAATGTTTTGTGGGAAAAGTTTATGCAACAGCAACTGGTTGCTTCTTTTTTAATTTTATATTTTTGCGCAGCGGTTAAACATAAAATTGACTCATGACTCACGCAGTCACCAAAACTGTTCCAATGTTTTGGTGACCCTGGTAAAGAAAACAGGGAAAAGTTTGGTTTACCTTTCTTTGATTTGTGCAACAGGTATCAGTTGCCTCCGAAAGTGTCGAAGTTGATTTTATGCGCAGCACGTAACAGTCGCGTATGGGTGGGATAGTCATCGTAACCAATTCAATGGCCCTAGTAAGAGAAAAGGAAATAAAAAAAGTCCAAATATTTGACTTAAGCAACAGGCGTCGTCTGCTACGGAATGTGCCGTAAGTCGATTTTTCATGTTTTCGGGGGCGCGTAACTGGCACACGAGTCAGTGGTCAACGTAACTGGCTTTCTCGTCACTGTATGAAGGGATTAAAAAAATAATGATAATAAAAATTTTGTTCCCTTTGCTTGATTTATGCAATTGGAAGCAGTTGTTACTGAAAGAGTTTTCTGTCTTTTTTAGCCACTTGTGACACTATTTTCTGGGATTTCTACACTATACATTGATCATCTTAGCTTATTTAAAGTATCAATGGGTAGCATGCCTGAGTTAGTAACCAATTCAATGGCCCTAGTAATAGGAAAGGAAAAATAAAAAAATCCCTATATTTGACTTAAGCAACAAGTGTCGTCTGCTACGGAACGTGCCGCAAGTCGATTTTTCATGTTTTCGTGGGTGCGTAACTGGCACCTACACGTATGGGATGGTAGTCAACGTAACTGGGTTTCTTGTCACGGTATAAAGAGATTGAAAAAAAAAAAGGAAAATTTAGTTCCCTTTGCTTTATTTATGCAATATGAAGGAGTTTTATTTATGAAATAGGAAGGAGTTGCTACTGAGAGTTTTCAGTCTGTTTTTAGCCACTTGTGACATTTTTTGGGAGGGGGGGGTTTCTACACTGTACTTTGATCATCTTCAAAGTATCAATGTACAGCATGGCATGAATTAGAAAAGCAAATCGAATCAAGGGATCAGGGGAAGCTACTCTTGCACTCTTGCGAGGTGCTTGAAAAGACCAAAACAAGGTCTTCTGCCACCCTGTTTTCTTAAATTTGCGCCCATTGTCAGTGAAATCTGGCATGTGTGGATGGTGCAGGCATGGCAGTTTGCCAAGGACTGCCTAAAAGCTTTCAAAGAAGACTTAAAATCCACTTTTATGCCGATTTTTGCTCACTGTTTTCTATCGATATTTTCGGGCGCCATTTCAAATGGCTCAAAGCTTTGTGATTGGCTGATCCTGGGGGTGTGTCTGCGATTTGATTGGCTGATTGGGCCCAATTCTGAATTTCTCAGAGCTTTTCTGATTGGATAATTTGAAGACAGAGCTGAGATTTGATTGGCTGATTGGACGCCATTCTGATTTTCTAAAAGCTTTCTTGATTGGATGATTTCAGGGAGGGCTGAGATTTGATTGGCTGTTCAGAAGGGGGGATGTTTGTATATTTATGCTAATTTTTCGGGTCATTTCAGCCTATTCTATGGCAAAGAGGGATCAGACACCTGCACCAAGACCCCTTTTTCCAGAGTCTGAATCCTTAACTCTGCCATTTTATCTATTTTATCTATTTTAATTATTAGTTATTCTTACATCTTATTGTATTTTATTGGCCTATTTTTCGGGTCATTTCAGCCTATTCTATGGTCAAGAGGGATCAGACACCTGCACCAAGACCCCTTTTTTCAGAGTTTGAATCCTCAACTTTGCCATTCTATTTTCTTTTATCTATTTTAATTATTAGTTATTCTTACATCTTATTGTATTTTATTGGCCTATTTCTAAATTCTTCAAACAAGAAAATGTTTTGTGGGAAAAGTTTATGCAACAGCAACTGGTTGCTTCTTTTTTAATTTTATATTTTTGCGAAGAGGTTAAACATAAAATTGACACATGACTCACGCAGTCACCAAAACTGTTCCAATGTTTTGGTGACCCTGGTAAAGAAAACAGGGAAAAGTTTGGTTTACCTTTCTTTGATTTGTGCAACAGGTATCAGTTGCCTCCGAAAGTGTCGAAGTTGATTTTATGCGCAGCACGTAACAGTCGCGTATGGGTGGGATAGTCATCGTAACCAATTCAATGGCCCTAGTAAGAGAAAAGGAAATAAAAAAAGTCCAAATATTTGACTTAAGCAACAGGCGTCGTCTGCTACGGAATGTGCCGTAAGTTGATTTTTCATGTTTTCGGGGGCGCGTAACTGGCACACGAGTCAGTGGTCAACGTAACTGGCTTTCTCGTCACTGTATGAAGGGATTAAAAAAATAATAATAATAAAAATTTTGTTCCCTTTGCTTGATTTATGCAATTGGAAGCAGTTGTTACTGAAAGAGTTTTCTGTCTTTTTTAGCCACTTGTGACACTATTTTCTGGGATTTCTACACTATACATTGATCATCTTAGCTTATTTAAAGTATCAATGGGTAGCATGCCTGAGTTAGTAACCAATTCAATGGCCCTAGTAATAGGAAAGGAAAAATAAAAAAATCCCTATTTTTGACTTAAGCAACAAGTGTCGTCTGCTACGGAACGTGCCGCAAGTTGATTTTTCATGTTTTCGTGGGTGCGTAACTGGCACCTACATGTATGGGATGGTAGTCAACGTAACTGGGTTTCTTGTCACGGTATAAAGAGATTGAAAAAAAAAAAGGAAAATTTAGTTCCCTTTGCTTTATTTATGCAATATGAAGGAGTTTTATTTATGAAATAGGAAGGAGTTGCTACTGAGAGTTTTCAATCTTTTTTTAGCCACTTGTGACATTTTTTGGGAGGGGGGGGTTTCTACACTGTACTTTGATCATCTTCAAAGTATCAATGTACAGCATGGCATGAATTAGAAAAGCAAATCGAATCAAGGGATCAGGGGAAGCTACTCTTGCACTCTTGCGAGGTGCTTGAAAAGACCAAAACAAGGTCTTCTGCCACCCTGTTTTCTTAAATTTGCGCCCATTGTCAGTGAAATCTGGCATGTGTGGATGGTGCAGGCATGGCAGTTTGCCAAGGACTGCCTAAAAGCTTTCAAAGAAGACTTAAGATCCACTTTTATGCCGATTTTTGCTCACTGTTTTCTATCGATATTTTCGGGCGCCATTTCAAATGGCTCAAAGCTTTGTGATTGGCTGATCCTGGGGGTGTGTCTGCGATTTGATTGGCTGATTGGGCCCAATTCTGAATTTCTCAGAGCTTTTCTGATTGGATAATTTGAAGACAGAGCTGAGATTTGATTGGCTGATTGGACGCCATTCTGATTTTCTAAAAGCTTTCTTGATTGGATGATTTCAGGGAGGGCTGAGATTTGATTGGCTGTTCAGAAGGGGGGATGTTTGTATATTTATGCTAATTTTTCGGGTCATTTCAGCCTATTCTATGGCAAAGAGGGATCAGACACCTGCACCAAGACCCCTTTTTCCAGAGTCTGAATCCTTAACTCTGCCATTTTATCTATTTTATCTATTTTAATTATTAGTTATTCTTACATCTTATTGTATTTTATTGGCCTATTTTTCGGGTCATTTCAGCCTATTCTATGGTCAAGAGGGATCAGACACCTGCACCAAGACCCCTTTTTTCAGAGTTTGAATCCTCAACTTTGCCATTCTATTTTCTTTTATCTATTTTAATTATTAGTTATTCTTACATCTTATTGTATTTTATTGGCCTATTTCTAAATTCTTCAAACAAGAAAATGTTTTGTGGGAAAAGTTTATGCAACAGCAACTGGTTGCTTCTTTTTTAATTTTATATTTTTGCGCAGCGGTTAAACATAAAATTGACTCATGACTCACGCAGTCACCAAAACTGTTCCAATGTTTTGGTGACCCTGGTAAAGAAAACAGGGAAAAGTTTGGTTTACCTTTCTTTGATTTGTGCAACAGGTATCAGTTGCCTCCGAAAGTGTCGAAGTTGATTTTATGCGCAGCACGTAACAGTCGCGTATGGGTGGGATAGTCATCGTAACCAATTCAATGGCCCTAGTAAGAGAAAAGGAAATAAAAAAAGTCCAAATATTTGACTTAAGCAACAGGCGTCGTCTGCTACGGAATGTGCCGTAAGTCGATTTTTCATGTTTTCGGGGGCGCGTAACTGGCACATGAGTCAGTGGTCAACGTAACTGGCTTTCTCGTCACTGTATGAAGGGATTAAAAAAATAATAATACTAAAAATTTTGTTCCCTTTGCTTGATTTATGCAATTGGAAGCAGTTGTTACTGAAAGAGTTTTCTGTCTTTTTTAGCCACTTGTGACACTATTTTCTGGGATTTCTACACTATACATTGATCATCTTAGCTTATTTAAAGTATCAATGGGTAGCATGCCTGAGTTAGTAACCAATTCAATGGCCCTAGTAATAGGAAAGGAAAAATAAAAAAATCCCTATATTTGACTTAAGCAACAAGTGTCGTCTGCTACGGAACGTCCCGCAAGTCGATTTTTCATGTTTTCGTGGGTGCGTAACTGGCACCTACATGTATGGGATGGTAGTCAACGTAACTGGGTTTCTTGTCACGGTATAAAGAGATTGAAAAAAAAAAGGAAAATTTAGTTCCCTTTGCTTTATTTATGCAATATGAAGGAGTTTTATTTATGAAATAGGAAGGAGTTGCTACTGAGAGTTTTCAGTCTTTTTTTAGCCACTTGTGACATTTTTTGCGAGGGGGGGGGTTTCTACACTGTACTTTGATCATCTTCAAAGTATCAATGTACAGCATGGCATGAATTAGAAAAGCAAATCGAATCAAGGGATCAGGGGAAGCTACTCTTGCGAGGTGCTTGAAAAGACCAAAACAAGGTCTTCTGCCACCCTGTTTTCTTAAATTTGCGCCCATTGTCAGTGAAATCTGGCATGTGTGGATGGTGCAGGCATGGCAGTTTGCCAAGGACTGCCTAAAAGCTTTCAAAGAAGACTTAAAATCCACTTTTATGCCGATTTTTGCTCACTGTTTTCTATCGATATTTTCGGGCGCCATTTCAAATGGCTCAAAGCTTTGTGATTGGCTGATCCTGGGGGTGTGTCTGCGATTTGATTGGCTGATTGGGCCCAATTCTGAATTTCTCAGAGCTTTTCTGATTGGATAATTTGAAGACAGAGCTGAGATTTGATTGGCTGATTGGACGCCATTCTGATTTTCTAAAAGCTTTCTTGATTGGATGATTTCAGGGAGGGCTGAGATTTGATTGGCTGTTCAGAAGGGGGGATGTTTGTATATTTATGCTAATTTTTCGGGTCATTTCAGCCTATTCTATGGCAAAGAGGGATCAGACACCTGCACCAAGACCCCTTTTTCCAGAGTCTGAATCCTTAACTCTGCCATTTTATCTATTTTATCTATTTTAATTATTAGTTATTCTTACATCTTATTGTATTTTATTGGCCTATTTTTCGGGTCATTTCAGCCTATTCTATGGTCAAGAGGGATCAGACACCTGCACCAAGACCCCTTTTTTCAGAGTTTGAATCCTCAACTTTGCCATTCTATTTTCTTTTATCTATTTTAATTATTAGTTATTCTTACATCTTATTGTATTTTATTGGCCTATTTCTAAATTCTTCAAACAAGAAAATGTTTTGTGGGAAAAGTTTATGCAACAGCAACTGGTTGCTTCTTTTTTAATTTTATATTTTTGCGCAGCGGTTAAACATAAAATTGACTCATGACTCACGCAGTCACCAAAACTGTTCCAATGTTTTGGTGACCCTGGTAAAGAAAACAGGGAAAAGTTTGGTTTACCTTTCTTTGATTTGTGCAACAGGTATCAGTTGCCTCCGAAAGTGTCGAAGTTGATTTTATGCGCAGCACGTAACAGTCGCGTATGGGTGGGATAGTCATCGTAACCAATTCAATGGCCCTAGTAAGAGAAAAGGAAATAAAAAAAGTCCAAATATTTGACTTAAGCAACAGGCGTCGTCTGCTACGGAATGTGCCGTAAGTCGATTTTTCATGTTTTCGGGGGCGCGTAACTGGCACACGAGTCAGTGGTCAACGTAACTGGCTTTCTCGTCACTGTATGAAGGGATTAAAAAAATAATAATACTAAAAATTTTGTTCCCTTTGCTTGATTTATGCAATTGGAAGCAGTTGTTACTGAAAGAGTTTTCTGTCTTTTTTAGCCACTTGTGACACTATTTTCTGGGATTTCTACACTATACATTGATCATCTTAGCTTATTTAAAGTATCAATGGGTAGCATGCCTGAGTTAGTAACCAATTCAATGGCCCTAGTAATAGGAAAGGAAAAATAAAAAAATCCCTATATTTGACTTAAGCAACAAGTGTCGTCTGCTACGGAACGTGCCGCAAGTCGATTTTTCATGTTTTCGTGGGTGCGTAACTGGCACCTACACGTATGGGATGGTAGTCAACGTAACTGGGTTTCTTGTCACGGTATAAAGAGATTGAAAAAAAAAAAGGAAAATTTAGTTCCCTTTGCTTTATTTATGCAATATGAAGGAGTTTTATTTATGAAATAGGAAGGAGTTGCTACTGAGAGTTTTCAGTCTGTTTTTAGCCACTTGTGACATTTTTTGGGAGGGGGGGGTTTCTACACTGTACTTTGATCATCTTCAAAGTATCAATGTACAGCATGGCATGAATTAGAAAAGCAAATCGAATCAAGGGATCAGGGGAAGCTACTCTTGCACTCTTGCGAGGTGCTTGAAAAGACCAAAACAAGGTCTTCTGCCACCCTGTTTTCTTAAATTTGCGCCCATTGTCAGTGAAATCTGGCATGTGTGGATGGTGCAGGCATGGCAGTTTGCCAAGGACTGCCTAAAAGCTTTCAAAGAAGACTTAAAATCCACTTTTATGCCGATTTTTGCTCACTGTTTTCTATCGATATTTTCGGGCGCCATTTCAAATGGCTCAAAGCTTTGTGATTGGCTGATCCTGGGGGTGTGTCTGCGATTTGATTGGCTGATTGGGCCCAATTCTGAATTTCTCAGAGCTTTTCTGATTGGATAATTTGAAGACAGAGCTGAGATTTGATTGGCTGATTGGACGCCATTCTGATTTTCTAAAAGCTTTCTTGATTGGATGATTTCAGGGAGGGCTGAGATTTGATTGGCTGTTCAGAAGGGGGGATGTTTGTATATTTATGCTAATTTTTCGGGTCATTTCAGCCTATTCTATGGCAAAGAGGGATCAGACACCTGCACCAAGACCCCTTTTTCCAGAGTCTGAATCCTTAACTCTGCCATTTTATCTATTTTATCTATTTTAATTATTAGTTATTCTTACATCTTATTGTATTTTATTGGCCTATTTTTCGGGTCATTTCAGCCTATTCTATGGTCAAGAGGGATCAGACACCTGCACCAAGACCCCTTTTTTCAGAGTTTGAATCCTCAACTTTGCCATTCTATTTTCTTTTATCTATTTTAATTATTAGTTATTCTTACATCTTATTGTATTTTATTGGCCTATTTCTAAATTCTTCAAACAAGAAAATGTTTTGTGGGAAAAGTTTATGCAACAGCAACTGGTTGCTTCTTTTTTAATTTTATATTTTTGCGAAGAGGTTAAACATAAAATTGACACATGACTCACGCAGTCACCAAAACTGTTCCAATGTTTTGGTGACCCTGGTAAAGAAAACAGGGAAAAGTTTGGTTTACCTTTCTTTGATTTGTGCAACAGGTATCAGTTGCCTCCGAAAGTGTCGAAGTTGATTTTATGCGCAGCACGTAACAGTCGCGTATGGGTGGGATAGTCATCGTAACCAATTCAATGGCCCTAGTAAGAGAAAAGGAAATAAAAAAAGTCCAAATATTTGACTTAAGCAACAGGCGTCGTCTGCTACGGAATGTGCCGTAAGTTGATTTTTCATGTTTTCGGGGGCGCGTAACTGGCACACGAGTCAGTGGTCAACGTAACTGGCTTTCTCGTCACTGTATGAAGGGATTAAAAAAATAATAATAATAAAAATTTTGTTCCCTTTGCTTGATTTATGCAATTGGAAGCAGTTGTTACTGAAAGAGTTTTCTGTCTTTTTTAGCCACTTGTGACACTATTTTCTGGGATTTCTACACTATACATTGATCATCTTAGCTTATTTAAAGTATCAATGGGTAGCATGCCTGAGTTAGTAACCAATTCAATGGCCCTAGTAATAGGAAAGGAAAAATAAAAAAATCCCTATTTTTGACTTAAGCAACAAGTGTCGTCTGCTACGGAACGTGCCGCAAGTCGATTTTTCATGTTTTCGTGGGTGCGTAACTGGCACCTACATGTATGGGATGGTAGTCAACGTAACTGGGTTTCTTGTCACGGTATAAAGAGATTGAAAAAAAAAAAGGAAAATTTAGTTCCCTTTGCTTTATTTATGCAATATGAAGGAGTTTTATTTATGAAATAGGAAGGAGTTGCTACTGAGAGTTTTCAATCTTTTTTTAGCCACTTGTGACATTTTTTGGGAGGGGGGGGTTTCTACACTGTACTTTGATCATCTTCAAAGTATCAATGTACAGCATGGCATGAATTAGAAAAGCAAATCGAATCAAGGGATCAGGGGAAGCTACTCTTGCACTCTTGCGAGGTGCTTGAAAAGACCAAAACAAGGTCTTCTGCCACCCTGTTTTCTTAAATTTGCGCCCATTGTCAGTGAAATCTGGCATGTGTGGATGGTGCAGGCATGGCAGTTTGCCAAGGACTGCCTAAAAGCTTTCAAAGAAGACTTAAAATCCACTTTTATGCCGATTTTTGCTCACTGTTTTCTATCGATATTTTCGGGCGCCATTTCAAATGGCTCAAAGCTTTGTGATTGGCTGATCCTGGGGGTGTGTCTGCGATTTGATTGGCTGATTGGGCCCAATTCTGAATTTCTCAGAGCTTTTCTGATTGGATAATTTGAAGACAGAGCTGAGATTTGATTGGCTGATTGGACGCCATTCTGATTTTCTAAAAGCTTTCTTGATTGGATGATTTCAGGGAGGGCTGAGATTTGATTGGCTGTTCAGAAGGGGGGATGTTTGTATATTTATGCTAATTTTTCGGGTCATTTCAGCCTATTCTATGGCAAAGAGGGATCAGACACCTGCACCAAGACCCCTTTTTCCAGAGTCTGAATCCTTAACTCTGCCATTTTATCTATTTTATCTATTTTAATTATTAGTTATTCTTACATCTTATTGTATTTTATTGGCCTATTTTTCGGGTCATTTCAGCCTATTCTATGGTCAAGAGGGATCAGACACCTGCACCAAGACCCCTTTTTTCAGAGTTTGAATCCTCAACTTTGCCATTCTATTTTCTTTTATCTATTTTAATTATTAGTTATTCTTACATCTTATTGTATTTTATTGGCCTATTTCTAAATTCTTCAAACAAGAAAATGTTTTGTGGGAAAAGTTTATGCAACAGCAACTGGTTGCTTCTTTTTTAATTTTATATTTTTGCGCAGCGGTTAAACATAAAATTGACTCATGACTCACGCAGTCACCAAAACTGTTCCAATGTTTTGGTGACCCTGGTAAAGAAAACAGGGAAAAGTTTGGTTTACCTTTCTTTGATTTGTGCAACAGGTATCAGTTGCCTCCGAAAGTGTCGAAGTTGATTTTATGCGCAGCACGTAACAGTCGCGTATGGGTGGGATAGTCATCGTAACCAATTCAATGGCCCTAGTAAGAGAAAAGGAAATAAAAAAAGTCCAAATATTTGACTTAAGCAACAGGCGTCGTCTGCTACGGAATGTGCCGTAAGTCGATTTTTCATGTTTTCGGGGGCGCGTAACTGGCACATGAGTCAGTGGTCAACGTAACTGGCTTTCTCGTCACTGTATGAAGGGATTAAAAAAATAATAATACTAAAAATTTTGTTCCCTTTGCTTGATTTATGCAATTGGAAGCAGTTGTTACTGAAAGAGTTTTCTGTCTTTTTTAGCCACTTGTGACACTATTTTCTGGGATTTCTACACTATACATTGATCATCTTAGCTTATTTAAAGTATCAATGGGTAGCATGCCTGAGTTAGTAACCAATTCAATGGCCCTAGTAATAGGAAAGGAAAAATAAAAAAATCCCTATATTTGACTTAAGCAACAAGTGTCGTCTGCTACGGAACGTCCCGCAAGTCGATTTTTCATGTTTTCGTGGGTGCGTAACTGGCACCTACATGTATGGGATGGTAGTCAACGTAACTGGGTTTCTTGTCACGGTATAAAGAGATTGAAAAAAAAAAGGAAAATTTAGTTCCCTTTGCTTTATTTATGCAATATGAAGGAGTTTTATTTATGAAATAGGAAGGAGTTGCTACTGAGAGTTTTCAGTCTTTTTTTAGCCACTTGTGACATTTTTTGGGAGGGGGGGGGTTTCTACACTGTACTTTGATCATCTTCAAAGTATCAATGTACAGCATGGCATGAATTAGAAAAGCAAATCGAATCAAGGGATCAGGGGAAGCTACTCTTGCGAGGTGCTTGAAAAGACCAAAACAAGGTCTTCTGCCACCCTGTTTTCTTAAATTTGCGCCCATTGTCAGTGAAATCTGGCATGTGTGGATGGTGCAGGCATGGCAGTTTGCCAAGGACTGCCTAAAAGCTTTCAAAGAAGACTTAAAATCCACTTTTATGCCGATTTTTGCTCACTGTTTTCTATCGATATTTTCGGGCGCCATTTCAAATGGCTCAAAGCTTTGTGATTGGCTGATCCTGGGGGTGTGTCTGCGATTTGATTGGCTGATTGGGCCCAATTCTGAATTTCTCAGAGCTTTTCTGATTGGATAATTTGAAGACAGAGCTGAGATTTGATTGGCTGATTGGACGCCATTCTGATTTTCTAAAAGCTTTCTTGATTGGATGATTTCAGGGAGGGCTGAGATTTGATTGGCTGTTCAGAAGGGGGGATGTTTGTATATTTATGCTAATTTTTCGGGTCATTTCAGCCTATTCTATGGCAAAGAGGGATCAGACACCTGCACCAAGACCCCTTTTTCCAGAGTCTGAATCCTTAACTCTACCATTTTATCTATTTTATCTATTTTAATTATTAGTTATTCTTACATCTTATTGTATTTTATTGGCCTATTTTTCGGGTCATTTCAGCCTATTCTATGGTCAAGAGGGATCAGACACCTGCACCAAGACCCCTTTTTTCAGAGTTTGAATCCTCAACTTTGCCATTCTATTTTCTTTTATCTATTTTAATTATTAGTTATTCTTACATCTTATTGTATTTTATTGGCCTATTTCTAAATTCTTCAAACAAGAAAATGTTTTGTGGGAAAAGTTTATGCAACAGCAACTGGTTGCTTCTTTTTTAATTTTATATTTTTGCGCAGCGGTTAAACATAAAATTGACTCATGACTCACGCAGTCACCAAAACTGTTCCAATGTTTTGGTGACCCTGGTAAAGAAAACAGGGAAAAGTTTGGTTTACCTTTCTTTGATTTGTGCAACAGGTATCAGTTGCCTCCGAAAGTGTCGAAGTTGATTTTATGCGCAGCACGTAACAGTCGCGTATGGGTGGGATAGTCATCGTAACCAATTCAATGGCCCTAGTAAGAGAAAAGGAAATAAAAAAAGTCCAAATATTTGACTTAAGCAACAGGCGTCGTCTGCTACGGAATGTGCCGTAAGTCGATTTTTCATGTTTTCGGGGGCGCGTAACTGGCACACGAGTCAGTGGTCAACGTAACTGGCTTTCTCGTCACTGTATGAAGGGATTAAAAAAATAATAATACTAAAAATTTTGTTCCCTTTGCTTGATTTATGCAATTGGAAGCAGTTGTTACTGAAAGAGTTTTCTGTCTTTTTTAGCCACTTGTGACACTATTTTCTGGGATTTCTACACTATACATTGATCATCTTAGCTTATTTAAAGTATCAATGGGTAGCATGCCTGAGTTAGTAACCAATTCAATGGCCCTAGTAATAGGAAAGGAAAAATAAAAAAATCCCTATATTTGACTTAAGCAACAAGTGTCGTCTGCTACGGAACGTGCCGCAAGTCGATTTTTCATGTTTTCGTGGGTGCGTAACTGGCACCTACACGTATGGGATGGTAGTCAACGTAACTGGGTTTCTTGTCACGGTATAAAGAGATTGAAAAAAAAAAAGGAAAATTTAGTTCCCTTTGCTTTATTTATGCAATATGAAGGAGTTTTATTTATGAAATAGGAAGGAGTTGCTACTGAGAGTTTTCAGTCTGTTTTTAGCCACTTGTGACATTTTTTGGGAGGGGGGGGTTTCTACACTGTACTTTGATCATCTTCAAAGTATCAATGTACAGCATGGCATGAATTAGAAAAGCAAATCGAATCAAGGGATCAGGGGAAGCTACTCTTGCACTCTTGCGAGGTGCTTGAAAAGACCAAAACAAGGTCTTCTGCCACCCTGTTTTCTTAAATTTGCGCCCATTGTCAGTGAAATCTGGCATGTGTGGATGGTGCAGGCATGGCAGTTTGCCAAGGACTGCCTAAAAGCTTTCAAAGAAGACTTAAAATCCACTTTTATGCCGATTTTTGCTCACTGTTTTCTATCGATATTTTCGGGCGCCATTTCAAATGGCTCAAAGCTTTGTGATTGGCTGATCCTGGGGGTGTGTCTGCGATTTGATTGGCTGATTGGGCCCAATTCTGAATTTCTCAGAGCTTTTCTGATTGGATAATTTGAAGACAGAGCTGAGATTTGATTGGCTGATTGGACGCCATTCTGATTTTCTAAAAGCTTTCTTGATTGGATGATTTCAGGGAGGGCTGAGATTTGATTGGCTGTTCAGAAGGGGGGATGTTTGTATATTTATGCTAATTTTTCGGGTCATTTCAGCCTATTCTATGGCAAAGAGGGATCAGACACCTGCACCAAGACCCCTTTTTCCAGAGTCTGAATCCTTAACTCTGCCATTTTATCTATTTTATCTATTTTAATTATTAGTTATTCTTACATCTTATTGTATTTTATTGGCCTATTTTTCGGGTCATTTCAGCCTATTCTATGGTCAAGAGGGATCAGACACCTGCACCAAGACCCCTTTTTTCAGAGTTTGAATCCTCAACTTTGCCATTCTATTTTCTTTTATCTATTTTAATTATTAGTTATTCTTACATCTTATTGTATTTTATTGGCCTATTTCTAAATTCTTCAAACAAGAAAATGTTTTGTGGGAAAAGTTTATGCAACAGCAACTGGTTGCTTCTTTTTTAATTTTATATTTTTGCGAAGAGGTTAAACATAAAATTGACACATGACTCACGCAGTCACCAAAACTGTTCCAATGTTTTGGTGACCCTGGTAAAGAAAACAGGGAAAAGTTTGGTTTACCTTTCTTTGATTTGTGCAACAGGTATCAGTTGCCTCCGAAAGTGTCGAAGTTGATTTTATGCGCAGCACGTAACAGTCGCGTATGGGTGGGATAGTCATCGTAACCAATTCAATGGCCCTAGTAAGAGAAAAGGAAATAAAAAAAGTCCAAATATTTGACTTAAGCAACAGGCGTCGTCTGCTACGGAATGTGCCGTAAGTTGATTTTTCATGTTTTCGGGGGCGCGTAACTGGCACACGAGTCAGTGGTCAACGTAACTGGCTTTCTCGTCACTGTATGAAGGGATTAAAAAAATAATAATAATAAAAATTTTGTTCCCTTTGCTTGATTTATGCAATTGGAAGCAGTTGTTACTGAAAGAGTTTTCTGTCTTTTTTAGCCACTTGTGACACTATTTTCTGGGATTTCTACACTATACATTGATCATCTTAGCTTATTTAAAGTATCAATGGGTAGCATGCCTGAGTTAGTAACCAATTCAATGGCCCTAGTAATAGGAAAGGAAAAATAAAAAAATCCCTATTTTTGACTTAAGCAACAAGTGTCGTCTGCTACGGAACGTGCCGCAAGTCGATTTTTCATGTTTTCGTGGGTGCGTAACTGGCACCTACATGTATGGGATGGTAGTCAACGTAACTGGGTTTCTTGTCACGGTATAAAGAGATTGAAAAAAAAAAAGGAAAATTTAGTTCCCTTTGCTTTATTTATGCAATATGAAGGAGTTTTATTTATGAAATAGGAAGGAGTTGCTACTGAGAGTTTTCAATCTTTTTTTAGCCACTTGTGACATTTTTTGGGAGGGGGGGGTTTCTACACTGTACTTTGATCATCTTCAAAGTATCAATGTACAGCATGGCATGAATTAGAAAAGCAAATCGAATCAAGGGATCAGGGGAAGCTACTCTTGCGAGGTGCTTGAAAAGACCAAAACAAGGTCTTCTGCCACCCTGTTTTCTTAAATTTGCGCCCATTGTCAGTGAAATCTGGCATGTGTGGATGGTGCAGGCATGGCAGTTTGCCAAGGACTGCCTAAAAGCTTTCAAAGAAGACTTAAAATCCACTTTTATGCCGATTTTTGCTCACTGTTTTCTATCGATATTTTCGGGCGCCATTTCAAATGGCTCAAAGCTTTGTGATTGGCTGATCCTGGGGGTGTGTCTGCGATTTGATTGGCTGATTGGGCCCAATTCTGAATTTCTCAGAGCTTTTCTGATTGGATAATTTGAAGACAGAGCTGAGATTTGATTGGCTGATTGGACGCCATTCTGATTTTCTAAAAGCTTTCTTGATTGGATGATTTCAGGGAGGGCTGAGATTTGATTGGCTGTTCAGAAGGGGGGATGTTTGTATATTTATGCTAATTTTTCGGGTCATTTCAGCCTATTCTATGGCAAAGAGGGATCAGACACCTGCACCAAGACCCCTTTTTCCAGAGTCTGAATCCTTAACTCTGCCATTTTATCTATTTTATCTATTTTAATTATTAGTTATTCTTACATCTTATTGTATTTTATTGGCCTATTTTTCGGGTCATTTCAGCCTATTCTATGGTCAAGAGGGATCAGACACCTGCACCAAGACCCCTTTTTTCAGAGTTTGAATCCTCAACTTTGCCATTCTATTTTCTTTTATCTATTTTAATTATTAGTTATTCTTACATCTTATTGTATTTTATTGGCCTATTTCTAAATTCTTCAAACAAGAAAATGTTTTGTGGGAAAAGTTTATGCAACAGCAACTGGTTGCTTCTTTTTTAATTTTATATTTTTGCGCAGCGGTTAAACATAAAATTGACTCATGACTCACGCAGTCACCAAAACTGTTCCAATGTTTTGGTGACCCTGGTAAAGAAAACAGGGAAAAGTTTGGTTTACCTTTCTTTGATTTGTCCAACAGGTATCAGTTGCCTCCGAAAGTGTCGAAGTTGATTTTATGCGCAGCACGTAACAGTCGCGTATGGGTGGGATAGTCATCGTAACCAATTCAATGGCCCTAGTAAGAGAAAAGGAAATAAAAAAAGTCCAAATATTTGACTTAAGCAACAGGCGTCGTCTGCTACGGAATGTGCCGTAAGTCGATTTTTCATGTTTTCGGGGGCGCGTAACTGGCACACGAGTCAGTGGTCAACGTAACTGGCTTTCTCGTCACTGTATGAAGGGATTAAAAAAATAATAATACTAAAAATTTTGTTCCCTTTGCTTGATTTATGCAATTGGAAGCAGTTGTTACTGAAAGAGTTTTCTGTCTTTTTTAGCCACTTGTGACACTATTTTCTGGGATTTCTACACTATACATTGATCATCTTAGCTTATTTAAAGTATCAATGGGTAGCATGCCTGAGTTAGTAACCAATTCAATGGCCCTAGTAATAGGAAAGGAAAAATAAAAAAATCCCTATATTTGACTTAAGCAACAAGTGTCGTCTGCTACGGAACGTGCCGCAAGTCGATTTTTCATGTTTTCGTGGGTGCGTAACTGGCACCTACACGTATGGGATGGTAGTCAACGTAACTGGGTTTCTTGTCACGGTATAAAGAGATTGAAAAAAAAAAAGGAAAATTTAGTTCCCTTTGCTTTATTTATGCAATATGAAGGAGTTTTATTTATGAAATAGGAAGGAGTTGCTACTGAGAGTTTTCAGTCTGTTTTTAGCCACTTGTGACATTTTTTGGGAGGGGGGGGTTTCTACACTGTACTTTGATCATCTTCAAAGTATCAATGTACAGCATGGCATGAATTAGAAAAGCAAATCGAATCAAGGGATCAGGGGAAGCTACTCTTGCACTCTTGCGAGGTGCTTGAAAAGACCAAAACAAGGTCTTCTGCCACCCTGTTTTCTTAAATTTGCGCCCATTGTCAGTGAAATCTGGCATGTGTGGATGGTGCAGGCATGGCAGTTTGCCAAGGACTGCCTAAAAGCTTTCAAAGAAGACTTAAAATCCACTTTTATGCCGATTTTTGCTCACTGTTTTCTATCGATATTTTCGGGCGCCATTTCAAATGGCTCAAAGCTTTGTGATTGGCTGATCCTGGGGGTGTGTCTGCGATTTGATTGGCTGATTGGGCCCAATTCTGAATTTCTCAGAGCTTTTCTGATTGGATAATTTGAAGACAGAGCTGAGATTTGATTGGCTGATTGGACGCCATTCTGATTTTCTAAAAGCTTTCTTGATTGGATGATTTCAGGGAGGGCTGAGATTTGATTGGCTGTTCAGAAGGGGGGATGTTTGTATATTTATGCTAATTTTTCGGGTCATTTCAGCCTATTCTATGGCAAAGAGGGATCAGACACCTGCACCAAGACCCCTTTTTCCAGAGTCTGAATCCTTAACTCTGCCATTTTATCTATTTTATCTATTTTAATTATTAGTTATTCTTACATCTTATTGTATTTTATTGGCCTATTTTTCGGGTCATTTCAGCCTATTCTATGGTCAAGAGGGATCAGACACCTGCACCAAGACCCCTTTTTTCAGAGTTTGAATCCTCAACTTTGCCATTCTATTTTCTTTTATCTATTTTAATTATTAGTTATTCTTACATCTTATTGTATTTTATTGGCCTATTTCTAAATTCTTCAAACAAGAAAATGTTTTGTGGGAAAAGTTTATGCAACAGCAACTGGTTGCTTCTTTTTTAATTTTATATTTTTGCGAAGAGGTTAAACATAAAATTGACACATGACTCACGCAGTCACCAAAACTGTTCCAATGTTTTGGTGACCCTGGTAAAGAAAACAGGGAAAAGTTTGGTTTACCTTTCTTTGATTTGTGCAACAGGTATCAGTTGCCTCCGAAAGTGTCGAAGTTGATTTTATGCGCAGCACGTAACAGTCGCGTATGGGTGGGATAGTCATCGTAACCAATTCAATGGCCCTAGTAAGAGAAAAGGAAATAAAAAAAGTCCAAATATTTGACTTAAGCAACAGGCGTCGTCTGCTACGGAATGTGCCGTAAGTTGATTTTTCATGTTTTCGGGGGCGCGTAACTGGCACACGAGTCAGTGGTCAACGTAACTGGCTTTCTCGTCACTGTATGAAGGGATTAAAAAAATAATAATAATAAAAATTTTGTTCCCTTTGCTTGATTTATGCAATTGGAAGCAGTTGTTACTGAAAGAGTTTTCTGTCTTTTTTAGCCACTTGTGACACTATTTTCTGGGATTTCTACACTATACATTGATCATCTTAGCTTATTTAAAGTATCAATGGGTAGCATGCCTGAGTTAGTAACCAATTCAATGGCCCTAGTAATAGGAAAGGAAAAATAAAAAAATCCCTATTTTTGACTTAAGCAACAAGTGTCGTCTGCTACGGAACGTGCCGCAAGTTGATTTTTCATGTTTTCGTGGGTGCGTAACTGGCACCTACATGTATGGGATGGTAGTCAACGTAACTGGGTTTCTTGTCACGGTATAAAGAGATTGAAAAAAAAAAAGGAAAATTTAGTTCCCTTTGCTTTATTTATGCAATATGAAGGAGTTTTATTTATGAAATAGGAAGGAGTTGCTACTGAGAGTTTTCAATCTTTTTTTAGCCACTTGTGACATTTTTTGGGAGGGGGGGGTTTCTACACTGTACTTTGATCATCTTCAAAGTATCAATGTACAGCATGGCATGAATTAGAAAAGCAAATCGAATCAAGGGATCAGGGGAAGCTACTCTTGCACTCTTGCGAGGTGCTTGAAAAGACCAAAACAAGGTCTTCTGCCACCCTGTTTTCTTAAATTTGCGCCCATTGTCAGTGAAATCTGGCATGTGTGGATGGTGCAGGCATGGCAGTTTGCCAAGGACTGCCTAAAAGCTTTCAAAGAAGACTTAAAATCCACTTTTATGCCGATTTTTGCTCACTGTTTTCTATCGATATTTTCGGGCGCCATTTCAAATGGCTCAAAGCTTTGTGATTGGCTGATCCTGGGGGTGTGTCTGCGATTTGATTGGCTGATTGGGCCCAATTCTGAATTTCTCAGAGCTTTTCTGATTGGATAATTTGAAGACAGAGCTGAGATTTGATTGGCTGATTGGACGCCATTCTGATTTTCTAAAAGCTTTCTTGATTGGATGATTTCAGGGAGGGCTGAGATTTGATTGGCTGTTCAGAAGGGGGGATGTTTGTATATTTATGCTAATTTTTCGGGTCATTTCAGCCTATTCTATGGCAAAGAGGGATCAGACACCTGCACCAAGACCCCTTTTTCCAGAGTCTGAATCCTTAACTCTGCCATTTTATCTATTTTATCTATTTTAATTATTAGTTATTCTTACATCTTATTGTATTTTATTGGCCTATTTTTCGGGTCATTTCAGCCTATTCTATGGTCAAGAGGGATCAGACACCTGCACCAAGACCCCTTTTTTCAGAGTTTGAATCCTCAACTTTGCCATTCTATTTTCTTTTATCTATTTTAATTATTAGTTATTCTTACATCTTATTGTATTTTATTGGCCTATTTCTAAATTCTTCAAACAAGAAAATGTTTTGTGGGAAAAGTTTATGCAACAGCAACTGGTTGCTTCTTTTTTAATTTTATATTTTTGCGCAGCGGTTAAACATAAAATTGACTCATGACTCACGCAGTCACCAAAACTGTTCCAATGTTTTGGTGACCCTGGTAAAGAAAACAGGGAAAAGTTTGGTTTACCTTTCTTTGATTTGTGCAACAGGTATCAGTTGCCTCCGAAAGTGTCCAAGTTGATTTTATGCGCAGCACGTAACAGTCGCGTATGGGTGGGATAGTCATCGTAACCAATTCAATGGCCCTAGTAAGAGAAAAGGAAATAAAAAAAGTCCAAATATTTGACTTAAGCAACAGGCGTCGTCTGCTACGGAATGTGCCGTAAGTCGATTTTTCATGTTTTCGGGGGCGCGTAACTGGCACACGAGTCAGTGGTCAACGTAACTGGCTTTCTCGTCACTGTATGAAGGGATTAAAAAAATAATAATAATAAAAATTTTGTTCCCTTTGCTTGATTTATGCAATTGGAAGCAGTTGTTACTGAAAGAGTTTTCTGTCTTTTTTAGCCACTTGTGACACTATTTTCTGGGATTTCTACACTATACATTGATCATCTTAGCTTATTTAAAGTATCAATGGGTAGCATGCCTGAGTTAGTAACCAATTCAATGGCCCTAGTAATAGGAAAGGAAAAATAAAAAAAATCCCTATATTTGACTTAAGCAACAAGTGTCGTCTGCTACGGAACGTGCCGCAAGTCGATTTTTCATGTTTTCGTGGGTGCGTAACTGGCACCTACATGTATGGGATGGTAGTCAACGTAACTGGGTTTCTTGTCACGGTATAAAGAGATTGAAAAAAAAAAAGGAAAATTTAGTTCCCTTTCCTTTATTTATGCAATATGAAAGAGTTTTATTTATGAAATAGGAAGGAGTTGCTACTGAGAGTTTTCAGTTTTTTTTTAGCTACTTGTCACATTTTTTGAGAGGGGGGGGCGTTTCTACACTGTACTTTGATCATCTTCAAAGTATCAATGTACAGCATGGCATGAATTAGAAAAGCAAATCGAATCAAGGGATCAGGGGAAGCTACTCTTGCACTCTTGCGAGGTGCTTGAAAAGACCAAAACAAGGTCTTCTGCCACCCTGTTTTCTTAAATTTGCGCCCATTGTCAGTAAAATCTGGCATGTGTGGATGGTGCAGGCATGGCAGTTTGCCAAGGACTGCCTAAAAGCTTTCAAAGAAGACTTAAAATCCACTTTTATGCCGATTTTTGCTCACTGTTTTCTATCGATATTTTCGGGCGTCATTTCAAATGGCTCAAAGCTTTGTGATTGGCTGATCCTGGGGGTGTGTCTGCGATTTGATTGGCTGATTGGGCCCAATTCTGAATTTCTCAGAGCTTTCCTGATTGGATAATTTGAAGACAGAGCTGAGATTTGATTGGCTGATTGGACGCCATTCTGATTTTCTAAAAGCTTTCTTGATTGGATGATTTCAGGGAGGGCTGAGATTTGATTGGCTGTTCAGAAGGGGGGATGTTTGTATATTTATGCTAATTTTTCGGGTCATTTCAGCCTATTCTATGGCAAAGAGGGATCAGACACCTGCACCAAGACCCCTTTTTCCAGAGTCTGAATCCTTAACTCTGCCATTTTATCTATTTTATCTATTTTAATTATTAGTTATTCTTACATCTTATTGTATTTTATTGGCCTATTTTTCGGGTCATTTCAGCCTATTCTATGGTCAAGAGGGATCAGACACCTGCACCAAGACCCCTTTTTTCAGAGTTTGAATCCTCAACTTTGCCATTCTATTTTCTTTTATCTATTTTAATTATTAGTTATTCTTACATCTTATTGTATTTTATTGGCCTATTTCTAAATTCTTCAAACAAGAAAATGTTTTGTGGGAAAAGTTTATGCAACAGCAACTGGTTGCTTCTTTTTTAATTTTATATTTTTGCGAAGCGGTTAAACATAAAATTGACTCATGACTCATGCAGTCACCAAAACTGTTCCAATGTTTTGGTGACCCTGGTAAAGAAAACAGGGAAAAGTTTGGTTTACCTTTCTTTGATTTGTGCAACAGGTATCAGTTGCCTCCAAAAGTGTCGAAGTTGAATTTATGCGCAGCACGTAACAGTCGCGTATGGGTGGGATAGTCATCGTAACCAATTCAATGGCCCTAGTAAGAGAAAAGGAAATAAAAAAAGTCCAAATATTTGACTTAAGCAACAGGCGTCGTCTGCTATGGAATGTGCCGTAAGTCGATTTTTCATGTTTTCGGGGGCGCGTAACTGGCACACGAGTCAGTGGTCAACGTAACTGGCTTTCTCGTCACTGTATGAAGGGATTAAAAAAAAAATAATAATAAAAATTTAGTTCCCTTTGCTTTATTTATGCAATATGAAGGAGTTTTATTTATGAAATAGGAAGGAGTTGCTACTGAGAGTTTTCAGTCTTTTTTTAGCTACTTGTGACATTTTTTGAGAGGGGGGGGCGTTTCTACACTGTACTTTGATCATCTTCAAAGTATCAATGTATAGCATGGCATGAATTAGAAAAGCAAATCGAATCAAGGGATCAGGGGAAGCTACTCTTGCACTCTTGCGAGGTGCTTGAAAAGACCAAAACAAGGTCTTCTGCCACCCTGTTTTCTTAAATTTGCGCCCATTGTCAGTGAAATCTGGCATGTGTGGATGGTGCAGGCATGGCAGTTTGCCAAGGACTGCCTAAAAGCTTTCAAAGAAGACTTAAAATCCACTTTTATGCCGACTTTTACTCACTGTTTTCTATCGATATTTTCGGGCGCCATTTCAAATGGCTCAAAGCTTTGTGATTGGCTGATCCTGGGGGTGTGTCTGCGATTTGATTGGCTGATTGGGCCCAATTCTGAATTTCTCAGAGCTTTTCTGATTGGATAATTTGAAGACAGAGCTGAGATTTGATTGGCTGATTGGACGCCATTCTGATTTTCTAAAAGCTTTCTTGATTGGATAAGTTCAGGGAGGGCTGAGATTTGATTGGCTGTTCAGAAGGGGGGATGTTTGTATATTTATGCTAATTTTTCGGGTCATTTCAGCCTATTCTATGGCAAAGAGGGATCAGACACCTGCACCAAGACCCCTTTTTCCAGAGTCTGAATCCTTAACTCTGCCATTTTATCTATTTTATCTATTTTAATTATTAGTTATTCTTACATCTTATTGTATTTTATTGGCCTATTTTTCGGGTCATTTCAGCCTATTCTATGGTCAAGAGGGATCAGACACCTGCACCAAGACCCCTTTTTTCAGAGTTTGAATCCTCAACTTTGCCATTCTATTTTCTTTTATCTATTTTAATTATTAGTTATTCTTACATCTTATTGTATTTTATTGGCCTATTTCTAAATTCTTCAAACAAGAAAATGTTTTGTGGGAAAAGTTTATGCAACAGCAACTGGTTGCTTCTTTTTTAATTTTATATTTTTGCGCAGCGGTTAAACATAAAATTGACTCATGACCCACGCAGTCACAAAAACTGTTCCAATGTTTTGGTGACCCTGGTAAAGAAAACAGGGAAAAGTTTGGTTTACCTTTCTTTGATTTGTGCAACAGGTATCAGTTGCCTCCGAAAGTGTTGAAGTTGATTTTATGCGCAGCATTAACAGTCGCGTATGGGTGGGATAGTCATCGTAACCAATTCAATGGCCCTAGTAAGAGAAAAGGAAATAAAAAAAGTCCAAATATTTGACTTAAGCAACAGGCGTCGTCTGCTACGGAATGTGCCGTAAGTCGATTTTTCATGTTTTCGGGGGCGCGTAACTGGCACACGAGTCAGTGGTCAACGTAACTGGCTTTCTCGTCACTGTATGAAGGGATTAAAAAAATAATAATAATAAAAATTTTGTTCCCTTTGCTTGATTTATGCAATTGGAAGCAGTTGTTACTGAAAGAGTTTTCTGTCTTTTTTAGCCACTTGTGACACTATTTTCTGGGATTTCTACACTATACATTGATCATCTTAGCTTATTTAAAGTATCAATGGGTAGCATGCCTGAGTTAGTAACCAATTCAATGGCCCTAGTAATAGGAAAGGAAAAATAAAAAAATCCCTATATTTGACTTAAGCAACAAGTGTTGTCTGCTACGGAACGTGCCGCAAGTCGATTTTTCATGTTTTCGTGGGTGCGTAACTGGCACCTACATGTATGGGATGGTAGTCAATGTAACTGGGTTTCTTGTCACGGTATAAAGAGATTGAAAAAAAAAAAAAGGAAAATTTAGTTCCCTTTGCTTTATTTATGCAATATGAAGGAGTTTTATTTATGAAATAGGAAGGAGTTGCTACTGAGAGTTTTCAGTCTTTTTTTAGCCACTTGTGACATTTTTTGGGAGGGGGGGGTTTCTACACTGTACTTTGATCATCTTCAAAGTATCAATGTACAGCATGGCATGAATTAGAAAAGCAAATCGAATCAAGGGATCAGGGGAAGCTACTCTTGCACTCTTGCGAGGTGCTTGAAAAGACCAAAACAAGGTCTTCTGCCACCCTGTTTTCTTAAATTTGCGCCCATTGTCAGTGAAATCTGGCATGTGTGGATGGTGCAGGCATGGCAGTTTGCCAAGGACTGCCTAAAAGCTTTCAAAGAAGACTTAAAATCCACTTTTATGCCGATTTTTGCTCACTGTTTTCTATCGATATTTTCGGGCGCCATTTCAAATGGCTCAAAGCTTTGTGATTGGCTGATTCTGGGGGTGTGTCTGCGATTTGATTGGCTGATTGGGCCCAATTCTGAATTTCTCAGAGCTTTTCTGATTGGATAATTTGAAGACAGAGCTGAGATTTGATTGGCTGATTGGACGCCATTCTGATTTTCTAAAAGCTTTCTTGATTGGATGATTTCAGGGAGGGCTGAGATTTGATTGGCTGTTCTGAAGGGGGGATGTTTGTATATTTATGCTAATTTTTCGGGTCATTTCAGCCTATTCTATGGCAAAGAGGGATCAGACACCTGCACCAAGACCCCTTTTTCCAGAGTCTGAATCCTTAACTCTGCCATTTTATCTATTTTATCTATTTTAATTATTAGTTATTCTTACATCTTATTGTATTTTATTGGCCTATTTTTCGGGTCATTTCAGCCTATTCTATGGTCAAGAGGGATCAGACACCTGCACCAAGACCCCTTTTTTCAGAGTTTGAATCCTCAACTTTGCCATTCTATTTTCTTTTATCTATTTTAATTATTAGTTATTCTTACATCTTATTGTATTTTATTGGCCTATTTCTAAATTCTTCAAACAAGAAAATGTTTTGTGGGAAAAGTTTATGCAACAGCAACTGGTTGCTTCTTTTTTAATTTTATATTTTTGCGCAGCGGTTAAACATAAAATTGACTCATGACTCACGCAGTCACCAAAACTGTTCCAATGTTTTGGTGACCCTGGTAAAGAAAACAGGGAAAAGTTTGGTTTACCTTTCTTTGATTTGTGCAACAGGTATCAGTTGCCTCCGAAAGTGTCGAAGTTGATTTTATGCGCAGCACGTAACAGTCGCGTATGGGTGGGTTAGTCATCGTAACCAATTCAATGGCTCTAGTAAGAGAAAAGGAAATAAAAAAAGTCCAAATATTTGACTTAAGCAACAGGCGTCGTCTGCTACGGAATGTGCCGTAAGTCGATTTTTCATGTTTTCGGGGTCGCGTAACTGGCACACGAGTCAGTGGTCAACGTAACTGGCTTTCTCGTCACTGTATGAAGGGATTAAAAAAAAAATAATAATAAAAATTTAGTTCCCTTTGCTTTATTTATGCAATATGAAGGAGTTTTATTTATGAAATAGGAAGGAGTTGCTACTGAGAGTTTTCAGTCTTTTTTTAGCTACTTGTGACATTTTTTGAGAGGGGGGGGGCGTTTCTACACTGTACTTTGATCATCTTCAAAGTATCAATGTACAGCATGGCATGAATTAGAAAAGGAAATCGAATCAAGGGATCAGGGGAAGCTACTCTTGCACTCTTGCGAGGTGCTTGAAAAGACCAAAACAAGGTCTTCTGCCACCCTGTTTTCTTAAATTTGCGCCCATTGTCAGTGAAATCTGGCATGTGTGGATGGTGCAGGCATGGCAGTTTGCCAAGGACTGCCTAAAAGCTTTCAAAGAAGACTTAAAATCCACTTTTATGCCGACTTTTGCTCACTGTTTTCTATCGATATTTTCGGGCGCCATTTCAAATGGCTCAAAGCTTTGTGATTGGCTGATCCTGGGGGTGTGTCTGCGATTTGATTGGCTGATTGGGCCCAATTCTGAATTTCTCAGAGCTTTTCTGATTGGATAATTTGAAGACAGAGCTGAGATTTGATTGGCTGATTGGACGCCATTCTGATTTTCTAAAAGCTTTCTTGATTGGATGATTTCAGGGAGGGCTGAGATTTGATTGGCTGTTCAGAAGGGGGGATGTTTGTATATTTATGCTAATTTTTCGGGTCATTTCAGCCTATTCTATGGCAAAGAGGGATCAGACACCTGCACCAAGACCCCTTTTTCCAGAGTCTGAATCCTTAACTCTGCCATTTTATCTATTTTATCTATTTTAATTATTAGTTATTCTTACATCTTATTGTATTTTATTGGCCTATTTTTCGGGTCATTTCAGCCTATTCTATGGTCAAGAGGGATCAGACACCTGCACCAAGACCCCATTTTTCAGAGTTTGAATCCTCAACTTTGCCATTCTATTTTCTTTTATCTATTTTAATTATTAGTTATTCTTACATCTTATTGTATTTTATTGGCCTATTTCTAAATTCTTCAAACAAGAAAATGTTTTGTGGGAAAAGTTTATGCAACAGCAACTGGTTGCTTCTTTTTTAATTTTATATTTTTGTGCAGCGGTTAAACATAAAATGGACTCATGACTCACGCAGTCATCAAAACTGTTCCAATGTTTTGGTGACCCTGGTAAAGAAAACAGGGAAAAGTTTGGTTTACCTTTCTTTGATTTGTGCAACAGGTATCAGTTGCCTCCGAAAGTGTCGAAGTTGATTTTATGCGCAGCACGTAACAGTCGCGTATGGGTGGGATAGTCATCGTAACCAATTCAATGGCCCTAGTAAGAGAAAAGGAAATAAAAAAAGTCCAAATATTTGACTTAAGCAACAGGCGTCGTCTGCTACGGAATGTGCCGTAAGTCGATTTTTCATGTTTTCGGGGGCGCGTAACTGGCAGACGAGTCAGTGGTCAACGTAACTGGCTTTCTCGTCACTGTATGAAGGGATTAAAAAAATAATAATAATAAAAATTATGTTCCCTTTGCTTGATTTATGCAATTGGAAGCAGTTGTTACTGAAAGAGTTTTCTGTCTTTTTTAGCCACTTGTGACACTATTTTCTGGGATTTCTACACTATACATTGATCATCTTAGCTTATTTAAAGTATCAATGGGTAGCATGCCTGAGTTAGTAACCAATTCAATGGCCCTAGTAATAGGAAAGGAAAAATAAAAAAATCCCTATATTTGACTTAAGCAACAAGTGTCGTCTGCTACGGAACGTGCCGCAAGTCGATTTTTCATGTTTTCGTGGGTGCGTAACTGGCACCTACATGTATGGGATGGTAGTCAACGTAACTGGGTTTCTTGTCACGGTATAAAGAGATTAAAAAAAAAAAAGGAAAATTTAGTTCCCTTTGCTTTATTTATGCAATATGAAGGAGTTTTATTTATGAAATAGGAAGGAGTTGCTACTGAGAGTTTTCAGTCTTTTTTTAGCCACTTGTGACATTTTTTGGGAGGGGGGGGGTTTCTACACTGTACTTTGATCATCTTCAAAGTATCAATGTACAGCATGGCATGAATTAGAAAAGCAAATCGAATCAAGGGATCAGGGGAAGCTACTCTTGCACTCTTGCGAGGTGCTTGAAAAGACCAAAACAAGGTCTTCTGCCACCCTGTTTTCTTAAATTTGCGCCCATTGTCAGTGAAATCTGGCATGTGTGGATGGTGCAGGCATGGCAGTTTGCCAAGGACTGCCTAAAAGCTTTCAAAGAAGACTTAAAATCCACTTTTATGCCGATTTTTGCTCACTGTTTTCTATCGATATTTTCGGGCGCCATTTCAAATGGCTCAAAGCTTTGTGATTGGCTGATCCTGGGGGTGTGTCTGCGATTTGATTGGCTGATTGGGCCCAATTCTGAATTTCTCAGAGCTTTTCTGATTGGATAATTTGAAGACAGAGCTGAGATTTGATTGGCTGATTGGACGCCATTCTGATTTTCTAAAAGCTTTCTTGATTGGATGATTTCAGGGAGGGCTGAGATTTGATTGGCTGTTCAGAAGGGGGGATGTTTGTATATTTATGCTAATTTTTCGGGTCATTTCAGCCTATTCTATGGCAAAGAGGGATCAGACACCTGCACCAAGACCCCTTTTTCCAGAGTCTGAATCCTTAACTCTGCCATTTTATCTATTTTATCTATTTTAATTATTAGTTATTCTTACATCTTATTGTATTTTATTGGCCTATTTTTCGGGTCATTTCAGCCTATTCTATGGTCAAGAGGGATCAGACACCTGCACCAAGACCCCTTTTTTCAGAGTTTGAATCCTCAACTTTGCCATTCTATTTTCTTTTATCTATTTTAATTATTAGTTATTCTTACATCTTATTGTATTTTATTGGCCTATTTCTAAATTCTTCAAACAAGAAAATGTTTTGTGGGAAAAGTTTATGCAACAGCAACTGGTTGCTTCTTTTTTAATTTTATATTTTTGCGCAGCGGTTAAACATAAAATTGATTCATGACTCACGCAGTCACCAAAACTGTTCCAATGTTTTGGTGACCCTGGTAAAGAAAACAGGGAAAAGTTTGGTTTACCTTTCTTTGATTTGTGCAACAGGTATCAGTTGCCTCCGAAAGTGTCGAAGTTGATTTTATGCGCAGCACGTAACAGTCGCGTATGGGTGGGTTAGTCATCATAACCAATTCAATGGCCCTAGTAAGAGAAAAGGAAATAAAAAAAGTCCAAATATTTGACTTAAGCAACAGGCGTCGTCTGCTACGGAATGTGCCGTAAGTCGATTTTTCATGTTTTCGGGGGCGTGTAACTGGCACACGAGTCAGTGGTCAACGTAACTGGCTTTCTCGTCACTGTATGAAGGGATTAAAAAAATAATAATAATAAAAATTTTGTTCCCTTTGCTTGATTTATGCAATTGGAAGCAGTTGTTACTGAAAGAGTTTTCTGTCTTTTTTAGCCACTTGTGACACTATTTTCTGGGATTTCTACACTATACATTGATCATCTTAGCTTATTTAAAGTATCAATGGGTAGCATGCCTGAGTTAGTAACCAATTCAATGGCCCTAGTAATAGGAAAGGAAAAATAAAAAAATCCCTATATTTGACTTAAGCAACAAGTGTCGTCTGCTACGGAACGTGCCGCAAGTCGATTTTTCATGTTTTCGTGGGTGCGTAACTGGCACCTACATGTATGGGATGGTAGTCAACGTAACTGGGTTTCTTGTCACGGTATAAAGAGATTGAAAAAAAAAAAGGAAAATTTAGTTCCCTTTGCTTTATTTATGCAATATGAAGGAGTTTTATTTATGAAATAGGAAGGAGTTGCTACTGAGAGTTTTCAGTCTTTTTTTAGCCACTTGTGACATTTTTTGGGAGGGGGGGGTTTCTACACTGTACTTTGATCATCTTCAAAGTATCAATGTACAGCATGGCATGAATTAGAAAAGCAAATCGAATCAAGGGATCAGGGGAAGCTACTCTTGCACTCTTGCGAGGTGCTTGAAAAGACCAAAACAAGGTCTTCTGCCACCCTGTTTTCTTAAATTTGCGCCCATTGTCAGTGAAATCTGGCATGTGTGGATGGTGCAGGCATGGCAGTTTGCCAAGGACTGCCTAAAAGCTTTCAAAGAAGACTTAAAATCCACTTTTATGCCGATTTTTGCTCACTGTTTTCTATCGATATTTTCGGGCGCCATTTCAAATGGCTCAAAGCTTTGTGATTGGCTGATCCTGGGGGTGTGTCTGCAATTTGATTGGCTGATTGGGCCCAATTCTGAATTTCTCAGAGCTTTTCTGATTGGATAATTTGAAGACAGAGCTGAGATTTGATTGGCTGATTGGACGCCATTCTGATTTTCTAAAAGCTTTCTTGATTGGATGATTTCAGGGAGGGCTGAGATTTGATTGGCTGTTCAGCAGGGGGGATGTTTGTATATTTATGCTAATTTTTCGGGTCATTTCAGCCTATTCTATGGCAAAGAGGGATCAGACACCTGCACCAAGACCCCTTTTTCCAGAGTCTGAATCCTTAACTCTGCCATTTTATCTATTTTAATTATTAGTTATTCTTACATCTTATTGTATTTTATTGGCCTATTTTTCGGGTCATTTCAGCCTATTCTATGGTCAAGAGGGATCAGACACCTGCACCAAGACCCCTTTTTTCAGAGTTTGAATCCTCAACTTTGCCATTCTATTTTCTTTTATCTATTTTAATTATTAGTTATTCTTACATCTTATTGTATTTTATTGGCCTATTTCTAAATTCTTCAAACAAGAAAATGTTTTGTGGGAAAAGTTTATGCAACAGCAACTGGTTGCTTCTTTTTTAATTTTATATTTTTGCGCAGCGGTTAAACATAAAATTGACTCATGACTCACGCAGTCACCAAAACTGTTCCAATGTTTTGGTGACCCTGGTAAAGAAAACAGGGAAAAGTTTGGTTTACCTTTCTTTGATTTGTGCAACAGGTATCAGTTGCCTCCGAAAGTGTCGAAGTTGATTTTATGCGCAGCACGTAACAGTCGCGTATGGGTGGGATAGTCATCGTAACCAATTCAATGGCCCTAGTAAGAGAAAAGGAAATAAAAAAAGTCCAAATATTTGACTTAAGCAACAGGCGTCGTCTGCTACGGAATGTGCCGTAAGTCGATTTTTCATGTTTTCGGGGGCGCGTAACTGGCACACGAGTCAGTGGTCAACGTAACTGGCTTTCTCGTCACTGTATGAAGGGATTAAAAAAATAATAATAATAAAAATTTTGTTCCCTTTGCTTGATTTATGCAATTGGAAGCAGTTGTTACTGAAAGAGTTTTCTGTCTTTTTTAGCCACTTGTGACACTATTTTCTGGGATTTCTACACTATACATTGATCATCTTAGCTTATTTAAAGTATCAATGGGTAGCATGCCTAAGTTAGTAACCAATTCAATGGCCCTAGTAATAGGAAAGGAAAAATAAAAAAATCCCTATATTTGACTTAAGCAACAAGTGTCGTCTGCTACGGAACGTGCCGCAAGTCGATTTTTCATGTTTTCGTGGGTGCGTAACTGGCACCTACATGTATGGGATGGTAGTCAACGTAACTGGGTTTCTTGTCACGGTATAAAGACATTGAAAAAAAAAAGGAAAATTTAGTTCCCTTTGCTTTATTTATGCAATATGAAGGAGTTTTATTTATGAAATAGGAAGGAGTTGCTACTGAGAGTTTTCAGTCTTTTATTAGCCACTTGTGACATTTTTTGGGAGGGGGGGGTTTCTACACTGTACTTTGATCATCTTCAAAGTATCAATGTACAGCATGGCATGAATTAGAAAAGCAAATCGAATCAAGGGATCAGGGGAAGCTACTCTTGCACTCTTGCGAGGTGCTTGAAAAGACCAAAACAAGGTCTTCTGCCACCCTGTTTTCTTAAATTTGCGCCCATTGTCAGTGAAATCTGGCATGTGTGGATGGTGCAGGCATGGCAGTTTGCCAAGGACTGCCTAAAAGCTTTCAAAGAAGACTTAAAATCCACTTTTATGCCGATTTTTGCTCACTGTTTTCTATCGATATTTTCGGGCGCCATTTCAAATGGCTCAAAGCTTTGTGATTGGCTGATCCTGGGGGTGTGTCTGCGATTTGATTGGCTGATTGGGCCCAATTCTGAATTTCTCAGAGCTTTTCTGATTGGATAATTTGAAGACAGAGCTGAGATTTGATTGGCTGATTGGACGCCATTCTGATTTTCTAAAAGCTTTCTTGATTGGATGATTTCAGGGAGGGCTGAGATTTGATTGGCTATTCAGAAGGGGGGATGTTTGTATATTTATGCTAATTTTTCGGGTCATTTCAGCCTATTCTATGGCAAAGAGGGATCAGACACCTGCACCAAGACCCCTTTTTCCAGAGTCTGAATCCTTAACTCTGCCATTTTATCTATTTTATCTATTTTAATTATTAGTTATTCTTACATCTTATTGTATTTTATTGGCCTATTTTTCGGGTCATTTCAGCCTATTCTATGGTCAAGAGGGATCAGACACCTGCACCAAGACCCCTTTTTTTAGAGTTTGAATCCTCAACTTTGCCATTCTATTTTCTTTTATCTATTTTAATTATTAGTTATTCTTACATCTTATTGTATTTTATTGGCCTATTTCTAAATTCTTCAAACAAGAAAATGTTTTGTGGGAAAAGTTTATGCAACAGCAACTGGTTGCTTCTTTTTTAATTTTATATTTTTGCGCAGCGGTTAAGCATAAAATTGACTCATGACTCACGCAGTCACCAAAACTGTTCCAATGTTTTGGTGACCCTGGTAAAGAAAACAGGGAAAAGTTTGGTTTACCTTTCTTTGATTTGTGCAACAGGTATCAGTTGCCTCCGAAAGTGTCGAAGTTGATTTTATGCGCAGCACGTAACAGTCGCGTATGGGTGGGATAGTCATCGTAACCAATTCAATGGCCCTAGTAAGAGAAAAGGAAATAAAAAAAGTCCAAATATTTGACTTAAGCAACAGGCGTCGTCTGCTACGGAATGTGCCGTAAGTCGATTTTTCATGTTTTCGGGCGCGCGTAACTGGCACACGAGTCAGTGGTCAACGTAACTGGCTTTCTCGTCACTGTATGAAGGGATTAAAAAAATAATAATAATAAAAATTTTGTTCCCTTTGCTTGATTTATGCAATTGGAAGCAGTTGTTACTGAAAGAGTTTTCTGTCTTTTTTAGCCACTTGTGACACTATTTTCTGGGATTTCTACACTATACATTGATCATCTTAGCTTATTTAAAGTATCAATGGGTAGCATGCCTGAGTTAGTAACCAATTCAATGGCCCTAGTAATAGGAAAGGAAAAATAAAAAAATCCCTATATTTGACTTAAGCAACAAGTGTCGTCTGCTACGGAACGTGCCGCAAGTCGATTTTTCATGTTTTCGTGGGTGCGTAACTGGCACCTACATGTATGGGATGGTAGTCAACGTAACTGGGTTTCTTGTCACGGTATAAAGAGATTGAAAAAAAAAAAGGAAAATTTAGTTCCCTTTGCTTTATTTATGCAATATGAAGGAGTTTTATTTATGAAATAGGAAGGAGTTGCTACTGAGAGTTTTCAGTCTTTTTTTAGCCACTTGTGACATTTTTTGGGAGGGGGGGGGTTTCTACACTGTACTTTGATCATCTTCAAAGTATCAATGTACAGCATGGCATGAATTAGAAAAGCAAATCGAATCAAGGGATCAGGGGAAGCTACTCTTGCACTCTTGTGAGGTGCTTGAAAAGACCAAAACAAGGTCTTCTGCCACCCTGTTTTCTTAAATTTGCGCCCATTGTCAGTGAAATCTGGCATGTGTGGATGGTGCAGGCATGGCAGTTTGCCAAGGACTGCCTAAAAGCTTTCAAAGAAGACTTAAAATCCACTTTTATGCCGATTTTTGCTCACTGTTTTCTATCGATATTTTCGGGCGCCATTTCAAATGGCTCAAAGCTTTGTGATTGGCTGATCCTGGGGGTGTGTCTGCGATTTGATTGGCTGATTGGGCCCAATTCTGAATTTTTCAGAGCTTTTCTGATTGGATAATTTGAAGACAGAGCTGAGATTTGATTGGCTGATTGGACGCCATTCTGATTTTCTAAAAGCTTTCTTGATTGGATGATTTCAGGGAGGGCTGAGATTTGATTGGCTATTCAGAAGGGGGGATGTTTGTATATTTATGCTAATTTTTCGGGTCATTTCAGCCTATTCTATGGCAAAGAGGGATCAGACACCTGCACCAAGACCCCTTTTTCCAGAGTCTGAATCCTTAACTCTGCCATTTTATCTATTTTATCTATTTTAATTATTAGTTATTCTTACATCTTATTGTATTTTATTGGCCTATTTTTCGGGTCATTTCAGCCTATTCTATGGTCAAGAGGGATCAGACACCTGCACCAAGACCCCTTTTTTTAGAGTTTGAATCCTCAACTTTGCCATTCTATTTTCTTTTATCTATTTTAATTATTAGTTATTCTTACATCTTATTGTATTTTATTGGCCTATTTCTAAATTCTTCAAACAAGAAAATGTTTTGTGGGAAAAGTTTATGCAACAGCAACTGGTTGCTTCTTTTTTAATTTTATATTTTTGCGCAGCGGTTAAACATAAAATTGACTCATGACTCACGCAGTCACCAAAACTGTTCCAATGTTTTGGTGACCCTGGTAAAGAAAACAGGGAAAAGTTTGGTTTACCTTTCTTTGATTTGTGCAACAGGTATCAGTTGCCTCCGAAAGTGTCGAAGTTGATTTTATGCGCAGCACGTAACAGTCGCGTATGGGTGGGATAGTCATCGTAACCAATTCAATGGCCCTAGTAAGAGAAAAGGAAATAAAAAAAGTCCAAATATTTGACTTAAGCAACAGGCGTCGTCTGCTACGGAATGTGCCGTAAGTCGATTTTTCATGTTTTCGGGGGCGCGTAACTGGCACACGAGTCAGTGGTCAACGTAACTGGCTTTCTCGTTACTGTATGAAGGGATTAAAAAAATAATAATAATAAAAATTTTGTTCCCTTTGCTTGATTTATGCAATTGGAAGCAGTTGTTACTGAAAGAGTTTTCTGTCTTTTTTAGCCACTTGTGACACTATTTTCTGGGATTTCTACACTATACATTGATCATCTTAGCTTATTTAAAGTATCAATGGGTAGCATGCCTGAGTTAGTAACCAATTCAATGGCCCTAGTAATAGGAAAGGAAAAATAAAAAAATCCCTATATTTGACTTAAGCAACAAGTGTCGTCTGCTACGGAACGTGCCGCAAGTCGATTTTTCATGTTTTCGTGGGTGCGTAACTGGCACCTACATGTATGGGATGGTAGTCAACGTAACTGGGTTTCTTGTCACGGTATAAAGAGATTGAAAAAAAAAAAGGAAAATTTAGTTCCCTTTGCTTTATTTATGCAATATGAAGGAGTTTTATTTATGAAATAGGAAGGAGTTGCTACTGAGAGTTTTCAGTCTTTTTTTAGCCACTTGTGACATTTTTTGGGAGGGGGGGGGGTTTCTACACTGTACTTTGATCATCTTCAAAGTATCAATGTACAGCATGGCATGAATTAGAAAAGCAAATCGAATCAAGGGATCAGGGGAAGCTACTCTTGCACTCTTGCGAGGTGCTTGAAAAGACCAAAACAAGGTCTTCTGCCACCCTGTTTTCTTAAATTTGCGCCCATTGTCTGTGAAATCTGGCATGTGTGGATGGTGCAGGCATGGCAGTTTGCCAAGGACTGCCTAAAAGCTTTCAAAGAAGACTTAAAATCCACTTTTATGCCGATTTTTGCTCACTGTTTTCTATCGATATTTTCGGGCGCCATTTCAAATGGCTCAAAGCTTTGTGATTGGCTGATCCTGGGGGTGTGTCTGCGATTTGATTGGCTGATTGGGCCCAATTCTGAATTTCTCAGAGCTTTTCTGATTGGATAATTTGAAGACAGAGCTGAGATTTGATTGGCTGATTGGACGCCATTCTGATTTTCTAAAAGCTTTCTTGATTGGATGATTTCAGGGAGGGCTGAGATTTGATTGGCTGTTAAGAAGGGGGGATGTTTGTATATTTATGCTAATTTTTCGGGTCATTTTAGCCTATTCTATGGCAAAGAGGGATCAGACACCTGCACCAAGACCCCTTTTTCCAGAGTCTGAATCCTTAACTCTGCCATTTTATCTATTTTATCTATTTTAATTATTAGTTATTCTTACATCTTATTGTATTTTATTGGCCTATTTTTCGGGTCATTTCAGCCTATTCTATGGTCAAGAGGGATCAGACACCTGCACCAAGACCCCTTTTTTCAGAGTTTGAATTCTCAACTTTGCCATTCTGTTTTCTTTTATCTATTTTAATTATTAGTTATTCTTACATCTTATTGTATTTTATTGGCCTATTTCTAAATTCTTCAAACAAGAAAATGTTTTGTGGGAAAAGTTTATGCAACAGCAACTGGTTGCTTCTTTTTTAATTTTATATTTTTGCGCAGCGGTTAAACATAAAATTGACTCATGACTCACGCAGTCACCAAAACTGTTCCAATGTTTTGGTGACCCTGGTAAAGAAAACAGGGAAAAGTTTGGTTTACCTTTCTTTGATTTGTGCAACAGGTATCAGTTGCCTCCGAAAGTGTCGAAGTTGATTTTATGCGCAGCACGTAACAGTCGCGTATGGGTGGGATAGTCATCGTAACCAATTCAATGGCCCTAGTAAGAGAAAAGGAAATAAAAAAAGTCCAAATATTTGACTTAAGCAACAGGCGTCGTCTGCTACGGAATGTGCCGTAAGTCGATTTTTCATGTTTTCGGGGGCGCGTAACTGGCACACGAGTCAGTGGTCAACGTAACTGGCTTTCTCGTTACTGTATGAAGGGATTAAAAAAATAATAATAATAAAAATTTTGTTCCCTTTGCTTGATTTATGCAATTGGAAGCAGTTGTTACTGAAAGAGTTTTCTGTCTTTTTTAGCCACTTGTGACACTATTTTCTGGGATTTCTACACTATACATTGATCATCTTAGCTTATTTAAAGTATCAATGGGTAGCATGCCTGAGTTAGTAACCAATTCAATGGCCCTAGTAATAGGAAAGGAAAAATAAAAAAATCCCTATATTTGACTTAAGCAACAAGTGTCGTCTGCTACGGAACGTGCCGCAAGTCGATTTTTCATGTTTTCGTGGGTGCGTAACTGGCACCTACATGTATGGGATGGTAGTCAACGTAACTGGGTTTCTTGTCACGGTATAAAGAGATTGAAAAAAAAAAAGGAAAATTTAGTTCCCTTTGCTTTATTTATGCAATATGAAGGAGTTTTATTTATGAAATAGGAAGGAGTTGCTACTGAGAGTTTTCAGTCTTTTTTTAGCCACTTGTGACATTTTTTGGGAGGGGGGGGGTTTCTACACTGTACTTTGATCATCTTCAAAGTATCAATGTACAGCATGGCATGAATTAGAAAAGCAAATCGAATCAAGGGATCAGGGGAAGCTACTCTTGCACTCTTGCGAGGTGCTTGAAAAGACCAAAACAAGGTCTTCTGCCACCCTGTTTTCTTAAATTTGCGCCCATTGTCAGTGAAATCTGGCATGTGTGGATGGTGCAGGCATGGCAGTTTGCCAAGGACTGCCTAAAAGCTTTCAAAGAAGACTTAAAATCCACTTTTATGCCGATTTTTGCTCACTGTTTTCTATCGATATTTTCGGGCGCCATTTCAAATGGCTCAAAGCTTTGTGATTGGCTGATCCTGGGGGTGTGTCTGCGATTTGATTGGCTGATTGGGCCCAATTCTGAATTTCTCAGAGCTTTTCTGATTGGATAATTTGAAGACAGAGCTGAGATTTGATTGGCTGATTGGACGCCATTCTGATTTTCTAAAAGCTTTCTTGATTGGATGATTTCAGGGAGGGCTGAGATTTGATTGGCTGTTCAGAAGGGGGGATGTTTGTATATTTATGCTAATTTTTCGGGTCATTTTAGCCTATTCTATGGCAAAGAGGGATCAGACACCTGCACCAAGACCCCTTTTTCCAGAGTCTGAATCCTTAACTCTGCCATTTTATCTATTTTATCTATTTTAATTATTAGTTATTCTTACATCTTATTGTATTTTATTGGCCTATTTTTCGGGTCATTTCAGCCTATTCTATGGTCAAGAGGGATCAGACACCTGCACCAAGACCCCGTTTTTCAGAGTTTGAATCCTCAACTTTGCCATTCCGTTTTCTTTTATCTATTTTAATTATTAGTTATTGTTACATCTTATTGTATTTTATTGGCCTATTTCTAAATTCTTCAAACAAGAAAATGTTTTGTGGGAAAAGTTTATGCAACAGCAACTGGTTGCTTCTTTTTTAATTTTATATTTTTGCGCAGCGGTTAAACATAAAATTGACTCATGACTCACGCAGTCACCAAAACTGTTCCAATGTTTTGGTGACCCTGGTAAAGAAAACAGGGAAAAGTTTGGTTTACCTTTCTTTGATTTGTGCAACAGGTATCAGTTGCCTCCGAAAGTGTCGAAGTTGATTTTATGCGCAGCACGTAACAGTCGCGTATGGGTGGGATAGTCATCGTAACCAATTCAATGGCCCTAGTAAGAGAAAAGGAAATAAAAAAAGTCCAAATATTTGACTTAAGCAACAGGCGTCGTCTGCTACGGAATGTGCCGTAAGTCGATTTTTCATGTTTTCGGGGGCGCGTAACTGGCACACGAGTCAGTGGTCAACGTAACTGGCTTTCTCGTTACTGTATGAAGGGATTAAAAAAATAATAATAATAAAAATTTTGTTCCCTTTGCTTGATTTATGCAATTGGAAGCAGTTGTTACTGAAAGAGTTTTCTGTCTTTTTTAGCCACTTGTGACACTATTTTCTGGGATTTCTACACTATACATTGATCATCTTAGCTTATTTAAAGTATCAATGGGTAGCATGCCTGAGTTAGTAACCAATTCAATGGCCCTAGTAATAGGAAAGGAAAAATAAAAAAATCCCTATATTTGACTTAAGCAACAAGTGTCGTCTGCTACGGAACGTGCCGCAAGTCGATTTTTCATGTTTTCGTGGGTGCGTAACTGGCACCTACATGTATGGGATGGTAGTCAACGTAACTGGGTTTCTTGTCACGGTATAAAGAGATTGAAAAAAAAAAAGGAAAATTTAGTTCCCTTTGCTTTATTTATGCAATATGAAGGAGTTTTATTTATGAAATAGGAAGGAGTTGCTACTGAGAGTTTTCAGTCTTTTTTTAGCCACTTGTGACATTTTTTGGGAGGGGGGGGGTTTCTACACTGTACTTTGATCATCTTCAAAGTATCAATGTACAGCATGACATGAATTAGAAAAGCAAATCGAATCAAGGGATCAGGGGAAGCTACTCTTGCACTCTTGCGAGGTGCTTGAAAAGACCAAAACAAGGTCTTCTGCCACCCTGTTTTCTTAAATTTGCGCCCATTGTCAGTGAAATCTGGCATGTGTGGATGGTGCAGGCATGGCAGTTTGCCAAGGACTGCCTAAAAGCTTTCAAAGAAGACTTAAAATCCACTTTTATGCCGATTTTTGCTCACTGTTTTCTATCGATATTTTCGGGCGCCATTTCAAATGGCTCAAAGCTTTGTGATTGGCTGATCCTGGGGGTGTGTCTGCGATTTGATTGGCTGATTGGGCCCAATTCTGAATTTCTCAGAGCTTTTCTGATTGGATAATTTGAAGACAGAGCTGAGATTTGATTGGCTGATTGGACGCCATTCTGATTTTCTAAAAGCTTTCTTGATTGGATGATTTCAGGGAGGGCTGAGATTTGATTGGCTGTTAAGAAGGGGGGATGTTTGTATATTTATGCTAATTTTTCGGGTCATTTTAGCCTATTCTATGGCAAAGAGGGATCAGACACCTGCACCAAGACCCCTTTTTCCAGAGTCTGAATCCTTAACTCTGCCATTTTATCTATTTTATCTATTTTAATTATTAGTTATTCTTACATCTTATTGTATTTTATTGGCCTATTTTTCGGGTCATTTCAGCCTATTCTATGGTCAAGAGGGATCAGACACCTGCACCAAGACCCCTTTTTTTAGAGTTTGAATCCTCAACTTTGCCATTCTATTTTCTTTTATCTATTTTAATTATTAGTTATTCTTACATCTTATTGTATTTTATTGGCCTATTTCTAAATTCTTCAAACAAGAAAATGTTTTGTGGGAAAAGTTTATGCAACAGCAACTGGTTGCTTCTTTTTTAATTTTATATTTTTGCGCAGCGGTTAAGCATAAAATTGACTCATGACTCACGCAGTCACCAAAACTGTTCCAATGTTTTGGTGACCCTGGTAAAGAAAACAGGGAAAAGTTTGGTTTACCTTTCTTTGATTTGTGCAACAGGTATCAGTTGCCTCCGAAAGTGTCGAAGTTGATTTTATGCGCAGCACGTAACAGTCGCGTATGGGTGGGATAGTCATCGTAACCAATTCAATGGCCCTAGTAAGAGAAAAGGAAATAAAAAAAGTCCAAATATTTGACTTAAGTAACAGGCGTCGTCTGCCACGGAATGTGCCGTAAGTCGATTTTTCATGTTTTCGGGGGCGCGTAACTGGCACACGAGTCAGTGGTCAACGTAACTGGCTTTCTCGTTACTGTATGAAGGGATTAAAAAAATAATAATAATAAAAATTTTGTTCCCTTTGCTTGATTTATGCAATTGGAAGCAGTTGTTACTGAAAGAGTTTTCTGTCTTTTTTAGCCACTTGTGACACTATTTTCTGGGATTTCTACACTATACATTGATCATCTTAGCTTATTTAAAGTATCAATGGGTAGCATGCCTGAGTTAGTAACCAATTCAATGGCCCTAGTAATAGGAAAGGAAAAATAAAAAAATCCCTATATTTGACTTAAGCAACAAGTGTCGTCTGCTACGGAACGTGCCGCAAGTCGATTTTTCATGTTTTCGTGGGTGCGTAACTGGCACCTACATGTATGGGATGGTAGTCAACGTAACTGGGTTTCTTGTCACGGTATAAAGAGATTGAAAAAAAAAAAGGAAAATTTAGTTCCCTTTGCTTTATTTATGCAATATGAAGGAGTTTTATTTATGAAATAGGAAGGAGTTGCTACTGAGAGTTTTCAGTCTTTTTTTAGCCACTTGTGACATTTTTTGGGAGGGGGGGGTTTCTACACTGTACTTTGATCATCTTCAAAGTATCAATGTACAGCATGGCATGAATTAGAAAAGCAAATCGAATCAAGGGATCAGGGGAAGCTACTCTTGCACTCTTGCGAGGTGCTTGAAAAGACCAAAACAAGGTCTTCTGCCACCCTGTTTTCTTAAATTTGCGCCCATTGTCAGTGAAATCTGGCATGTGTGGATGGTGCAGGCATGGCAGTTTGCCAAGGACTGCCTAAAAGCTTTCAAAGAAGACTTAAAATCCACTTTTATGCCGATTTTTGCTCACTGTTTTCTATCGATATTTTCGGGCGCCATTTCAAATGGCTCAAAGCTTTGTGATTGGCTGATCCTGGGGGTGTGTCTGCGATTTGATTGGCTGATTGGGCCCAATTCTGAATTTCTCAGAGCTTTTCTGATTGGATAATTTGAAGACAGAGCTGAGATTTGATTGGCTGATTGGACGCCATTCTGATTTTCTAAAAGCTTTCTTGATTGGATGATTTCAGGGAGGGCTGAGATTTGATTGGCTGTTAAGAAGGGGGGATGTTTGTATATTTATGCTAATTTTTCGGGTCATTTTAGCCTATTCTATGGCAAAGAGGGATCAGACACCTGCACCAAGACCCCTTTTTCCAGAGTCTGAATCCTTAACTCTGCCATTTTATCTATTTTATCTATTTTAATTATTAGTTATTCTTACATCTTATTGTATTTTATTGGCCTATTTTTCGGGTCATTTCAGCCTATTCTATGGTCAAGAGGGATCAGACACCTGCACCAAGACCCCTTTTTTCAGAGTTTGAATCCTCAACTTTGCCATTCTGTTTTCTTTTATCTATTTTAATTATTAGTTATTCTTACATCTTATTGTATTTTATTGGCCTATTTCTAAATTCTTCAAACAAGAAAATGTTTTGTGGGAAAAGTTTATGCAACAGCAACTGGTTGCTTCTTTTTTAATTTTATATTTTTGCGCAGCGGTTAAACATAAAATTGACTCATGACTCACGCAGTCACCAAAACTGTTCCAATGTTTTGGTGACCCTGGTAAAGAAAACAGGGAAAAGTTTGGTTTACCTTTCTTTGATTTGTGCAACAGGTATCAGTTGCCTCCGAAAGTGTCGAAGTTGATTTTATGCGCAGCACGTAACAGTCGCGTATGGGTGGGATAGTCATCGTAACCAATTCAATGGCCCTAGTAAGAGAAAAGGAAATAAAAAAAGTCCAAATATTTGACTTAAGCAACAGGCGTCGTCTGCTACGGAATGTGCCGTAAGTCGATTTTTCATGTTTTCGGGGGCGCGTAACTGGCACACGAGTCAGTGGTCAACGTAACTGGCTTTCTCGTTACTGTATGAAGGGATTAAAAAAATAATAATAATAAAAATTTTGTTCCCTTTGCTTGATTTATGCAATTGGAAACAGTTGTTACTGAAAGAGTTTTCTGTCTTTTTTAGCCACTTGTGACACTATTTTCTGGGATTTCTACACTATACATTGATCATCTTAGCTTATTTAAAGTATCAATGGGTAGCATGCCTGAGTTAGTAACCAATTCAATGGCCCTAGTAATAGGAAAGGAAAAATAAAAAAATCCCTATATTTGACTTAAGCAACAAGTGTCGTCTGCTACGGAACGTGCCGCAAGTCGATTTTTCATGTTTTCGTGGGTGCGTAACTGGCACCTACATGTATGGGATGGTAGTCAACGTAACTGGGTTTCTTGTCACGGTATAAAGAGATTGAAAAAAAAAAAGGAAAATTTAGTTCCCTTTGCTTTATTTATGCAATATGAAGGAGTTTTATTTATGAAATAGGAAGGAGTTGCTACTGAGAGTTTTCAGTCTTTTTTTAGCCACTTGTGACATTTTTTGGGAGGGGGGGGGTTTCTACACTGTACTTTGATCATCTTCAAAGTATCAATGTACAGCATGGCATGAATTAGAAAAGCAAATCGAATCAAGGGATCAGGGGAAGCTACTCTTGCACTCTTGCGAGGTGCTTGAAAAGACCAAAACAAGGTCTTCTGCCACCCTGTTTTCTTAAATTTGCGCCCATTGTCAGTGAAATCTGGCATGTGTGGATGGTGCAGGCATGGCAGTTTGCCAAGGACTGCCTAAAAGCTTTCAAAGAAGACTTAAAATCCACTTTTATGCCGATTTTTGCTCACTGTTTTCTATCGATATTTTCGGGCGCCATTTCAAATGGCTCAAAGCTTTGTGATTGGCTGATCCTGGGGGTGTGTCTGCGATTTGATTGGCTGATTGGGCCCAATTCTGAATTTCTCAGAGCTTTTCTGATTGGATAATTTGAAGACAGAGCTGAGATTTGATTGGCTGATTGGACGCCATTCTGATTTTCTAAAAGCTTTCTTGATTGGATGATTTCAGGCAGGGCTGAGATTTGATTGGCTGTTCAGAAGGGGGGATGTTTATATATTTATGCTAATTTTTCGGGTCATTTCAGCCTATTCTATGGCAAAGAGGGATCAGACACCTGCACCAAGACCCCTTTTTCCAGAGTCTGAATCCTTAACTCTGCCATTTTATCTATTTTATCTATTTTAATTATTAGTTATTCTTACATCTTATTGTATTTTATTGGCCTATTTTTCGGGTCATTTCAGCCTATTCTATGGTCAAGAGGGATCAGACACCTGCACCAAGACCCCTTTTTTCAGAGTTTGAATCCTCAACTTTGCCATTCTATTTTCTTTTATCTATTTTAATTATTAGTTATTCTTACATCTTATTGTATTTTATTGGCCTATTTCTAAATTCTTCAAACAAGAAAATGTTTTGTGGGAAAAGTTTATGCAACAGCAACTGGTTGCTTCTTTTTTAATTTTATATTTTTGCGCAGCGGTTAAACATAAAATTGACTCATGACTCACGCAGTCACCAAAACTGTTCCAATGTTTTGGTGACCCTGGTAAAGAAAACAGGGAAAAGTTTGGTTTACCTTTCTTTGATTTGTGCAACAGGTATCAGTTGCCTCCGAAAGTGTCGAAGTTGATTTTATGCGCAGCACGTAACAGTCGCGTATGGGTGGGATAGTCATCGTAACCAATTCAATGGCCCTAGTAAGAGAAAAGGAAATAAAAAAAGTCCAAATATTTGACTTAAGCAACAGGCGTCGTCTGCTACGGAATGTGCCGTAAGTCGATTTTTCATGTTTTCGGGGGCGCGTAACTGGCACACGAGTCAGTGGTCAACGTAACTGGCTTTCTCGTTACTGTATGAAGGGATTAAAAAAATAATAATAATAAAAATTTTGTTCCCTTTGCTTGATTTATGCAATTGGAAGCAGTTGTTACTGAAAGAGTTTTCTGTCTTTTTTAGCCACTTGTGACACTATTTTCTGGGATTTCTACACTATACATTGATCATCTTAGCTTATTTAAAGTATCAATGGGTAGCATGCCTGAGTTAGTAACCAATTCAATGGCCCTAGTAATAGGAAAGGAAAAATAAAAAAATCCCTATATTTGACTTAAGCAACAAGTGTCGTCTGCTACGGAACGTGCCGCAAGTCGATTTTTCATGTTTTCGTGGGTGCGTAACTGGCACCTACATGTATGGGATGGTAGTCAACGTAACTGGGTTTCTTGTCACGGTATAAAGAGATTGAAAAAAAAAAAGGAAAATTTAGTTCCCTTTGCTTTATTTATGCAATATGAAGGAGTTTTATTTATGAAATAGGAAGGAGTTGCTACTGAGAGTTTTCAGTCTTTTTTTAGCCACTTGTGACATTTTTTGGGAGGGGGGGGGTTTCTACACTGTACTTTGATCATCTTCAAAGTATCAATGTACAGCATGGCATGAATTAGAAAAGCAAATCGAATCAAGGAATCAGGGGAAGCTACTCTTGCACTCTTGCGAGGTGCTTGAAAAGACCAAAACAAGGTCTTCTGCCACCCTGTTTTCTTAAATTTGCGCCCATTGTCAGTGAAATCTGGCATGTGTGGATGGTGCAGGCATGGCAGTTTGCCAAGGACTGCCTAAAAGCTTTCAAAGAAGACTTAAAATCCACTTTTATGCCGATTTTTGCTCACTGTTTTCTATCGATATTTTCGGGCGCCATTTCAAATGGCTCAAAGCTTTGTGATTGGCTGATCCTGGGGGTGTGTCTGCGATTTGATTGGCTGATTGGGCCCAATTCTGAATTTCTCAGAGCTTTTCTGATTGGATAATTTGAAGACAGAGCTGAGATTTGATTGGCTGATTGGACGCCATTCTGATTTTCTAAAAGCTTTCTTGATTGGATGATTTCAGGGAGGGCTGAGATTTGATTGGCTGCTCAGAAGGGGGGATGTTTATATATTTATGCTAATTTTTCGGGTCATTTCAGCCTATTCTATGGCAAAGAGGGATCAGACACCTGCACCAAGACCCCTTTTTCCAGAGTCTGAATCCTTAACTCTGCCATTTTATCTATTTTATCTATTTTAATTATTAGTTATTCTTACATCTTATTGTATTTTATTGGCCTATTTTTCGGGTCATTTCAGCCTATTCTATGGTCAAGAGGGATCAGACACCTGCACCAAGACCCCTTTTTTCAGAGTTTGAATCCTCAACTTTGCCATTCTGTTTTCTTTTATCTATTTTAATTATTAGTTATTCTTACATCTTATTGTATTTTATTGGCCTATTTCTAAATTCTTCAAACAAGAAAATGTTTTGTGGGAAAAGTTTATGCAACAGCAACTGGTTGCTTCTTTTTTAATTTTATATTTTTGCGCAGCGGTTAAACATAAAATTGACTCATGACTCACGCAGTCACCAAAACTGTTCCAATGTTTTGGTGACCCTGGTAAAGAAAACAGGGAAAAGTTTGGTTTACCTTTCTTTGATTTGTGCAACAGGTATCAGTTGCCTCCGAAAGTGTCGAAGTTGATTTTATGCGCAGCACGTAACAGTCGCGTATGGGTGGGATAGTCATCGTAACCAATTCAATGGCCCTAGTAAGAGAAAAGGAAATAAAAAAAGTCCAAATATTTGACTTAAGCAACAGGCGTCGTCTGCTACGGAATGTGCCGTAAGTCGATTTTTCATGTTTTCGGGGGCGCGTAACTGGCACACGAGTCAGTGGTCAACGTAACTGGCTTTCTCATCACTGTATGAAGGGATTAAAAAAATAATAATAATAAAAATTTTGTTCCCTTTGCTTGATTTATGCAATTGGAAGCAGTTGTTACTGAAAGAGTTTTCTGTCTTTTTTAGCCACTTGTGACACTATTTTCTGGGATTTCTACACTATACATTGATCATCTTAGCTTATTTAAAGTATCAATGGGTAGCATGCCTGAGTTAGTAACCAATTCAATGGCCCTAGTAATAGGAAAGGAAAAATAAAAAAATCCCTATATTTGACTTAAGCAACAAGTGTCGTCTGCTACGGAACGTGCCGCAAGTCGATTTTTCATGTTTTCGTGGGTGCGTAACTGGCACCTACATGTATGGGATGGTAGTCAACGTAACTGGGTTTCTTGTCACGGTATAAAGAGATTGAAAAAAAAAAAGGAAAATTTAGTTCCCTTTGCTTTATTTATGCAATATGAAGGAGTTTTATTTATGAAATAGGAAGGAGTTGCTACTGAGAGTTTTCAGTCTTTTTTTAGCCACTTGTGACATTTTTTGGGAGGGGGGGGGTTTCTACACTGTACTTTGATCATCTTCAAAGTATCAATGTACAGCATGGCATGAATTAGAAAAGCAAATCGAATCAAGGAATCAGGGGAAGCTACTCTTGCACTCTTGCGAGGTGCTTGAAAAGACCAAAACAAGGTCTTCTGCCACCCTGTTTTCTTAAATTTGCGCCCATTGTCAGTGAAATCTGGCATGTGTGGATGGTGCAGGCATGGCAGTTTGCCAAGGACTGCCTAAAAGCTTTCAAAGAAGACTTAAAATCCACTTTTATGCCGATTTTTGCTCACTGTTTTCTATCGATATTTTCGGGCGCCATTTCAAATGGCTCAAAGCTTTGTGATTGGCTGATCCTGGGGGTGTGTCTGCGATTTTTAAATTGGCTGATTGGGCCCAATTCTGAATTTCTCAGAGCTTTTCTGATTGGATAATTTGAAGACAGAGCTGAGATTTGATTGGCTGATTGGACGCCATTCTGATTTTCTAAAAGCTTTCTTGATTGGATGATTTCAGGGAGGGCTGAGATTTGATTGGCTGTTCAGAAGGGGGGATGTTTGTATATTTATGCTAATTTTTCGGGTCATTTCAGCCTATTCTATGGCAAAGAGGGATCAGACACCTGCACCAAGACCCCTTTTATAGAGTCTGAATCCTTAACTCTGCCATTTTATCTATTTTATCTATTTTAATTATTAGTTATTCTTACATCTTATTGTATTTTATTGGCCTATTTTTCGGGTCATTTCAGCCTATTCTATGGTCAAGAGGGATCAGACACCTGCACCAAGACCCCTTTTTTCAGAGTTTGAATCCTCAACTTTGCCATTCTATTTTCTTTTATCTATTTTAATTATTAGTTATTCTTACATCTTATTGTATTTTATTGGCCTATTTCTAAATTCTTCAAACAAGAAAATGTTTTGTGGGAAAAGTTTATGCAACAGCAACTGGTTGCTTCTTTTTTAATTTTATATTTTTGCGCAGTGGTTAAACATAAAATTGACTCATGACTCACGCAGTCACCAAAACTGTTCCAATGTTTTGGTGACCCTGGTAAAGAAAACAGGGAAAAGTTTGGTTTACCTTTCTTTGATTTGTGCAACAGGTATCAGTTGCCTCCGAAAGTGTCGAAGTTGATTTTATGCGCAGCACGTAACAGTCGCGTATGGGTGGGATAGTCATCGTAACCAATTCAATGGCCCTAGTAAGAGAAAAGGAAATAAAAAAAGTCCAAATATTTGACTTAAGCAACAGGCGTCGTCTGCTACGGAATGTGCCGTAAGTCGATTTTTCATGTTTTCGGGGGCGCGTAACTGGCACACGAGTCAGTGGTCAACGTAACTGGCTTTCTCGTCACTGTATGAAAGGATTAAAAAAATAATAATAATAAAAATTTTGTTCCCTTTGCTTGATTTATGCAATTGGAAGCAGTTGTTACTGAAAGAGTTTTCTGTCTTTTTTAGCCACTTGTGACACTATTTTCTGGGATTTCTACACTATACATTGATCATCTTAGCTTATTTAAAGTATCAATGGGTAGCATGCCTGAGTTAGTAACCAATTCAATGGCCCTAGTAATAGGAAAGGAAAAATAAAAAAATCCCTATATTTGACTTAAGCAACAAGTGTCGTCTGCTACGGAACGTGCCGCAAGTCGATTTTTCATGTTTTCGTGGGTGCGTAACTGGCACCTACATGTATGGGATGGTAGTCAACGTAACTGGGTTTCTTGTCACGGTATAAAGAGATTGAAAAAAAAAAAGGAAAATTTAGTTCCCTTTGCTTTATTTATGCAATATGAAGGAGTTTTATTTATGAAATAGGAAGGAGTTGCTACTGAGAGTTTTCAGTCTTTTTTTAGCCACTTGTGACATTTTTTGGGAGGGGGGGTTTCTACACTGTACTTTGATCATCTTCAAAGTATCAATGTACAGCATGGCATGAATTAGAAAAGCAAATCGAATCAAGGGATCAGGGGAAGCTACTCTTGAACTCTTGCGAGGTGCTTGAAAAGACCAAAACAAGGTCTTCTGCCACCCTGTTTTCTTAAATTTGCGCCCATTGTCAGTGAAATCTGGCATGTGTGGATGGTGCAGGCATGGCAGTTTGCCAAGGACTGCCTAAAAGCTTTCAAAGAAGACTTAAAATCCACTTTTATGCCGATTTTTGCACACTGTTTTCTATCGATATTTTCGGGCGCCATTTCAAATGGCTCAAAGCTTTGTGATTGGCTGATCCTGGGGGTGTGTCTGCGATTTGATTGGCTGATTGGGCCCAATTCTGAATTACTCAGAGCTTTTCTGATTGGATAATTTGAAGACAGAGCTGAGATTTGATTGGCTGATTGGACGCCATTCTGATTTTCTAAAAGCTTTCTTGATTGGATGATTTCAGGGAGGGCTGAGATTTGATTGGCTGTTCAGAAGGGGGGATGTTTGTATATTTATGCTAATTTTTCGGGTCATTTCAGCCTATTCTATGGCAAAGAGGGATCAGACACCTGCACCAAGACCCCTTTTAAAGAGTCTGAATCCTTAACTCTGCCATTTTATCTATTTTATCTATTTTAATTATTAGTTATTCTTACATCTTATTGTATTTTATTGGCCTATTTTTCGGGTCATTTCAGCCTATTCTATGGTCAAGAGGGATCAGACACCTGCACCAAGACCCCTTTTTTCAGAGTTTGAATCCTCAACTTTGCCATTCTATTTTCTTTTATCTATTTTAATTATTAGTTATTCTTACATCTTATTGTATTTTATTGGCCTATTTCTAAATTCTTCAAACAAGAAAATGTTTTGTGGGAAAAGTTTATGCAACAGCAACTGGTTGCTTCTTTTTTAATTTCATATTTTTGCGCAGCGGTTAAACATAAAATTGACTCATGACTCACGCAGTCACCAAAACTGTTCCAATGTTTTGGTGACCCTGGTAAAGAAAACAGGGAAAAGTTTGGTTTACCTTTCTTTGATTTGTGCAACAGGTATCAGTTGCCTCCGAAAGTGTCGAAGTTGATTTTATGCGCAGCACGTAACAGTCGCGTATGGGTGGGATAGTCATCGTAACCAATTCAATGGCCCTAGTAAGAGAAAAGGAAATAAAAAAAGTCCAAATATTTGACTTAAGCAACAGGCGTCGTCTGCTACGGAATGTGCCGTAAGTCGATTTTTCATGTTTTCGGGGGCGCGTAACTGGCACACGAGTCAGTGGTCAACGTAACTGGCTTTCTCGTTACTGTATGAAGGGATTAAAAAAATAATAATAATAAAAATTTTGTTCCCTTTGCTTGATTTATGCAATTGGAAGCAGTTGTTACTGAAAGAGTTTTCTGTCTTTTTTAGCCACTTGTGACACTATTTTCTGGGATTTCTACACTATACATTGATCATCTTAGCTTATTTAAAGTATCAATGGGTAGCATGCCTGAGTTAGTAACCAATTCAATGGCCCTAGTAATAGGAAAGGAAAAATAAAAAAATCCCTATATTTGACTTAAGCAACAAGTGTCGTCTGCTACGGAACGTGCCGCAAGTCGATTTTTCATGTTTTCGTGGGTGCGTAACTGGCACCTACATGTATGGGATGGTAGTCAACGTAACTGGGTTTCTTGTCACGGTATAAAGAGATTGAAAAAAAAAAAGGAAAATTTAGTTCCCTTTGCTTTATTTATGCAATATGAAGGAGTTTTATTTATGAAATAGGAAGGAGTTGCTACTGAGAGTTTTCAGTCTTTTTTTAGCCACTTGTGACATTTTTTGGGAGGGGGGGGGTTTCTACACTGTACTTTGATCATCTTCAAAGTATCAATGTACAGCATGGCATGAATTAGAAAAGCAAATCGAATCAAGGAATCAGGGGAAGCTACTCTTGCACTCTTGCGAGGTGCTTGAAAAGACCAAAACAAGGTCTTCTGCCACCCTGTTTTCTTAAATTTGCGCCCATTGTCAGTGAAATCTGGCATGTGTGGATGGTGCAGGCATGGCAGTTTGCCAAGGACTGCCTAAAAGCTTTCAAAGAAGACTTAAAATCCACTTTTATGCCGATTTTTGCTCACTGTTTTCTATCGATATTTTCGGGCGCCATTTCAAATGGCTCAAAGCTTTGTGATTGGCTGATCCTGGGGGTGTGTCTGCGATTTGATTGGCTGATTGGGCCCAATTCTGAATTTCTCAGAGCTTTTCTGATTGGATAATTTGAAGACAGAGCTGAGATTTGATTGGCTGATTGGACGCCATTCTGATTTTCTAAAAGCTTTCTTGATTGGATGATTTCAGGGAGGGCTGAGATTTGATTGGCTGCTCAGAAGGGGGGATGTTTATATATTTATGCTAATTTTTCGGGTCATTTCAGCCTATTCTATGGCAAAGAGGGATCAGACACCTGCACCAAGACCCCTTTTTCCAGAGTCTGAATCCTTAACTCTGCCATTTTATCTATTTTATCTATTTTAATTATTAGTTATTCTTACATCTTATTGTATTTTATTGGCCTATTTTTCGGGTCATTTCAGCCTATTCTATGGTCAAGAGGGATCAGACACCTGCACCAAGACCCCTTTTTTCAGAGTTTGAATCCTCAACTTTGCCATTCTGTTTTCTTTTATCTATTTTAATTATTAGTTATTCTTACATCTTATTGTATTTTATTGGCCTATTTCTAAATTCTTCAAACAAGAAAATGTTTTGTGGGAAAAGTTTATGCAACAGCAACTGGTTGCTTCTTTTTTAATTTCATATTTTTGCGCAGCGGTTAAACATAAAATTGACTCATGACTCACGCAGTCACCAAAACTGTTCCAATGTTTTGGTGACCCTGGTAAAGAAAACAGGGAAAAGTTTGGTTTACCTTTCTTTGATTTGTGCAACAGGTATCAGTTGCCTCCGAAAGTGTCGAAGTTGATTTTATGCGCAGCACGTAACAGTCGCGTATGGGTGGGATAGTCATCGTAACCAATTCAATGGCCCTAGTAAGAGAAAAGGAAATAAAAAAAGTCCAAATATTTGACTTAAGCAACAGGCGTCGTCTGCTACGGAATGTGCCGTAAGTCGATTTTTCATGTTTTCGGGGGCGCGTAACTGGCACACGAGTCAGTGGTCAATGTAACTGGCTTTCTCGTCACTGTATGAAAGGATTAAAAAAATAATAATAATAAAAATTTTGTTCCCTTTGCTTGATTTATGCAATTGGAAGCAGTTGTTACTGAAAGAGTTTTCTGTCTTTTTTAGCCACTTGTGACACTATTTTCTGGGATTTCTACACTATACATTGATCATCTTAGCTTATTTAAAGTTTCAATGGGTAGCATGCCTGAGTTAGTAACCAATTCAATGGCCCTATTAATAGGAAAGGAAAAATAAAAAAATCCCTATATTTGACTTAAGCAACAAGTGTCGTCTGCTACGGAACGTGCCGCAAGTCGATTTTTCATGTTTTCGTGGGTGCGTAACTGGCACCTACATGTATGGGATGGTAGTCAACGTAACTGGGTTTCTTGTCACGGTATAAAGAGATTGAAAAAAAAAAGGGAAAATTTAGTTCCCTTTGCTTTATTTATGCAATATGAAGGAGTTTTATTTATGAAATAGGAAGGAGTTGCTACTGAGAGTTTTCAGTCTTTTTTTAGCCACTTGTGACATTTTTTGGGAGGGGGGGGTTTCTACACTGTACTTTGATCATCTTCAAAGTATCAATGTACAGCATGGCATGAATTAGAAAAGCAAATCGAATCAAGGGATCAGGGGAAGCTACTCTTGCACTCTTGCGAGGTGCTTGAAAAGACCAAAACAAGGTCTTCTGTCACCCTGTTTTCTTAAATTTGCGCCCATTGTCAGTGAAATCTGGCATGTGTGGATGGTGCAGGCATGGCAGTTTGCCAAGGACTGCCTAAAAGCTTTCAAAGAAGACTTAAAATCCACTTTTATGCCGATTTTTGCTCACTGTTTTCTATCGATATTTTCGGGCGCCATTTCAAATGGCTCAAAGCTTTGTGATTGGCTGATCCTGGGGGTGTGTCTGCGATTTAATTGGCTGATTGGGCCCAATTCTGAATTTCTCAGAGCTTTTCTGATTGGATAATTTGAAGACAGAGCTGAGATTTGATTGGCTGATTGGACGCCATTCTGATTTTCTAAAAGCTTTCTTGATTGGATGATTTCAGGGAGGGCTGAGATTTGATTGGCTGTTCAGAAGGGGGGATGTTTGTATATTTATGCTAATTTTTCGGGTCATTTCAGCCTATTCTATAGCAAAGAGGGATCAGACACCTGCACCAAGACCCCTTTTATAGAGTCTGAATCCTTAACTCTGCCATTTTATCTATTTTATCGATTTTAATTATTAGTTATTCTTACATCTTATTGTATTTTATTGGCCTATTTTTCGGGTCATTTCAGCCTATTCTATGGTCAAGAGGGATCAGACACCTGCACCAAGACCCCTTTTTTCAGAGTTTGAATCCTCAACTTTGCCATTCTATTTTCTTTTATCTATTTTAATTATTAGTTATTCTTACATCTTATTGTATTTTATTGGCCTATTTCTAAATTCTTCAAACAAGAAAATGTTTTGTGGGAAAAGTTTATGCAACAGCAACTGGTTGCTTCTTTTTTAATTTTATATTTTTGCGCAGCGGTTTAACATAAAATTGACTCATGACTCACGCAGTCACCAAAACTGTTCCAATGTTTTGGTGACCCTGGTAAAGAAAACAGGGAAAAGTTTGGTTTACCTTTCTTTGATTTGTGCAACAGGTATCAGTTGCCTCCGAAAGTGTCGAAGTTGATTTTATGCGCAGCACGTAACAGTCGCGTATGGGTGGGATAGTCATCGTAACCAATTCAATGGCCCTAGTAAGAGAAAAGGAAATAAAAAAAGTCCAAATATTTGACTTAAGCAACAGGCGTCGTCTGCTACGGAATGTGCCGTAAGTCGATTTTTCATGTTTTCGGGGGCGCGTAACTGGCACACGAGTCAGTGGTCAACGTAACTGGCTTTCTCGTCACTGTATGAAGGGATTAAAAAAATAATAATAATAAAAATTTTGTTCCCTTTGCTTGATTTATGCAATTGGAAGCAGTTGTTACTGAAAGAGTTTTCTGTCTTTTTTAGCCACTTGTGACACTATTTTCTGGGATTTCTACACTATACATTGATCATCTTAGCTTATTTAAAGTTTCAATGGGTAGCATGCCTGAGTTAGTAACCAATTCAATGGCCCTATTAATAGGAAAGGAAAAATAAAAAAATCCCTATATTTGACTTAAGCAACAAGTGTCGTCTGCTACGGAACGTGCCGCAAGTCGATTTTTCATGTTTTCGTGGGTGCGTAACTGGCACCTACATGTATGGGATGGTAGTCAACGTAACTGGGTTTCTTGTCACGGTATAAAGAGATTGAAAAAAAAAAAGGAAAATTTAGTTCCCTTTGCTTTATTTATGCAATATGAAGGAGTTTTATTTATGAAATAGGAAGGAGTTGCTACTGAGAGTTTTCAGTCTTTTTTTAGCCACTTGTGACATTTTTTGGGAGGGGGGGGTTTCTACACTGTACTTTGATCATCTTCAAAGTATCAATGTACAGCATGGCATGAATTAGAAAAGCAAATCGAATCAAGGGATCAGGGGAAGCTACTCTTGCACTCTTGCGAGGTGCTTGAAAAGACCAAAACAAGGTCTTCTGCCACCCTGTTTTCTTAAATTTGCGCCCATTGTCAGTGAAATCTGGCATGTGTGGATGGTGCAGGCATGGCAGTTTGCCAAGGACTGCCTAAAAGCTTTCAAAGAAGACTTAAAATCCACTTTTATGCCGATTTTTGCTCACTGTTTTCTATCGATATTTTCGGGCGCCATTTCAAATGGCTCAAAGCTTTGTGATTGGCTGATCCTGGGGGTGTGTCTGCGATGTGATTGGCTGATTGGGCCCAATTCTGAATTTCTCAGAGCTTTTCTGATTGGATAATTTGAAGACAGAGCTGAGATTTGATTGGCTGATTGGACGCCATTCTGATTTTCTAAAAGCTTTCTTGATTGGATGATTTCAGGGAGGGCTGAGATTTGATTGGCTGTTCAGAAGGGGGGATGTTTGTATATTTATGCTAATTTTTCGGGTCATTTCAGCCTATTCTATGGCAAAGAGGGATCAGACACCTGCACCAAGACCCCTTTTCCAGAGTCTGAATCCTTAACTCTGCCATTTTATCTATTTTATCTATTTTAATTATTAGTTATTCTTACATCTTATTGTATTTTATTGGCCTATTTTTCGGGTCATTTCAGCCTATTCTATGGTCAAGAGGGATCAGACACCTGCACCAAGACCCCTTTTTTCAGAGTTTGAATCCTCAACTTTGCCATTCTATTTTCTTTTATCTATTTTAATTATTAGTTATTCTTACATCTTATTGTATTTTATTGGCCTATTTCTAAATTCTTCAAACAAGAAAATGTTTTGTGGGAAAAGTTTATGCAACAGCAACTGGTTGCTTCTTTTTTAATTTTATATTTTTGCGCAGCGGTTAAACATAAAATTGACTCATGACTCACGCAGTCACCAAAACTGTTCCAATGTTTTGGTGACCCTGGTAAAGAAAACAGGGAAAAGTTTGGTTTACCTTTCTTTGATTTGTGCAACAGGTATCAGTTGCCTCCGAAAGTGTCGAAGTTGATTTTATGCGCAGCACGTAACAGTCGCGTATGGGTGGGATAGTCATCGTAACCAATTCAATGGCCCTAGTAAGAGAAAAGGAAATAAAAAAAGTCCAAATATTTGACTTAAGCAACAGGCGTCGTCTGCTACGGAATGTGCCGTAAGTCGATTTTTCATGTTTTCGGGGGCGCGTAACTGGCACACGAGTCAGTGGTCAACGTAACTGGCTTTCTCGTTACTGTATGAAGGGATTAAAAAAATAATAATAATAAAAATTTTGTTCCCTTTGCTTGATTTATGCAATTGGAAGCAGTTGTTACTGAAAGAGTTTTCTGTCTTTTTTAGCCACTTGTGACACTATTTTCTAGGATTTCTACACTATACATTGATCATCTTAGCTTATTTAAAGTATCAATGGGTAGCATGCCTGAGTTAGTAACCAATTCAATGGCCCTAGTAATAGGAAAGGAAAAATAAAAAATCCCTATATTTGACTTAAGCAACAAGTGTCGTCTGCTACGAAACGTGCCGCAAGTCGATTTTTCATGTTTTCGTGGGTGCGTAACTGGCACCTACATGTATGGGATGGTAGTCAACGTAACTGGGTTTCTTGTCACGGTATAAAGAGATTAAAAAAAAAAAAAGGAAAATTTAGTTCCCTTTGCTTTATTTATGCAATATGAAGGAGTTTTATTTATGAAATAGGAAGGAGTTGCTACTGAGAGTTTTCAGTCTTTTTTTAGCCACTTGTGACATTTTTTGGGAGGGGGGGTTTTCTACACTGTACTTTGATCATCTTCAAAGTATCAATGTACAGCATGGCATGAATTAGAAAAGCAAATCGAATCAAGGGATCAGGGGAAGCTACTCTTGCACTCTTGCGAGGTGCTTGAAAAGACCAAAACAAGGTCTTCTGCCACCCTGTTTTCTTAAATTTGCGCCCATTGTCAGTGAAATCTGGCATGTGTGGATGGTGCAGGCATGGCAGTTTGCCAAGGACTGCCTAAAAGCTTTCAAAGAAGACTTAAAATCCACTTTTATGCCGATTTTTGCTCACTGTTTTCTATCGATATTTTCGGGCGCCATTTCAAATGGCTCAAAGCTTTGTGATTGGCTGATCCTGGGGGTGTGTCTGCGATTTGATTGGCTGATTGGGCCCAATTCTGAATTTCTCAGAGCTTTTCTGATTGGATAATTTGAAGACAGAGCTGAGATTTGATTGGCTGATTGGACGCCATTCTGATTTTCTAAAAGCTTTCTTGATTGGATGATTTCAGGGAGGGCTGAGATTTGATTGGCTGTTCAGAAGGGGGGATGTTTGTATATTTATGCTAATTTTTCGGGTCATTTCAGCCTATTCTATGGCAAAGAGGGATCAGACACCTGCACCAAGACCCCTTTTCCAGAGTCTGAATCCTTAACTCTGCCATTTTATCTATTTTATCTATTTTAATTATTAGTTATTCTTACATCTTATTGTATTTTATTGGCCTATTTTTCGGGTCATTTCAGCCTATTCTATGGTCAAGAGGGATCAGACACCTGCACCAAGACCCCTTTTTTCAGAGTTTGAATCCTCAACTTTGCCATTCTATTTTCTTTTATCTATTTTAATTATTAGTTATTCTTACATCTTATTGTATTTTATTGGCCTATTTCTAAATTCTTCAAACAAGAAAATGTTTTGTGGGAAAAGTTTATGCAACAGCAACTGGTTGCTTCTTTTTTAATTTTATATTTTTGCGCAGCGGTTAAACATAAAATTGACTCATGACTCACGCAGTCACCAAAACTGTTCCAATGTTTTGGTGACCCTGGTAAAGAAAACAGGGAAAAGTTTGGTTTACCTTTCTTTGATTTGTGCAACAGGTATCAGTTGCCTCCGAAAGTGTCGAAGTTGATTTTATGCGCAGCACGTAACAGTCGCGTATGGGTGGGATAGTCATCGTAACCAATTCAATGGCCCTAGTAAGAGAAAAGGAAATAAAAAAAGTCCAAATATTTGACTTAAGCAACAGGCGTCGTCTGCTACGGAATGTGCCGTAAGTCGATTTTTCATGTTTTCGGGGGCGCGTAACTGGCACACGAGTCAGTGGTCAACGTAACTGGCTTTCTCGTCACTGTATGAAGGGATTAAAAAAATAATAATAATAAAAATTTTGTTCCCTTTGCTTGATTTATGCAATTGGAAGCAGTTGTTACTGAAAGAGTTTTCTGTCTTTTTTAGCCACTTGTGACACTATTTTCTGGGATTTCTACACTATACATTGATCATCTTAGCTTATTTAAAGTATCAATGGGTAGCATGCCTGAGTTAGTAACCAATTCAATGGCCCTAGTAATAGGAAAGGAAAAATAAAAAAATCCCTATATTTGACTTAAGCAACAAGTGTCGTCTGCTACGGAACGTGCCGCAAGTCGATTTTTCATGTTTTCGTGGGTGCGTAACTGGCACCTACATGTATGGGATGGTAGTCAACGTAACTGGGTTTCTTGTCACGGTATAAAGAGATTGAAAAAAAAAAAGGAAAATTTAGTTCCCTTTGCTTTATTTATGCAATATGAAGGAGTTTTATTTATGAAATAGGAAGGAGTTGCTACTGAGAGTTTTTAGTCTTTTTTTAGCCACTTGTGACATTTTTTGGGAGGGGGGGGTTTTCTACACTGTACTTTGATCATCTTCAAAGTATCAATGTACAGCATGGCATGAATTAGAAAAGCAAATCGAATCAAGGGATCAGGGGAAGCTACTCTTGCACTCTTGCGAGGTGCTTGAAAAGACCAAAACAAGGTCTTCTGCCACCCTGTTTTCTTAAATTTGCGCCCATTGTCAGTGAAATCTGGCATGTGTGGATGGTGCAGGCATGGCAGTTTGCCAAGGACTGCCTAAAAGCTTTCAAAGAAGACTTAAAATCCACTTTTATGCCGATTTTTGCTCACTGTTTTCTATCGATATTTTCGGGCGCCATTTCAAATGGCTCAAAGCTTTGTGATTGGCTGATCCTGGGGGTGTGTCTGCGATTTGATTGGCTGATTGGGCCCAATTCTGAATTTCTCAGAGCTTTTCTGATTGGATAATTTGAAGACAGAGCTGAGATTTGATTGGCTGATTGGACGCCATTCTGATTTTCTAAAAGCTTTCTTGATTGGATGATTTCAGGGAGGGCTGAGATTTGATTGGCTGTTCAGAAGGGGGGATGTTTGTATATTTATGCTAATTTTTCGGGTCATTTCAGCCTATTCTATGGCAAAGAGGGATCAGACACCTGCACCAAGACCCCTTTTCCAGAGTCTGAATCCTTAACTCTGCCATTTTATCTATTTTATCTATTTTAATTATTAGTTATTCTTACATCTTATTGTATTTTATTGGCCTATTTTTCGGGTCATTTCAGCCTATTCTATGGTCAAGAGGGATCAGACACTTGCACCAAGACCCCTTTTTTCAGAGTTTGAATCCTCAACTTTGCCATTCTATTTTCTTTTATCTATTTTAATTATTAGTTATTCTTACATCTTATTGTATTTTATTGGCCTATTATCTATTTTAATTATTAGTTATTCTTACATCTTATTGTATTTTATTGGCCTATTTCTAAATTCTTCAAACAAGAAAATGTTTTGTGGGAAAAGTTTATGCAACAGCAACTGGTTGCTTCTTTTTTAATTTTATATTTTTGCGCAGCGGTTAAACATAAAATTGACTCATGACTCACGCAGTCACCAAAACTGTTCCAATGTTTTGGTGACCCTGGTAAAGAAAACAGGGAAAAGTTTGGTTTACCTTTCTTTGATTTGTGCAACAGGTATCAGTTGCCTCCGAAAGTGTCGAAGTTGATTTTATGCGCAGCACGTAACAGTCGCGTATGGGTGGGATAGTCATCGTAACCAATTCAATGGCCCTAGTAAGAGAAAAGGAAATAAAAAAAGTCCAAATATTTGACTTAAGCAACAGGCGTCGTCTGCTACGGAATGTGCCGTAAGTCGATTTTTCATGTTTTCGGGGGCGCGTAACTGGCACACGAGTCAGTGGTCAACGTAACTGGCTTTCTCGTCACTGTATGAAGGGATTAAAAAAAAAATAATAATAAAAATTTTGTTCCCTTTGCTTGATTTATGCAATTGGAAGCAGTTGTTACTGAAAGAGTTTTCTGTCTTTTTTAGCCACTTGTGACACTATTTTCTGGGATTTCTACACTATACATTGATCATCTTAGCTTATTTAAAGTATCAATGGGTAGCATGCCTGAGTTAGTAACCAATTCAATGGCCCTAGTAATAGGAAAGGAAAAATAAAAAAATCCCTATATTTGACTTAAGCAACAAGTGTCGTCTGCTACGGAACGTGCCGCAAGTCGATTTTTCATGTTTTCGTGGGTGCGTAACTGGCACCTACATGTATGGGATGGTAGTCAACGTAACTGGGTTTCTTGTCACGGTATAAAGAGATTGAAAAAAAAAAAGGAAAATTTAGTTCCCTTTGCTTTATTTATGCAATATGAAGGAGTTTTATTTATGAAATAGGAAGGAGTTGCTACTGAGAGTTTTCAGTCTTTTTTTAGCCACTTGTGACATTTTTTGGGAGGGGGGGGTTTCTACACTGTACTTTGATCATCTTCAAAGTATCAATGTACAGCATGGCATGAATTAGAAAAGCAAATCGAATCAAGGGATCAGGGGAAGCTACTCTTGCACTCTTGCGAGGTGCTTGAAAAGACCAAAACAAGGTCTTCTGCCACCCTGTTTTCTTAAATTTGCGCCCATTGTCAGTGAAATCTGGCATGTGTGGATGGTGCAGGCATGGCAGTTTGCCAAGGACTGCCTAAAAGCTTTCAAAGAAGACTTAAAATCCACTTTTATGCCGATTTTTGCTCACTGTTTTCTATCGATATTTTCGGGCGCCATTTCAAATGGCTCAAAGCTTTGTGATTGGCTGATCCTGGGGGTGTGTCTGCGATTTGATTGGCTGATTGGGCCCAATTCTGAATTTCTCAGAGCTTTTCTGATTGGATAATTTGAAGACAGAGCTGAGATTTGATTGGCTGATTGGACGCCATTCTGATTTTCTAAAAGCTTTCTTGATTGGATGATTTCAGGGAGGGCTGAGATTTGATTGGCTGTTCAGAAGGGGGGATGTTTGTATATTTATGCTAATTTTTCGGGTCATTTCAGCCTATTCTATGGCAAAGAGGGATCAGACACCTGCACCAAGACCCCTTTTTCCAGAGTCTGAATCCTTAACTCTGCCATTTTATCTATTTTATCTATTTTAATTATTAGTTATTCTTACATCTTATTGTATTTTATTGGCCTATTTTTCGGGTCATTTCAGCCTATTCTATGGTCAAGAGGGATCAGACACCTGCACCAAGACCCCTTTTTTCAGAGTTTGAATCCTCAACTTTGCCATTCTATTTTCTTTTATCTATTTTAATTATTAGTTATTCTTACATCTTATTGTATTTTATTGGCCTATTTCTAAATTCTTCAAACAAGAAAATGTTTTGTGGGAAAAGTTTATGCAACAGCAACTGGTTGCTTCTTTTTTAATTTTATATTTTTGCGCAGCGGTTAAACATAAAATTGACTCATGACTCACGCAGTCACCAAAACTGTTCCAATGTTTTGGTGACCCTGGTAAAGAAAACAGGGAAAAGTTTGGTTTACCTTTCTTTGATTTGTGCAACAGGTATCAGTTGCCTCCGAAAGTGTCGAAGTTGATTTTATGCGCAGCACGTAACAGTCGCGTATGGGTGGGATAGTCATCGTAACCAATTCAATGGCCCTAGTAAGAGAAAAGGAAATAAAAAAAGTCCAAATATTTGACTTAAGCAACAGGCGTCGTCTGCTACGGAATGTGCCGTAAGTCGATTTTTCATGTTTTCGGGGGCGCGTAACTGGCACACGAGTCAGTGGTCAACGTAACTGGCTTTCTCGTTACTGTATGAAGGGATTAAAAAAATAATAATAATAAAAATTTTGTTCCCTTTGCTTGATTTATGCAATTGGAAGCAGTTGTTACTGAAAGAGTTTTCTGTCTTTTTTAGCCACTTGTGACACTATTTTCTGGGATTTCTACACTATACATTGATCATCTTAGCTTATTTAAAGTATCAATGGGTAGCATGCCTGAGTTAGTAACCAATTCAATGGCCCTAGTAATAGGAAAGGAAAAATAAAAAAATCCCTATATTTGACTTAAGCAACAAGTGTCGTCTGCTACGGAACGTGCCGCAAGTCGATTTTTCATGTTTTCGTGGGTGCGTAACTGGCACCTACATGTATGGGATGGTAGTCAACGTAACTGGGTTTCTTGTCACGGTATAAAGAGATTGAAAAAAAAAAAGGAAAATTTAGTTCCCTTTGCTTTATTTATGCAATATGAAGGAGTTTTATTTATGAAATAGGAAGGAGTTGCTACTGAGAGTTTTCAGTCTTTTTTTAGCCACTTGTGACATTTTTTGGGAGGGGGGGGTTTCTACACTGTACTTTGATCATCTTCAAAGTATCAATGTACAGCATGGCATGAATTAGAAAAGCAAATCGAATCAAGGGATCAGGGGAAGCTACTCTTGCACTCTTGCGAGGTGCTTGAAAAGACCAAAACAAGGTCTTCTGCCACCCTGTTTTCTTAAATTTGCGCCCATTGTCAGTGAAATCTGGCATGTGTGGATGGTGCAGGCATGGCAGTTTGCCAAGGACTGCCTAAAAGCTTTCAAAGAAGACTTAAAATCCACTTTTATGCCGATTTTTGCTCACTGTTTTCTATCGATATTTTCGGGCGCCATTTCAAATGGCTCAAAGCTTTGTGATTGGCTGATCCTGGGGGTGTGTCTGCGATTTGATTGGCTGATTGGGCCCAATTCTGAATTTCTCAGAGCTTTTCTGATTGGATAATTTGAAGACAGAGCTGAGATTTGATTGGCTGATTGGACGCCATTCTGATTTTCTAAAAGCTTTCTTGATTGGATGATTTCAGGGAGGGCTGAGATTTGATTGGCTGTTCAGAAGGGGGGATGTTTGTATATTTATGCTAATTTTTCGGGTCATTTCAGCCTATTCTATGGCAAAGAGGGATCAGACACCTGCACCAAGACCCCTTTTTCCAGAGTCTGAATCCTTAACTCTGCCATTTTATCTATTTTATCTATTTTAATTATTAGTTATTCTTACATCTTATTGTATTTTATTGGCCTATTTTTCGGGTCATTTCAGCCTATTCTATGGTCAAGAGGGATCAGACACCTGCACCAAGACCCCTTTTTTCAGAGTTTGAATCCTCAACTTTGCCATTCTATTTTCTTTTATCTATTTTAATTATTAGTTATTCTTACATCTTATTGTATTTTATTGGCCTATTTCTAAATTCTTCAAACAAGAAAATGTTTTGTGGGAAAAGTTTATGCAACAGCAACTGGTTGCTTCTTTTTTAATTTTATATTTTTGCGCAGCGGTTAAACATAAAATTGACTCATGACTCACGCAGTCACCAAAACTGTTCCAATGTTTTGGTGACCCTGGTAAAGAAAACAGGGAAAAGTTTGGTTTACCTTTCTTTGATTTGTGCAACAGGTATCAGTTGCCTCCGAAAGTGTCGAAGTTGATTTTATGCGCAGCACGTAACAGTCGCGTATGGGTGGGATAGTCATCGTAACCAATTCAATGGCCCTAGTAAGAGAAAAGGAAATAAAAAAAGTCCAAATATTTGACTTAAGCAACAGGCGTCGTCTGCTACGGAATGTGCCGTAAGTCGATTTTTCATGTTTTCGGGGGCGCGTAACTGGCACACGAGTCAGTGGTCAACGTAACTGGCTTTCTCGTTACTGTATGAAGGGATTAAAAAAATAATAATAATAAAAATTTTGTTCCCTTTGCTTGATTTATGCAATTGGAAGCAGTTGTTACTGAAAGAGTTTTCTGTCTTTTTTAGCCACTTGTGACACTATTTTCTGGGATTTCTACACTATACATTGATCATCTTAGCTTATTTAAAGTATCAATGGGTAGCATGCCTGAGTTAGTAACCAATTCAATGGCCCTAGTAATAGGAAAGGAAAAATAAAAAAATCCCTATATTTGACTTAAGCAACAAGTGTCGTCTGCTACGGAACGTGCCGCAAGTCGATTTTTCATGTTTTCGTGGGTGCGTAACTGGCACCTACATGTATGGGATGGTAGTCAACGTAACTGGGTTTCTTGTCACGGTATAAAGAGATTGAAAAAAAAAAAGGAAAATTTAGTTCCCTTTGCTTTATTTATGCAATATGAAGGAGTTTTATTTATGAAATAGGAAGGAGTTGCTACTGAGAGTTTTCAGTCTTTTTTTAGCCACTTGTGACATTTTTTGGGAGGGGGGGGGTTTCTACACTGTACTTTGATCATCTTCAAAGTATCAATGTACAGCATGGCATGAATTAGAAAAGCAAATCGAATCAAGGGATCAGGGGAAGCTACTCTTGCACTCTTGCGAGGTGCTTGAAAAGACCAAAACAAGGTCTTCTGCCACCCTGTTTTCTTAAATTTGCGCCCATTGTCAGTGAAATCTGGCATGTGTGGATGGTGCAGGCATGGCAGTTTGCCAAGGACTGCCTAAAAGCTTTCAAAGAAGACTTAAAATCCACTTTTATGCCGATTTTTGCTCACTGTTTTCTATCGATATTTTCGGGCGCCATTTCAAATGGCTCAAAGCTTTGTGATTGGCTGATCCTGGGGGTGTGTCTGCGATTTGATTGGCTGATTGGGCCCAATTCTGAATTTCTCAGAGCTTTTCTGATTGGATAATTTGAAGACAGAGCTGAGATTTGATTGGCTGATTGGACGCCATTCTGATTTTCTAAAAGCTTTCTTGATTGGATGATTTCAGGGAGGGCTGAGATTTGATTGGCTGTTCAGAAGGGGGGATGTTTGTATATTTATGCTAATTTTTCGGGTCATTTCAGCCTATTCTATGGCAAAGAGGGATCAGACACCTGCACCAAGACCCCTTTTTCCAGAGTCTGAATCCTTAACTCTGCCATTTTATCTATTTTATCTATTTTAATTATTAGTTATTCTTACATCTTATTGTATTTTACTGGCCTATTTTTCGGGTCATTTCAGCCTATTCTATGGTCAAGAGGGATCAGACACCTGCACCAAGACCCCTTTTTTCAGAGTTTGAATCCTCAACTTTGCCATTCTATTTTCTTTTATCTATTTTAATTATTAGTTATTCTTACATCTTATTGTATTTTATTGGCCTATTTCTAAATTCTTCAAACAAGAAAATGTTTTGTGGGAAAAGTTTATGCAACAGCAACTGGTTGCTTCTTTTTTAATTTTATATTTTTGCGCAGCGGTTAAACATAAAATTGACTCATGACTCACGCAGTCACCAAAACTGTTCCAATGTTTTGGTGACCCTGGTAAAGAAAACAGGGAAAAGTTTGGTTTACCTTTCTTTGATTTGTGCAACAGGTATCAGTTGCCTCCGAAAGTGTCGAAGTTGATTTTATGCGCAGCACGTAACAGTCGCGTATGGGTGGGATAGTCATCGTAACCAATTCAATGGCCCTAGTAAGAGAAAAGGAAATAAAAAAAGTCCAAATATTTGACTTAAGCAACAGGCGTCGTCTGCTACGGAATGTGCCGTAAGTCGATTTTTCATGTTTTCGGGGGCGCGTAACTGGCACACGAGTCAGTGGTCAACGTAACTGGCTTTCTCGTTACTGTATGAAGGGATTAAAAAAATAATAATAATAAAAATTTTGTTCCCTTTGCTTGATTTATGCAATTGGAAGCAGTTGTTACTGAAAGAGTTTTCTGTCTTTTTTAGCCACTTGTGACACTATTTTCTGGGATTTCTACACTATACATTGATCATCTTAGCTTATTTAAAGTATCAATGGGTAGCATGCCTGAGTTAGTAACCAATTCAATGGCCCTAGTAATAGGAAAGGAAAAATAAAAAAATCCCTATATTTGACTTAAGCAACAAGTGTCGTCTGCTACGGAACGTGCCGCAAGTCGATTTTTCATGTTTTCGTGGGTGCGTAACTGGCACCTACATGTATGGGATGGTAGTCAACGTAACTGGGTTTCTTGTCACGGTATAAAGAGATTGAAAAAAAAAAAGGAAAATTTAGTTCCCTTTGCTTTATTTATGCAATATGAAGGAGTTTTATTTATGAAATAGGAAGGAGTTGCTACTGAGAGTTTTCAGTCTTTTTTTAGCCACTTGTGACATTTTTTGGGAGGGGGGGGGTTTCTACACTGTACTTTGATCATCTTCAAAGTATCAATGTACAGCATGGCATGAATTAGAAAAGCAAATCGAATCAAGGGATCAGGGGAAGCTACTCTTGCACTCTTGCGAGGTGCTTGAAAAGACCAAAACAAGGTCTTCTGCCACCCTGTTTTCTTAAATTTGCGCCCATTGTCAGTGAAATCTGGCATGTGTGGATGGTGCAGGCATGGCAGTTTGCCAAGGACTGCCTAAAAGCTTTCAAAGAAGACTTAAAATCCACTTTTATGCCGATTTTTGCTCACTGTTTTCTATCGATATTTTCGGGCGCCATTTCAAATGGCTCAAAGCTTTGTGATTGGCTGATCCTGGGGGTGTGTCTGCGATTTGATTGGCTGATTGGGCCCAATTCTGAATTTCTCAGAGCTTTTCTGATTGGATAATTTGAAGACAGAGCTGAGATTTGATTGGCTGATTGGACGCCATTCTGATTTTCTAAAAGCTTTCTTGATTGGATGATTTCAGGGAGGGCTGAGATTTGATTGGCTGTTCAGAAGGGGGGATGTTTGTATATTTATGCTAATTTTTCGGGTCATTTCAGCCTATTCTATGGCAAAGAGGGATCAGACACCTGCACCAAGACCCCTTTTCCAGAGTCTGAATCCTTAACTCTGCCATTTTATCTATTTTATCTATTTTAATTATTAGTTATTCTTACATCTTATTGTATTTTATTGGCCTATTTTTCGGGTCATTTCAGCCTATTCTATGGTCAAGAGGGATCAGACACCTGCACCAAGACCCCTTTTTTCAGAGTTTGAATCCTCAACTTTGCCATTCTATTTTCTTTTATCTATTTTAATTATTAGTTATTCTTACATCTTATTGTATTTTATTGGCCTATTTCTAAATTCTTCAAACAAGAAAATGTTTTGTGGGAAAAGTTTATGCAACAGCAACTGGTTGCTTCTTTTTTAATTTTATATTTTTGCGCAGCGGTTAAACATAAAATTGACTCATGACTCACGCAGTCACCAAAACTGTTCCAATGTTTTGGTGACCCTGGTAAAGAAAACAGGGAAAAGTTTGGTTTACCTTTCTTTGATTTGTGCAACAGGTATCAGTTGCCTCCGAAAGTGTCGAAGTTGATTTTATGCGCAGCACGTAACAGTCGCGTATGGGTGGGATAGTCATCGTAACCAATTCAATGGCCCTAGTAAGAGAAAAGGAAATAAAAAAAGTCCAAATATTTGACTTAAGCAACAGGCGTCGTCTGCTACGGAATGTGCCGTAAGTCGATTTTTCATGTTTTCGGGGGCGCGTAACTGGCACACGAGTCAGTGGTCAACGTAACTGGCTTTCTCGTCACTGTATGAAGGGATTAAAAAAATAATAATAATAAAAATTTTGTTCCCTTTGCTTGATTTATGCAATTGGAAGCAGTTGTTACTGAAAGAGTTTTCTGTCTTTTTTAGCCACTTGTGACACTATTTTCTGGGATTTCTACACTATACATTGATCATCTTAGCTTATTTAAAGTATCAATGGGTAGCATGCCTGAGTTAGTAACCAATTCAATGGCCCTAGTAATAGGAAAGGAAAAATAAAAAAATCCCTATATTTGACTTAAGCAACAAGTGTCGTCTGCTACGGAACGTGCCGCAAGTCGATTTTTCATGTTTTCGTGGGTGCGTAACTGGCACCTACATGTATGGGATGGTAGTCAACGTAACTGGGTTTCTTGTCACGGTATAAAGAGATTGAAAAAAAAAAAGGAAAATTTAGTTCCCTTTGCTTTATTTATGCAATATGAAGGAGTTTTATTTATGAAATAGGAAGGAGTTGCTACTGAGAGTTTTCAGTCTTTTTTTAGCCACTTGTGACATTTTTTGGGAGGGGGGGGTTTCTACACTGTACTTTAATCATCTTGAAAGTATCAATGTACAGCATGGCATGAATTAGAAAAGCAAATCGAATCAAGGGATCAGGGGAAGCTACTCTTGCACTCTTGCGAGGTGCTTGAAAAGACCAAAACAAGGTCTTCTGCCACCCTGTTTTCTTAAATTTGCGCCCATTGTCAGTGAAATCTGGCATGTGTGGATGGTGCAGGCATGGCAGTTTGCCAAGGACTGCCTAAAAGCTTTCAAAGAAGACTTAAAATCCACTTTTATGCCGATTTTTGCTCACTGTTTTCTATCGATATTTTCGGGCGCCATTTCAAATGGCTCAAAGCTTTGTGATTGGCTGATCCTGGGGGTGTGTCTGCGATTTGATTGGCTGATTGGGCCCAATTCTGAATTTCTCAGAGCTTTTCTGATTGGATAATTTGAAGACAGAGCTGAGATTTGATTGGCTGATTGGACGCCATTCTGATTTTCTAAAAGCTTTCTTGATTGGATGATTTCAGGGAGGGCTGAGATTTGATTGGCTGTTCAGAAGGGGGGATGTTTGTATATTTATGCTAATTTTTCGGGTCATTTCAGCCTATTCTATGGCAAAGAGGGATCAGACACCTGCACCAAGACCCCTTTTTCCAGAGTCTGAATCCTTAACTCTGCCATTTTATCTATTTTATCTATTTTAATTATTAGTTATTCTTACATCTTATTGTATTTTATTGGCCTATTTTTCGGGTCATTTCAGCCTATTCTATGGTCAAGAGGGATCAGACACCTGCACCAAGACCCCTTTTTTCAGAGTTTGAATCCTCAACTTTGCCATTCTATTTTCTTTTATCTATTTTAATTATTAGTTATTCTTACATCTTATTGTATTTTATTGGCCTATTTCTAAATTCTTCAAACAAGAAAATGTTTTGTGGGAAAAGTTTATGCAACAGCAACTGGTTGCTTCTTTTTTAATTTTATATTTTTGCGCAGCGGTTAAACATAAAATTGACTCATGACTCACGCAGTCACCAAAACTGTTCCAATGTTTTGGTGACCCTGGTAAAGAAAACAGGGAAAAGTTTGGTTTACCTTTCTTTGATTTGTGCAACAGGTATCAGTTGCCTCCGAAAGTGTCGAAGTTGATTTTATGCGCAGCACGTAACAGTCGCGTATGGGTGGGATAGTCATCGTAACCAATTCAATGGCCCTAGTAAGAGAAAAGGAAATAAAAAAAGTCCAAATATTTGACTTAAGCAACAGGCGTCGTCTGCTACGGAATGTGCCGTAAGTCGATTTTTCATGTTTTCGGGGGCGCGTAACTGGCACACGAGTCAGTGGTCAACGTAACTGGCTTTCTCGTCACTGTATGAAGGGATTAAAAAAATAATAATAATAAAAATTTTGTTCCCTTTGCTTGATTTATGCAATTGGAAGCAGTTGTTACTGAAAGAGTTTTCTGTCTTTTTTAGCCACTTGTGACACTATTTTCTGGGATTTCTACACTATACATTGATCATCTTAGCTTATTTAAAGTATCAATGGGTAGCATGCCTGAGTTAGTAACCAATTCAATGGCCCTAGTAATAGGAAAGGAAAAATAAAAAAATCCCTATATTTGACTTAAGCAACAAGTGTCGTCTGCTACGGAACGTGCCGCAAGTCGATTTTTCATGTTTTCGTGGGTGCGTAACTGGCACCTACATGTATGGGATGGTAGTCAACGTAACTGGGTTTCTTGTCACGGTATAAAGAGATTGAAAAAAAAAAAGGAAAATTTAGCTCCCTTTGCTTTATTTATGCAATATGAAGGAGTTTTATTTATGAAATAGGAAGGAGTTGCTACTGAGAGTTTTCAGTCTTTTTTTAGCCACTTGTGACATTTTTTCGGAGGGGGGGGGGTTTCTACACTGTACTTTGATCATTTTCAAAGTATCAATGTACAGCATGGCATGAATTAGAAAAGCAAGTCGAATCAAGGGATCAGGGGAAGCTACTCTTGCACTCTTGCGAGGTGCTTGAAAAGACCAAAACAAGGTCTTCTGCCACCCTGTTTTCTTAAATTTGCGCCCATTGTCAGTGAAATCTGGCATGTGTGGATGGTGCAGGCATGGCAGTTTGCCAAGGACTGCCTAAAAGCTTTCAAAGAAGACTTAAAATCCACTTTTATGCCGATTTTTGCTCACTGTTTTCTATCGATATTTTCGGGCGCCATTTCAAATGGCTCAAAGCTTTGTGATTGGCTGATCCTGGGGGTGTGTCTGCGATTTGATTGGCTGATTGGGCCCAATTCTGAATTTCTCAGAGCTTTTCTGATTGGATAATTTGAAGACAGAGCTGAGATTTGATTGGCTGATTGGACGCCATTCTGATTTTCTAAAAGCTTTCTTGATTGGATGATTTCAGGGAGGGCTGAGATTTGATTGGCTGTTCAGAAGGGGGGATGTTTGTATATTTATGCTAATTTTTCGGGTCATTTCAGCCTATTCTATGGCAAAGAGGGATCAGACACCTGCACCAAGACCCCTTTTTCCAGAGTCTGAATCCTTAACTCTGCCATTTTATCTATTTTATCTGTTTTAATTATTAGTTATTCTTACATCTTATTGTATTTTATTGGCCTATTTTTCGGGTCATTTCAGCCTATTCTATGGTCAAGAGGGATCAGACACCTGCACCAAGACCCCTTTTTTCAGAGTTTGAATCCTCAACTTTGCCATTCTATTTTCTTTTATCTATTTTAATTATTAGTTATTCTTACATCTTATTGTATTTTATTGGCCTATTTCTAAATTCTTCAAACAAGAAAATGTTTTGTGGGAAAAGTTTATGCAACAGCAACTGGTTGCTTCTTTTTTAATTTTATATTTTTGCGCAGCGGTTAAACATAAAATTGACTCATGACTCACGCAGTCACCAAAACTGTTCCAATGTTTTGGTGACCCTGGTAAAGAAAACAGGGAAAAGTTTGGTTTACCTTTCTTTGATTTGTGCAACAGGTATCAGTTGCCTCCGAAAGTGTCGAAGTTGATTTTATGCGCAGCACGTAACAGTCGCGTATGGGTGGGATAGTCATCGTAACCAATTCAATGGCCCTAGTAAGAGAAAAGGAAATAAAAAAAGTCCAAATATTTGACTTAAGCAACAGGCGTCGTCTGCTACGGAATGTGCCGTAAGTCGATTTTTCATGTTTTCGGGGGCGCGTAACTGGCACACGAGTCAGTGGTCAACGTAACTGGCTTTCTCGTCACTGTATGAAGGGATTAAAAAAATAATAATAATAAAAATTTTGTTCCCTTTGCTTGATTTATGCAATTGGAAGCAGTTGTTACTGAAAGAGTTTTCTGTCTTTTTTAGCCACTTGTGACACTATTTTCTGGGATTTCTACACTATACATTGATCATTTTAGCTTATTTAAAGTATCAATGGGTAGCATGCCTGAGTTAGTAACCAATTCAATGGCCCTAGTAATAGGAAAGGAAAAATAAAAAAATCCCTATATTTGACTTAAGCAACAAGTGTCGTCTGCTACGGAACGTGCCGCAAGTCGATTTTTCATGTTTTCGTGGGTGCGTAACTGGCACCTACATGTATGGGATGGTAGTCAACGTAACTGGGTTTCTTGTCACGGTATAAAGAGATTGAAAAAAAAAAAGGAAAATTTAGTTCCCTTTGCTTTATTTATGCAATATGAAGGAGTTTTATTTATGAAATAGGAAGGAGTTGCTACTGAGAGTTTTCAGTCTTTTTTTAGCCACTTGTGACATTTTTTCGGAGGGGGGGGGTTTCTACACTGTACTTTGATCATCTTCAAAGTATCAATGTACAGCATGGCATGAATTAGAAAAGCAAATCGAATCAAGGGATCAGGGGAAGCTACTCTTGCACTCTTGCGAGGTGCTTGAAAAGACCAAAACAAGGTCTTCTGCCACCCTGTTTTCTTAAATTTGCGCCCATTGTCAGTGAAATCTGGCATGTGTGGATGGTGCAGGCATGGCAGTTTGCCAAGGACTGCCTAAAAGCTTTCAAAGAAGACTTAAAATCCACTTTTATGCCGATTTTTGCTCACTGTTTTCTATCGATATTTTCGGGCGCCATTTCAAATGGCTCAAAGCTTTGTGATTGGCTGATCCTGGGGGTGTGTCTGCGATTTGATTGGCTGATTGGGCCCAATTCTGAATTTCTCAGAGCTTTTCTGATTGGATAATTTGAAGACAGAGCTGAGATTTGATTGGCTGATTGGACGCCATTCTGATTTTCTAAAAGCTTTCTTGATTGGATGATTTCAGGGAGGGCTGAGATTTGATTGGCTGTTCAGAAGGGGGGATGTTTGTATATTTATGCTAATTTTTCGGGTCATTTCAGCCTATTCTATGGCAAAGAGGGATCAGACACCTGCACCAAGACCCCTTTTTCCAGAGTCTGAATCCTTAACTCTGCCATTTTATCTATTTTATCTATTTTAATTATTAGTTATTCTTACATCTTATTGTATTTTATTGGCCTATTTTTCGGGTCATTTCAGCCTATTCTATGGTCAAGAGGGATCAGACACCTGCACCAAGACCCCTTTTTTCAGAGTTTGAATCCTCAACTTTGCCATTCTATTTTCTTTTATCTATTTTAATTATTAGTTATTCTTACATCTTATTGTATTTTATTGGCCTATTTCTAAATTCTTCAAACAAGAAAATGTTTTGTGGGAAAAGTTTATGCAACAGCAACTGGTTGCTTCTTTTTTAATTTTATATTTTTGCGCAGCGGTTAAACATAAAATTGACTCATGACTCACGCAGTCACCAAAACTGTTCCAATGTTTTGGTGACCCTGGTAAAGAAAACAGGGAAAAGTTTGGTTTACCTTTCTTTGATTTGTGCAACAGGTATCAGTTGCCTCCGAAAGTGTCGAAGTTGATTTTATGCGCAGCACGTAACAGTCGCGTATGGGTGGGATAGTCATCGTAACCAATTCAATGGCCCTAGTAAGAGAAAAGGAAATAAAAAAAGTCCAAATATTTGACTTAAGCAACAGGCGTCGTCTGCTACGGAATGTGCCGTAAGTCGATTTTTCATGTTTTCGGGGGCGCGTAACTGGCACACGAGTCAGTGGTCAACGTAACTGGCTTTCTCGTCACTGTATGAAGGGATTAAAAAAATAATAATAATAAAAATTTTGTTCCCTTTGCTTGATTTATGCAATTGGAAGCAGTTGTTACTGAAAGAGTTTTCTGTCTTTTTTAGCCACTTGTGACACTATTTTCTGGGATTTCTACACTATACATTGATCATCTTAGCTTATTTAAAGTATCAATGGGTAGCATGCCTGAGTTAGTAACCAATTCAATGGCCCTAGTAATAGGAAAGGAAAAATAAAAAAATCCCTATATTTGACTTAAGCAACAAGTGTCGTCTGCTACGGAATGTGCCGCAAGTCGATTTTTCATGTTTTCGTGGGTGCGTAACTGGCACCTACATGTATGGGATGGTAGTCAACGTAACTGGGTTTCTTGTCACGGTATAAAGAGATTGAAAAAAAAAAAGGAAAATTTAGTTCCCTTTGCTTTATTTATGCAATATGAAGGAGTTTTATTTATGAAATAGGAAGGAGTTGCTACTGAGAGTTTTCAGTCTTTTTTTAGCCACTTGTGACATTTTTTGGGAGGGGGGGGTTTCTACACTGTACTTTAATCATCTTGAAAGTATCAATGTACAGCATGGCATGAATTAGAAAAGCAAATCGAATCAAGGGATCAGGGGAAGCTACTCTTGCACTCTTGCGAGGTGCTTGAAAAGACCAAAACAAGGTCTTCTGCCACCCTGTTTTCTTAAATTTGCGCCCATTGTCAGTGAAATCTGGCATGTGTGGATGGTGCAGGCATGGCAGTTTGCCAAGGACTGCCTAAAAGCTTTCAAAGAAGACTTAAAATCCACTTTTATGCCGATTTTTGCTCACTGTTTTCTATCGATATTTTCGGGCGCCATTTCAAATGGCTCAAAGCTTTGTGATTGGCTGATCCTGGGGGTGTGTCTGCGATTTGATTGGCTGATTGGGCCCAATTCTGAATTTCTCAGAGCTTTTCTGATTGGATAATTTGAAGACAGAGCTGAGATTTGATTGGCTGATTGGACGCCATTCTGATTTTCTAAAAGCTTTCTTGATTGGATGATTTCAGGGAGGGCTGAGATTTAATTGGCTGTTCAGAAGGGGGGATGTTTGTATATTTATGCTAATTTTTCGGGTCATTTCAGCCTATTCTATGGCAAAGAGGGATCAGACACCTGCACCAAGACCCCTTTTTCCAGAGTCTGAATCCTTAACTCTGCCATTTTATCTATTTTATCTATTTTAATTATTAGTTATTCTTACATCTTATTGTATTTTATTGGCCTATTTTTCGGGTCATTTCAGCCTATTCTATGGTCAAGAGGGATCAGACACCTGCACCAAGACCCCTTTTTTCAGAGTTTGAATCCTCAACTTTGCCATTCTATTTTCTTTTATCTATTTTAATTATTAGTTATTCTTACATCTTATTGTATTTTATTGGCCTATTTCTAAATTCTTCAAACAAGAAAATGTTTTGTGGGAAAAGTTTATGCAACAGCAACTGGTTGCTTCTTTTTTAATTTTATATTTTTGCGCAGCGGTTAAACATAAAATTGACTCATGACTCACGCAGTCACCAAAACTGTTCCAATGTTTTGGTGACCCTGGTAAAGAAAACAGGGAAAAGTTTGGTTTACCTTTCTTTGATTTGTGCAACAGGTATCAGTTGCCTCCGAAAGTGTCGAAGTTGATTTTATGCGCAGCACGTAACAGTCGCGTATGGGTGGGATAGTCATCGTAACCAATTCAATGGCCCTAGTAAGAGAAAAGGAAATAAAAAAAGTCCAAATATTTGACTTAAGCAACAGGCGTCGTCTGCTACGGAATGTGCCGTAAGTCGATTTTTCATGTTTTCGGGGGCGCGTAACTGGCACACGAGTCAGTGGTCAACGTAACTGGCTTTCTCGTCACTGTATGAAGGGATTAAAAAAATAATAATAATAAAAATTTTGTTCCCTTTGCTTGATTTATGCAATTGGAAGCAGTTGTTACTGAAAGAGTTTTCTGTCTTTTTTAGCCACTTGTGACACTATTTTCTGGGATTTCTACACTATACATTGATCATCTTAGCTTATTTAAAGTATCAATGGGTAGCATGCCTGAGTTAGTAACCAATTCAATGGCCCTAGTAATAGGAAAGGAAAAATAAAAAAATCCCTATATTTGACTTAAGCAACAAGTGTCGTCTGCTACGGAACGTGCCGCAAGTCGATTTTTCATGTTTTCGTGGGTGCGTAACTGGCACCTACATGTATGGGATGGTAGTCAACGTAACTGGGTTTCTTGTCACGGTATAAAGAGATTGAAAAAAAAAAAGGAAAATTTAGTTCCCTTTGCTTTATTTATGCAATATGAAGGAGTTTTATTTATGAAATAGGAAGGAGTTGCTACTGAGAGTTTTCAGTCTTTTTTTAGCCACTTGTGACATTTTTGGGGAGGGTGGGGGGTTTCTACACTGTACTTTGATCATCTTCAAAGTATCAATGTACAGCATGGCATGAATTAGAAAAGCAAATCGAATCAAGGGATCAGGGGAAGCTACTCTTGCACTCTTGCGAGGTGCTTGAAAAGACCAAAACAAGGTCTTCTGCCACCCTGTTTTCTTAAATTTGCGCCCATTGTCAGTGAAATCTGGCATGTGTGGATGGTGCAGGCATGGCAGTTTGCCAAGGACTGCCTAAAAGCTTTCAAAGAAGACTTAAAATCCACTTTTATGCCGATTTTTGCTCACTGTTTTCTATCGATATTTTCGGGCGCCATTTCAAATGGCTCAAAGCTTTGTGATTGGCTGATCCTGGGGGTGTGTCTGCGATTTGATTGGCTGATTGGGCCCAATTCTGAATTTCTCAGAGCTTTTCTGATTGGATAATTTGAAGACAGAGCTGAGATTTGATTGGCTGATTGGACGCCATTCTGATTTTCTAAAAGCTTTCTTGATTGGATGATTTCAGGGAGGGCTGAGATTTGATTGGCTGTTCAGAAGGGGGGATGTTTGTATATTTATGCTAATTTTTCGGGTCATTTCAGCCTATTCTATGGCAAAGAGGGATCAGACACCTGCACCAAGACCCCTTTTTCCAGAGTCTGAATCCTTAACTCTGCCATTTTATCTATTTTATCTATTTTAATTATTAGTTATTCTTACATCTTATTGTATTTTATTGGCCTATTTTTCGGGTCATTTCAGCCTATTCTATGGTCAAGAGGGATCAGACACCTGCACCAAGACCCCTTTTTTCAGAGTTTGAATCCTCAACTTTGCCATTCTATTTTCTTTTATCTATTTTAATTATTAGTTATTCTTACATCTTATTGTATTTTATTGGCCTATTTCTAAATTCTTCAAACAAGAAAATGTTTTGTGGGAAAAGTTTATGCAACAGCAACTGGTTGCTTCTTTTTTAATTTTATATTTTTGCGCAGCGGTTAAACATAAAATTGACTCATGACTCACGCAGTCACCAAAACTGTTCCAATGTTTTGGTGACCCTGGTAAAGAAAACAGGGAAAAGTTTGGTTTACCTTTCTTTGATTTGTGCAACAGGTATCAGTTGCCTCCGAAAGTGTCCAAGTTGATTTTATGCGCAGCACGTAACAGTCGCGTATGGGTGGGATAGTCATCGTAACCAATTCAATGGCCCTAGTAAGAGAAAAGGAAATAAAAAAAGTCCAAATATTTGACTTAAGCAACAGGCGTCGTCTGCTACGGAATGTGCCGTAAGTCGATTTTTCATGTTTTCGGGGGCGCGTAACTGGCACACGAGTCAGTGGTCAACGTAACTGGCTTTCTCGTCACTGTATGAAGGGATTAAAAAAATAATAATAATAAAAATTTTGTTCCCTTTGCTTGATTTATGCAATTGGAAGCAGTTGTTACTGAAAGAGTTTTCTGTCTTTTTTAGCCACTTGTGACACTATTTTCTGGGATTTCTACACTATACATTGATCATCTTAGCTTATTTAAAGTATCAATGGGTAGCATGCCTGAGTTAGTAACCAATTCAATGGCCCTAGTAATAGGAAAGGAAAAATAAAAAAATCCCTATATTTGACTTAAGCAACAAGTGTCGTCTGCTACGGAACGTGCCGCAAGTCGATTTTTCATGTTTTCGTGGGTGCGTAACTGGCACCTACATGTATGGGATGGTAGTCAACGTAACTGGGTTTCTTGTCACGGTATAAAGAGATTGAAAAAAAAAAAGGAAAATTTAGTTCCCTTTGCTTTATTTATGCAATATGAAGGAGTTTTATTTATGAAATAGGAAGGAGTTGCTACTGAGAGTTTTCAGTCTTTTTTTAGCCACTTGTGACATTTTTGGGGAGGGTGGGGGGTTTCTACACTGTACTTTGATCATCTTCAAAGTATCAATGTACAGCATGGCATGAATTAGAAAAGCAAATCGAATCAAGGGATCAGGGGAAGCTACTCTTGCACTCTTGCGAGGTGCTTGAAAAGACCAAAACAAGGTCTTCTGCCACCCTGTTTTCTTAAATTTGCGCCCATTGTCAGTGAAATCTGGCATGTGTGGATGGTGCAGGCATGGCAGTTTGCCAAGGACTGCCTAAAAGCTTTCAAAGAAGACTTAAAATCCACTTTTATGCCGATTTTTGCTCACTGTTTTCTATCGATATTTTCGGGCGCCATTTCAAATGGCTCAAAGCTTTGTGATTGGCTGATCCTGGGGGTGTGTCTGCGATTTGATTGGCTGATTGGGCCCAATTCTGAATTTCTCAGAGCTTTTCTGATTGGATAATTTGAAGACAGAGCTGAGATTTGATTGGCTGATTGGACGCCATTCTGATTTTCTAAAAGCTTTCTTGATTGGATGATTTCAGGGAGGGCTGAGATTTGATTGGCTGTTCAGAAGGGGGGATGTTTGTATATTTATGCTAATTTTTCGGGTCATTTCAGCCTATTCTATGGCAAAGAGGGATCAGACACCTGCACCAAGACCCCTTTTTCCAGAGTCTGAATCCTTAACTCTGCCATTTTATCTATTTTATCTATTTTAATTATTAGTTATTCTTACATCTTATTGTATTTTATTGGCCTATTTTTCGGGTCATTTCAGCCTATTCTATGGTCAAGAGGGATCAGACACCTGCACCAAGACCCCTTTTTTCAGAGTTTGAATCCTCAACTTTGCCATTCTATTTTCTTTTATCTATTTTAATTATTAGTTATTCTTACATCTTATTGTATTTTATTGGCCTATTTCTAAATTCTTCAAACAAGAAAATGTTTTGTGGGAAAAGTTTATGCAACAGCAACTGGTTGCTTCTTTTTTAATTTTATATTTTTGCGCAGCGGTTAAACATAAAATTGACTCATGACTCACGCAGTCACCAAAACTGTTCCAATGTTTTGGTGACCCTGGTAAAGAAAACAGGGAAAAGTTTGGTTTACCTTTCTTTGATTTGTGCAACAGGTATCAGTTGCCTCCGAAAGTGTCCAAGTTGATTTTATGCGCAGCACGTAACAGTCGCGTATGGGTGGGATAGTCATCGTAACCAATTCAATGGCCCTAGTAAGAGAAAAGGAAATAAAAAAAGTCCAAATATTTGACTTAAGCAACAGGCGTCGTCTGCTACGGAATGTGCCGTAAGTCGATTTTTCATGTTTTCGGGGGCGCGTAACTGGCACACGAGTCAGTGGTCAACGTAACTGGCTTTCTCGTCACTGTATGAAGGGATTAAAAAAATAATAATAATAAAAATTTTGTTCCCTTTGCTTGATTTATGCAATTGGAAGCAGTTGTTACTGAAAGAGTTTTCTGTCTTTTTTAGCCACTTGTGACACTATTTTCTGGGATTTCTACACTATACATTGATCATCTTAGCTTATTTAAAGTATCAATGGGTAGCATGCCTGAGTTAGTAACCAATTCAATGGCCCTAGTAATAGGAAAGGAAAAATAAAAAAATCCCTATATTTGACTTAAGCAACAAGTGTCGTCTGCTACGGAACGTGCCGCAAGTCGATTTTTCATGTTTTCGTGGGTGCGTAACTGGCACCTACATGTATGGGATGGTAGTCAACGTAACTGGGTTTCTTGTCACGGTATAAAGAGATTGAAAAAAAAAAAGGAAAATTTAGTTCCCTTTGCTTTATTTATGCAATATGAAGGAGTTTTATTTATGAAATAGGAAGGAGTTGCTACTGAGAGTTTTCAGTCTTTTTTTAGCCACTTGTGACATTTTTGGGGAGGGTGGGGGGTTTCTACACTGTACTTTGATCATCTTCAAAGTATCAATGTACAGCATGGCATGAATTAGAAAAGCAAATCGAATCAAGGGATCAGGGGAAGCTACTCTTGCACTCTTGCGAGGTGCTTGAAAAGACCAAAACAAGGTCTTCTGCCACCCTGTTTTCTTAAATTTGCGCCCATTGTCAGTGAAATCTGGCATGTGTGGATGGTGCAGGCATGGCAGTTTGCCAAGGACTGCCTAAAAGCTTTCAAAGAAGACTTAAAATCCACTTTTATGCCGATTTTTGCTCACTGTTTTCTATCGATATTTTCGGCCGCCATTTCAAATGGCTCAAAGCTTTGTGATTGGCTGATCCTGGGGGTGTGTCTGCGATTTGATTGGCTGATTGGGCCCAATTCTGAATTTCTCAGAGCTTTTCTGATTGGATAATTTGAAGACAGAGCTGAGATTTGATTGGCTGATTGGACGCCATTCTGATTTTCTAAAAGCTTTCTTGATTGGATGATTTCAGGGAGGGCTGAGATTTGATTGGCTGTTCAGAAGGGGGGATGTTTGTATATTTATGCTAATTTTTCGGGTCATTTCAGCCTATTCTATGGCAAAGAGGGATCAGACACCTGCACCAAGACCCCTTTTTCCAGAGTCTGAATCCTTAACTCTGCCATTTTATCTATTTTATCTATTTTAATTATTAGTTATTCTTACATCTTATTGTATTTTATTGGCCTATTTTTCGGGTCATTTCAGCCTATTCTATGGTCAAGAGGGATCAGACACCTGCACCAAGACCCCTTTTTTCAGAGTTTGAATCCTCAACTTTGCCATTCTATTTTCTTTTATCTATTTTAATTATTAGTTATTCTTACATCTTATTGTATTTTATTGGCCTATTTCTAAATTCTTCAAACAAGAAAATGTTTTGTGGGAAAAGTTTATGCAACAGCAACTGGTTGCTTCTTTTTTAATTTTATATTTTTGCGCAGCAGTTAAACATAAAATTGACTCATGACTCACGCAGTCACCAAAACTGTTCCAATGTTTTGGTGACCCTGGTAAAGAAAACAGGGAAAAGTTTGGTTTACCTTTCTTTGATTTGTGCAACAGGTATCAGTTGCCTCCGAAAGTGTCGAAGTTGATTTTATGCGCAGCATGTAACAGTCGCGTATGGGTGGGATAGTCATCGTAACCAATTCAATGGCCCTAGTAAGCGAAAAGGAAATAAAAAAAGTCCAAATATTTGACTTAAGCAACAGGCGTCGTCTGCTACGGAATGTGCCGTAAGTCGATTTTTCATGTTTTCGGGGGTGCGTAACTGGCACACGAGTCAGTGGTCAACGTAACTGGCTTTCTCGTCACTGTATGAAGGGATTAAAAAAATAATAATAATAAAAATTTTGTTCCCTTTGCTTGATTTATGCAATTGGAAGCAGTTGTTACTGAAAGAGTTTTCTGTCTTTTTTAGCCACTTGTGACACTATTTTCTGGGATTTCTACACTATACATTGATCATCTTAGCTTATTTAAAGTATCAATGGGTAGCATGCCTGAGTTAGTAACCAATTCAATGGCCCTAGTAATAGGAAAGGAAAAATAAAAAAATCCCTATATTTGACTTAAGCAACAAGTGTCGTCTGCTACGGAACGTGCCGCAAGTCGATTTTTCATGTTTTCGTGGGTGCGTAACTGGCACCTACATGTATGGGATGGTAGTCAACGTAACTGGGTTTCTTGTCACGGTATAAAGAGATTGAAAAAAAAAAAGGAAAATTTAGTTCCCTTTGCTTTATTTATGCAATATGAAGGAGTTTTATTTATGAAATAGGAAGGAGTTGCTACTGAGAGTTTTCAGTCTTTTTTTAGCCACTTGTGACATTTTTTCGGAGGGGGGGGGGTTTCTACACTGTACTTTGATCATCTTCAAAGTATCAATGTACAGCATGGCATGAATTAGAAAAGCAAATCGAATCAAGGGATCAGGGGAAGCTACTCTTGCACTCTTGCGAGGTGCTTGAAAAGACCAAAACAAGGTCTTCTGCCACCCTGTTTTCTTAAATTTGCGCCCATTGTCAGTGAAATCTGGCATGTGTGGATGGTGCAGGCATGGCAGTTTGCCAAGGACTGCCTAAAAGCTTTCAAAGAAGACTTAAAATCCACTTTTATGCCGATTTTTGCTCACTGTTTTCTATCGATATTTTCGGGCGCCATTTCAAATGGCTCAAAGCTTTGTGATTGGCTGATCCTGGGGGTGTGTCTGCGATTTGATTGGCTGATTGGGCCCAATTCTGAATTTCTCAGAGCTTTTCTGATTGGATAATTTGAAGACAGAGCTGAGATTTGATTGGCTGATTGGACGCCATTCTGATTTTCTAAAAGCTTTCTTGATTGGATGATTTCAGGGAGGGCTGAGATTTGATTGGCTGTTCAGAAGGGGGGATGTTTGTATATTTATGCTAATTTTTCGGGTCATTTCAGCCTATTCTATGGCAAAGAGGGATCAGACACCTGCACCAAGACCCCTTTTTCCAGAGTCTGAATCCTTAACTCTGCCATTTTATCTATTTTATCTATTTTAATTATTAGTTATTCTTACATCTTATTGTATTTTATTGGCCTATTTTTCGGGTCATTTCAGCCTATTCTATGGTCAAGAGGGATCAGACACCTGCACCAAGACCCCTTTTTTCAGAGTTTGAATCCTCAACTTTGCCATTCTATTTTATCTATTTTAATTATTAGTTATTCTTACATCTTATTGTATTTTATTGGCCTATTTCTAAATTCTTCAAACAAGAAAATGTTTTGTGGGAAAAGTTTATGCAACAGCAACTGGTTGCTTCTTTTTTAATTTTATATTTTTGCGCAGCGGTTAAACATAAAATTGACTCATGACTCACGCAGTCACCAAAACTGTTCCAATGTTTTGGTGACCCTGGTAAAGAAAACAGGGAAAAGTTTGGTTTACCTTTCTTTGATTTGTGCAACAGGTATCAGTTGCCTCCGAAAGTGTCGAAGTTGATTTTATGCGCAGCACGTAACAGTCGCGTATGGGTGGGATAGTCATCGTAACCAATTCAATGGCCCTAGTAAGAGAAAAGGAAATAAAAAAAGTCCAAATATTTGACTTAAGCAACAGGCGTCGTCTGCTACGGAATGTGCCGTAAGTCGATTTTTCATGTTTTCGGGGGCGCGTAACTGGCACACGAGTCAGTGGTCAACGTAACTGGCTTTCTAGTCACTGTATGAAGGGATTAAAAAAATAATAATAATAAAAATTTTGTTCCCTTTGCTTGATTTATGCAATTGGAAGCAGTTGTTACTGAAAGAGTTTTCTGTCTTTTTTAACCACTTGTGACACTATTTTCTGGGATTTCTACACTATACATTGATCATCTTAGCTTATTTAAAGTATCAGTGGGTAGCATGCCTGAGTTAGTAACCAATTCAATGGCCCTAGTAATAGGAAAGGAAAAATAAAAAAATCCCTATATTTGACTTAAGCAACAAGTGTCGTCTGCTACGGAACGTGCCGCAAGTCGATTTTTCATGTTTTCGTGGGTGCGTAACTGGCACCTACATGTATGGGATGGTAGTCAACGTAACTGGGTTTCTTGTCACGGTATAAAGAGATTGAAAAAAGAAAAGGAAAATTTAGTTCCCTTTGCTTTATTTATGCAATATGAAGGAGTTTTATTTATGAAATAGGAAGGAGTTGCTACTGAGAGTTTTCAGTCTTTTTTTAGCCACTTGTGACATTTTTTGGGAGGGGGGGGTTTCTACACTGTACTTTGATCATCTTCAAAGTATCAATGTACAGCATGGCATGAATTAGAAAAGCAAATCGAATCAAGGGATCAGGGGAAGCTACTCTTGCACTCTTGCGAGGTGCTTGAAAAGACCAAAACAAGGTCTTCTGCCACCCTGTTTTCTTAAATTTGCGCCCATTGTCAGTGAAATCTGGCATGTGTGGATGGTGCAGGCATGGCAGTTTGCCAAGGACTGCCTAAAAGCTTTCAAAGAAGACTTAAAATCCACTTTTATGCCGATTTTTGCTCACTGTTTTCTATCAATATTTTCGGGCGCCATTTCAAATGGCTCAAAGCTTTGTGATTGGCTGATCCTGGGGGTGTGTCTGCGATTTGATTGGCTGATTGGGCCCAATTCTGAATTTCTCAGAGCTTTTCTGATTGGATAATTTGAAGATAGAGCTGAGATTTGATTGGCTGATTGGACGCCATTCTGATTTTCTAAAAGCTTTCTTGATTGGATGATTTCAGGGAGGGCTGAGATTTGATTGGCTGTTCAGAAGGGGGGATGTTTGTATATTTATGCTAATTTTTCGGGTCATTTCAGCCTATTTTATGGCAAAGAGGGATCAGACACCTGCACCAAGACCCCTTTTTCCAGAGTCTGAATCCTTAACTCTGCCATTTTATCTATTTTATCTATTTTAATTATTAGTTATTCTTACATCTTATTGCATTTTATTGGCCTATTTTTCGGGTCATTTCAGCCTATTCTCTGGTCAAGAGGGATCAGACACCTGCACCAAGACCCCTTTTTTCAGAGTTTGAATCCTCAACTTTGCCATTCTATTTTCTTTTATCTATTTTAATTATTAGTTATTCTTACATCTTATTGTATTTTATTGGCCTATTTCTAAATTCTTCAAATAAGAAAATGTTTTGTGGGAAAAATTTATGCAACAGCAACTGGTTGCTTCTTTTTTAATTTTATATTTTTGCGCAGCGGTTAAACATAAAATTGACTCATGACTCACGCAGTCACCAAAACTGTTCCAATGTTTTGGTGACCCTGGTAAAGAAAACAGGGAAAAGTTTGGTTTACCTTTCTTTGATTTGTGCAACAGGTATCAGTTGCCTCCGAAAGTGTCGAAGTTGATTTTATGCGCAGCACGTAACAGTCGCGTATGGGTGGGATAGTCATCGTAACCAATTCAATGGCCCTAGTAAGAGAAAAGGAAATAAAAAAAGTCCAAATATTTGACTTAAGCAACAGGCGTCGTCTGCTACGGAATGTGCCGTAAGTCGATTTTTCATGTTTTCGGGGGCGCGTAACTGGCACACGAGTCAGTGGTCAACGTAACTGGCTTTCTCGTCACTGTATGAAGGGATTAAAAAAATAATAATAATAAAAATTTTGTTCCCTTTGCTTGATTTATGCAATTGGAAGCAGTTGTTACTGAAAGAGTTTTCTGTCTTTTTTAGCCACTTGTGACACTATTTTCTGGGATTTCTACACTATACATTGATCATCTTAGCTTATTTAAAGTATCAATGGGTAGCATGCCTGAGTTAGTAACCAATTCAATGGCCCTAGTAATAGGAAAGGAAAAATAAAAAAATCCCTATATTTGACTTAAGCAACAAGTGTCGTCTGCTACGGAACGTGCCGCAAGTCGATTTTTCATGTTTTCGTGGGTGCGTAACTGGCACCTACATGTATGGGATGGTAGTCAACGTAACTGGGTTTCTTGTCACGGTATAAAGAGATTGAAAAAAAAAAAGGAAAATTTAGTTCCCTTTGCTTTATTTATGCAATATGAAGGAGTTTTATTTATGAAATAGGAAGGAGTTGCTACTGAGAGTTTTCAGTCTTTTTTTAGCCACTTGTGACATTTTTTGGGAGGGGGGGGTTTCTACACTGTACTTTGATCATCTTCAAAGTATCAATGTACAGCATGGCATGAATTAGAAAAGCAAATCGAATCAAGGGATCAGGGGAAGCTACTCTTGCACTCTTGCGAGGTGCTTGAAAAGACCAAAACAAGGTCTTCTGCCACCCTGTTTTCTTAAATTTGCGCCCATTGTCAGTGAAATCTGGCATGTGTGGATGGTGCAGGCATGGCAGTTTGCCAAGGACTGCCTAAAAGCTTTCAAAGAAGACTTAAAATCCACTTTTATGCCGATTTTTGCTCACTGTTTTCTATCGATATTTTCGGGCGCCATTTCAAATGGCTCAAAGCTTTGTGATTGGCTGATCCTGGGGGTGTGTCTGCGATTTGATTGGCTGATTGGGCCCAATTCTGAATTTCTCAGAGCTTTTCTGATTGGATAATTTGAAGACAGAGCTGAGATTTGATTGGCTGATTGGACGCCATTCTGATTTTCTAAAAGCTTTCTTGATTGGATGATTTCAGGGAGGGCTGAGATTTGATTGGCTGTTCAGAAGGGGGGATGTTTGTATATTTATGCTAATTTTTCGCGTCATTTCAGCCTATTCTATGGCAAAGAGGGATCAGACACCTGCACCAAGACCCCTTTTTCCAGAGTCTGAATCCTTAACTCTGCCATTTTATCTATTTTATCTATTTTAATTATTAGTTATTCTTACATCTTATTGTATTTTATTGGCCTATTTTTCGGGTCATTTCAGCCTATTCTATGGTCAAGGGGATCAGACACCTGCACCAAGACCCCTTTTTTCAGAGTTTGAATCCTCAACTTTGCCATTCTATTTTCTTTTATCTATTTTAATTATTAGTTATTCTTACATCTTATTGTATTTTATTGGCCTATTTCTAAATTCTTCAAACAAGAAAATGTTTTGTGGGAAAAGTTTATGCAACAGCAACTGGTTGCTTCTTTTTTAATATTATATTTTTGCGCAGCAGTTAAACATAAAATTGACTCATGACTCACGCAGTCACCAAAACTGTTCCAATGTTTTGGTGACCCTGGTAAAGAAAACAGGGAAAAGTTTGGTTTACCTTTCTTTGATTTGTGCAACAGGTATCAGTTGCCTCCGAAAGTGTCGAAGTTGATTTTATGCGCAGCACGTAACAGTCGCGTATGGGTGGGATAGTCATCGTAACCAATTCAATGGCCCTAGTAAGAGAAAAGGAAATAAAAAAAGTCCAAATATTTGACTTAAGCAACAGGCGTCGTCTGCTACGGAATGTGCCGTAAGTCGATTTTTCATGTTTTCGGGGGCGCGTAACTGGCACACGAGTCAGTGGTCAACGTAACTGGCTTTCTCGTCACTGTATGAAGGGATTAAAAAAATAATAATAATAAAAATTTTGTTCCCTTTGCTTGATTTATGCAATTGGAAGCAGTTGTTACTGAAAGAGTTTTCTGTCTTTTTTAACCACTTGTGACACTATTTTCTGGGATTTCTACACTATACATTGATCATCTTAGCTTATTTAAAGTATCAATGGGTAGCATGCCTGAGTTAGTAACCAATTCAATGGCCCTAGTAATAGGAAAGGAAAAATAAAAAAATCCCTATATTTGACTTAAGCAACAAGTGTCGTCTGCTACGGAACGTGCCGCAAGTCGATTTTTCATGTTTTCGTGGGTGCGTAACTGGCACCTACATGTATGGGATGGTAGTCAACGTAATTGGGTTTCTTGTCACGGTATAAAGAGATTGAAAAAAGAAAAGGAAAATTTAGTTCCCTTTGCTTTATTTATGCAATATGAAGGAGTTTTATTTATGAAATAGGAAGGAGTTGCTACTGAGAGTTTTCAGTCTTTTATTAGCCACTTGTGACATTTTTTGGGAGGGGGGGGGTTTCTACACTGTACTTTGATCATCTTCAAAGTATCAATGTACAGCATGGCATGAATTAGAAAAGCAAATCGAATCAAGGGATCAGGGGAAGCTACTCTTGCACTCTTGCGAGGTGCTTGAAAAGACCAAAACAAGGTCTTCTGCCACCCTGTTTTCTTAAATTTGCGCCCATTGTCAGTGAAATCTGGCATGTGTGGATGGTGCAGGCATGGCAGTTTGCCAAGGACTGCCTAAAAGCTTTCAAAGAAGACTTAAAATCCACTTTTATGCCGATTTTTGCTCACTGTTTTCTATCGATATTTTCGGGCGCCATTTCAAATGGCTCAAAGCTTTGTGATTGGCTGATCCTGGGGGTGTGTCTGCGATTTGATTGGCTGATTGGGCCCAATTCTGAATTTCTCAGAGCTTTTCTGATTGGATAATTTGAAGACAGAGCTGAGATTTGATTGGCTGATTGGACGCCATTCTGATTTTCTAAAAGCTTTCTTGATTGGATGATTTCAGGGAGGGCTGAGATTTGATTGGCTGTTCAGAAGGGGGGATGTTTGTATATTTATGTTAATTTTTCGGGTCATTTCAGCCTATTCTATGGCAAAGAGGGATCAGACACCTGCACCAAGACCCCTTTTTCCAGAGTCTGAATCCTTAACTCTGCCATTTTATCTATTTTATCTATTTTAATTATTAGTTATTCTTACATCTTATTGTATTTTATTGGCCTATTTTTCGGGTCATTTCTGCCTATTCTATGGTCAAGAGGGATCAGACACCTGCACCAAGACCCCTTTTTTCAGAGTTTGAATCCTCAACTTTGCCATTCTATTTTCTTTTATCTATTTTAATTATTAGTTATTCTTACATCTTATTGTATTTTATTGGCCTATTTCTAAATTCTTCAAACAAGAAAATGTTTTGTGGGAAAAGTTTATGCAACAGCAACTGGTTGCTTCTTTTTTAATTTTATATTTTTGCGCAGCGGTTAAACATAAAATTGACTCATGACTCACGCAGTCACCAAGACTGTTCCAATGTTTTGGTGACCCTGGTAAAGAAAACAGGGAAAAGTTTGGTTTACCTTTCTTTGATTTGTGCAACAGGTATCAGTTGCCTCCGAAAGTGTCGAAGTTAATTTTATGCGCAGCACGTAACAGTCGCGTATGGGTGGGATAGTCATCGTAACCAATTCAATGGCCCTAGTAAGAGAAAAGGAAATAAAAAAAGTCCAAATATTTGACTTAAGCAACAGGCGTCGTCTGCTATGGAATGTGCCGTAAGTCGATTTTTCATGTTTTCGGGGGCGCGTAACTGGCACACGAGTCAGTGGTCAACGTAACTGGCTTTCTCGTCACTGTATGAAGGGATTAAAAAAATAATAATAATAAAAATTTTGTTCCCTTTGCTTGATTTATGCAATTGGAAGCAGTTGTTACTGAAAGAGTTTTCTGTCTTTTTTAGCCACTTGTGACACTATTTTCTGGGATTTCTACACTATACATTGATCATCTTAGCTTATTTAAAGTATCAATGGGTAGCATGCCTGAGTTAGTAACCAATTCAATGGCCCTAGTAATAGGAAAGGAAAAATAAAAAAATCCCTATATTTGACTTAAGCAACAAGTGTCGTCTGCTACGGAACGTGCCGCAAGTTGATTTTTCATGTTTTCGTGGGTGCGTAACTGGCACCTACATGTATGGGATGGTAGTCAATGTAACTGGGTTTCTTGTCACGGTATAAAGAGATTGAAAAAAAAAAAGGAAAATTTAGTTCCCTTTGCTTTATTTATGCAATATGAAGGAGTTTTATTTATGAAATAGGAAGGAGTTGCTACTGAGAGTTTTCAGTCTTTTTTTAGCCACTTGTGACATTTTTTGGGAGGGGGGGGTTTCTACACTGTACTTTGATCATCTTCAAAGTATCAATGTACAGCATGGCATGAATTAGAAAAGCAAATCGAATCAAGGGATCAGGGGAAGCTACTCTTGCACTCTTGCGAGGTGCTTGAAAAGACCAAAACAGTGTCTTCTGCCACCCTGTTTTCTTAAATTTGCGCCCATTGTCAGTGAAATCTGGCATGTGTGGATGGTGCAGGCATGGCAGTTTGCCAAGGACTGCCTAAAAGCTTTCAAAGAAGACTTAAAATCCACTTTTATGCCGATTTTTGCTCACTGTTTTCTATCGATATTTTCGGGCGCCATTTCAAATGGCTCAAAGCTTTGTGATTGGCTGATCCTGGGGGTGTGTCTGCGATTTGATTGGCTGATTGGGCCCAATTCTGAATTTCTCAGAGCTTTTCTGATTGGATAATTTGAAGACAGAGCTGAGATTTGATTGGCTGATTGGACGCCATTCTGATTTTCTAAAAGCTTTCTTGATTGGATGATTTCAGGAAGGGCTGAGATTTGATTGGCTGTTCAGAAGGGGGGATGTTTGTATATTTATGCTAATTTTTCGGGTCATTTCAGCCTATTCTATGGCAAAGAGGGATCAGACACCTGCACCAAGACCCCTTTTTCCAGAGTCTGAATCCTTAACTCTGCCATTTTATCTATTTTATCTATTTTAATTATTAGTTATTCTTACATCTTATTGTATTTTATTGGCCTATTTTTCGGGTCATTTCAGCCTATTCTATGGTCAAGAGGGATCAGACACCTGCACCAAGACCCCTTTTTTCAGAGTTTGAATCCTCAACTTTGCCATTCTATTTTCTTTTATCTATTTTAATTATTAGTTATTCTTACATCTTATTGTATTTTATTGGCCTATTTCTAAATTCTTCAAACAAGAAAATGTTTTGTGGGAAAAGTTTATGCAACAGCAACTGGTTGCTTCTTTTTTAATTTTATATTTTTGCGCAGCGGTTAAACATAAAATTGACTCATGACTCACGCAGTCACCAAAACTGTTCCAATGTTTTGGTGACCCTGGTAAAGAAAACAGGGAAAAGTTTGGTTTACCTTTCTTTGATTTGTGCAACAGGTATCAGTTGCCTCCGAAAGTGTCGAAGTTGATTTTATGCGCAGCACGTAACAGTCGCGTATGGGTGGGATAGTCATCGTAACCAATTCAATGGCCCTAGTAAGAGAAAAGGAAATAAAAAAAGTCCAAATATTTGACTTAAGCAACAGGCGTCGTCTGCTACGGAATGTGCCGTAAGTCGATTTTTCATGTTTTCGGGGGCGCGTAACTGGCACACGAGTAAGTGGTCAACGTAACTGGCTTTCTCGTCACTGTATGAAGGGATTAAAAAAATAATAATAATAAAAATTTTGTTCCCTTTGCTTGATTTATGCAATTGGAAGCAGTTGTTACTGAAAGAGTTTTCTGTCTTTTTTAGCCACTTGTGACACTATTTTCAGGGATTTCTACACTATACATTGATCATCTTAGCTTATTTAAAGTATCAATGGGTAGCATGCCTGAGTTAGTAACCAATTCAATGGCCCTAGTAATAGGAAAGGAAAAATAAAAAAATCCCTATATTTGACTTAAGCAACAAGTGTCGTCTGCTACGGAACGTGCCGCAAGTCGATTTTTCATGTTTTCGTGGGTGCGTAACTGGCACCTACATGTATGGGATGGTAGTCAACGTAACTGGGTTTCTTGTCACGGTATAAAGAGATTGAAAAAAAAAAAGGAAAATTTAGTTCCCTTTGCTTTATTTATGCAATATGAAGGAGTTTTATTTATGAAATAGGAAGGAGTTGCTACTGAGAGTTTTCAGTCTTTTTTTAGCCACTTGTGACATTTTTTGGGAGGGGGGGGGGTTTCTACACTGTACTTTGATCATCTTCAAAGTATCAATGTACAGCATGGCATGAATTAGAAAAGCAAATCGAATCAAGGGATCAGGGGAAGCTACTCTTGCACTCTTGCGAGGTGCTTGAAAAGACCAAAACAAGGTCTTCTGCCACCCTGTTTTCTTAAATTTGCGCCCATTGTCAGTGAAATCTGGCATGTGTGGATGGTGCAGGCATGGCAGTTTGCCAAGGACTGCCTAAAAGCTTTCAAAGAAGACTTAAAATCCACTTTTATGCCGATTTTTGCTCACTGTTTTCTATCGATATTTTCGGGCGCCATTTCAAATGGCTCAAAGCTTTGTGATTGGCTGATCCTGGGGGTGTGTCTGCGATTTGATTGGCTGATTGGGCCCAATTCTGAATTTCTCAGAGCTTTTCTGATTGGATAATTTGAAGACAGAGCTGAGATTTGATTGGCTGATTGGACGCCATTCTGATTTTCTAAAAGCTTTCTTGATTGGATGATTTCAGGAAGGGCTGAGATTTGATTGGCTGTTCAGAAGGGGGGATGTTTGTATATTTATGCTAATTTTTCGGGTCATTTCAGCCTATTCTATGGCAAAGAGGGATCAGACACCTGCACCAAGACCCCTTTTTCCAGAGTCTGAATCCTTAACTCTGCCATTTTATCTATTTTATCTATTTTAATTATTAGTTATTCTTACATCTTATTGTATTTTATTGGCCTATTTTTCGGGTCATTTCAGCCTATTCTATGGTCAAGAGGGATCAGACACCTGCACCAAGACCCCTTTTTTCAGAGTTTGAATCCTCAACTTTGCCATTCTATTTTCTTTTATCTATTTTAATTATTAGTTATTCTTACATCTTATTGTATTTTATTGGCCTATTTCTAAATTCTTCAAACAAGAAAATGTTTTGTGGGAAAAGTTTATGCAACAGCAACTGGTTGCTTCTTTTTTAATTTTATATTTTTGCGCAGCGGTTAAACATAAAATTGACTCATGACTCACGCAGTCACCAAAACTGTTCCAATGTTTTGGTGACCCTGGTAAAGAAAACAGGGAAAAGTTTGGTTTACCTTTCTTTGATTTGTGCAACAGGTATCAGTTGCCTCCGAAAGTGTCGAAGTTGATTTTATGCGCAGCACGTAACAGTCGCGTATGGGTGGGATAGTCATCGTAACCAATTCAATGGCCCTAGTAAGAGAAAAGGAAATAAAAAAAGTCCAAATATTTGACTTAAGCAACAGGCGTCGTCTGCTACGGAATGTGCCGTAAGTCGATTTTTCATGTTTTCGGGGGCGCGTAACTGGCACACGAGTCAGTGGTCAACGTAACTGGCTTTCTCGTCACTGTATGAAGGGATTAAAAAAATAATAATAATAAAAATTTTGTTCCCTTTGCTTGATTTATGCAATTGGAAGCAGTTGTTACTGAAAGAGTTTTCTGTCTTTTTTAGCCACTTGTGACACTATTTTCTGGGATTTCTATACTATACATTGATCATCTTAGCTTATTTAAAGTATCAATGGGTAGCATGCCTGAGTTAGTAACCAATTCAATGGCCCTAGTAATAGGAAAGGAAAAATAAAAAAATCCCTATATTTGACTTAAGCAACAAGTGTCGTCTGCTACGGAACGTGCCGCAAGTCGATTTTTCATGTTTTCGTGGGTGCGTAACTGGCACCTACATGTATGGGATGGTAGTCAACGTAACTGGGTTTCTTGTCACGGTATAAAGAGATTGAAAAAAAAAAAGGAAAATTTAGTTCCCTTTGCTTTATTTATGCAATATGAAGGAGTTTTATTTATGAAATAGGAAGGAGTTGCTACTGAGAGTTTTCAGTCTTTTTTTAGCCACTTGTGACATTTTTTGGGAGGGGGGGGGGTTTCTACACTGTACTTTGATCATCTTCAAAGTATCAATGTACAGCATGGCATGAATTAGAAAAGCAAATCGAATCAAGGGATCAGGGGAAGCTACTCTTGCACTCTTGTGAGGTGCTTGAAAAGACCAAAACAAGGTCTTCTGCCACCCTGTTTTCTTAAATTTGCGCCCATTGTCAGTGAAATCTGGCATGTGTGGATGGTGCAGGCATGGCAGTTTGCCAAGGACTGCCTAAAAGCTTTCAAAGAAGACTTAAAATCCACTTTTATGCCGATTTTTGCTCACTGTTTTCTATCGATATTTTCGGGCGCCATTTCAAATGGCTCAAAGCTTTGTGATTGGCTGATCCTGGGGGTGTGTCTGCGATTTGATTGGCTGATTGGGCCCAATTCTGAATTTCTCAGAGCTTTTCTGATTGGATAATTTGAAGACAGAGCTGAGATTTGATTGGCTGATTGGACGCCATTCTGATTTTCTAAAAGCTTTCTTGATTGGATGATTTCAGGGAGGGCTGAGATTTGATTGGCTGTTCAGAAGGGGGGATGTTTGTATATTTATGCTAATTTTTCGCGTCATTTCAGCCTATTCTATGGCAAAGAGGGATCAGACACCTGCACCAAGACCCCTTTTTCCAGAGTCTGAATCCTTAACTCTGCCATTTTATCTATTTTATCTATTTTAATTATTAGTTATTCTTACATCTTATTGTATTTTATTGGCCTATTTTTCGGGTCATTTCAGCCTATTCTATGGTCAAGGGGATCAGACACCTGCACCAAGACCCCTTTTTTCAGAGTTTGAATCCTCAACTTTGCCATTCTATTTTCTTTTATCTATTTTAATTATTAGTTATTCTTACATCTTATTGTATTTTATTGGCCTATTTCTAAATTCTTCAAACAAGAAAATGTTTTGTGGGAAAAGTTTATGCAACAGCAACTGGTTGCTTCTTTTTTAATTTTATATTTTTGCGCAGCAGTTAAACATAAAATTGACTCATGACTCACGCAGTCACCAAAACTGTTCCAATGTTTTGGTGACCCTGGTAAAGAAAACAGGGAAAAGTTTGGTTTACCTTTCTTTGATTTGTGCAACAGGTATCAGTTGCCTCCGAAAGTGTCGAAGTTGATTTTATGCGCAGCACGTAACAGTCGCGTATGGGTGGGATAGTCATCGTAACCAATTCAATGGCCCTAGTAAGAGAAAAGGAAATAAAAAAAGTCCAAATATTTGACTTAAGCAACAGGCGTCGTCTGCTACGGAATGTGCCGTAAGTCGATTTTTCATGTTTTCGGGGGCGCGTAACTGGCACACGAGTCAGTGGTCAACGTAACTGGCTTTCTCGTCACTGTATGAAGGGATTAAAAAAATAATAATAATAAAAATTTTGTTCCCTTTGCTTGATTTATGCAATTGGAAGCAGTTGTTACTGAAAGAGTTTTCTGTCTTTTTTAACCACTTGTGACACTATTTTCTGGGATTTCTACACTATACATTGATCATCTTAGCTTATTTAAAGTATCAATGGGTAGCATGCCTGAGTTAGTAACCAATTCAATGGCCCTAGTAATAGGAAAGGAAAAATAAAAAAATCCCTATATTTGACTTAAGCAACAAGTGTCGTCTGCTACGGAACGTGCCGCAAGTCGATTTTTCATGTTTTCGTGGGTGCGTAACTGGCACCTACATGTATGGGATGGTAGTCAACGTAATTGGGTTTCTTGTCACGGTATAAAGAGATTGAAAAAAGAAAAGGAAAATTTAGTTCCCTTTGCTTTATTTATGCAATATGAAGGAGTTTTATTTATGAAATAGGAAGGAGTTGCTACTGAGAGTTTTCAGTCTTTTATTAGCCACTTGTGACATTTTTTGGGAGGGGGGGGGTTTCTACACTGTACTTTGATCATCTTCAAAGTATCAATGTACAGCATGGCATGAATTAGAAAAGCAAATCGAATCAAGGGATCAGGGGAAGCTACTCTTGCACTCTTGCGAGGTGCTTGAAAAGACCAAAACAAGGTCTTCTGCCACCCTGTTTTCTTAAATTTGCGCCCATTGTCAGTGAAATCTGGCATGTGTGGATGGTGCAGGCATGGCAGTTTGCCAAGGACTGCCTAAAAGCTTTCAAAGAAGACTTAAAATCCACTTTTATGCCGATTTTTGCTCACTGTTTTCTATCGATATTTTCGGGCGCCATTTCAAATGGCTCAAAGCTTTGTGATTGGCTGATCCTGGGGGTGTGTCTGCGATTTGATTGGCTGATTGGGCCCAATTCTGAATTTCTCAGAGCTTTTCTGATTGGATAATTTGAAGACAGAGCTGAGATTTGATTGGCTGATTGGACGCCATTCTGATTTTCTAAAAGCTTTCTTGATTGGATGATTTCAGGGAGGGCTGAGATTTGATTGGCTGTTCAGAAGGGGGGATGTTTGTATATTTATGCTAATTTTTCGGGTCATTTCAGCCTATTCTATGGCAAAGAGGGATCAGACACCTGCACCAAGACCCCTTTTTCCAGAGTCTGAATCCTTAACTCTGCCATTTTATCTATTTTATCTATTTTAATTATTAGTTATTCTTACATCTTATTGTATTTTATTGGCCTATTTTTCGGGTCATTTCTGCCTATTCTATGGTCAAGAGGGATCAGACACCTGCACCAAGACCCCTTTTTTCAGAGTTTGAATCCTCAACTTTGCCATTCTATTTTCTTTTATCTATTTTAATTATTAGTTATTCTTACATCTTATTGTATTTTATTGGCCTATTTCTAAATTCTTCAAACAAGAAAATGTTTTGTGGGAAAAGTTTATGCAACAGCAACTGGTTGCTTCTTTTTTAATTTTATATTTTTGCGCAGCGGTTAAACATAAAATTGACTCATGACTCACGCAGTCACCAAAACTGTTCCAATGTTTTGGTGACCCTGGTAAAGAAAACAGGGAAAAGTTTGGTTTACCTTTCTTTGATTTGTGCAACAGGTATCAGTTGCCTCCGAAAGTGTCGAAGTTAATTTTATGCGCAGCACGTAACAGTCGCGTATGGGTGGGATAGTCATCGTAACCAATTCAATGGCCCTAGTAAGAGAAAAGGAAATAAAAAAAGTCCAAATATTTGACTTAAGCAACAGGCGTCGTCTGCTATGGAATGTGCCGTAAGTCGATTTTTCATGTTTTCGGGGGCGTGTAACTGGCACACGAGTCAGTGGTCAACGTAACTGGCTTTCTCGTCACTGTATGAAGGGATTAAAAAAATAATAATAATAAAAATTTTGTTCCCTTTGCTTGATTTATGCAATTGGAAGCAGTTGTTACTGAAAGAGTTTTCTGTCTTTTTTAGCCACTTGTGACACTATTTTCTGGGATTTCTACACTATACATTGATCATCTTAGCTTATTTAAAGTATCAATGGGTAGCATGCCTGAGTTAGTAACCAATTCAATGGCCCTAGTAATAGGAAAGGAAAAATAAAAAAATCCCTATATTTGACTTAAGCAACAAGTGTCGTCTGCTACGGAACGTGCCGCAAGTTGATTTTTCATGTTTTCGTGGGTGCGTAACTGGCACCTACATGTATGGGATGGTAGTCAATGTAACTGGGTTTCTTGTCACGGTATAAAGAGATTGAAAAAAAAAAAGGAAAATTTAGTTCCCTTTGCTTTATTTATGCAATATGAAGGAGTTTTATTTATGAAATAGGAAGGAGTTGCTACTGAGAGTTTTCAGTCTTTTTTTAGCCACTTGTGACATTTTTTGGGAGGGGGGGTTTCTACACTGTACTTTGATCATCTTCAAAGTATCAATGTACAGCATGGCATGAATTAGAAAAGCAAATCGAATCAAGGGATCAGGGGAAGCTACTCTTGCACTCTTGCGAGGTGCTTGAAAAGACCAAAACAAGGTCTTCTGCCACCCTGTTTTCTTAAATTTGCGCCCATTGTCAGTGAAATCTGGCATGTGTGGATGGTGCAGGCATGGCAGTTTGCCAAGGACTGCCTAAAAGCTTTCAAAGAAGACTTAAAATCCACTTTTATGCCGATTTTTGCTCACTGTTTTCTATCGATATTTTCGGGCGCCATTTCAAATGGCTCAAAGCTTTGTGATTGGCTGATCCTGGGGGTGTGTCTGCGATTTGATTGGCTGATTGGGCCCAATTCTGAATTTCTCAGAGCTTTTCTGATTGGATAATTTGAAGACAGAGCTGAGATTTGATTGGCTGATTGGACGCCATTCTGATTTTCTAAAAGCTTTCTTGATTGGATGATTTCAGGGAGGGCTGAGATTTGATTGGCTGTTCAGAAGGGGGGATGTTTGTATATTTATGCTAATTTTTCGGGTCATTTCAGCCTATTCTATGGCAAAGAGGGATCAGACACCTGCACCAAGACCCCTTTTTCCAGAGTCTGAATCCTTAACTCTGCCATTTTATCTATTTTATCTATTTTAATTATTAGTTATTCTTACATCTTATTGTATTTTATTGGCCTATTTTTCGGGTCATTTCAGCCTATTCTATGGTCAAGAGGGATCAGACACCTGCACCAAGACCCCTTTTTTCAGAGTTTGAATCCTCAACTTTGCCATTCTATTTTCTTTTATCTATTTTAATTATTAGTTATTCTTACATCTTATTGTATTTTATTGGCCTATTTCTAAATTCTTCAAACAAGAAAATGTTTTGTGGGAAAAGTTTATGCAACAGCAACTGGTTGCTTCTTTTTTAATTTTATATTTTTGCGCAGCGGTTAAACATAAAATTGACTCATGACTCACGCAGTCACCAAAACTGTTCCAATGTTTTGGTGACCCTGGTAAAGAAAACAGGGAAAAGTTTGGTTTACCTTTCTTTGATTTGTGCAACAGGTATCAGTTGCCTCCGAAAGTGTCGAAGTTGATTTTATGCGCAGCACGTAACAGTCGCGTATGGGTGGGATAGTCATCGTAACCAATTCAATGGCCCTAGTAAGAGAAAAGGAAATAAAAAAAGTCCAAATATTTGACTTAAGCAACAGGCGTCGTCTGCTACGGAATGTGCCGTAAGTCGATTTTTCATGTTTTCGGGGGCGCGTAACTGGCACACGAGTCAGTGGTCAACGTAACTGGCTTTCTCGTCACTGTATGAAGGGATTAAAAAAATAATAATAATAAAAATTTTGTTCCCTTTGCTTGATTTATGCAATTGGAAGCAGTTGTTACTGAAAGAGTTTTCTGTCTTTTTTAGCCACTTGTGACACTATTTTCTGGGATTTCTATACTATACATTGATCATCTTAGCTTATTTAAAGTATCAATGGGTAGCATGCCTGAGTTAGTAACCAATTCAATGGCCCTAGTAATAGGAAAGGAAAAATAAAAAAATCCCTATATTTGACTTAAGCAACAAGTGTCGTCTGCTACGGAACGTGCCGCAAGTCGATTTTTCATGTTTTCGTGGGTGCGTAACTGGCACCTACATGTATGGGATGGTAGTCAACGTAACTGGGTTTCTTGTCACGGTATAAAGAGATTGAAAAAAAAAAAGGAAAATTTAGTTCCCTTTGCTTTATTTATGCAATATGAAGGAGTTTTATTTATGAAATAGGAAGGAGTTGCTACTGAGAGTTTTCAGTCTTTTTTTAGCCACTTGTGACATTTTTTCGGAGAGGGGGGGGGTTTCTACACTGTACTTTGATCATCTTCAAAGTATCAATGTACAGCATGGCATGAATTAGAAAAGCAAATCGAATCAAGGGATCAGGGGAAGCTACTCTTGCACTCTTGCGAGGTGCTTGAAAAGACCAAAACAAGGTCTTCTGCCACCCTGTTTTCTTAAATTTGCGCCCATTGTCAGTGAAATCTGGCATGTGTGGATGGTGCAGGCATGGCAGTTTGCCAAGGACTGCCTAAAAGCTTTCAAAGAAGACTTAAAATCCACTTTTATGCCGATTTTTGCTCACTGTTTTCTATCGATATTTTCGGGCGCCATTTCAAATGGCTCAAAGCTTTGTGATTGGCTGATCCTGGGGGTGTGTCTGCGATTTGATTGGCTGATTGGGCCCAATTCTGAATTTCTCAGAGCTTTTCTGATTGGATAATTTGAAGACAGAGCTGAGATTTGATTGGCTGATTGGACGCCATTCTGATTTTCTAAAAGCTTTCTTGATTGGATGATTTCAGGGAGGGCTGAGATTTGATTGGCTGTTCAGAAGGGGGGATGTTTGTATATTTATGCTAATTTTTCGGGTCATTTCAGCCTATTCTATGGCAAAGAGGGATCAGACACCTGCACCAAGACCCCTTTTTCCAGAGTCTGAATCCTTAACTCTGCCATTTTATCTATTTTATCTATTTTAATTATTAGTTATTCTTACATCTTATTGTATTTTATTGGCCTATTTTTCGGGTCATTTCAGCCTATTCTATGGTCAAGAGGGATCAGACACCTGCACCAAGACCCCTTTTTTCAGAGTTTGAATCCTCAACTTTGCCATTCTATTTTCTTTTATCTATTTTAATTATTAGTTATTCTTACATCTTATTGTATTTTATTGGCCTATTTCTAAATTCTTCAAACAAGAAAATGTTTTGTGGGAAAAGTTTATGCAACAGCAACTGGTTGCTTCTTTTTTAATTTTATATTTTTGCGCAGCGGTTAAACATAAAATTGACTCATGACTCACGCAGTCACCAAAACTGTTCCAATGTTTTGGTGACCCTGGTAAAGAAAACAGGGAAAAGTTTGGTTTACCTTTCTTTGATTTGTGCAACAGGTATCAGTTGCCTCCGAAAGTGTCGAAGTTGATTTTATGCGCAGCACGTAACAGTCGCGTATGGGTGGGATAGTCATCGTAACCAATTCAATGGTCCTAGTAAGAGAAAAGGAAATAAAAAAAGTCCAAATATTTGACTTAAGCAACAGGCGTCGTCTGCTACGGAATGTGCCGTAAGTCGATTTTTCATGTTTTCGGGGGCGCGTAACTGGCACACGAGTCAGTGGTCAACGTAACTGGCTTTCTCGTCACTGTATGAAGGGATTAAAAAAATAATAATAATAAAAATTTTGTTCCCTTTGCTTGATTTATGCAATTGGAAACAGTTGTTACTGAAAGAGTTTTCTGTCTTTTTTAGCCACTTGTGACACTATTTTCTGGGATTTCTACACTATACATTGATCATCTTAGCTTATTTAAAGTATCAATGGGTAGCATGCCTGAGTTAGTAACCAATTCAATGGCCCTAGTAATAGGAAAGGAAAAATAAAAAAATCCCTATATTTGACTTAAGCAACAAGTGTCGTCTGCTACGGAACGTGCCGCAAGTCGATTTTTCATGTTTTCGTGGGTGCGTAACTGGCACCTACATGTATGGGATGGTAGTCAACGTAACTGGGTTTCTTGTCACGGTATAAAGAGATTGAAAAAAAAAAAGGAAAATTTAGTTCCCTTTGCTTTATTTATGCAATATGAAGGAGTTTTATTTATGAAATAGGAAGGAGTTGCTACTGAGAGTTTTCAGTCTTTTATTAGCCACTTGTGACATTTTTTGGGAGGGGGGGGGTTTCTATACTGTACTTTGATCATCTTCAAAGTATCAATGTACAGCATGGCATGAATTAGAAAAGCAAATCGAATCAAGGGATCAGGGGAAGCTACTCTTGCACTCTTGCGAGGTGCTTGAAAAGACCAAAACAAGGTCTTCTGCCACCCTGTTTTCTTAAATTTGCGCCCATTGTCAGTGAAATCTGGCATGTGTGGATGGTGCAGGCATGGCAGTTTGCCAAGGACTGCCTAAAAGCTTTCAAAGAAGACTTAAAATCCACTTTTATGCCGATTTTTGCTCACTGTTTTCTATCGATATTTTCGGGCGCCATTTCAAATGGCTCAAAGCTTTGTGATTGGCTGATCCTGGGGGTGTGTCTGCGATTTGATTGGCTGATTGGGCCCAATTCTGAATTTCTCAGAGCTTTTCTGATTGGATAATTTGAAGACAGAGCTGAGATTTGATTGGCTGATTGGACGCCATTCTGATTTTCTAAAAGCTTTCTTGATTGGATGATTTCAGGAAGGGCTGAGATTTGATTGGCTGTTCAGAAGGGGGGATGTTTGTATATTTATGCTAATTTTTCGGGTCATTTCAGCCTATTCTATGGCAAAGAGGGATCAGACACCTGCACCAAGACCCCTTTTTCCAGAGTCTGAATCCTTAACTCTGCCATTTTATCTATTTTATCTATTTTAATTATTAGTTATTCTTACATCTTATTGTATTTTATTGGCCTATTTTTCGGGTCATTTCAGCCTATTCTATGGTCAAGAGGGATCAGACACCTGCACCAAGACCCCTTTTTTCAGAGTTTGAATCCTCAACTTTGCCATTCTATTTTCTTTTATCTATTTTAATTATTAGTTATTCTTACATCTTATTGTATTTTATTGGCCTATTTCTAAATTCTTCAAACAAGAAAATGTTTTGTGGGAAAAGTTTATGCAACAGCAACTGGTTGCTTCTTTTTTAATTTTATATTTTTGCGCAGCGGTTAAACATAAAATTGACTCATGACTCACGCAGTCACCAAAACTGTTCCAATGTTTTGGTGACCCTGGTAAAGAAAACAGGGAAAAGTTTGGTTTACCTTTCTTTGATTTGTGCAACAGGTATCAGTTGCCTCCGAAAGTGTCGAAGTTGATTTTATGCGCAGCACGTAACAGTTGCGTATGGGTGGGATAGTCATCGTAACCAATTCAATGGCCCTAGTAAGAGAAAAGGAAATAAAAAAAGTCCAAATATTTGACTTAAGCAACAGGCGTCGTCTGCTACGGAATGTGCCGTAAGTCGATTTTTCATGTTTTCGGGGGCGCGTAACTGGCACACGAGTCAGTGGTCAACGTAACTGGCTTTCTCGTCACTGTATGAAGGGATTAAAAAAATAATAATAATAAAAATTTTGTTCCCTTTGCTTGATTTATGCAATTGGAAACAGTTGTTACTGAAAGAGTTTTCTGTCTTTTTTAGCCACTTGTGACACTATTTTCTGGGATTTCTACACTATACATTGATCATCTTAGCTTATTTAAAGTATCAATGGGTAGCATGCCTGAGTTAGTAACCAATTCAATGGCCCTAGTAATAGGAAAGGAAAAATAAAACAATCCCTATATTTGACTTAAGCAACAAGTGTCGTCTGCTACGGAACGTGCCGCAAGTCGATTTTTCATGTTTTCGTGGGTGCGTAACTGGCACCTACATGTATGGGATGGTAGTCAACGTAACTGGGTTTCTTGTCACGGTATAAAGAGATTGAAAAAAAAAAAGGAAAATTTAGTTCCCTTTGCTTTATTTATGCAATATGAAGGAGTTTTATTTATGAAATAGGAAGGAGTTGCTACTGAGAGTTTTCAGTCTTTTATTAGCCACTTGTGACATTTTTTGGGAGGGGGGGGGTTTCTACACTGTACTTTGATCATCTTCAAAGTATCAATGTACAGCATGGCATGAATTAGAAAAGCAAATCGAATCAAGGGATCAGGGGAAGCTACTCTTGCACTCTTGCGAGGTGCTTGAAAAGACCAAAACAAGGTCTTCTGCCACCCTGTTTTCTTAAATTTGCGCCCATTGTCAGTGAAATCTGGCATGTGTGGATGGTGCAGGCATGGCAGTTTGCCAAGGACTGCCTAAAAGCTTTCAAAGAAGACTTAAAATCCACTTTTATGCCGATTTTTGCTCACTGTTTTCTATCGATATTTTCGGGCGCCATTTCAAATGGCTCAAAGCTTTGTGATTGGCTGATCCTGGGGGTGTGTCTGCGATTTGATTGGCTGATTGGGCCCAATTCTGAATTTCTCAGAGCTTTTCTGATTGGATAATTTGAAGACAGAGCTGAGATTTGATTGGCTGATTGGACGCCATTCTGATTTTCTAAAAGCTTTCTTGATTGGATGATTTCAGGGAGGGCTGAGATTTGATTGGCTGTTCAGAAGGGGGGATGTTTGTATATTTATGCTAATTTTTCGGGTCATTTCAGCCTATTCTATGGCAAAGAGGGATCAGACACCTGCACCAAGACCCCTTTTTCCAGAGTCTGAATCCTTAACTCTGCCATTTTATCTATTTTATCTATTTTAATTATTAGTTATTCTTACATCTTATTGTATTTTATTGGCCTATTTTTCGGGTCATTTCAGCCTATTCTATGGTCAAGAGGGATCAGACACCTGCACCAAGACCCCTTTTTTCAGAGTTTGAATCCTCAACTTTGCCATTCTATTTTCTTTTATCTATTTTAATTATTAGTTATTCTTACATCTTATTGTATTTTATTGGCCTATTTCTAAATTCTTCAAACAAGAAAATGTTTTGTGGGAAAAGTTTATGCAACAGCAACTGGTTGCTTCTTTTTTAATTTTATATTTTTGCGCAGCGGTTAAACATAAAATTGACTCATGACTCACGCAGTCACCAAAACTGTTCCAATGTTTTGGTGACCCTGGTAAAGAAAACAGGGAAAAGTTTGGTTTACCTTTCTTTGATTTGTGCAACAGGTATCAGTTGCCTCCGAAAGTGTCGAAGTTGATTTTATGCGCAGCACGTAACAGTCGCGTATGGGTGGGATAGTCATCGTAACCAATTCAATGGCCCTAGTAAGAGAAAAGGAAATAAAAAAAGTCCAAATATTTGACTTAAGCAACAGGCGTCGTCTGCTACGGAATGTGCCGTAAGTCGATTTTTCATGTTTTCGGGGGCGCGTAACTGGCACACGAGTCAGTGGTCAACGTAACTGGCTTTCTCGTCACTGTATGAAGGGATTAAAAAAATAATAATAATAAAAATTTTGTTCCCTTTGCTTGATTTATGCAATTGGAAACAGTTGTTACTGAAAGAGTTTTCTGTCTTTTTTAGCCACTTGTGACACTATTTTCTGGGATTTCTACACTATACATTGATCATCTTAGCTTATTTAAAGTATCAATGGGTAGCATGCCTGAGTTAGTAACCAATTCAATGGCCCTAGTAATAGGAAAGGAAAAATAAAAAAATCCCTATATTTGACTTAAGCAACAAGTGTCGTCTGCTACGGAACGTGCCGCAAGTCGATTTTTCATGTTTTCGTGGGTGCGTAACTGGCACCTACATGTATGGGATGGTAGTCAACGTAACTGGGTTTCTTGTCACGGTATAAAGAGATTGAAAAAGAAAAAGGAAAATTTAGTTCCCTTTGCTTTATTTATGCAATATGAAGGAGTTTTATTTATGAAATAGGAAGGAGTTGCTAATGAGAGTTTTCAGTCTTTTATTAGCCACTTGTGACATTTTTTGGGAGGGGGGGGTTTCTACACTGTACTTTGATCATCTTCAAAGTATTAATGTACAGCATGGCATGAATTAGAAAAGCAAATCGAATCAAGGGATCAGGGGAAGCTACTCTTGCACTCTTGCGAGGTGCTTGAAAAGACCAAAACAAGGTCTTCTGCCACCCTGTTTTCTTAAATTTGCGCCCATTGTCAGTGAAATCTGGCATGTGTGGATGGTGCAGGCATGGCAGTTTGCCAAGGACTGCCCAAAAGCTTTCAAAGAAGACTTAAAATCCACTTTTATGCCGATTTTTGCTCACTGTTTTCTATCGATATTTTCGGGCGCCATTTCAAATGGCTCAAAGCTTTGTGATTGGCTGATCCTGGGGGTGTGTCTGCGATTTGATTGGCTGATTGGGCCCAATTCTGAATTTCTCAGAGCTTTTCTGATTGGATAATTTGAAGACAGAGCTGAGATTTGATTGGCTGATTGGACGCCATTCTGATTTTCTAAAAGCTTTCTTGATTGGATGATTTCAGGGAGGGCTGAGATTTGATTGGCTGTTCAGAAGGGGGGATGTTTGTATATTTATGCTAATTTTTCGGGTCATTTCAGCCTATTCTATGGCAAAGAGGGATCAGACACCTGCACCAAGACCCCTTTTTCCAGAGTCTGAATCCTTAACTCTGCCATTTTATCTATTTTATCTATTTTAATTATTAGTTATTCTTACATCTTATTGTATTTTATTGGCCTATTTTTCGGGTCATTTCAGCCTATTCTATGGTCAAGAGGGATCAGACACCTGCACCAAGACCCCTTTTTTCAGAGTTTGAATCCTCAACTTTGCCATTCTATTTTCTTTTATCTATTTTAATTATTAGTTATTCTTACATCTTATTGTATTTTATTGGCCTATTTCTAAATTCTTCAAACAAGAAAATGTTTTGTGGGAAAAGTTTATGCAACAGCAACTGGTTGCTTCTTTTTTAATTTTATATTTTTGCGCAGCGGTTAAACATAAAATTGACTCATGACTCACGCAGTCACCAAAACTGTTCCAATGTTTTGGTGACCCTGGTAAAGAAAACAGGGAAAAGTTTGGTTTACCTTTCTTTGATTTGTGCAACAGGTATCAGTTGCCTCCGAAAGTGTCGAAGTTGATTTTATGCGCAGCACGTAACAGTCGCGTATGGGTGGGATAGTCATCGTAACCAATTCAATGGCCCTAGTAAGAGAAAAGGAAATAAAAAAAGTCCAAATATTTGACTTAAGCAACAGGCGTCGTCTGCTACGGAATGTGCCGTAAGTCGATTTTTCATGTTTTCGGGGGCGCGTAACTGGCACACGAGTCAGTGGTCAACGTAACTGGCTTTCTCGTCACTGTATGAAGGGATTAAAAAAATAATAATAATAAAAATTTTGTTCCCTTTGCTTGATTTATGCAATTGGAAACAGTTGTTACTGAAAGAGTTTTCTGTCTTTTTTAGCCACTTGTGACACTATTTTCTGGGATTTCTACACTATACATTGATCATCTTAGCTTATTTAAAGTATCAATGGGTAGCATGCCTGAGTTAGTAACCAATTCAATGGCCCTAGTAATAGGAAAGGAAAAATAAAAAAATCCCTATATTTGACTTAAGCAACAAGTGTCGTCTGCTACGGAACGTGCCGCAAGTCGATTTTTCATGTTTTCGTGGGTGCGTAACTGGCACCTACATGTATGGGATGGTAGTCAACGTAACTGGGTTTCTTGTCACGGTATAAAGAGATTGAAAAAAAAAAAGGAAAATTTAGTTCCCTTTGCTTTATTTATGCAATATGAAGGAGTTTTATTTATGAAATAGGAAGGAGTTGCTACTGAGAGTTTTCAGTCTTTTATTAGCCACTTGTGACATTTTTTGGGAGGGGGGGGGTTTCTACACTGTACTTTGATCATCTTCAAAGTATCAATGTACAGCATGGCATGAATTAGAAAAGCAAATCGAATCAAGGGATCAGGGGAAGCTACTCTTGCACTCTTGCGAGGTGCTTGAAAAGACCAAAACAAGGTCTTCTGCCACCCTGTTTTCTTAAATTTGCGCCCATTGTCAGTGAAATCTGGCATGTGTGGATGGTGCAGGCATGGCAGTTTGCCAAGGACTGCCCAAAAGCTTTCAAAGAAGACTTAAAATCCACTTTTATGCCGATTTTTGCTCACTGTTTTCTATCGATATTTTCGGGCGCCATTTCAAATGGCTCAAAGCTTTGTGATTGGCTGATCCTGGGGGTGTGTCTGCGATTTGATTGGCTGATTGGGCCCAATTCTGAATTTCTCAGAGCTTTTCTGATTGGATAATTTGAAGACAGAGCTGAGATTTGATTGGCTGATTGGACGCCATTCTGATTTTCTAAAAGCTTTCTTGATTGGATGATTTCAGGGAGGGCTGAGATTTGATTGGCTGTTCAGAAGGGGGGATGTTTGTATATTTATGCTAATTTTTCGGGTCATTTCAGCCTATTCTATGGCAAAGAGGGATCAGACACCTGCACCAAGACCCCTTTTTCCAGAGTCTGAATCCTTAACTCTGCCATTTTATCTATTTTATCTATTTTAATTATTAGTTATTCTTACATCTTATTGTATTTTACTGGCCTATTTTTCGGGTCATTTCAGCCTATTCTATGGTCAAGAGGGATCAGACACCTGCACCAAGACCCCTTTTTTCAGAGTTTGAATCCTCAACTTTGCCATTCTATTTTCTTTTATCTATTTTAATTATTAGTTATTCTTACATCTTATTGTATTTTATTGGCCTATTTCTAAATTCTTCAAACAAGAAAATGTTTTGTGGGAAAAGTTTATGCAACAGCAACTGGTTGCTTCTTTTTTAATTTTATATTTTTGCGCAGCGGTTAAACATAAAATTGACTCATGACTCACGCAGTCACCAAAACTGTTCCAATGTTTTGGTGACCCTGGTAAAGAAAACAGGGAAAAGTTTGGTTTACCTTTCTTTGATTTGTGCAACAGGTATCAGTTGCCTCCGAAAGTGTCGAAGTTGATTTTATGCGCAGCACGTAACAGTCGCGTATGGGTGGGATAGTCATCGTAACCAATTCAATGGCCCTAGTAAGAGAAAAGGAAATAAAAAAAGTCCAAATATTTGACTTAAGCAACAGGCGTCGTCTGCTACGGAATGTGCCGTAAGTCGATTTTTCATGTTTTCGGGGGCGCGTAACTGGCACACGAGTCAGTGGTCAACGTAACTGGCTTTCTCGTCACTGTATGAAGGGATTAAAAAAATAATAATAATAAAAATTTTGTTCCCTTTGCTTGATTTATGCAATTGGAAGCAGTTGTTACTGAAAGAGTTTTCTGTCTTTTTTAGCCACTTGTGACACTATTTTCTGGGATTTCTACACTATACATTGATCATCTTAGCTTATTTAAAGTATCAATGGGTAGCATGCCTGAGTTAGTAACCAATTCAATGGCCCTAGTAATAGGAAAGGAAAAATAAAAAAATCCCTATATTTGACTTAAGCAACAAGTGTCGTCTGCTACGGAACGTGCCGCAAGTCGATTTTTCATGTTTTCGTGGTTGCGTAACTGGCACCTACATGTATGGGATGGTAGTCAACGTAACTGGGTTTCTTGTCATGGTATAAAGAGATTGAAAAAAAAAAAGGGAAAATTTAGTTCCCTTTGCTTTATTTATGCAATATGAAGGAGTTTTATTTATGAAATAGGAAGGAGTTGCTACTGAGAGTTTTCAGTCTTTTTTTAGCCACTTGTGACATTTTTTGGGAGGGGGGGGTTTCTACACTGTACTTTGATCATCTTCAAAGTATCAATGTACAGCATGGCATGAATTAGAAAAGCAAATCGAATCAAGGGATCAGGGGAAGCTACTCTTGCACTCTTGCGAGGTGCTTGAAAAGACCAAAACAAGGTCTTCTTCCACCCTGTTTTCTTAAATTTGCGCCCATTGTCAGTGAAATCTGGCATGTGTGGATGGTGCAGGCATGGCAGTTTGCCAAGGACTGCCTAAAAGCTTTCAAAGAAGACTTAAAATCCACTTTTATGCCGATTTTTGCTCACTGTTTTCTATCGATATTTTCGGGCGCCATTTCAAATGGCTCAAAGCTTTGTGATTGGCTGATCCTGGGGGTGTGTCTGCGATTTGATTGGCTGATTGGGCCCAATTCTGAATTTCTCAGAGCTTTTCCGATTGGATAATTTGAAGACAGAGCTGAGATTTGATTGGCTGATTGGACGCCATTCTGATTTTCTAAAAGCTTTCTTGATTGGATGATTTCAGGGAGGGCTGAGATTTGATTGGCTGTTCAGAAGGGGGGATGTTTGTGTATTTATGCTAATTTTTCGGGTCATTTCAGCCTATTCTATGGCAAAGAGGGATCAGACACCTGCACCAAGACCCCTTTTTCCAGAGTCTGAATCCTTAACTCTGCCATTTTATCTATTTTATCTATTTTAATTATTAGTTATTCTTACATCTTATTGTATTTTATTGGCCTATTTTTCGGGTCATTTCAGCCTATTCTATGGTCAAGAGGGATCAGACACCTGCACCAAGACCCCTTTTTTCAGAGTTTGAATCCTCAACTTTGCCATTCTATTTTCTTTTATCTATTTTAATTATTAGTTATTCTTACATCTTATTGTATTTTATTGGCCTATTTCTAAATTCTTCAAACAAGAAAATGTTTTGTGGGAAAAGTTTATGCAACAGCAACTGGTTGCTTCTTTTTTAATTTTATATTTTTGCGCAGCGGTTAAACATAAAATTGACTCATGACTCACGCAGTCACCAAAACTGTTCCAATGTTTTGGTGACCCTGGTAAAGAAAACAGGGAAAAGTTTGGTTTACCTTTCTTTGATTTGTGCAACAGGTATCAGTTGCCTCCGAAAGTGTCGAAGTTGATTTTATGCGCAGCACGTAACAGTCGCGTATGGGTGGGATAGTCATCGTAACCAATTCAATGGCCCTAGTAAGAGAAAAGGAAATAAAAAAAGTCCAAATATTTGACTTAAGCAACAGGCGTCGTCTGCTACGGAATGTGCCGTAAGTCGATTTTTCATGTTTTCGGGGGCGCGTAACTGGCACACGAGTCAGTGGTCAACGTAACTGGCTTTCTCGTCACTGTATGAAGGAATTAAAAAAATAATAATAATAAAAATTTTGTTCCCTTTGCTTGATTTATGCAATTGGAAGCAGTTGTTACTGAAAGAGTTTTCTGTCTTTTTTAGCCACTTGTGACACTATTTTCTGGGATTTCTACACTATACATTGATCATCTTAGCTTATTTAAAGTATCAATGGGTAGCATGCCTGAGTTAGTAACCAATTCAATGGCCCTAGTAATAGGAAAGGAAAAATAAAAAAATCCCTATATTTGACTTAAGCAACAAGTGTCGTCTGCTACGGAACGTGCCGCAAGTCGATTTTTCATGTTTTCGTGGGTGCGTAACTGGCACCTACATGTATGGGATGGTAGTCAACGTAACTGGGTTTCTTGTCACGGTATAAAGAGATTGAAAAAAAAAAAGGGAAAATTTAGTTCCCTTTGCTTTATTTATGCAATATGAAGGAGTTTTATTTATGAAATAGGAAGGAGTTGCTACTGAGAGTTTTCAGTCTTTTTTTAGCCACTTGTGACATTTTTTGGGAGGGGGGGTTTCTACACTGTACTTTGATCATCTTCAAAGTATCAATGTACAGCATGGCATGAATTAGAAAAGCAAATCGAATCAAGGGATCAGGGGAAGCTACTCTTGCACTCTTGCGAGGTGCTTGAAAAGACCAAAACAAGGTCTTCTGCCACCCTGTTTTCTTAAATTTGCGCCCATTGTCAGTGAAATCTGGCATGTGTGGATGGTGCAGGCATGGCAGTTTGCCAAGGACTGCCTAAAAGCTTTCAAAGAAGACTTAAAATCCACTTTTATGCCGATTTTTGCTCACTGTTTTCTATCGATATTTTCGGGCGCCATTTCAAATGGCTCAAAGCTTTGTGATTGGCTGATCCTGGGGGTGTGTCTGCGATTTGATTGGCTGATTGGGCCCAATTCTGAATTTCTCAGAGCTTTTCTGATTGGATAATTTGAAGACAGAGCTGAGATTTGATTGGCTGATTGGACGCCATTCTGATTTTCTAAAAGCTTTCTTGATTGGATGATTTCAGGGAGGGCTGAGATTTGATTGGCTGTTCAGAAGGGGGGATGTTTGTATATTTATGCTAATTTTTCGGGTCATTTCAGCCTATTCTATGGCAAAGAGGGATCAGACACCTGCACCAAGACCCCTTTTTCCAGAGTCTGAATCCTTAACTCTGCCATTTTATCTATTTTATCTATTTTAATTATTAGTTATTCTTACATCTTATTGTATTTTATTGGCCTATTTTTCGGGTCATTTCAGCCTATTCTATGGTCAAGAGGGATCAGACACCTGCACCAAGACCCCTTTTTTCAGAGTTTGAATCCTCAACTTTGCCATTCTATTTTCTTTTATCTATTTTAATTATTAGTTATTCTTACATCTTATTGTATTTTATTGGCCTATTTCTAAATTCTTCAAACAAGAAAATGTTTTGTGGGAAAAGTTTATGCAACAGCAACTGGTTGCTTCTTTTTTAATTTTATATTTTTGCGCAGCGGTTAAACATAAAATTGACTCATGACTCACGCAGTCACCAAAACTGTTCCAATGTTTTGGTGACCCTGGTAAAGAAAACAGGGAAAAGTTTGGTTTACCTTTCTTTGATTTGTGCAACAGGTATCAGTTGCCTCCGAAAGTGTCGAAGTTGATTTTATGCGCAGCACGTAACAGTCGCGTATGGGTGGGATAGTCATCGTAACCAATTCAATGGCCCTAGTAAGAGAAAAGGAAATAAAAAAAGTCCAAATATTTGACTTAAGCAACAGGCGTCGTCTGCTACGGAATGTGCCGTAAGTCGATTTTTCATGTTTTCGGGGGCGCGTAACTGGCACACGAGTCAGTGGTCAACGTAACTGGCTTTCTCGTCACTGTATGAAGGGATTAAAAAAATAATAATAATAAAAATTTTGTTCCCTTTGCTTGATTTATGCAATTGGAAGCAGTTGTTACTGAAAGAGTTTTCTGTCTTTTTTAGCCACTTGTGACACTATTTTCTGGGATTTCTACACTATACATTGATCATCTTAGCTTATTTAAAGTATCAATGGGTAGCATGCCTGAGTTAGTAACCAATTCAATGGCCCTAGTAATAGGAAAGGAAAAATAAAAAAATCCCTATATTTGACTTAAGCAACAAGTGTCGTCTGCTACGGAACGTGCCGCAAGTCGATTTTTCATGTTTTCGTGGGTGCGTAACTGGCACCTACATGTATGGGATGGTAGTCAACGTAACTGGGTTTCTTGTCACGGTATAAAGAGATTGAAAAAAAAAAAGGGAAAATTTAGTTCCCTTTGCTTTATTTATGCAATATGAAGGAGTTTTATTTATGAAATAGGAAGGAGTTGCTACTGAGAGTTTTCAGTCTTTTTTTAGCCACTTGTGACATTTTTTGGGAGGGGGGGGTTTCTACACTGTACTTTGATCATCTTCAAAGTATCAATGTACAGCATGGCATGAATTAGAAAAGCAAATCGAATCAAGGGATCAGGGGAAGCTACTCTTGCACTCTTGCGAGGTGCTTGAAAAGACCAAAACAAGGTCTTCTGCCACCCTGTTTTCTTAAATTTGTGCCCATTGTCAGTGAAATCTGGCATGTGTGGATGGTGCAGGCATGGCAGTTTGCCAAGGACTGCCTAAAAGCTTTCAAAGAAGACTTAAAATCCACTTTTATGCCGATTTTTGCTCACTGTTTTCTATCGATATTTTCGGGCGCCATTTCAAATGGCTCAAAGCTTTGTGATTGGCTGATCCTGGGGGTGTGTCTACGATTTGATTGGCTGATTGGGCCCAATTCTGAATTTCTCAGAGCTTTTCTGATTGGATAATTTGAAGACAGAGCTGAGATTTGATTGGCTGATTGGACGCCATTCTGATTTTCTAAAAGCTTTCTTGATTGGATGATTTCAGGGAGGGCTGAGATTTGATTGGCTGTTCAGAAGGGGGGATGTTTGTATATTTATGCTAATTTTTCGGGTCATTTCAGCCTATTCTATGGCAAAGAGGGATCAGACACCTGCACCAAGACCCCTTTTTCCAGAGTCTGAATCCTTAACTCTGCCATTTTATCTATTTTATCTATTTTAATTATTAGTTATTCTTACATCTTATTGTATTTTATTGGCCTATTTTTCGGGTCATTTCAGCCTATTCTATGGTCAAGAGGGATCAGACACCTGCACCAAGACCCCTTTTTTCAGAGTTTGAATCCTCAACTTTGCCATTCTATTTTCTTTTATCTATTTTAATTATTAGTTATTCTTACATCTTATTGTATTTTATTGGCCTATTTCTAAATTCTTCAAACAAGAAAATGTTTTGTGGGAAAAGTTTATGCAACAGCAACTGGTTGCTTCTTTTTTAATTTTATATTTTTGCGCAGCGGTTAAACATAAAATTGACTCATGACTCACGCAGTCACCAAAACTGTTCCAATGTTTTGGTGACCCTGGTAAAGAAAACAGGGAAAAGTTTGGTTTACCTTTCTTTGATTTGTGCAACAGGTATCAGTTGCCTCCGAAAGTGTCGAAGTTGATTTTATGCGCAGCACGTAACAGTCGCGTATGGGTGGGATAGTCATCGTAACCAATTCAATGGCCCTAGTAAGAGAAAAGGAAATAAAAAAAGTCCAAATATTTGACTTAAGCAACAGGCGTCGTCTGCTACGGAATGTGCCGTAAGTCGATTTTTCATGTTTTCGGGGGCGCGTAACTGGCACACGAGTCAGTGGTCAACGTAACTGGCTTTCTCGTCACTGTATGAAGGAATTAAAAAAATAATAATAATAAAAATTTTGTTCCCTTTGCTTGATTTATGCAATTGGAAGCAGTTGTTACTGAAAGAGTTTTCTGTCTTTTTTAGCCACTTGTGACACTATTTTCTGGGATTTCTACACTATACATTGATCATCTTAGCTTATTTAAAGTATCAATGGGTAGCATGCCTGAGTTAGTAACCAATTCAATGGCCCTAGTAATAGGAAAGGAAAAATAAAAAAATCCCTATATTTGACTTAAGCAACAAGTGTCGTCTGCTACGGAACGTGCCGCAAGTCGATTTTTCATGTTTTCGTGGGTGCGTAACTGGCACCTACATGTATGGGATGGTAGTCAACGTAACTGGGTTTCTTGTCACGGTATAAAGAGATTGAAAAAAAAAAAGGGAAAATTTAGTTCCCTTTGCTTTATTTATGCAATATGAAGGAGTTTTATTTATGAAATAGGAAGGAGTTGCTACTGAGAGTTTTCAGTCTTTTTTTAGCCACTTGTGACATTTTTTGGGAGGGGGGGTTTCTACACTGTACTTTGATCATCTTCAAAGTATCAATGTACAGCATGGCATGAATTAGAAAAGCAAATCGAATCAAGGGATCAGGGGAAGCTACTCTTGCACTCTTGCGAGGTGCTTGAAAAGACCAAAACAAGGTCTTCTGCCACCCTGTTTTCTTAAATTTGCGCCCATTGTCAGTGAAATCTGGCATGTGTGGATGGTGCAGGCATGGCAGTTTGCCAAGGACTGCCTAAAAGCTTTCAAAGAAGACTTAAAATCCACTTTTATGCCGATTTTTGCTCACTGTTTTCTATCGATATTTTCGGGCGCCATTTCAAATGGCTCAAAGCTTTGTGATTGGCTGATCCTGGGGATGTGTCTGCGATTTGATTGGCTGATTGGGCCCAATTCTGAATTTCTCAGAGCTTTTCTGATTGGATAATTTGAAGACAGAGCTGAGATTTGATTGGCTGATTGGACGCCATTCTAATTTTCTAACAGCTTTCTTGATTGGATGATTTCAGGGAGGGCTGAGATTTGATTGGCTGTTCAGAAGGGGGGATGTTTGTATATTTATGCTAATTTTTCGGGTCATTTCAGCCTATTCTATGGCAAAGAGGGATCAGACACCTGCACCAAGACCCCTTTTTTCAGAGTTTGAATCCTCAACTTTGCCATTCTATTTTCTTTTATCTATTTTAATTATTAGTTATTCTTACATCTTATTGTATTTTATTGGCCTATTTCTAAATTCTTCAAACAAGAAAATGTTTTGTGGGAAAAGTTTATGCAACAGCAACTGGTTGCTTCTTTTTTAATTTTATATTTTTGCGCAGCGGTTAAACATAAAATTGACTCATGACTCACGCAGTCACCAAAACTGTTCCAATGTTTTGGTGACCCTGGTAAAGAAAACAGGGAAAAGTTTGGTTTACCTTTCTTTGATTTGTGCAACAGGTATCAGTTGCCTCCAAAAGTGTCGAAGTTGATTTTATGCGCAGCACGTAACAGTCGCGTATGGGTGGGATAGTCATCGTAACCAATTCAATGGCCCTAGTAAGAGAAAAGGAAATAAAAAAAGTCCAAATATTTGACTTAAGCAACAGGCGTCGTCTGCTACGGAATGTGCCGTAAGTCGATTTTTCATGTTTTCGGGGGCGCGTAACTGGCACACAAGTCAGTGGTCAACGTAACTGGCTTTCTCGTCACTGTATGAAGGGATTAAAAAAATAATAATAATAAAAATTTTGTTCCCTTTGCTTGATTTATGCAATTGGAAGCAGTTGTTACTGAAAGAGTTTTCTGTCTTTTTTAGCCACTTGTGACACTATTTTCTGGGATTTCTACACTATACATTGATCATCTTAGCTTATTTAAAGTATCAATGGGTAGCATGCCTGAGTTAGTAACCAATTCAATGGCCCTAGTAATAGGAAAGGAAAAATAAAAAAATCCCTATATTTGACTTAAGCAACAAGTGTCGTCTGCTACGGAACGTGCCGCAAGTCGATTTTTCATGTTTTCGTGGTTGCGTAACTGGCACCTACATGTATGGGATGGTAGTCAACGTAACTGGGTTTCTTGTCACGGTATAAAGAGATTGAAAAAAAAAAAAAGGGAAAATTTAGTTCCCTTTGCTTTATTTATGCAATATGAAGGAGTTTTATTTATGAAATAGGAAGGAGTTGCTACTGAGAGTTTTCAGTCTTTTTTTAGCCACTTGTGACATTTTTTGGGAGGGGGGGGTTTCTACACTGTACTTTGATCATCTTCAAAGTATCAATGTACAGCATGGCATGAATTAGAAAAGCAAATCGAATCAAGGGATCAGGGGAAGCTACTCTTGCACTCTTGCGAGGTGCTTGAAAAGACCAAAACAAGGTCTTCTGCCACCCTGTTTTCTTAAATTTGCGCCCATTGTCAGTGAAATCTGGCATGTGTGGATGGTGCAGGCATGGCAGTTTGCCAAGGACTGCCTAAAAGCTTTCAAAGAAGACTTAAAATCCACTTTTATGCCGATTTTTGCTCACTGTTTTCTATCGATATTTTCGGGCGCCATTTCAAATGGCTCAAAGCTTTGTGATTGGCTGATCCTGGGGGTGTGTCTGCGATTTGATTGGCTGATTGGGCCCAATTCTGAATTTCTCAGAGCTTTTCTGATTGGATAATTTGAAGACAGAGCTGAGATTTGATTGGCTGATTGGACGCCATTCTGATTTTCTAAAAGCTTTCTTGATTGGATGATTTCAGGGAGGGCTGAGATTTGATTGGCTGTTCAGAAGGGGGGATGTTTGTGTATTTATGCTAATTTTTCGGGTCATTTCAGCCTATTCTATGGCAAAGAGGGATCAGACACCTGCACCAAGACCCCTTTTTCCAGAGTCTGAATCCTTAACTCTGCCATTTTATCTATTTTATCTATTTTAATTATTAGTTATTCTTACATCTTATTGTATTTTATTGGCCTATTTTTCGGGTCATTTCAGCCTATTCTATGGTCAAGAGGGATCAGACACCTGCACCAAGACCCCTTTTTTCAGAGTTTGAATCCTCAACTTTGCCATTCTATTTTCTTTTATCTATTTTAATTATTAGTTATTCTTACATCTTATTGTATTTTATTGGCCTATTTCTAAATTCTTCAAACAAGAAAATGTTTTGTGGGAAAAGTTTATGCAACAGCAACTGGTTGCTTCTTTTTTAATTTTATATTTTTGCGCAGCGGTTAAACATAAAATTGACTCATGACTCACGCAGTCACCAAAACTGTTCCAATGTTTTGGTGACCCTGGTAAAGAAAACAGGGAAAAGTTTGGTTTACCTTTCTTTGATTTGTGCAACAGGTATCAGTTGCCTCCGAAAGTGTCGAAGTTGATTTTATGCGCAGCACATAACAGTCGCGCATGGGTGGGATAGTCATCGTAACCAATTCAATGGCCCTAGTAAGAGAAAAGGAAATAAAAAAAGTCCAAATATTTGACTTAAGCAACAGGCATCGTCTGCTACGGAATGTGCCGTAAGTCGATTTTTCATGTTTTCGGGGGTGCGTAACTGGCACACGAGTCAGTGGTCAACGTAACTGGCTTTCTCGTCACTGTATGAAGGAATTAAAAAAATAATAATAATAAAAATTTTGTTCCCTTTGCTTGATTTATGCAATTGGAAGCAGTTGTTACTGAAAGAGTTTTCTGTCTTTTTTAGCCACTTGTGACACTATTTTCTGGGATTTCTACACTATACATTGATCATCTTAGCTTATTTAAAGTATCAATGGGTAGCATGCCTGAGTTAGTAACCAATTCAATGGCCCTAGTAATAGGAAAGGAAAAATAAAAAAATCCCTATATTTGACTTAAGCAACAAGTGTCGTCTGCTACGGAACGTCCCGCAAGTCGATTTTTCATGTTTTCGTGGGTGCGTAACTGGCACCTACATGTATGGGATGGTAGTCAACGTAACTGGGTTTCTTGTCACGGTATAAAGAGATTGAAAAAAAAAAAGGGAAAATTTAGTTCCCTTTGCTTTATTTATGCAATATGAAGGAGTTTTATTTATGAAATAGGAAGGAGTTGCTACTGAGAGTTTTCAGTCTTTTTTTAGCCACTTGTGACATTTTTTGGGAGGGGGGGGTTTCTACACTGTACTTTGATCATCTTCAAAGTATCAATGTACAGCATGGCATGAATTAGAAAAGCAAATCGAATCAAGGGATCAGGGGAAGCTACTCTTGCACTCTTGCGAGGTGCTTGAAAAGACCAAAACAAGGTCTTCTGCCACCCTGTTTTCTTAAATTTGCGCCCATTGTCAGTGAAATCTGGCATGTGTGGATGGTGCAGGCATGGCAGTTTGCCAAGGACTGCCTAAAAGCTTTCAAAGAAGACTTAAAATCCACTTTTATGCCGATTTTTGCTCACTGTTTTCTATCGATATTTTCGGGCGCCATTTCAAATGGCTCAAAGCTTTGTGATTGGCTGATCCTGGGGGTGTGTCTACGATTTGATTGGCTGATTGGGCCCAATTCTGAATTTCTCAGAGCTTTTCTGATTGGATAATTTGAAGACAGAGCTGAGATTTGATTGGCTGATTGGACGCCATTCTGATTTTCTAAAAGCTTTCTTGATTGGATGATTTCAGGGAGGGCTGAGATTTGATTGGCTGTTCAGAAGGGGGGATGTTTGTATATTTATGCTAATTTTTCGGGTCATTTCAGCCTATTCTATGGCAAAGAGGGATCAGACACCTGCACCAAGACCCCTTTTTCCAGAGTCTGAATCCTTAACTCTGCCATTTTATCTATTTTATCTATTTTAATTATTAGTTATTCTTACATCTTATTGTATTTTATTGGCCTATTTTTCGGGTCATTTCAGCCTATTCTATGGTCAAGAGGGATCAGACACCTGCACCAAGACCCCTTTTTTCAGAGTTTGAATCCTCAACTTTGCCATTCTATTTTCTTTTATCTATTTTAATTATTAGTTATTCTTACATCTTATTGTATTTTATTGGCCTATTTCTAAATTCTTCAAACAAGAAAATGTTTTGTGGGAAAAGTTTATGCAACAGCAACTGGTTGCTTCTTTTTTAATTTTATATTTTTGCGCAGCGGTTAAACATAAAATTGACTCATGACTCACGCAGTCACCAAAACTGTTCCAATGTTTTGGTGACCCTTGTAAAGAAAACAGGGAAAAGTTTGGTTTACCTTTCTTTGATTTGTGCAACAGGTATCAGTTGCCTCCGAAAGTGTCGAAGTTGATTTTATGCGCAGCACGTAACAGTCGCGTATGGGTGGGATAGTCATCGTAACCAATTCAATGGCCCTAGTAAGAGAAAAGGAAATAAAAAAAGTCCAAATATTTGACTTAAGCAACAGGCGTCGTCTGCTACGGAATGTGCCGTAAGTCGATTTTTCATGTTTTCGGGGGCGCGTAACTGGCACACAAGTCAGTGGTCAACGTAACTGGCTTTCTCGTCACTGTATGAAGGGATTAAAAAAATAATAATAATAAAAATTTTGTTCCCTTTGCTTGATTTATGCAATTGGAAGCAGTTGTTACTGAAAGAGTTTTCTGTCTTTTTTAGCCACTTGTGACACTATTTTCTGGGATTTCTACACTATACATTGATCATCTTAGCTTATTTAAAGTATCAATGGGTAGCATGCCTGAGTTAGTAACCAATTCAATGGCCCTAGTAATAGGAAAGGAAAAATAAAAAAATCCCTATATTTGACTTAAGCAACAAGTGTCGTCTGCTACGGAACGTGCCGCAAGTCGATTTTTCATGTTTTCGTGGTTGCGTAACTGGCACCTACATGTATGGGATGGTAGTCAACGTAACTGGGTTTCTTGTCACGGTATAAAGAGATTGAAAAAAAAAAAAGGGAAAATTTAGTTCCCTTTGCTTTATTTATGCAATATGAAGGAGTTTTATTTATGAAATAGGAAGGAGTTGCTACTGAGAGTTTTCAGTCTTTTTTTAGCCACTTGTGACATTTTTTGGGAGGGGGGGGTTTCTACACTGTACTTTGATCATCTTCAAAGTATCAATGTACAGCATGGCATGAATTAGAAAAGCAAATCGAATCAAGGGATCAGGGGAAGCTACTCTTGCACTCTTGCGAGGTGCTTGAAAAGACCAAAACAAGGTCTTCTGCCACCCTGTTTTCTTAAATTTGCGCCCATTGTCAGTGAAATCTGGCATGTGTGGATGGTGCAGGCATGGCAGTTTGCCAAGGACTGCCTAAAAGCTTTCAAAGAAGACTTAAAATCCACTTTTATGCCGATTTTTGCTCACTGTTTTCTATCGATATTTTCGGGCGCCATTTCAAATGGCTCAAAGCTTTGTGATTGGCTGATCCTGGGGGTGTGTCTGCGATTTGATTGGCTGATTGGGCCCAATTCTGAATTTCTCAGAGCTTTTCTGATTGGATAATTTGAAGACAGAGCTGAGATTTGATTGGCTGATTGGACGCCATTCTGATTTTCTAAAAGCTTTCTTGATTGGATGATTTCAGGGAGGGCTGAGATTTGATTGGCTGTTCAGAAGGGGGGATGTTTGTGTATTTATGCTAATTTTTTGGGTCATTTCAGCCTATTCTATGGCAAAGAGGGATCAGACACCTGCACCAAGACCCCTTTTTCCAGAGTCTGAATCCTTAACTCTGCCATTTTATCTATTTTATCTATTTTAATTATTAGTTATTCTTACATCTTATTGTATTTTATTGGCCTATTTTCCGGGTCATTTCAGCCTATTCTATGGTCAAGAGGGATCAGACACCTGCACCAAGACCCCTTTTTTCAGAGTTTGAATCCTCAACTTTGCCATTCTATTTTCTTTTATCTATTTTAATTATTAGTTATTCTTACATCTTATTGTATTTTATTGGCCTATTTCTAAATTCTTCAAACAAGAAAATGTTTTGTGGGAAAAGTTTATGCAACAGCAACTGGTTGCTTCTTTTTTAATTTTATATTTTTGCGCAGCGGTTAAACATAAAATTGACTCATGACTCACGCAGTCACCAAAACTGTTCCAATGTTTTGGTGACCCTGGTAAAGAAAACAGGGAAAAGTTTGGTTTACCTTTCTTTGATTTGTGCAACAGGTATCAGTTGCCTCCGAAAGTGTCGAAGTTGATTTTATGCGCAGCACGTAACAGTCGCGTATGGGTGGGATAGTCATCGTAACCAATTCAATGGCCCTAGTAAGAGAAAAGGAAATAAAAAAAGTCCAAATATTTGACTTAAGCAACAGGCGTCGTCTGCTACGGAATGTGCCGTAAGTCGATTTTTCATGTTTTCGGGGGCGCGTAACTGGCACACGAGTCAGTGGTCAACGTAACTGGCTTTCTCGTCACTGTATGAAGGAATTAAAAAAATAATAATAATAAAAATTTTGTTCCCTTTGCTTGATTTATGCAATTGGAAGCAGTTGTTACTGAAAGAGTTTTCTGTCTTTTTTAGCCACTTGTGACACTATTTTCTGGGATTTCTACACTATACATTGATCATCTTAGCTTATTTAAAGTATCAATGGGTAGCATGCCTGAGTTAGTAACCAATTCAATGGCCCTAGTAATAGGAAAGGAAAAATAAAAAAATCCCTATATTTGACTTAAGCAACAAGTGTCGTCTGCTACGGAACGTGCCGCAAGTCGATTTTTCATGTTTTCGTGGGTGCGTAACTGGCACCTACATGTATGGGATGGTAGTCAACGTAACTGGGTTTCTTGTCACGGTATAAAGAGATTGAAAAAAAAAAAGGGAAAATTTAGTTCCCTTTGCTTTATTTATGCAATATGAAGGAGTTTTATTTATGAAATAGGAAGGAGTTGCTACTGAGAGTTTTCAGTCTTTTTTTAGCCACTTGTGACATTTTTTGGGAGGGGGGGTTTCTACACTGTACTTTGATCATCTTCAAAGTATCAATGTACAGCATGGCATGAATTAGAAAAGCAAATCGAATCAAGGGATCAGGGGAAGCTACTCTTGCACTCTTGCGAGGTGCTTGAAAAGACCAAAACAAGGTCTTCTGCCACCCTGTTTTCTTAAATTTGCGCCCATTGTCAGTGAAATCTGGCATGTGTGGATGGTGCAGGCATGGCAGTTTGCCAAGGACTGCCTAAAAGCTTTCAAAGAAGACTTAAAATCCACTTTTATGCCGATTTTTGCTCACTGTTTTCTATCGATATTTTCGGGCGCCATTTCAAATGGCTCAAAGCTTTGTGATTGGCTGATCCTGGGGGTGTGTCTGCGATTTGATTGGCTGATTGGGCCCAATTCTGAATTTCTCAGAGCTTTTCTGATTGGATAATTTGAAGACAGAGCTGAGATTTGATTGGCTGATTGGACGCCATTCTGATTTTCTAAAAGCTTTCTTGATTGGATGATTTCAGGGAGGGCTGAGATTTGATTGGCTGTTCAGAAGGGGGGATGTTTGTATATTTATGCTAATTTTTCGGGTCATTTCAGCCTATTCTATGGCAAAGAGGGATCAGACACCTGCACCAAGACCCCTTTTTTCAGAGTTTGAATCCTCAACTTTGCCATTCTATTTTCTTTTATCTATTTTAATTATTAGTTATTCTTACATCTTATTGTATTTTATTGGCCTATTTCTAAATTCTTCAAACAAGAAAATGTTTTGTGGGAAAAGTTTATGCAACAGCAACTGGTTGCTTCTTTTTTAATTTTATATTTTTGCGCAGCGGTTAAACATAAAATTGACTCATGACTCACGCAGTCACCAAAACTGTTCCAATGTTTTGGTGACCCTGGTAAAGAAAACAGGGAAAAGTTTGGTTTACCTTTCTTTGATTTGTGCAACAGGTATCAGTTGCCTCCGAAAGTGTCGAAGTTGATTTTATGCGCAGCACGTAACAGTCGCGTATGGGTGGGATAGTCATCGTAACCAATTCAATGGCCCTAGTAAGAGAAAAGGAAATAAAAAAAGTCCAAATATTTGACTTAAGCAACAGGCGTCGTCTGCTACGGAATGTGCCGTAAGTCGATTTTTCATGTTTTCGGGGGCGCGTAACTGGCACACGAGTCAGTGGTCAACGTAACTGGCTTTCTCGTCACTGTATGAAGGAATTAAAAAAATAATAATAATAAAAATTTTGTTCCCTTTGCTTGATTTATGCAATTGGAAGCAGTTGTTACTGAAAGAGTTTTCTGTCTTTTTTAGCCACTTGTGACACTATTTTCTGGGATTTCTACACTATACATTGATCATCTTAGCTTATTTAAAGTATCAATGGGTAGCATGCCTGAGTTAGTAACCAATTCAATGGCCCTAGTAATAGGAAAGGAAAAATAAAAAAATCCCTATATTTGACTTAAGCAACAAGTGTCGTCTGCTACGGAACGTGCCGCAAGTCGATTTTTCATGTTTTCGTGGGTGCGTAACTGGCACCTACATGTATGGGATGGTAGTCAACGTAACTGGGTTTCTTGTCACGGTATAAAGAGATTGAAAAAAAAAAAGGGAAAATTTAGTTCCCTTTGCTTTATTTATGCAATATGAAGGAGTTTTATTTATGAAATAGGAAGGAGTTGCTACTGAGAGTTTTCAGTCTTTTTTTAGCCACTTGTGACATTTTTTGGGAGGGGGGGTTTCTACACTGTACTTTGATCATCTTCAAAGTATCAATGTACAGCATGGCATGAATTAGAAAAGCAAATCGAATCAAGGGATCAGGGGAAGCTACTCTTGCACTCTTGCGAGGTGCTTGAAAAGACCAAAACAAGGTCTTCTGCCACCCTGTTTTCTTAAATTTGCGCCCATTGTCAGTGAAATCTGGCATGTGTGGATGGTGCAGGCATGGCAGTTTGCCAAGGACTGCCTAAAAGCTTTCAAAGAAGACTTAAAATCCACTTTTATGCCGATTTTTGCTCACTGTTTTCTATCGATATTTTCGGGCGCCATTTCAAATGGCTCAAAGCTTTGTGATTGGCTGATCCTGGGGGTGTGTCTGCGATTTGATTGGCTGATTGGGCCCAATTCTGAATTTCTCAGAGCTTTTCTGATTGGATAATTTGAAGACAGAGCTGAGATTTGATTGGCTGATTGGACGCCATTCTGATTTTCTAAAAGCTTTCTTGATTGGATGATTTCAGGGAGGGCTGAGATTTGATTGGCTGTTCAGAAGGGGGGATGTTTGTATATTTATGCTAATTTTTCGGGTCATTTCAGCCTATTCTATGGCAAAGAGGGATCAGACACCTGCACCAAGACCCCTTTTTCCAGAGTCTGAATCCTTAACTCTGCCATTTTATCTATTTTATCTATTTTAATTATTAGTTATTCTTACATCTTATTGTATTTTATTGGCCTATTTTTCGGGTCATTTCAGCCTATTCTATGGTCAAGAGGGATCAGACACCTGCACCAAGACCCCTTTTTTCAGAGTTTGAATCCTCAACTTTGCCATTCTATTTTCTTTTATCTATTTTAATTATTAGTTATTCTTACATCTTATTGTATTTTATTGGCCTATTTCTAAATTCTTCAAACAAGAAAATGTTTTGTGGGAAAAGTTTATGCAACAGCAACTGGTTGCTTCTTTTTTAATTTTATATTTTTGCGCAGCGGTTAAACATAAAATTGACTCATGACTCACGCAGTCACCAAAACTGTTCCAATGTTTTGGTGACCCTGGTAAAGAAAACAGGGAAAAGTTTGGTTTACCTTTCTTTGATTTGTGCAACAGGTATCAGTTGCCTCCGAAAGTGTCGAAGTTGATTTTATGCGCAGCACGTAACAGTCGCGTATGGGTGGGATAGTCATCGTAACCAATTCAATGGCCCTAGTAAGAGAAAAGGAAATAAAAAAAGTCCAAATATTTGACTTAAGCAACAGGCGTCGTCTGCTACGGAATGTGCCGTAAGTCGATTTTTCATGTTTTCGGGGGCGCGTAACTGGCACACGAGTCAGTGGTCAACGTAACTGGCTTTCTCGTCACTGTATGAAGGAATTAAAAAAATAATAATAATAAAAATTTTGTTCCCTTTGCTTGATTTATGCAATTGGAAGCAGTTGTTACTGAAAGAGTTTTCTGTCTTTTTTAGCCACTTGTGACACTATTTTCTGGGATTTCTACACTATACATTGATCATCTTAGCTTATTTAAAGTATCAATGGGTAGCATGCCTGAGTTAGTAACCAATTCAATGGCCCTAGTAATAGGAAAGGAAAAATAAAAAAATCCCTATATTTGACTTAAGCAACAAGTGTCGTCTGCTACGGAACGTGCCGCAAGTCGATTTTTCATGTTTTCGTGGGTGCGTAACTGGCACCTACATGTATGGGATGGTAGTCAACGTAACTGGGTTTCTTGTCACGGTATAAAGAGATTGAAAAAAAAAAAGGGAAAATTTAGTTCCCTTTGCTTTATTTATGCAATATGAAGGAGTTTTATTTATGAAATAGGAAGGAGTTGCTACTGAGAGTTTTCAGTCTTTTTTTAGCCACTTGTGACATTTTTTGGGAGGGGGGGTTTCTACACTGTACTTTGATCATCTTCAAAGTATCAATGTACAGCATGGCATGAATTAGAAAAGCAAATCGAATCAAGGGATCAGGGGAAGCTACTCTTGCACTCTTGCGAGGTGCTTGAAAAGACCAAAACAAGGTCTTCTGCCACCCTGTTTTCTTAAATTTGCGCCCATTGTCAGTGAAATCTGGCATGTGTGGATGGTGCAGGCATGGCAGTTTGCCAAGGACTGCCTAAAAGCTTTCAAAGAAGACTTAAAATCCACTTTTATGCCGATTTTTGCTCACTGTTTTCTATCGATATTTTCGGGCGCCATTTCAAATGGCTCAAAGCTTTGTGATTGGCTGATCCTGGGGGTGTGTCTGCGATTTGATTGGCTGATTGGGCCCAATTCTGAATTTCTCAGAGCTTTTCTGATTGGATAATTTGAAGACAGAGCTGAGATTTGATTGGCTGATTGGACGCCATTCTGATTTTCTAAAAGCTTTCTTGATTGGATGATTTCAGGGAGGGCTGAGATTTGATTGGCTGTTCAGAAGGGGGGATGTTTGTATATTTATGCTAATTTTTCGGGTCATTTCAGCCTATTCTATGGCAAAGAGGGATCAGACACCTGCACCAAGACCCCTTTTTTCAGAGTTTGAATCCTCAACTTTGCCATTCTATTTTCTTTTATCTATTTTAATTATTAGTTATTCTTACATCTTATTGTATTTTATTGGCCTATTTCTAAATTCTTCAAACAAGAAAATGTTTTGTGGGAAAAGTTTATGCAACAGCAACTGGTTGCTTCTTTTTTAATTTTATATTTTTGCGCAGCGGTTAAACATAAAATTGACTCATGACTCACGCAGTCACCAAAACTGTTCCAATGTTTTGGTGACCCTGGTAAAGAAAACAGGGAAAAGTTTGGTTTACCTTTCTTTGATTTGTGCAACAGGTATCAGTTGCCTCCGAAAGTGTCGAAGTTGATTTTATGCGCAGCACGTAACAGTCGCGTATGGGTGGGATAGTCATCGTAACCAATTCAATGGCCCTAGTAAGAGAAAAGGAAATAAAAAAAGTCCAAATATTTGACTTAAGCAACAGGCGTCGTCTGCTACGGAATGTGCCGTAAGTCGATTTTTCATGTTTTCGGGGGCGCGTAACTGGCACACGAGTCAGTGGTCAACGTAACTGGCTTTCTCGTCACTGTATGAAGGAATTAAAAAAATAATAATAATAAAAATTTTGTTCCCTTTGCTTGATTTATGCAATTGGAAGCAGTTGTTACTGAAAGAGTTTTCTGTCTTTTTTAGCCACTTGTGACACTATTTTCTGGGATTTCTACACTATACATTGATCATCTTAGCTTATTTAAAGTATCAATGGGTAGCATGCCTGAGTTAGTAACCAATTCAATGGCCCTAGTAATAGGAAAGGAAAAATAAAAAAATCCCTATATTTGACTTAAGCAACAAGTGTCGTCTGCTACGGAACGTGCCGCAAGTCGATTTTTCATGTTTTCGTGGGTGCGTAACTGGCACCTACATGTATGGGATGGTAGTCAACGTAACTGGGTTTCTTGTCACGGTATAAAGAGATTGAAAAAAAAAAAGGGAAAATTTAGTTCCCTTTGCTTTATTTATGCAATATGAAGGAGTTTTATTTATGAAATAGGAAGGAGTTGCTACTGAGAGTTTTCAGTCTTTTTTTAGCCACTTGTGACATTTTTTGGGAGGGGGGGTTTCTACACTGTACTTTGATCATCTTCAAAGTATCAATGTACAGCATGGCATGAATTAGAAAAGCAAATCGAATCAAGGGATCAGGGGAAGCTACTCTTGCACTCTTGCGAGGTGCTTGAAAAGACCAAAACAAGGTCTTCTGCCACCCTGTTTTCTTAAATTTGCGCCCATTGTCAGTGAAATCTGGCATGTGTGGATGGTGCAGGCATGGCAGTTTGCCAAGGACTGCCTAAAAGCTTTCAAAGAAGACTTAAAATCCACTTTTATGCCGATTTTTGCTCACTGTTTTCTATCGATATTTTCGGGCGCCATTTCAAATGGCTCAAAGCTTTGTGATTGGCTGATCCTGGGGGTGTGTCTGCGATTTGATTGGCTGATTGGGCCCAATTCTGAATTTCTCAGAGCTTTTCTGATTGGATAATTTGAAGACAGAGCTGAGATTTGATTGGCTGATTGGACGCCATTCTGATTTTCTAAAAGCTTTCTTGATTGGATGATTTCAGGGAGGGCTGAGATTTGATTGGCTGTTCAGAAGGGGGGATGTTTGTATATTTATGCTAATTTTTCGGGTCATTTCAGCCTATTCTATGGCAAAGAGGGATCAGACACCTGCACCAAGACCCCTTTTTCCAGAGTCTGAATCCTTAACTCTGCCATTTTATCTATTTTATCTATTTTAATTATTAGTTATTCTTACATCTTATTGTATTTTATTGGCCTATTTTTCGGGTCATTTCAGCCTATTCTATGGTCAAGAGGGATCAGACACCTGCACCAAGACCCCTTTTTTCAGAGTTTGAATCCTCAACTTTGCCATTCTATTTTCTTTTATCTATTTTAATTATTAGTTATTCTTACATCTTATTGTATTTTATTGGCCTATTTCTAAATTCTTCAAACAAGAAAATGTTTTGTGGGAAAAGTTTATGCAACAGCAACTGGTTGCTTCTTTTTTAATTTTATATTTTTGCGCAGCGGTTAAACATAAAATTGACTCATGACTCACGCAGTCACCAAAACTGTTCCAATGTTTTGGTGACCCTGGTAAAGAAAACAGGGAAAAGTTTGGTTTACCTTTCTTTGATTTGTGCAACAGGTATCAGTTGCCTCCGAAAGTGTCGAAGTTGATTTTATGCGCAGCACGTAACAGTCGCGTATGGGTGGGATAGTCATCGTAACCAATTCAATGGCCCTAGTAAGAGAAAAGGAAATAAAAAAAGTCCAAATATTTGACTTAAGCAACAGGCGTCGTCTGCTACGGAATGTGCCGTAAGTCGATTTTTCATGTTTTCGGGGGCGCGTAACTGGCACACGAGTCAGTGGTCAACGTAACTGGCTTTCTCGTCACTGTATGAAGGGATTAAAAAAATAATAATAATAAAAATTTTGTTCCCTTTGCTTGATTTATGCAATTGGAAGCAGTTGTTACTGAAAGAGTTTTCTGTCTTTTTTAGCCACTTGTGACACTATTTTCTGGGATTTCTACACTATACATTGATCATCTTAGCTTATTTAAAGTATCAATGGGTAGCATGCCTGAGTTAGTAACCAATTCAATGGCCCTAGTAATAGGAAAGGAAAAATAAAAAAATCCCTATATTTGACTTAAGCAACAAGTGTCGTCTGCTACGGAACGTGCCGCAAGTCGATTTTTCATGTTTTCGTGGGTGCGTAACTGGCACCTACATGTATGGGATGGTAGTCAACGTAACTGGGTTTCTTGTCACGGTATAAAGAGATTGAAAAAAAAAAAGGGAAAATTTAGTTCCCTTTGCTTTATTTATGCAATATGAAGGAGTTTTATTTATGAAATAGGAAGGAGTTGCTACTGAGAGTTTTCAGTCTTTTTTTAGCCACTTGTGACATTTTTTGGGAGGGGGGGGTTTCTACACTGTACTTTGATCATTTTCAAAGTATCAATGTACAGCATGGCATGAATTAGAAAAGCAAATCGAATCAAGGGATCAGGGGAAGCTACTCTTGCACTCTTGCGAGGTGCTTGAAAAGACCAAAACAAGGTCTTCTGCCACCCTGTTTTCTTAAATTTGCGCCCATTGTCAGTGAAATCTGGCATGTGTGGATGGTGCAGGCATGGCAGTTTGCCAAGGACTGCCTAAAAGCTTTCAAAGAAGACTTAAAATCCACTTTTATGCCGATTTTTGCTCACTGTTTTCTATCGATATTTTCGGGCGCCATTTCAAATGGCTCAAAGCTTTGTGATTGGCTGATCCTGGGGGTGTGTCTACGATTTGATTGGCTGATTGGGCCCAATTCTGAATTTCTCAGAGCTTTTCTGATTGGATAATTTGAAGACAGAGCTGAGATTTGATTGGCTGATTGGACGCCATTCTGATTTTCTAAAAGCTTTCTTGATTGGATGATTTCAGGGAGGGCTGAGATTTGATTGGCTGTTCAGAAGGGGGGATGTTTGTATATTTATGCTAATTTTTCGGGTCATTTCAGCCTATTCTATGGCAAAGAGGGATCAGACACCTGCACCAAGACCCCTTTTTCCAGAGTCTGAATCCTTAACTCTGCCATTTTATCTATTTTATCTATTTTAATTATTAGTTATTCTTACATCTTATTGTATTTTATTGGCCTATTTTTCGGGTCATTTCAGCCTATTCTATGGTCAAGAGGGATCAGACACCTGCACCAAGACCCCTTTTTTCAGAGTTTGAATCCTCAACTTTGCCATTCTATTTTCTTTTATCTATTTTAATTATTAGTTATTCTTACATCTTATTGTATTTTATTGGCCTATTTCTAAATTCTTCAAACAAGAAAATGTTTTGTGGGAAAAGTTTATGCAACAGCAACTGGTTGCTTCTTTTTTAATTTTATATTTTTGCGCAGCGGTTAAACATAAAATTGACTCATGACTCACGCAGTCACCAAAACTGTTCCAATGTTTTGGTGACCCTGGTAAAGAAAACAGGGAAAAGTTTGGTTTACCTTTCTTTGATTTGTGCAACAGGTATCAGTTGCCTCCAAAAGTGTCGAAGTTGATTTTATGCGCAGCACGTAACAGTCGCGTATGGGTGGGATAGTCATCGTAACCAATTCAATGGCCCTAGTAAGAGAAAAGGAAATAAAAAAAGTCCAAATATTTGACTTAAGCAACAGGCGTCGTCTGCTACGGAATGTGCCGTAAGTCGATTTTTCATGTTTTCGGGGGCGCGTAACTGGCACACAAGTCAGTGGTCAACGTAACTGGCTTTCTCGTCACTGTATGAAGGGATTAAAAAAATAATAATAATAAAAATTTTGTTCCCTTTGCTTGATTTATGCAATTGGAAGCAGTTGTTACTGAAAGAGTTTTCTGTCTTTTTTAGCCACTTGTGACACTATTTTCTGGGATTTCTACACTATACATTGATCATCTTAGCTTATTTAAAGTATCAATGGGTAGCATGCCTGAGTTAGTAACCAATTCAATGGCCCTAGTAATAGGAAAGGAAAAATAAAAAAATCCCTATATTTGACTTAAGCAACAAGTGTCGTCTGCTACGGAACGTGCCGCAAGTCGATTTTTCATGTTTTCGTGGTTGCGTAACTGGCACCTACATGTATGGGATGGTAGTCAACGTAACTGGGTTTCTTGTCACGGTATAAAGAGATTGAAAAAAAAAAAAAGGGAAAATTTAGTTCCCTTTGCTTTATTTATGCAATATGAAGGAGTTTTATTTATGAAATAGGAAGGAGTTGCTACTGAGAGTTTTCAGTCTTTTTTTAGCCACTTGTGACATTTTTTGGGAGGGGGGGGTTTCTACACTGTACTTTGATCATCTTCAAAGTATCAATGTACAGCATGGCATGAATTAGAAAAGCAAATCGAATCAAGGGATCAGGGGAAGCTACTCTTGCACTCTTGCGAGGTGCTTGAAAAGACCAAAACAAGGTCTTCTGCCACCCTGTTTTCTTAAATTTGCGCCCATTGTCAGTGAAATCTGGCATGTGTGGATGGTGCAGGCATGGCAGTTTGCCAAGGACTGCCTAAAAGCTTTCAAAGAAGACTTAAAATCCACTTTTATGCCGATTTTTGCTCACTGTTTTCTATCGATATTTTCGGGCGCCATTTCAAATGGCTCAAAGCTTTGTGATTGGCTGATCCTGGGGGTGTGTCTACGATTTGATTGGCTGATTGGGCCCAATTCTGAATTTCTCAGAGCTTTTCTGATTGGATAATTTGAAGACAGAGCTGAGATTTGATTGGCTGATTGGACGCCATTCTGATTTTCTAAAAGCTTTCTTGATTGGATGATTTCAGGGAGGGCTGAGATTTGATTGGCTGTTCAGAAGGGGGGATGTTTGTATATTTATGCTAATTTTTCGGGTCATTTCAGCCTATTCTATGGCAAAGAGGGATCAGACACCTGCACCAAGACCCCTTTTTCCAGAGTCTGAATCCTTAACTCTGCCATTTTATCTATTTTATCTATTTTAATTATTAGTTATTCTTACATCTTATTGTATTTTATTGGCCTATTTTTCGGGTCATTTCAGCCTATTCTATGGTCAAGAGGGATCAGACACCTGCACCAAGACCCCTTTTTTCAGAGTTTGAATCCTCAACTTTGCCATTCTATTTTCTTTTATCTATTTTAATTATTAGTTATTCTTACATCTTATTGTATTTTATTGGCCTATTTCTAAATTCTTCAAACAAGAAAATGTTTTGTGGGAAAAGTTTATGCAACAGCAACTGGTTGCTTCTTTTTTAATTTTATATTTTTGCGCAGCGGTTAAACATAAAATTGACTCATGACTCACGCAGTCACCAAAACTGTTCCAATGTTTTGGTGACCCTGGTAAAGAAAACAGGGAAAAGTTTGGTTTACCTTTCTTTGATTTGTGCAACAGGTATCAGTTGCCTCCAAAAGTGTCGAAGTTGATTTTATGCGCAGCACGTAACAGTCGCGTATGGGTGGGATAGTCATCGTAACCAATTCAATGGCCCTAGTAAGAGAAAAGGAAATAAAAAAAGTCCAAATATTTGACTTAAGCAACAGGCGTCGTCTGCTACGGAATGTGCCGTAAGTCGATTTTTCATGTTTTCGGGGGCGCGTAACTGGCACACAAGTCAGTGGTCAACGTAACTGGCTTTCTCGTCACTGTATGAAGGGATTAAAAAAATAATAATAATAAAAATTTTGTTCCCTTTGCTTGATTTATGCAATTGGAAGCAGTTGTTACTGAAAGAGTTTTCTGTCTTTTTTAGCCACTTGTGACACTATTTTCTGGGATTTCTACACTATACATTGATCATCTTAGCTTATTTAAAGTATCAATGGGTAGCATGCCTGAGTTAGTAACCAATTCAATGGCCCTAGTAATAGGAAAGGAAAAATAAAAAAATCCCTATATTTGACTTAAGCAACAAGTGTCGTCTGCTACGGAACGTGCCGCAAGTCGATTTTTCATGTTTTCGTGGTTGCGTAACTGGCACCTACATGTATGGGATGGTAGTCAACGTAACTGGGTTTCTTGTCACGGTATAAAGAGATTGAAAAAAAAAAAAAGGGAAAATTTAGTTCCCTTTGCTTTATTTATGCAATATGAAGGAGTTTTATTTATGAAATAGGAAGGAGTTGCTACTGAGAGTTTTCAGTCTTTTTTTAGCCACTTGTGACATTTTTTGGGAGGGGGGGGTTTCTACACTGTACTTTGATCATCTTCAAAGTATCAATGTACAGCATGGCATGAATTAGAAAAGCAAATCGAATCAAGGGATCAGGGGAAGCTACTCTTGCACTCTTGCGAGGTGCTTGAAAAGACCAAAACAAGGTCTTCTGCCACCCTGTTTTCTTAAATTTGCGCCCATTGTCAGTGAAATCTGGCATGTGTGGATGGTGCAGGCATGGCAGTTTGCCAAGGACTGCCTAAAAGCTTTCAAAGAAGACTTAAAATCCACTTTTATGCCGATTTTTGCTCACTGTTTTCTATCGATATTTTCGGGCGCCATTTCAAATGGCTCAAAGCTTTGTGATTGGCTGATCCTGGGGGTGTGTCTACGATTTGATTGGCTGATTGGGCCCAATTCTGAATTTCTCAGAGCTTTTCTGATTGGATAATTTGAAGACAGAGCTGAGATTTGATTGGCTGATTGGACGCCATTCTGATTTTCTAAAAGCTTTCTTGATTGGATGATTTCAGGGAGGGCTGAGATTTGATTGGCTGTTCAGAAGGGGGGATGTTTGTATATTTATGCTAATTTTTCGGGTCATTTCAGCCTATTCTATGGCAAAGAGGGATCAGACACCTGCACCAAGACCCCTTTTTCCAGAGTCTGAATCCTTAACTCTGCCATTTTATCTATTTTATCTATTTTAATTATTAGTTATTCTTACATCTTATTGTATTTTATTGGCCTATTTTTCGGGTCATTTCAGCCTATTCTATGGTCAAGAGGGATCAGACACCTGCACCAAGACCCCTTTTTTCAGAGTTTGAATCCTCAACTTTGCCATTCTATTTTCTTTTATCTATTTTAATTATTAGTTATTCTTACATCTTATTGTATTTTATTGGCCTATTTCTAAATTCTTCAAACAAGAAAATGTTTTGTGGGAAAAGTTTATGCAACAGCAACTGGTTGCTTCTTTTTTAATTTTATATTTTTGCGCAGCGGTTAAACATAAAATTGACTCATGACTCACGCAGTCACCAAAACTGTTCCAATGTTTTGGTGACCCTGGTAAAGAAAACAGGGAAAAGTTTGGTTTACCTTTCTTTGATTTGTGCAACAGGTATCAGTTGCCTCCAAAAGTGTCGAAGTTGATTTTATGCGCAGCACGTAACAGTCGCGTATGGGTGGGATAGTCATCGTAACCAATTCAATGGCCCTAGTAAGAGAAAAGGAAATAAAAAAAGTCCAAATATTTGACTTAAGCAACAGGCGTCGTCTGCTACGGAATGTGCCGTAAGTCGATTTTTCATGTTTTCGGGGGCGCGTAACTGGCACACAAGTCAGTGGTCAACGTAACTGGCTTTCTCGTCACTGTATGAAGGGATTAAAAAAATAATAATAATAAAAATTTTGTTCCCTTTGCTTGATTTATGCAATTGGAAGCAGTTGTTACTGAAAGAGTTTTCTGTCTTTTTTAGCCACTTGTGACACTATTTTCTGGGATTTCTACACTATACATTGATCATCTTAGCTTATTTAAAGTATCAATGGGTAGCATGCCTGAGTTAGTAACCAATTCAATGGCCCTAGTAATAGGAAAGGAAAAATAAAAAAATCCCTATATTTGACTTAAGCAACAAGTGTCGTCTGCTACGGAACGTGCCGCAAGTCGATTTTTCATGTTTTCGTGGTTGCGTAACTGGCACCTACATGTATGGGATGGTAGTCAACGTAACTGGGTTTCTTGTCACGGTATAAAGAGATTGAAAAAAAAAAAAAGGGAAAATTTAGTTCCCTTTGCTTTATTTATGCAATATGAAGGAGTTTTATTTATGAAATAGGAAGGAGTTGCTACTGAGAGTTTTCAGTCTTTTTTTAGCCACTTGTGACATTTTTTGGGAGGGGGGGGTTTCTACACTGTACTTTGATCATCTTCAAAGTATCAATGTACAGCATGGCATGAATTAGAAAAGCAAATCGAATCAAGGGATCAGGGGAAGCTACTCTTGCACTCTTGCGAGGTGCTTGAAAAGACCAAAACAAGGTCTTCTGCCACCCTGTTTTCTTAAATTTGCGCCCATTGTCAGTGAAATCTGGCATGTGTGGATGGTGCAGGCATGGCAGTTTGCCAAGGACTGCCTAAAAGCTTTCAAAGAAGACTTAAAATCCACTTTTATGCCGATTTTTGCTCACTGTTTTCTATCGATATTTTCGGGCGCCATTTCAAATGGCTCAAAGCTTTGTGATTGGCTGATCCTGGGGGTGTGTCTGCGATTTGATTGGCTGATTGGGCCCAATTCTGAATTTCTCAGAGCTTTTCTGATTGGATAATTTGAAGACAGAGCTGAGATTTGATTGGCTGATTGGACGCCATTCTGATTTTCTAAAAGCTTTCTTGATTGGATGATTTCAGGGAGGGCTGAGATTTGATTGGCTGTTCAGAAGGGGGGATGTTTGTGTATTTATGCTAATTTTTCGGGTCATTTCAGCCTATTCTATGGCAAAGAGGGATCAGACACCTGCACCAAGACCCCTTTTTCCAGAGTCTGAATCCTTAACTCTGCCATTTTATCTATTTTATCTATTTTAATTATTAGTTATTCTTACATCTTATTGTATTTTATTGGCCTATTTTTCGGGTCATTTCAGCCTATTCTATGGTCAAGAGGGATCAGACACCTGCACCAAGACCCCTTTTTTCAGAGTTTGAATCCTCAACTTTGCCATTCTATTTTCTTTTATCTATTTTAATTATTAGTTATTCTTACATCTTATTGTATTTTATTGGCCTATTTCTAAATTCTTCAAACAAGAAAATGTTTTGTGGGAAAAGTTTATGCAACAGCAACTGGTTGCTTCTTTTTTAATTTTATATTTTTGCGCAGCGGTTAAACATAAAATTGACTCATGACTCACGCAGTCACCAAAACTGTTCCAATGTTTTGGTGACCCTGGTAAAGAAAACAGGGAAAAGTTTGGTTTACCTTTCTTTGATTTGTGCAACAGGTATCAGTTGCCTCCGAAAGTGTCGAAGTTGATTTTATGCGCAGCACATAACAGTCGCGCATGGGTGGGATAGTCATCGTAACCAATTCAATGGCCCTAGTAAGAGAAAAGGAAATAAAAAAAGTCCAAATATTTGACTTAAGCAACAGGCGTCGTCTGCTACGGAATGTGCCGTAAGTCGATTTTTCATGTTTTCGGGGGCGCGTAACTGGCACACGAGTCAGTGGTCAACGTAACTGGCTTTCTCGTCACTGTATGAAGGAATTAAAAAAATAATAATAATAAAAATTTTGTTCCCTTTGCTTGATTTATGCAATTGGAAGCAGTTGTTACTGAAAGAGTTTTCTGTCTTTTTTAGCCACTTGTGACACTATTTTCTGGGATTTCTACACTATACATTGATCATCTTAGCTTATTTAAAGTATCAATGGGTAGCATGCCTGAGTTAGTAACCAATTCAATGGCCCTAGTAATAGGAAAGGAAAAATAAAAAAATCCCTATATTTGACTTAAGCAACAAGTGTCGTCTGCTACGGAACGTGCCGCAAGTCGATTTTTCATGTTTTCGTGGGTGCGTAACTGGCACCTACATGTATGGGATGGTAGTCAACGTAACTGGGTTTCTTGTCACGGTATAAAGAGATTGAAAAAAAAAAAGGGAAAATTTAGTTCCCTTTGCTTTATTTATGCAATATGAAGGAGTTTTATTTATGAAATAGGAAGGAGTTGCTACTGAGAGTTTTCAGTCTTTTTTTAGCCACTTGTGACATTTTTTGGGAGGGGGGGGTTTCTACACTGTACTTTGATCATCTTCAAAGTATCAATGTACAGCATGGCATGGATCCCTGAGTTACTAAGTAATTTAATGGCCCTAGTAAGAGGAAAAAAAAAAAAACTTGTTCCCTATATTTGACTTAAGCATCAGGTGTCGTCTGCTATGAAATGTGCCGTAAGTGGATTGTTCATGTTTTCCAGGGGTTCGGGTCCATTACACTCTTTTTTCTATATTGCAAAAAATAGCGGTGTGACACCGGCAATAATAGCCCCTTTAACCGCAGTTTCGCAATTTGGTTCAAACTTTTAGAGGGAAAAAGAACAGTAATGACCTCCAGATCAATATCTTGCATAATTCATCGGTGTAATAAGTACTATTCTGATCAAAATTGTATTGAAAACCTGCCTTTCTCTATTATTTCTAATTTTGACCTGGCCAATTCGAAAATAAGAGCTTCGCATATTGCTTGACGGCAAGGCAGCAGAACACAGTTTCGGTGTAAAATGTTGTAGGTACTTGGGACGTCACACCAAACTTTTCACTTAAACGTCAAAATAATCAACCTGAAATTATAAAAAGCACTTAAATGCAACAGCACAATCCTATTTCTTTAGATTTTATCAATAAATCATGTTCAACTTGTGAAATAGTAAAATTACTGATCAATACAGGCAAGTGGGATGGTCGGAAAAAAACTGACAAAACATGCCATTTTAGCCTATATTCCAAAATTCACAAAATGCAAACCCAGGAAGCTAGCCTGAAAATGCCAAGCTAAATTGAAACTCAAAACAACAAATAATCTGGGGATAAAGTCCAAAATAGCACGTTTCCATGCCGTTTTTTCGCAATCTTTCATGCCCTTACCCCACCCTTATATTTGCCGCTAAAAATGGCTGCTAGCTCCATGACCCCTCAGATTCGCATTTGGGGTCAAACCTATAGAACAAAGAAGGAAAGGTCATGACCTCCTCTTTCGTAGAAAAATTAAATGCTTCTTTTCCTTAATCTAACACAATTCATGGGTGTAATAACTCTTCTTCTTATCAAAATTGCACTGAAAACCTACCTTTCTCAATTACTTCTAAATTTGACCATGGCCAATTCGAAACAAACTGTTTACAGGTGCCCAAAATATGACTTGTCCGTCTGTTACTCTGAAAGTATCACCATACGCCTGAACAAAAAAAAAAGTGAAAAAAAAAAACATATCAGCCGGTTCCGTTTTGCGCTAATTTCCAACCAACACAGGCAGTTAGACTAAGTTACCGCCATGATCCCAAGTTTTTGTTCCTTCACTGATACATGAAGCAGTGCTACAGAAGTGCTACTGCAAAATTTCATAAAGGACTAGATCTACCTGCGGATTTTCTAGTTCCAAATGAACAGAAGGAAAAGACAGGTGCATTAGAGTTTGCAGGTTCGTCTCATTTCAGAAATCAAAGTGACTGATTGATTGATTTAACACTGTTTACAATTCATGTCATAGGGTAACGTGATACAGAGTCGGTGTAAATAGCTTTGACTGTCTGACCAAATCCAAGATAGATCTACAGTTTTTGAATTAAATGATCAGTAATCCAAATATTCATTACATTGCCTTTTAATAGCATAGTAGATTTTTTCTTATTTAGTTCTTTACCACACAGTTAATATTTAACTCTTTTCCACACAGCAAAACTGTAGACTTGTCTAAATTCAAAGCATCTGCAGAAGACAAATCAAACGTTGCTCAAATGGTCAAAATGGTAGAAAACATTGTGGGAAAAAGGAGAAAATGCTGGTTACCAGCATTTTCTCCTTTTCCCACAATGTTTTCAAAAGCGTTCTTCTTCATTGTCGTTAAAACTCAGGATTGTGGGGTAAATGGTTAAGACGGCACCAAAATGATTCAATCATTTGCAGGGGACAAATTGTAATTGTGTGGCTCAAATTATTGTTTCTAAAACGTTTGAAACCTTGAGGGAATTTAAAGGAGAAAGTGCTGGTTACAAGCATTTTCTCCATCTACCACGATGTTTTCAAAACTGTAGCTGTTCAGGAAAATAATTATATCTGCTACAGTATCCAGTAAATCATAAAAACAACTTGCTAATGACCTAAGTGACAGAGGACCTATTGGTAAACCAGCCCCAGCCCAGTTCTGGTGAAATTGAGGATATACATCCATATGACCTGTCACTGTGACATGACTGAAACAATGTTGAAAGTGGCATGAAATACCAATCAAACCAATCATAGCTCCAGATAAGAGGGAGTGATGGTATTCTAAATCCATTATTTCTCTTCAAAACCCTATGTTGTGGGTACTCATTAGAATCATCTCAATGACACGATTCTAATGATTACCCACAACATAGGTTTTAGTGGAGAATAGTTAATATTTTCAATTCAGAAATCAAAATCACTCACTCTATCTGGAGCTCTTTTCCTTGTTCTGTATACACTCACTTCAATTAAATTATGTAACACTTATTGAAAATCAACCCAAAGATAACTTCTGATAGAACTTACCATTTCTGTAATCAATCTGTGTTAATCAGTATCCTGCTAAATATCTAAAATAAAATTTTCAAAAGTCTGTGTTAATCGGTATCCTGCTAAATAACTAAAATAAAATTTTCAATTTGATAGTGAAAATGCAAATTTATATTGCTTTTTCAAAGTTAGGTTTTAGGGAATAATATCTCCTTATCGAACAGTGTGGATCCAAGATCAGACTGCACCTTTTGTGCAGTCTGATCTTGATCTGCACTTTCTGCCAAAAGTCAGTGATTCCCGCTTAGCAGTCAAAGGGTTGAATTAACTCTTTACCACACAATCCCGACTTTTAATGACCCTGAGAAAGACCATAGAAAACATTGTGGGAAAAGGAGAAAATGCTGGTAACCAGCATTTTCTCCTTTTCCCACAATATTTTCTACGGTACCCTATCAAAATCAGAAATCATCATATTAATAAGATTAAATTTGTTGTCTGCAGATGCCTTGAATTTGGTCCAGTCCAAAAATCTGTTGTTTGGTAAAGAGTTAATTGTCCTGTGCACACATTTTTTTTTTTCAGGTACTCCCCTCATTTTCAATCAGTGTTAGATTCAGGAGATATGGCCTTCAATCCGAGCCATTCACACTTTGCTGATCATGAAAGTTTACGATTGACAGACTTATCATTTGAATGTCGCAACAATCTGGCACGACTTGGATGACTGACATGTAAGTAGCACATTTTCATTTTTTAAGTAAAACGAGAGGTATGGAATTGTAAACAATCAATGGTTTAACCCTTTACCACACAACTCTGACTTTAACCCTTTACCACACAGCATAATTTTAGACCTATCCAAATTGAAAGCATTTGCAGACGACAATTTCATAGTGGTTCAAATGATGCAACTTTTCTTTGATAGGAAAGAAAACTTTGTGGGAAAAGGAGAAAATGCTGGTTACCAGCATTTTCTCCTTTTCCCACAATGTTTCCAAAAGGCCTCTTCCTCAGGGGTGTTAAAAGGCGTCATTGTGTGGTAAAGGGTTAAGGACCCTGTTAACTCTTTACCAGACAACAAAATGCTGGACTGGTCCAAATTGAAAGCATTTGCAGACTACAAAATACATGTACATGAAACTCAAATACTGAAATTTGTATTGGGAAGGGTAGAAAATATTGTGGTAAAAGGAGAAAATGGTGGTTACCAGTATTTTCTCCTTTTCCTACAATGTTTACAAAAGGCTTGTTTATCTGGGTCATTAAAAATCGGAATAAAAGTGTGGTAAAGAGTTAAAAAAGCCTTTAATTTGAAAACCTTGTGGAAAAAGGAGAAAATGCTGGTAACCAGTATTTTCTCTCTTTCCTACAATGTTTACTGCTCTTCCGGAAATAAATTTCAGTTTTTGAGCCACTTTTGTCATCTGCAAATGCTTTCAGTTTAGAGTTTGAAAATTTGTCATTGTAAGCAACTCGGCCTTTACCAAACGACAAAATTTTAGCCTTGTCCAAATTGAAAACATTTGCAGACGACAATATTGGTGTAGCTCAAATGGTGCAAATTTTCTTTGATAGGCAGGGTCCAAAACATCCTCTCGTCCGCTCGTATTTACGAGTGAGAAATGGATGAGGACGAGTGAAATATCAGTCATGGTCGTCCGACAGGACGAATGGTAAATAGAAGGTAGTGAACAAATAAGTTTTTCCAGATGAAAATTATCTTACAGGAGACAAAACGGTCATTTCATTATTGAATAAGACAGTTAAGGGTATTCTGGAAATCAAATATTGAAACAGGACATAAAACCTGCTGGTACCCGCTCCAAATAAAGACCGGTTTCAAGTCAGCCTAATGATATAATCCGGGACATTTTCATTGCATACAGATGTTTTAATATGCCTCGGGTAGATCTAATTCAATACGAGTGACTTTGCCAATTTATTAAAACGATCGACATTAACAATAACGCAAATACTCTCCCGAAACCAGGTCCAAAAGCTGTGTTGTTCTGGCTTTATTAATTTCTTATAACTTGACCGGATAAATGATACCGGATATTCAAACCCGGTATTTAATGTTCGTTGCTACGGGAGACAATATGGCTGCAGAACACAGTTTCGGTGTAAAATGTTGTAGGTACTTGGGACGTCACACCAAACTTTTCAGATTATTGTCAAAATAATCAACCTGAAATTATAAAAAGCACTGAAATGCAACAGCACAATCCTATTTCTTTAGATTTTATCAATAAATCATGTTCAACTTGTGAAATAGTAAAATTACTGATCAATACAGGCAAGCGGGATGGTCGGAAAAAAACTGACAAAATATGCCATTTTAGCCTATATTCCAAAATTCACAAAATGCAAACCCAGGATGCTAGCCTGAAAATGCCAAGCTAAATTGAAACTCAAACCAACACATAATCTGGGGATAAAATCCAAAATAGCACGTTTCCATGCCGTTTTTTCGCAATCTTTCATGCCCTTACCCCACCCTCATATTTGCCGCTAAAAATGGCTGCTAGCTCCATGACCCCTCAGATTCGCATTTGGGGTCAAACCTATAGAACAAAGAAGGAAAGGTCATGACCTCCTGTTTCGTAGAAAAATTAAATGCTTCTTTTCCTTAATCTAACACAATTCATGGGTGTAATAACTCTTCTTCTTATCAAAATTGCACTGAAAACCTACCTTTCTCAATTATTTCTAATTTTGACCATGGCCAATTCGAAACAAACTGTTTACAGATGCCTTAAGGCAAAAATGAAATTTTTCAAATATGTCAAAAAACACTTTAAACACTTTAAACAAGTACCTTGTCCTGTTACTGACTGATCTTAACCAGCAGAATGAGGCTCAGTTGCACAGAACTCATTTCACATGGATTCTTAACCCTTATGCAAATAAGCATATTTTACCCCATTTTCCTGGCAATTTGAGCTCAAAGACAAGTCTAGGGAGAATCACTTGAACTTCACTTTTACAACCTCAGGCTAGTTTCTTTTCTCTTTCTGGACATAAATTTTACCTCAGGTACTTGTTCAGTTGCAAAAGCACTGGTTTTTCCCTGTCTTTGGTTCCGTTTCTGTTAAAATTGTCACTTTTTTTTAACATACAATGCCAAATTGCCTGTCGGTTCCATAGAAAATTCTAATAATTAGAATTTTTAGAAACTGCTTCAACAAGTTTAAGATATAAGCAACTTGCAAAACATATAAGAAACAAATAGAACACAAAAACTGAACCCTTTCCAAAAAATTTACCTTAGAAATTAAATTCTATCCAATTAAAGGGAGGTAATCCAAATGGTCAGAGTCAGAATTGAAGGCTCTTAACATAATGAGGCATCTGCTAATACTCCAATAGTGTGTAGAAGTAAATGTGTTTGTGAAATCTGATATTATTTCTGATAAATCCACATTTTTGAGAGCCTAATTGGTCAGTTTATCTCTTGTCCTATCAAGAAGACCAAGAAATATGCACAATCTCCCACTTTCTGAGTTGACTTTGTCAAGAAAGGAAGGTTTTTTTTCACAAGTTAGAGTGAAATCTCAGTGTTAAACAAGAAAATGCCTAGAAATTACAGGAAATGTTGGATTAGTTGCAACAAATCTACCAAAAAGAGAGCTACCCAGTTTTAAAAGGGTCATCGGGCAACTTGTAATGGAACGGTGAAAACTACATCAGATGTCATACCGACGACACATGGCAGACCAATGGTACGCGTTTCCAGTCAGGAGGCTCAAGATCTTGAGTTAATGTCTTCTTCTTCTTCTTTTCTTCCTTTCACACTTAGACCGCAGCATGACGAAGAACCAAATGAAAATGAAAATGTGGATTTAACAGAGAATGTGATTATGAATATGGGAAAACTAAGAGAGTTGATGAACCTTGTGCACGGGAATTCCTGCGAAAACCCTAGGGTTAATGTTAATATTGTTGACCGCACGGGCCTCTGTGTATCTGTGTCCATGAAGTGCAGTGTGTGCCATTTCAGTCTACAGCCACTGCAGCTATCAGACACTGTGAAAAAGGCCTACGGACCACCGGCTGGTGAACTCAATGAATTGGCAGTATTGCCTGCAGTCAAGACAAAAATGGGCCTGGCAGACATTACCACAGTTCTGACATGTCTAAATATCAAAGCTCCTAGCAGAACAGTGCTTCAGAGAAAATTCAGCACATTGTATGATAAGATGGTTGACCTGAATGAGCAACAAATGGAAAAAAATCAAAAATATTTGCGACACGTGACTTCGCTGATACCGAATGAACCACGGGTCGATGCACAATACGACGTGTCATACTCAAGCAGGCCTCAAGGTGGCAGCGAAAAGGCCTAACAGAGTTTTGCCGCAATTATAGAACATACGACCACCAGAAAATTACCAATTGCAGCAGCTGTGGCCAATAAACATTGCGGAATTAGAGGCTGTGACCACAGAGAGGCAAAGTGTAAGAAGACATATAGTTCCAATAAGTCAATTGCAGCGAGTGAGCGCTCACTTCTGCATGGTATGTTAAACAATGTGGAAAGAGCAGGACTTGTAACACTTCGTTCAATCACGACTGATGCCAGCACACAGCTTGCTAAAGCGATGACAGATTATAATTCTAAAAGTGGTTCAAGACTTTCCCACTACAAATGTTTTGTGCACAGACTAAGGACACTCGAACGACATGTCAGAGCACTTCCTCTGTACAGCATTCCAAAAGCGTACAACAAAAAAGGGTATATTCAGAAGCTGGCCAGCTGTATAAGAACTCGCGTAAGAATGGAGCTGAAAAATGCACGGACACTGAAAAAATATGACCAATCATTTATCGAAAGTGGCACGGCAGCAGTTCTTAACATTACGAATTGTTTATCAGGTGACCATCGACAGTGCCGACAGAAGTCATCAGTATGTAAAAGCCACCTTTCCTCATACAGTACAAGCATGCTGCCTTATGGAGTTCACTTAGAACTTAGTCAAAGAGATCTGCATTTAATCCAAAATGAAATCAACAAAATGTTTGATGAAGATGGCCTGAAGAGTATGGGCAAACTTTATAATACAAACATGTGTGAGAGCCTGCACTCCACAGTATATCGACTTGCTCCGAAGTCCATTTGTTGGAGCCGGAATTTTCCAGCCCTTTGCCATTCGGCTGTGCATTCGACTTCGCTCGGACCAAGTCAGTCTACGATACAATTGGCGCAAGCTGCTGGCATCAGTGTGCGGATGAATTCTCAATTCTACAGGCAACTTAAACTTAAAGACCGTTGCAGGAGGTATGACTCTAAACGAAGAGCTTCACCTGAGCACAAACAGAAGAGATACTTTTTGCGGAAAAAAAAATCAAATCAATCCCTATTTGGCGATTCCCTGTACAGTGTTGAAAATGCAGCCTCTACATCAGCTCAAGATCATAACTATGGCCTCTCTTCATGATAAAAAAATTAACTATCTACATGATAGCCTTTAACCCCCCTCCCCCCCCCCCCAAACTTTGAACCCCCCCCTCCCCCCCACACAAACTTTGAACCATGAACTTTCATCAAAATACAACAATAACTAAACCAACCAGCAACATGGTTTGAAGCCAAATAATATTTACCAAAGATGCAGTTCTAGAAACCTCTGTGGCCAGTACATTCTCCATTATTGTGACAAATTTTACGTGCATTGTTAATGGATATGTTTTCATATGACAAGTGATCAACATTGATACATAATTTGTTGTGACACAAATGTGACACATGCTTGTCACTACAAAGCTGAATTGGACTTTTCTCGATAAAGTATGCAAGTCGATGAACCAGCAGTTTCAACCTTTTACCATCAACCGAGACTCGGTATACACCATAGCCATATATATCGGTTGGGCCGGTCCAAACTACACATTCATCATGGGCCAGAGACTTGTCGGATAAAGCATTTCGGAACATGACGACTCTTTCCGGACACAATGGAGTCTTGAAGAATGCACTGGCCATAATAGGTATGTGGGTTTGTTGCTGTAATATCAGAAATGGTCTATATTTACCAGAATTGCCTAAATCAAACTGCTTTCAAGGAAAACGTCGCCGGAAAAGTCCAAAAATAGCAAAATAAGGCGACATGACGTCGAGCGCCAAATTCGCCAAATTTGCCTTTTTCCGCATTTTGAGTTACCTCTCTTTTTTAAATCAATATCAGCCAAAATTTACAGTCTTAGAATCATCTTAAGTACTATTTCCAGATTAGAAATTGATAGAATTACTAAAATAAATGCAATCTGCGATCAAAATACAAACTTCATAAAATTCAAAATTACCTTAAGGCTGCAGAACACAGTTTCGGTGTAAAATGTTGTAGGTACTTGGGACGTCACACCAAACTTTTCAGATTATTGTCAAAATAATCAACCTGAAATTATAAAAAGCACTGAAATGCAACAGCACAATCCTATTTCTTTAGATTTTATCAATAAATCATGTTCAACTTGTGAAATAGTAAAATTACTGATCAATACAGGCAAGCGGGATGGTCGGAAAAAAACTGACAAAATATGCCATTTTAGCCTATATTCCAAAATTCACAAAATGCAAACCCAGGAAGCTAGCCTGAAAATGCCAAGCTAAATTGAAACTCAAACCAACACATAATCTGGGGATAAAATCCAAAATAGCACGTTTCCATGCCGTTTTTTCGCAATCTTTCATGCCCTTACCCCACCCTTATATTTGCCGCTAAAAATGGCTGCTAGCTCCATGACCCCTCAGATTCGCATTTGGGGTCAAACCTATAGAACAAAGAAGGAAAGGTCATGACCTCCTGTTTCGTAGAAAAATTAAATGCTTCTTTTCCTTAATCTAACACAATTCATGGGTGTAATAACTCTTCTTCTTATCAAAATTGCACTGAAAACCTACCTTTCTCAATTATTTCTAATTTTGACCATGGCCAATTCGAAACAAACTGTTTACAGATGCCTATAATTAGCGTTTCCGTTTCGTCTGAAAAAAAAAAAGCCAGTCAACTATTAGACGGGTTTTTCTCTTCGGACGAGTGAGGATCAAGACAGGGCAAGTGTTTTTTCAAAGTCACTTGTCCTATAGGACGAGTGTCTTTGCCGGAAATTTTTGGACCCTGATAGGGTAGAAAACATTGTGATATAAGGAGAAAATGCTGGTTACCAGCATTTTCTCCTTTTCCCACAATATTTTCAAAAGGCTTCTTTCCCAGAGTCGTTAAAAGTTGGCTTTGTGTGGTGATGGGTGAATAGGTCAATTTTTTACATAGTATGACATTGTAATGTTACTTGAATGTAACACACCCTGATTTTGGTCACTATGTATTACTCAAACAAATTGACCTGAAATTGACCTCTATGCAAAGAATAATTGAAGAGAATATTTTTATCATTGGGTATAATCGGACGGCACGGAAAGTCTGTTAACAGTAAATGTCGGGTTTGACCCTTACAGTGCCATAGTCGAAACATGAGAGCATTTGCGGATGACATGGATCAAGATCGGACTACACAGAAAGTGCACCTTAGATCTATGTTACTGGCCACGTATTACCAATTTAAACCAACAAAATCGTGTTTATTTCAGGTATTTTCAGTATTCTTTAAAGAAAGGATAAATATATTAGCTGCATAAAGAGTTAAAAATCATGCACAAAGTTCCGCATGCAGACGACATCAGCCGAAGCTAAGTTTGGACAATAATTCAAGCGTGTAATATATGGTAATAGAGGTCATCTATTTCGTGTCAATTTGTTTGAGTAATACCAATTTTACCTTCTGTCAAAATGTTTCTCTTGGATTACCCTTAAATGCTAAATACCAAGCCATAGTACCAAAACACAATTATAACTCAATACAACATTTACAAATTTCAGCAATTACATGTATGTACCTTATAATTTATATATGCTTCTAGATGAATATGCTTCTACTACCCATGATTACACTGCAAGAAAACAGTGCTACTGCTTTTTCAGCAATGTCATACTACTGAAATACAGGAAAACCTTTCAAAAATCAATGGTTTCAAGGTCTGCCCTCAAAAAATATGCTCTTAACCCAAAAATCTCTGCAAGTAAGATAAAGCTTACCCCAGAATACTTCCCATCACACATAATCACACCATACAAGTGGTCATTTCTCCCTTGCAAGAATATCCAAAGATGCTTGCTGTCCCCTCAGTTTGAAGCAAAACATGGCTTGTTATTCCATGTTCCACAAGATCCATGTGCAGATACCACAAGCACAACCTTTCCACAAATAACACACACACACACACACAGCACTCTTAACTCTAATACATTTTAACTTTTAACTCTTTACCAACAGACAAAACTTTAGACTGTTCCAAATTAAAAGCACTTGCAGACGGCAAAATAAATGTAACGTAAACATAGACGAAAAATTGAAATTTGTTTCCAGCAGGGTAAAAAACATTCTGTGAAAAGGAAAAAATGCTGGTTACCAGCATTTTCTCCTTTTTCCACATGGTTTCAAGTTAAAGCCTTCTTAAACTCTTTACCACACTTTTATCCCCACTTTTAATGACCCTGATATAGAAACCTTTTGAAAAACATTGTAGGAAAAGGAGAAAATACTCGTAACCAGCATTTTCTCCTTTTCACACAATGTTTTCTACCCTGCTGGAAAAAGGCTTCTATCTCATGGTCGTAAAAACCAGGGGTTGTTTGGTAAAGGGTTAAAACCAGGTTACCAGCATTTTCTCCGTTTCACACAATGTTTTCAAAAGACTTTTATCTCAGGGTCGTAAAAACCAGGGACTGTTTGGTGAAAGGTTAAAACCAACAAGATGCATGTATTCAGTCTATAGATCTACCCTTTACATTATAATTAGATACATTACGCTTTACTCAAACTACTTAAAAATTGAAAATCTCTGAGCTTCATAAACTTAATAACCTATTTAGTTTGCTTTCATTGTGAAACGAGCTCTTACAACAACTATTAATCAATCACTATTATTTCTTTCAAAGAAACTTTAACCCATTACCACACAATCCCTACTTTTGACGACCCTGAGAAAGAAGCCTTTAGAAAACATTGTGGAAAAAGGAGAAAATGCTGGTAACCAGCATTTTCTCCTTTTCCCACAATGTTTTCTACCCTTCACAAAACAAATATCAAGTTTTCAGTGACTTTTATTCTGTTGTCTGCAAATGCTTTCGATTTGGACAAACCTAAAATTTTGTTGTTTGGTAATGAGTTAACAAGCAAAAGCAATTGTACTGTGTTATGAGTATGAGGGTTATCCTGAAAGTTCCCAGAATTGTGCCAGAACTTTTTTTGTGTGTATATATACACAAACACATTTTAATCTTATATAGAAAACTAGTATTTTATAGCTCTTGACTAATGAAAATAGTGAATACAGTGAAAAATGTTACCTTACCATCAAAAACAAAATATCACTAACAACCACCCAAAGCACACTAACGTTTTTTTGCAATGTTAGACGACGTTCAACAACTCTAGGCAGGCTTAAAGTTTAGAGAATGGTTCACCTTTCCCTAGCAGTAGTCACCGATCGCAAGGCATTTCCAGTATCTCTGAATCCATTTATTGAAAATGTGAATAACCATGTTTAATTTAAAGGCTGCCATGACGTTCTGCATGAATTTTCGAAGTTAATATGATTTAAAGAGATAGCTACGAAGCATTTTCTTTTATCTCAGGAAAAACAATAAAGTCCTTTTGAGCGAGGTCAGGGCTGTAGGGCGGGTATTCTAACAGCTCAGATCCAAATTGGTTGAGTTGTTCCGATCTGGTGAACAACATTTCTGGATATATCAGCGTTTCGTCGAAATCTCTCACCATCAATCTTCGGCTTATAGACCTATATATCTGTGTATATCGGTTATGCTAATTGATCTCTTGGTACAATGTCTGTCTAAGTACACCCCATGATAAGATCAAACAATTGTAGAATTCTTTATAAAATATGAGAATAACTCTTTACCAGACAATAAAATTCTGATCTTGTCCAAATTGAAAACATTTGCAGACGTCAAAATAATTGTGGCTCAAAGGATGTAATTTTTTCTCTCTGGAAGAGTTGAAGACATTGTTTGATAACATGCTTGATACCAGCATTATTCCTTTTTCCCCCACAATGTTTTTAATCCTTTACCAAACAATCCCTGGTTTTTATGACCCAGAGAAAGAAGCCTTCTGAAAACGTTGTGGGAAAAGGAAATTTCTGAGAAAGTGCTGGTAACCAGCATTTTCTCTTTTTCCAACAATGTTTTCTACTCTACAGTCAAGTTTCAATTTTTGAGTCACATTTATTTTGTCGTCTGCAAATGCTTTGAATTTGGACAAGTCTAAAATTTAGTTGTTTGGTAAAGGATTAAATCTGTTTTCCCGGAAGCCATTAAAACCAGGGCTTATTTTGTAAAGAGTGTCTCTGTCCAAAATAATCAACCATTACAGCTTTTCAGGACAATTTAATACATCGGTTGAATTTGTGTGAGGCCTAGATTAAGATTAGATTGCATAGTTGTTGAATACTGGTCTTACACTACACCGTCCTCATTTTGATTGTAAAAGAGAATAGTGCGAGGTTCTTAATCTGCATTTGAAACATATTTATAACCCTTTGATTTAGTTGGTCCTATTCTGAGGGAGATAGGAAGAGTTCATTTATTCTCTTTACCTGGACATTTTTAGCTCACCTGAGCACAACATGCTCAAGGGGGGCTTTTAGGGTGACGCTGTGTCTGTCGTGCATCGTCCGTCGTCCGTCGTGCGGCGTCAACAATTCCTTTAAACATCTTCTCCTCCTAAACCGCTTGGCTGATTTGGACCAAACTTGGCTGGAATGTTCCTTGGGAGGTCCTCTTTAAAAATTGTTCACAGAATGTGATTTCATCAAAAACTCTGGTTGCCATGGCAACCAAATGAAATTTTCCAAGAAATTCTTTGAAAATCTTCTCTTCTGAAACCACTGGTCAGATTTTGAAATAATTTCACAAATATGTTCCTTGGGTGACCCTTTTCAAAACATGTCCGGGAAATTTTGATCCGTCAAGAAACATGGCTCATACTTGCACTATACAGACATGAAGAAATTCTTAAAAATTCTTCTTCTCTTATGCAGCTGGTCAGATTTTGAAACAATTTCACAGAAATGTTCCTTGGGTGACCCTTTTTGAAAATTGTTCGCGAAATTTTGATCCGTTAAGAAACATGGCTCTGGTAAATGTGGGCTACTTGTACTATACGGAAATGAAGAAATTCTTGAAAATTCTTCTTCTCTGAAACCGCTGGTCAGATTTTAAAATAATTTCCCAGAAATGTTCCTTTGGTGACTCTTTTCACAAATTGTTCACAAAATGCTGATTCGTCAAGAAACATGGCTCTGAGGGGGGGGGGGCAACTTGCACTATATGGACATGAAGAAATTCTGAAAAATTCTTCTCATCCAAAAATTTCTTTGCAGAATTCTGATTCATCAAAATCATTGCTGTGGTGATGATTGTAGGGGTGGTGACAGATTTTGAAATGACTTTTATAGGTGACCTTTTCAAAATTGCTTGGCAAAATAATGATTTTGTTTCCAAAGTTTCAATACCTCTAGAAAATTGGCTATGGTCCTCTCAAAAATTCAGGTGAGCGATCCAGGGCCATCTTGGCCCTCTTGTTTCCAGAATCTATCTAAGCATAGGCAGCGAAAGGTATGGACTGAGCTGTGAAGGCTGATGGTTGTTTATATTGTCCACCAGAATGGAAAGATAAAGGTCAGCAATGCACATATTTTATAATAATTTGAGCCATTATACATCTTATTTTCCCACACTGTGTCGGAGATGCTGGTAAGGATGGTGTCTTCTTCGTATGTAGAACTATTTGATCAAATAAATATTATGGCAAGTTGTCCTAACCACATTAGACTGTGACACACGTCTGTTGTAAAAAAAAAATCATTTTTTTTTTCCCCTTTTACCGCAGTGTAGAAGTGTTTGAAAAAAAAAAACTGTGTTGGAAAATAGCAACTTCCTTGAAACGAGCAACTCGCATGACTGAAATGTTACATACCGAAATACCTGATCTTGATAACAACTATCTAGACTAAAGATTTATCAATACGCTACTATTACTTATATTTCTTTGGAATGAGAAGCACAAACAAAAGAGAGCATTAATCCACTGCATTTGTGGAAGAAGTTGACCATGAGACCCAAATCAGAAGATACATGATGTAAGTGTCTGATCCGACAAACACACGAGTTTCTCGGCTTGTTCTATTCTCTTCTATTCTGTTAAAGTGAAGCGATCATAAATGTTCGGCTAAATCAAATTTGTTTGATGTGTAGGTTTGTCCTTGTTATTTTTCAAGTAATAAGGTTATTATTTATAATCATATTGGTGAAATTGAAATTGTCTCAACAATTTACGCCTGGTGCCTTGTTGACTTAAGAGTCAAAATGGCTGTTGGTTTTCTTATTTGGTGATGTTTTAATCTCATATTGCCAATATGAAAAAAGGAAAGCTATTTTTTTCTAGCATACTTATGGATAAAGAGCAAACACATCAATCTTGTACAAAAGTAAGTTAAGCAACTGAAGTAAGATTCCCAGATATAATCCCTAAATTGACCAATTTTAGTACATGGAGTAGACATTTACAGCACGGTAGGCTATTCCGGTGCACATTCTTTATGGCAGGCTACAATAACATGTTGCTTTTTTGACATAAGGTTTAATACAAACCCTCTTTCTTAAATAAAATTACAGTTTTGTCAAAAACCACATCTTCAGTTATCTTAATGACTGAAAAAATACAGGTATTGTGGTGTTTTTGTGGTATTTTGGTACTTCGGTGATTCGTCGGACCCGAAAATAGTGTGTTAAAAAGAAAGATATGCTAGTTACCAGGAATTTCTCCTTTTTGCACACTGTTTTTAAAAGTCTTTACAGTATGGTAAAGTATATAGTAATCGTGTGAAACAAATTTTTCCAGAAGGACTTTGTAGACATCCTTCTATGAATACTATAAAATAACGTATTTCACCTAATTAACATGCAGGGGCGCAATGCAAAACAACAAGGCGCTCTCATTTCATAGCAAATTTACTGAAATTTCAGTGCCATCATGCAGAGTAAGTACAGTAATTTCATCCAGGTTTTAGTTAGTGTCGTGTTCAAGGTAATTGCCATCGTTGTCTGCGCATGTCATATTCTTTGAAGATTCTACCTGTCTGCTATGACGCATCACCCATCTCCTATATACCTGGGAAAAGTAGGGCTTATACGGAAGCTATTAGCCTATTACCCAAGCATGTAGGGGCTGTTTGGATAAATGGCTGATGCATAGGTTACATGCTGGCCGATCAAAGCTGAATGAATTGCACCAGGTAGCAATTTATTGAGTAAACATTTATTTCATTTTTAAATTCAAAGCAACGATTGTTTTGAAAAGTATTACGGTTCTTTACCCAGGATGCCCAAATTAGATGTGTATTTTGTAGAATGCTATCTAGCAAGAGATAATGAATCACCATTTGAAAGACCCACTGTATTAATGCAGACTGTATCAATTTTACTGCCAATCATGATTCATTTAGGCATGAAATAGCATTCACAATTTATATGGAACACTTTCCTAAAGATTTTTTTTTTAAGCAAGTTGACAAATTTTGTGCTACCAGAAGTTTATAACGGTATGGAAAGCGTATGTATATTGGGATACTCGGGTGTTAATGACATCAAGTTATGAAGTACATGTAATTAGGATTATGTCAATGCCACACTGGTAAGTTTATTTTTATGACATAATGTAATCATTAAATTTCATCTTCATTAGTGAAGTTATCTTGCATTTGGAAGTTTGTCACTGCAGTCGCTGACTTTTGGGCAAGGTTGGGTGTGGGTGTGGGTTGTCTGGAGGCCTCTGGAGTAAGTGATATTGTAGGGGAGGGCTACTATTAGGGAGGGAGCATTAATTAGGTGAAATACAGTATGGGAAACAAAAGGTGATTTCAGGTTGTTTTTTTGGCTTGAATCGTGTTTAAGGCTGCTTTCAACATTATTTCAGTCATATCAGGGCAACAGCTGACTTATTCATGTTTTCCTGGGTTTCACCAGTATTAGGCCAGTGCTCTGAAGGGTCTTGCCAGAGACTACATGTATCTTGAGAAACGCCCAATGGAGCCAATGAGGCTCAAATCCCGGTCCTCCTGGTCACAAGTCCTACACTTTACCACTGAGCCACATAGGACCCCTGATTTCAGGTTAAAAATATGTCTAAGTGAATACCTTGTGGCAAAAGGAGAACATGCTTGTTACATGTATGTTTGTCTTCGAATCAACAATCCAACATGTGGGTATTATTTGATCTGGTCAGTCTCAAAGAGAAACCCATTTCAAATATCTATAGATCTTTTATCGCTATTTGTACCTTTGGTAATAAAATAGATGTACTATACACATATCTAGTATTTATGAAAACATATTATGGTAGAACCTATTCTTATGGTCGCTGTAAAATTTTTATAAGCAAACTACCAGTATAAACAATTGTTGTCAGAACACACTTAACTAGATTCTATGTAGATATCAAGCCAGGGTAGTGCAGTGGGTTGTGTACAAGACTTCAGACTAGGCAGTTGCTGGTGCTAATCCCCAGCTTGGGCAATTTCTTTCTGATAATTGATAATAGACCCTGTTGCAGGATTCAGTCTTTTCTCACAGCTGCCCCTTATCATTGTTTTGACAATGGTTATGTTTGAAAGTAGTCAGTGACTTGGGAAGAAGATTATGCAAAGTACTGATAAAAAGAAACTCAAGGAAGCATAAATAGATACACTGGCTGCCGTGACATCAGTTAATTTATAAATGTTGAATGATGAATCTTATGTAAACTGTTTTAACATTGCTGAAGATGTCAACACTTACCCAGCCAAATAAGTTAAACGGAACTTTCAAGCCAAAAGTAAACACCTGAATGTTTTTATTTCAATGTTATTTTTTTGAATTTGTGCTACAGTGCTTAACTTCTTTCCAAAGAAAGTTAGTTCCAAAGATTACAAAACTTTAGACTGTGCCAAATGAAAAAGAATCTGTTGACAGATTAATTGTTATTAAGAAATTGAAATTTATCTCCTAAAAAGTAGAAAACATTGTGAGAAAAGGGGTAAATTCTGGTCACCAGTGTTTCTCTTTTCTCACAATGTTTTCAGAAGCTATTTTCTCCAGGGTTGTGAAAATTTTGGATTGTTTCAAAAGGGTTAAAATGCATTAATTACCATAGATCTACATAGAATGCCTCTCTGACAAACAGTGAATGAGAAGATTTTCTTTGATGTTTTACTATTCAACAGATGACCTCCTGGGCGAAGTTATCTGATTCCCAGCTTAGATGCCCTGTATTGAATGATTAGATTCTAGCTTGGGGTGTTGGACTTTTTGTTGAAGGTTTATCGAAATGGTTTTAAGTTACTTACGGTCAAATTCTAGCTAGCTATTTGAACAGTTAAAGATATTTGATATAATGCATACTAAGTCTTGAAAATGTAATTTCAAAAATTTAGTGCTTAATCTCCTTGTTTATTTTGACAGTGGACGACACAAGTTGTGAATTAATATTTCTTGAATGAAAACGAGGGCAGTCTGTGTAAACAATATTCATACGCATGCGTATGGCAATATTAAAAAAAAAAAAACTTTGTTTAAGTATCTATAGTATTTTAAACTGATAAATTCTTAGTTTTAATGAAATTTCGATATAGAAATCATACATAATTTGTATGATTTGTTCAAAGTCAGAGCTGATTATCATTTGTAGATCTGCGTTGTTCGTCCCGTACATCAGCCATGCAAAACTGAAAGTGAGCGCGCATGCATCGTTACGCATGATGTATTTGGTTCCGGTCAAAACGATCACAGTAAGCGGATTTGCTATACAAATCCGCTAAAAACGATTGTGGCAAGAGGATGAATTGCTTGTAATGAGCCATTTCTCCTGCTACATTTTCACACAAGTCACATTCTTGTCTTAACCCTTTACCATACAATCTGTGTTTAAATGACTGGGAGGCAAAAGGCTTTACAAAACATTGTGAAACAAGAGCGGCAAATTGTCGCAAGATACGCCCTTCCCACCGCCAGTTGTCGATAGCGTATAATAATCGTAAAGGGCAGGTAATGCAACAAACACGTTAACCAAGTCTCAAGTCAATTTGACTTGAGGTGACAAAGTTCCATTCTGGACAAGCAAGAAATACTGTAAAAATGAAGATCAAAGAGGAATTACTCAAAATCCGCGCTATGTAGAGTTATTGTTCTTGCGCATCGTACGCCGTAATATTGCAACAAACATGCATACCAAGTTTGAAGTCGTTCTGACTTGAGATGACAAAGTTATATTCCGGACAAGCACTAATTGCTGTAAAAATGACGATCAAAGTCATTCCTACTTAAGATGATAAAGTTTTGCTCCGGACGAACAAGAAATGCTATAAAAATGAAGATCAAAGGGGAAATAACTCAAAATTCGTGCTAGGAAGAGTTATGGTTCTTGGGCACTGCACTCCGTAATTTTTCAACAATCACGCATACCCAATTTGAAGATGTTCAGACTAGAGATGACAAAGTTATATTCCGGACAAGCAGAAAATGCTGTAAAAATGACGAGCAAAGGGAAATAACTCAAAGACAGCATGAGGTAGAGTTATGGTTCTTTCGCACTGCACTCCGTATTATTGCAACAAACACAAATGCTAAGTTTCAAGTCAATCGGACTGAAGATGACAAAGTTATGCTCCGGACAAAGAACTGGACGCCGCCCCCCCCCCCCCCGACGCCCACCCGCCCGGACGCCATGGGTGATCCCATTATACGTCCAATCTTTGACGGGCGTATAAAAAGGAGAAAATGCTAGTATACAGCATTTTCATCTTTTCCCACAATGTTATCTACACTTTTATAAAGAAACCAATCATTCAACCCTTTACCAACCCATAACTATTTTTAACAACCCTGAAAGAGAAGCATTTGAAAACACTGTAACATCATTCACTTAAAACTCGGATACCATTTTGGGTAAGCAAATGGGTACCCTTTGAAAATGGGATGGTCGACCATACAGTTTGCTACTAAGTAAGAGAATAAGTGACACTACACAGTCCCACAAAATTTAAAAAAAAAATTGCCATGTATGGGCTTTGTATCATGTATAATGGGCGTCCGGGTGGGTGGGCGTCGGAGGGGGGAGGTGGCGTCCATTCCAATCCATTTCCGCACATATCTGTGTAATGACATTAATTAATTTTGTCATTCTGATTTGAAGAAGATTTTAGTGTTTTGTTACTGTTTTCTAATTTCAGGAAAAACAGCCATATTGGTGTTGCAAATGTAAAAGTTACGTTTCCCTGTGCAAGTAAGTGCCATATACGAGTGCATTGTCACGGAAACCATCTTCAGATTCTAGTCTCGGTAAAATTGTTGCGGACAATATAGGAGTTCAACTATGTAGTTGTGTTCAGTTGAGGCACATGTCAACTCACGACATATGCCGAGCCTGAGCCCTGGCTAGCCGTATGCATTTGACCGTGCATTGTGACCACTCCCCTTCCTTTTTTTGTTCCTCTCTCAGCCTACTCATGCCAATATAACTGATTAAACCTTCCAAACTATCAGGCTATTCCAAGACCAACGTTGAATTATTTGCCCTGACTGCACAAAGCAGAACTGCTTCTTATCCTTTTCTACTGAGTCTAACCCCATTATACCTGTCAAAATGTCTTCAATTTACCATCATGAAAATTCAGAGTGATCTTAAACAGAATCTTGTTTTTTGACGAGTTCAAAAATGTAATGGAAAGAAAGGGGTACTTGTGTGTTTTTTCCTTTTTATGCAACAGGTACCACTGGCTTCTTGAAAAGCTGTCTTGCTGGTTTATACTGCCAGCTATGCTGTGATTCCCCATTACGTTTACATCGCCCCTTGATGCTCTCAACACATGCAAAGTATCAAGATGAAGCATGAGGGCTAAACTGGACAACAAAGAAAATTTAGTTTGAAAATAGGGGCGAAAAAGTCCATGGCCGAAAGGTTCACAATCTGATCTCTCGTCTCACTCAAAGCCGAGCTTAATTTGGTTATTTCTTGGCATGTATCTATCAGAAATATGTGCCGGTGTACTAGGGATTACATATCAGCCCTCAAAATAGACATTAACTTTACTTTTCAACTATTTTTCGAAACAATGACAATTGTATTTTTCACAGTCACGTGAAAAAAACGGTGATCCGATTGTTTTAGAGAGGGGGATATATATAAATAGATATTTTTTTCTTGTTGAACTCATCTGCTTCCATGGCCCAGTGGGCTTGGTAGACAGTATGAAACCATTTTTAGTCATGGTCAGGGTGTTCTTCAAGGGTTCGGTCCTGAAATCCTTCATCTTTAGCTCCACTGGCCGAAGGCCAGCGGGCTTATGTCATGGCCCGTTGTGCGTCGGTCCTTCCGTGCGTTAACTTTATTTTAAACATTTTCTTCTCTGAAACTACCTATCCAATTTTAATGAAACTTCACAGAAATGATCCTGCCATGGTCCTCTTCAGAATTTCTTGAAAGAATTTGATTCCTTCAAAAACTCTGGTTGCCATGGCAACAAAACTTAAAAATATTGGAAATCTTTGAAAATCTTCTTGTCAGAAACCATAAGGCCTAGGGCTACCAAATTTGGCATGTAGCTTCGTCTAGTGGACCTTTATCAAGTTTCTTCAAATTATAGCCCTGGGGTCAAATTTGACCCCGCCCCGGTGGTCACAAGTTTTACATGGGCTTATATAGGGAAAACTTTAGAAATCTCCCTGTACCTAGCCATAACGCCAAGGGCTACCAAATTCTGCATGTGGCTTTATCTAGTGGGCCTCTACCAAGAGTGCCCAAATTATAGCCCTTGGGTCAAATTTGACCCTGCCCCGGGGGTCACAAGTTTTACATGGGCTTATTTAGGGAAAACTTTAGAAATCTCCCTGTACCTAGCCATAAGGCCTAGGGCTACCAAATTTTGCATGTGGCTTTATCTAGTGGGCCTCTACCAAGAGTGCCCAAATTATAGCCCTGGGGTCAAAATTGGCCCTGCCCCGGGGGTCACAAATTTTACATGGGCTTATATAGAGAAAACTTAAGAAATCTCCCTGTACTTATTCATAAAGCGTAGGGCTACCAAATTTTGCATGTAGCTATATCTAGAGGGCCTTCAACAAGTGTGCGTACATTATAGCCCTAGGGTGGAATTCGATTCATCCCGAGGGGTCAGAAGTTTTACATGGGCTTATGTAGTGAAATCTTTAGAAATCTTCTTGTTACTAACCATATGAGCTAGGGCTACCAATTTTAGTCCTGTCTCAGGGGTCTTATGTTCAAAACCAATTGGCCAAGTATTGTAATGTTTGGCATGTAGGGATTTTACGTATTAGCCAGTGGAGCGATACAGGGCCATCATGGCCCTCTTGTTATTCTCTCGCTCTTGTTTCTTTAAACTCTTTTCTCTCCCTTTTCTCTAAAATACTTGGTTCTTACTTAGTTTTAAATGTAAGGCTTTGATAAATATCTTAAAACTGTGTGTAAAATTTCATTTTCATTAATTATCCTCTTTTCTTTGTAAGGATAGTGTTCACCCACAACAGATTTGTCAAGCCAGGCTGCGGCTTTGCATCTGTGTGTTAAAGAGACATTATGTGCCCTGGGCCCGTAATGTCATAGTTGAATCCCGAAAGCGCAGACAACATTGCTATGTATATAACAGTTAAGATAGATAAACTCATACAACAAATGATAAGGTTCTACAATGGTTATTTCTCTTTAAAGGGAAAATAGTCAACATGGTTACATGTAGACTAGAGTCTGAAGTTGGTTTTATTCCTCATTAATTAACCCCTTTTCTTTGTAACCATAGTGTTATAAAACGTAGACCATAGTATCTGTAAAACATAGACGACATTGATACATAGACTAGAGTGCGAAACCAGTTTCAGCGGACGGTCACGCACTTATAAAATTATTACACTTATCCGCAGGTAAAAACCAAATGCGAGTTTGTGGAAAGTTTGCCATTCCAGTCCATTAAAAAGGATAGAAAACGTGGTGGCAGAAGGCAAACATTCTGGTTATCAGCATTTGAAGAAAATTTTAGTGTTTTGTTACTGTTTTCGAATTTCAGGAAAAACAGCCATATTGGTGTTGCAAATGTAAAAGTTATGTTTCCCTGTGCAAGTAAGTGCCATATATGAGTGCGTTGTCACGGAAACCATCTTCAGATTCTAGTCTCCGTAAAACTGATTAAACCTTCCAAAACTATCAGGCTATTCCAAGACCAAAGTTGAATTATTTTCCCCGACTACACAAAGCAGAACTGCTCCTTATCCTTTTCTACTGAGTCTAACCCCATTATGCCTGTCAAAATGTCTTCAATTTACCATCATAAAAATTCAGAGTGATCTTAAACAGAATTTTGTTTTTGTTCAAAAATGTTATGGAGAGAAAGGGGCACTTGTGTGTTTTTCCTTTTTATGCAACAGGTACCACTGGCTTCTTGCTGGTTTATACAGCCAGCTATGATGTTGTTGTAAAACCGAGAACTTACTTGTCTAACTATGTTCACATATAGTTATCAACACGTAAGACTATCACAACTCCTTGGCTCCTCGTTCTTCGTTAGTCGGATACGTGTTTTCTCTTGTGCTGTCTTTCTTTGTCTGACGGTTTGTTCGCATGATGTTTTCACAGCGAACCCCGCCAAACCAATCAACCAATAAGTGCCGCTCTTACGTCATTTACCAAAACATACATACCTGCAGGGGCAGTTTTACCACATTCCCCCCTGTTTTATAGGCTAACCTATGTGGGTCATTTAGCCTCCTGCACCCCAGATCCTAAGGGTAAGCTGTTTTGCATTAACCTGTCAAGGCCTTTTGGATGATCACTTGGCCGAGTTATCATCTAGGTTCTATTAAGTCTTCTTGTTCCAAAGCGCTTTAAGATAGCCACTTTTACTGTGCGCCATTTTGGCTCTAGGAAGTAGTCTGGGTCGGCTCCACTTATCATTCTTCCAATTTTTATGGCTCATTTCAACCCAATGCAGCCAAGTAAATTTCATTTGCCCATTTATATACGAGACAAACGTGTCAAAGAAGCCCATTTTGGAGATGCGGCTACTTTCTCTATGACATGGTCAACATCAACAGCCATATGATTTGAGTCCATCTTGAACTCAATAGATCAAGACCATTGAGACGGGTACTGCTTTTTATTTGGGCGACGAGCGCAACGCGCAACGTCCCCTGCCTAAGCTGGAGTGTAATTATTAACTCCTTTGGCACCCAGGTATGGAAGTCCACCAGAATATGATGCAAGAACATGTTTCTTAGCGCCTCCCTTTGGTCGGCTTTAAATTAGCCACCTTTCTAGAAAAACTGAAGTAACTGTTAGGAAAGGCGTCAATTCATTCCTTGGCCATACTCTAATCACACTGAAACATGTGGAGATGGATCCTCTGGTATCTTGAGCAATATTGCTTGAAGAGGGCTAGGCAATGTCAGTTTGGCTTGGTCCCTTTATAGTCCCCCTTAGTTCTTCGATGTGGACCATGAGCACCAATCCTTTTGTGCCAAATTTCAAAACCCTCTCCAAGGTTTGTACCTGGCTGTTCCAAGTAACACTTATACACCTTCTGGTGGTTCTAACTTGGAAGATTAGCTGTTCAGAAAGATACTGAAATTCACTCTCTTGTTTCTGCAGCTTTTTAATTTTTTCAAAAAATTCATCTGAATCAACAAGATCCACAGAAACATTCTGAACTTTTACTTCTACATCTCCACAATCCACCATGGTACATATCTCTATATGTGTTACACCTATGGACTGTATTGTTCGAGAGGAAGCTGCTTTGTCAACTAATGGGATGACATCATCCACTGTTTTGACAAAGTCACTCCAGTTCTGATCAGCTTTGGTGCAATAATTACAGCCGCCACAAGAGAGCTTTTCAAGTTCAAAGCCTAGCTTGTAATGCTCACATTGCGTTGTATCACTAGGAATACACGACAATACATCGGCATTTGCATGCTTTTTTCCTGCCCTGTGCAGTACTTTCATGTCATACTGACTGAGTTCTTCAAACCAGCGAGCAATTTGCCCCTATGAATGTTTGAAGTTCAATAACTAGGTGAGGCTACTGTGATTTGTCCTAACCAAGAAATGGTGGCCTAATAGATAGTGCCTAAATTGCCGTGTAAATTTAACTACTGCCAGCAATTCTTTCCTAGTTACACAGTACCTTTTTTGTTCAGGCGACAGAGCTATACTAGCATAGGCAACGACTTTTTCCTGTCCATTCTGTAATTGCAGCTCCGCCCCTATTGCAAATTCAGAAAAACCTGTATCCAGTATAAACATGTCCTCATTGTTAGGGAGTGACAATACTGGTGCAGAAAAAAAAAGCAACCTTAATCTTCTCAAATGCTTCCTGTTGCTCAGCTTCCCATTTAAAAGCTTTCTTTCCTGTAATAGCATACAATAGAACAACTAAAGACGCATAATCTTTAATAAAAAGCCTATGATAGTTCACAAGGCCTAAAAACTGTTCCACTTGACATGTGTTATTTGGGATTGGCCAGTCTTGGACTGCCTTTACATGATAATCTTTCAAATGCAATCCTTGGCTTGGAATTTGTACGGGAAAAGATTCAGCATTTTGGTTAACTTCATGACCAGAATCAACAACAGAACTTATTACTTCTGCATTTCCCAGTTCTGTAGCCTTTTTAAGTCTTGTATTCCTGTCTGTTGGATTTGCCACACAGACTTTAGTCTTTCTCCCGTCTTTATATACTATCCTTGGGATTAATAGATCGGGATTATCCTTTGGTTCAAACAATTCGTTTGTCGATGACTCTGACAATTTACATTCCACCAATCGGACAGAGTTAGGTGGTACTACAACTGACTTGGCGACAAAAACTCTTGACACTTGAGTTCCACCTTGCTTATGACCAATATCCATTGGTACTCTCTCCCCTCCTATCAGAAGGCAAGACTGCAGTATTTATATTGATCTTTCTTCCATATATAAGATCTAATCCCAGCAACATTTCATTTTGAATTGGAGCGACAAATATGTCCTCTTTAAATATTTTGTTGCCTAACTGCAAAGTTAAAGGTCCAATTATAAAACCTTTCATGGTCATATCTGGCCCTGCAGTATGCAATACCGCATGCTTTTTAATTGGTGGCTTCTTTGGCAATTTATCGTAAACTTTGTCGGAGATCATAGTAACTTCAGCGGCAGAGTCTACAACCGCCCTAACCGGGATCGATTGAACCTTACAAGTAACTGTAAAAGTTGAACAAGAGCGAAGTCTGCATACCACAACCTCCTCATTATTGCTAACTTTTACATCACATGCGTTTGAACCTTGCAGGGACAGTTCCTCAAATTGTTTTACACACGCGTTAAAAACTTCGCCGTATGTTTCAGCCTCTTGAACCGATGAGTTAAACAAACTAGGTTCTGTTGTTGAACCATCAGAATCCTCTGAAAAAGAAACCGGCTCTTTCACTCTGAGTCCAGTATTCAGTTTATCGGGTTCATTTATTAGGCCCTGTCCTGACTGGGTTGAAGGTCGGCCTCCTTCTTCAACCCTTGTTCGTTTAAATCTTCCTGTTCTGAGTCTACTTGGAGGAAGTTCACTTTTTTAGTAGCTTTGGGACAATCCTTTTTTAAATGCCCCTTTTCTTTGCACGTAAAGCATATAGAGTCACTCGGGTCCCTTCTAGGCGACCTTGACCTAATACCTGCCATAACTGTGCTAGCTACTTTATTAAATGCAGCAGTCAATTTATTAATTGGCTTTTGCATTTTGTCCATCTTGTCCTCCATAACTGAAACCTTTTTTTCTAAGTCGACTTTGTGGCTTTTAAATGGTTTTGGGATATTGGACGACATATTTGTATTGACCTTTCTTAGGCTCAATTCCAAATCTGACTCATCAGTTTCATACTGGTAACCACATGAAAGCTGTTCGTCGTACTTGATGTGTTCTGGACCTACCATGCATGAGGTCAGTCGTATGTCTGTACCACAACAATTTTTTCATCGCATCGTCCAGAGTTTATTGTCTAGAATTCAGTGCATAATGGCCTTCATCCTTGTCGTTCCATCCTTGACAGAATTTCAAGACCAATTTCCTTTCACTTAGAGGCTCGGGCATTCCAGCAAAAGCCTGGGATCCCACAAGAGCTACCCTATCTGCCCATTCTTGAACTGACTCATCAATTGTTTGGGGCAGATTGCTGAATTCTACTCTGACGGATTCTGTAATTTCCTTACAAACCCAAGTGAAAAAAAGCAACGGAGCCAATAAAGAATTTGACCTTGGATTTCTACACGACGTCCGAAAAGCAATCTGACTACCTCGCAACCCAGCAATTCCAGTCGCTTCAATCCAACAGAAACACGGGCAATTCAACCGCAAATGCGTTTCGAATTGCTCGCAGCGCTACTGTTGTAAAACAGAGAACTTACCTGTCTATCTTCACCTATAATTATCAACTTGTAAGACTATCACAACTCCTTGGCTCCTCGTACTTCGTTAGTCGGATACGTCTTTTCTCTTTTGCTGTCTTTCTTTGTCTGACGGTTTGGTCGCATGATGTTTTCACAGCGAACCTCGTCAAACCAATCAACCAATAAGTGCCGCTCTTACGTCATTTACCAAAATATACATACCTGCAGGGGCAGATTTACCACACTGTGATTCTCCATTACATTTACATCGCCACTTGATGGTCTCAACACATGCAAAGTATCAATGTGGAGCGTGGGGGCTAAATTGGACAACAAAGAAAATTCAGTCTGAAAATAGGGGCGAAAAAGCCTGGGCCAACAAGTTCATAGTCTGTTTTCTCGTCTCATTCAAAGTCGGTCTTACTTTCGATATTTCTCGGCATGTATCTATCAGAAATATGTGCCAGTCTACTAAGAATTACATATCAGCCTTCAAAATAGACACTAACTTTACTTTTCAACTATTTTTCCAAACAATAACAATCGGGTTTTTTTTTCACGGTCACGTGACATCCGGCGTTCCGATTGTTTTATAGGGGGGATATATATAAATTTATATTTTTTTCTTGTTGACCTCAACTGTTTCCATGGCCAAGTGGGCTTGGTAGACAGTATGAAACTATTCTTAGTCATGGTAACGGTGTTCTTCAGAGGTTCCATCCTAATTTTTATTCTCTCTCCTTTTTCTTTAAATTCTTTTCTCTCCCTTTTCTCTAAAATACTGGGTTCTTACTTTTCAACTTTTTTTCCAAATTATAACAATCGGTTTTTTTCACGGTTACGTGACTTCCGGTGTTCCGATTGTTTTAGAAAGGGGAGAAATATATATGTAGATATTTTTTTCTTGTTGAACTCAACTGCTTCCATGGCCCAGTGGGCTTGGTAGACAGAACGAAACTATTTTTAGTCTTGGTCATAGTGTTCTTCAGGGGATCGATCGTGAAACCCTTCATTTTCATTCTCTCTCTCTTATTTCTTTACACTCTTCTCTCTCCCTTTTCTCTAAAATACTTGGTTCATACTTCGATTTTCATGTAAGGCTTTGAAAAATATCTTAAAATGTGTGTAAATTTTCATTCTTATTAATTATCAACTTTTCTTTGTAAGGATAGTGTTTAGGTCTGCGTATTCGAGTTAGACCATTATGTATACGTGGTTGGGACGGTAGCAAAATTAAATTGACCATCCTGTAATATTGTGTCAATCATTTAAAAAAAAAAAAAAAAAACAGAAAGAACAAGAAAAATATGTATTAAATCTTACCAGATAACAAAATCTTGGACAAGTCTTAATTCAAAGCATGCACAGAGGACAAAATAGGTTTAGCTTTGTAGTAAATGATGGGAACAATTTTTGGACTAGTCTAAATTTAAGTCATTTGCAGATGACAAAATAACTGTAATTTAAATGACGTAAACTGTACCTGGGAAAAAAGAGAGGACATTGAGAGAAAATATCTGCTACACATTGTTTTGTTTTTTAAGCTCGGCGGTTGCTGTATAAAGGGCAATTCACACGAGTTGCCTTTTCAAACGTTTTGCAATATAAGTGCTAGATTATACCTTGTAAACCTTTTAATGGGGGATTCACTAGCAAAATTGTAAAGCAGAGAACATATTTTTACAACTTGCTCTATTTTCAAAATTTTACAGTTCTAATATTTTACATGTGTGTATATAATACGTATATATGGGTATGTGTGTGTATGTGTGTATCAGGGGTGTGGAAATCCTACGTCCGACTCGTCCGACTCGGGTAAATTTGACGTCGGACAAGTGGCTTTTTGCGATCTACTCGTCCGCGGACAAGTAGGAAGCGAGGAGGAAATTGAAAGTAAAGATCTGCATTATATAACATAATCCTTGAGAAATAGAAATGTTCTCTCCGTCTCACCAGGGATCTTATATACGATCCCTGGTCTCACTTCGTAAACAACAACATTTTAAATTGAATTATGATAAACTCTTCCCTGATATCTGGAATCAAAAACATTTTGCTGACTCTGATTTTTTCGCCCACGCAGGCTTTTTATTGATTTTGACTGAGCTGCAGTACGGCCAAAATGTTGTGGTTTCTTGGCGCCATTTGGTTTGTTTAATGGAGGCAAGCATAACCGAACCGAGTTATTTTTCGCACATTGTAACACCACATGTAGACTTGACACGGTTGTCATTTCCCTATCATTCAATATTAAATTCTTTTTTGTTGTTTGCAAAAACTTACAGCTGACAATAGAAGTTGTCTTAATTTAAAACTGTGGAACACATTCTTACTCGGTTGCAGTAAACGTATTTGAGAGAAAACCAAACACGCTGTATCCAAGTAAAACATGTCAAGAAGCGGGAAACATTACAAAAAGTTTGTTATAAGGGCTGTAGACGATAAAGGCCAGCGCAGTCTTTTTACTTTCGGCGTAAAACGTTCAAATTCTTTGCAGATCGATCTGCAGGTAATCAAATCTCCGCATACTGAGTCTCAACCTGAAGTGCCGGGTCTGTCGGACATTGCCGATCTCCCGTTGTCTGAAAACTAGACAATTATTATCACTGCACATGATGCAAACTCTACATCTCCATACACAATAACCAAGCCTAGCTTTTTAACTTCCACAGATAATGATTCCCTTGTATCATATGATGGCTGGTAAGCAGTTCTTCTAAAGTATTAACTCCGGCACCCATGGGTGTACCAAAGTAGTGTTAAAAAGGGCTTAAGTGCAAGCACTGAGATATTTGGTCATGGTTTAAGCAGTTATTCTGTAACTGTTGAATCTTTTTCAATTATTAAATTGTTGCACCTTTCTTTCTATTTACTGTATGTATGCACAGTGCCATTAATTTGTTTTATTGATGTACCTTGAAAGACAGTATGCTTTTCCCAATTTGGCCAAAATCACGCTTTAATATCCCAAAATGAAAGGCTAAGGCCCCTTCCCAATTTTTGGAAAAAAAGCCCCGTAAAGGTTTGCATGATTTATTTTCATCATTATTTTTAAAAACCTAAACAAAGCAAATTTAAATGGTTAAAAGAACATCATTATCTACAAACTACGATACATTCAGTTAGGTCTTTGTGTGCCATTTAAAATTGTTTTGTTTTGGGCAAGTAAGCTTATCTGACGGACAAGTAGATTGTCTAGATTTACTTGTCCATGGACAAGTAGAAAATTTCAAGATTTCCACACCCCTGGTATATATACGCGTGATTGTTTTTTGTTTTTTTTTTTAACCAGCTAAAATCTTGTACTAAGAAAAGGGGTGTAACATATTCATAAACTTTATCCCACGTAATATGGGCCTCATGTCTTATCTATAATAAATGTTTTGAGTTCCAAGCTCTGTCTCTGTCTCTCTCTCTCTCTCTCTCTCTCTCTCTCTCTGAATGCTGCCAGAGAGAGGGAATATGAGTGATTGCTCACATAACTTCTCTATTGCATTTCTGTCATTTTGTTATTATTATATTTTTTTTTTTAAGTTCGGCATTTGCTATATGGGAATGAAAAAAATGTTTTCAAAAGCTCCACTGTTCATGTAGATATACGTATATGTTACAGTAAATCTGTGAAACTAGGAATTTCATGAAATTCCTAAAAAAAAAATCAGGAAATTCGTGAAATGACTGTTTCACTTAGGGATTTCGCGAAATGCCTGATTTTTTCAGGAATTTCGTGAAATGACTGAAAATCTTTAGACATTTTTACACAGATTAACTACAGGCCTTTTCATGATTCAGGAAATGTGTGAAATGATGTGTCTTTTAAACAGCTTGTGTGCAACTTAATGACTAACTCTTAACTTGAATTTTTTTCTTTTTTTTTTTAATCAATTTCATTAAGCACATGCTAATTGATTTGCTTAAAAAATCTGAGTTCATATTGCAATTTATTGATTCAGGAAATGCGTGAAATGATGTGTCCTTTAAACAGTTGTGTGATACTTAATAACTAACTCTTTTTAACTTTCTATTTTTTCATTACTTAAACATATACTTATTGACTTGCTTAAAAATTTAGAACTCATATTGCATTTTTTTTTTCAAAAATTCTGACATGCATTAATTTGTAATTATAAAGATACCAAAAAGACATAAATTGATACTAATAGATTGATTTGTTTGCAGTTGCAGCGGCTTTGCAAAAGTATACATCATAATAGTCCGACTCATAAAAACAAAAATTAAGAATTTGACATTTGGTAACTCACAAATGATATTTACTCGTACATACCAGTTTAACTGATATGATTTCTGAGTTTGTTTAATTCACATGTACTTGGGGAAAGGTAAATAAAACTGTACTTAAAGTATTTAATGTTATAGGTTTCAGAATCATTAACTTATGTTAAGACTTTTAACTCTTCCTTAAATTGAGAGGAAAAGTGAGTTTGGATTGAATGAATTATTTCATATTTTGTCTCAATACTTGTAAGTATGAAAATGAGAGATATGTATGATAGCCATTAAAACAGTTAAAACACCGTAACAGAATGAACTGTTTTCTCAATATTCATTCTTAGCTCTACTGGCTGAAAGCAAGCAGAGCATTTGTCACCGGGTGGTTTCTGTCGTCCGTCTGTGTGTCTGTCCTTTCGTTAGTCTTTTTCTTGTTTATGTAATAAAGTCTGTATTTGAGCTTGAATTTCGTGAAACTTGCATAGTTTGTTTATATTATCAATGGCTTGAAGCCAATTGATTTTGAAAGAAAAAAAAAATCTGACAATAAGTATGTGAAAAGTAGCCGTTTAAAGTTGAAGATATGCGTGTATTGTTAACGCAATTACAATCACAATCATGTAAGTCGGCCTTCTTGGTTCAGTTTTTTTTTTTTTTTTGGAACTTGCACAGATCATATGAATTATCAAGGAATTGAACCCCGTCAAAATGAAGAAAACTCAGCAGTCAGTTTAGGAAAAGCAACCATTTGATGGCTTAGTCTTGTTTACTCAACACACTCCAAATTATTAGTCACATTTCTTTAAAACTTGCAGGGATTGTTTTATACAGTGAGTTCTTAAACCCTATCAAATTTTGCTGGATTCCAAAGTACTGGTTTTGACAAACCTAATTTCAATTACTTCACTATTTGTTCAGATCACCATGCCTACTAGAACTATGCTATTTTAGTGGGTTCAGGCTCAGTTGCAACAACCCCTCCCCCTTTTTTTGTGTGCTTGTCTTTTCCCTTTTTGCATCATGAATGAACGATCTATGCCAGGAAATAAGCAAATTATCTGTCAGTGGAACGATTCAGACCCTCAAGGACCTCTTATGAAATATCCTGTCAAGTTCATTTTTCATGTAGTTTGTCGAATAGGTAAAATTTCATGAATAAACGTAACAATAAACAAGTCACATTTTAGAAGGAAACTGTTGAAAAAGATGTGAGAAAGGGAAAAAAAAAAGGTTGTAATCAGTATTTTCTCCTTTTCCAGCACTGTGTTCTATTTTTTCTTTAACAAATTTTAGCAGAACGGAACAAAACATCGCTTTATTTAACAAAAATTTACAAAGTTTGTAGACACACATGTTGTAAAAATAGCGTTTGAACCTAAAAGTTTGTTGTCTGGTGTAGAGTTTAAAGTATTTCAGTCATGCAAAATTATCTGAATTGGAATTTATCAATATCATACTGCCAATCAATAAAACAATGAAGATGAAGTCATTTCAGGAATTTCATGAAATGACTGAAGGCATTTTCTAGTCATTTCATGAAATTCCTGAAAAAATCAGGCATTTTGCGAAATCCCTAAGTGAAACAGTCATTTCACGAATTTCCTGACTTTTTTAGGAATTTCATGAAATTCCTAGTTACACAGATTTACTGTAACATATATATCAGTATGTGTGAGTTTTATGTATGTGTATATATAAAAAACCAAGTACAGTTTCATATTAACAAAAGGGGGGATAACAATATGTTTGTAAATTTTATGCCATGTAATATGGGCCTGAGGCCTTAATTAGAATTAAAATGTTCTGAGTTCTGAGTCTCTCTCTTTTTTACTCTCTATATATGTCAGTTTGTGTATAAAAAGATAAAACAAACCTTCCATTTGCAGAAGTTAATTTATTATTTTCATCATTTTCAGTACAAAAGTAATAATACCAAATACATGATGACTTAAAAAAAATCGCAATAGCTAGTAACTGGTCAGGTCTTGATTTTGGAAGTCATTTACTACTGCTTTTCAAATTACATGTAGGTCAACAAACTTGTATCATCAAACTGTAAAACGATTGTTTTCATACAAATTTCCAGAACCTTTACAAGAATGATTTATATAATGTATCTCAAATACCTTTAACAAACAAACAAACAAAAAGAACTGTCCATTTTGAAAAAAGAAATCATAACTTCATAAAGCATTAAATTTTCTTTCCTTACATAAGAGGCTGTAAACTTAATTTTCTTTTTTTACAGATAAAAAAAAGTTCATTGTGTAATTAAGATACATTTACGGAGAAATGGTATTTTAAAAAGATTTGATTTTATAAATCAGCAACATTTCACTTCAGGTGAAACTCATTAAGGGAATTCGAATACGCGAGTCATTTTAAGAAATCTAAAATCTTTAAACTATTATACATAAGTATCTTTATATATATATATTTTTTTTTTTTCAAATTTTATTGAAGTAAACCGAACAATGTTCAATGGTAAGACAATTAATTGTCAGATTTAGAATTCCACTGCTTGCATCATTAATACCTTGCTTTCAATCACATCCTTCAGCCATTTTTCACGAAACCTAGACTCTCCAGGTCTGAAAAAAAAAAAAAAAAAAAAATAGGAAATTATATTGACATGGCTACAAACACTAAATTATATTGTTTTGTCAACATACTTATAATGGAAACTTGAATTGAAAATTAATTAGTGTTTTATAGAATTCTATACGTAAAAAGCACAACACTGTCAAAGAATTCGGTTCAAACTTTTTTTTTTTTGCTAATGTTTGCATGCATGTGATTTTATATTAAAGAATTTTGGAAATATTTTATTCAGCAATAAAATATATATTTTGTGTACTTTTGGTCCAATGTTTGATAAGAAAATATTTTTGCATATGAAAAAAAAGGTCAACCCTCTTTCCAATCAGTAGTATAATTAGAGCAAGTCTTAATGTCGATAATTCTCTAAAAAGGCGTTTATATTTCCATGATTTCAATACAGTTGAAATACCAATACTTTTCTTCTCAAAATTTAGATATAAATGTTCATTATTAACGACGTATATTGCAAATTTTTCTAACGGACAGATTTTTTAAAACTTTGCACATACAAAGCTCATCATGTCTCTTTGAGACTGCATTATAAAAAGATGTAGGTCACCATGCTCGTGTCTGAGAAATTTACCATTGAAAAAGTTATAGTAAGCTCCAAAATATTCAGTTTATATTGGATTTAACACGCTTTGCTCAATGAATCAGTTAAACATAAAAGTTACAAGAAGAATATACATATATACATCATTCTAATAGAAATTCATTTAGTTTTAAACAAAAATATATAAAAGCCTGATTTTGAGCTTGGTAAATGTACAAATATGCATTTTATATGTAGACTATTGAGTTAAAAAGGGAGATAATTTAACCGAATTAAGGGTAAATCTTATCCTTCATGCTACCGACACATTTCCCAATTTAATCATACCAAGTGGGGTTCATGTCGACCCCAGTCATAAACTTGTATCATTCTCGATTTCTTGTGTACAAATGTTATCTGTGTAAGTTCAGAAACTAAAAATCAACTATTCCTGATATTATTTATTGACTTTTCTGTCCAGGGAAAACAACTGAAATATGTGAGTATGAGGTGGGTATAACATGCGTGATATACATAATAATAGTGATATTGCCTGAGGTCCGCATAGACCCCAACAGATTTTGGGTTTTATATTCCACTCGCTCTAAAGCCATCAAAGTTTCTATGTGAATTCAGGTTAAAAATAGGTTCAGTAACAAACTCCTAAAATGAAAGTTCCCTGCAGCTGCAACTTATGTATCATAGACAAACAGAGAACCATGTGGGGTCCATACGGACCCAACATGGTATGATGAAAGTTAAATAATTATATAACGGACATATTTTTCTTCAAATTTCCACAGTTATAGTAGCACTTTTAATTCTAAACAATGAGAAACGATAAAAATGGCACCTATCACTGTGCAAGGTTATTTTTTAAGGGAAAAAATAGGTTAATAGCTCAGCAGATACAGAGGGAAAAGTAGAAATTGCTCTTTTCCCACAATAATTTTCAAAATGGAAACATCTATACTTACACAGCTTTAAATTTTCCGCTTTTGTTTGGTGTGTAACGCCTTGTCAACAGTATTTTAATTATTTAATGGTGAAAGTTCACAGATCCATTTTTTTCTCTTTACTAATACTACCTGAAGAAAGTGCTACTTGTTTTAGTGCACCAATAGTAATAGTGCACCAATATATGCCATAAATACATAGGTGCACTTTTGATTCACTATCCATAACAAAAACATATGCATGCAAACATTGGTGATATCGTTAATGAAGACTTATGAAACAAAATTACAGCAGAACTTTTTTCCTTGAAGCATTCAACATGTAACTTTTTATTTCACACTTGAGATACTCATAATTACAGTTGCACTTCACTATAACAAGTACTTTTGCACCCCCCCACTCTTTTTTTTGGGGGGGGTGTTATATTATAGATTAATGTGTATGAAGATACATGTACGGTAGAGGTTCTTTGAATATTCTTACATGAAAGTTGGCAACAAATGCAAAGCTGAAATACAAACCGCACTTGGCGGGATTTGAACCGTGTGGAAAAGATACTCATTTTTCGAGGTTCAAAAGACCAACACCTTAACCACCAAGCTAAAAACAATTCTCTCTAACCCAGTTGTTAGGTACTGAATTTATACTGGAAGAAGCTATGCAGTAAGGAAGGTGTGATATCCCGTAACAATATGATTACAAAATAGTTTTTCCCCCTTTTCAATTGGGAAAAAAAAAAGACTTCTGAATAGTGTTTGAAAAGATAAGACATGTAACTTAAAACACTGTTTAATGAATTTTATTTTGAAATTCACTTGATTGTTTTAACTCTTTTCCAAACAACAAAATATTTTAGACTGGTCCAAAATGAAAGCACTTGCAGACAACAAAATACATGTAACTCAAAAATTGAAATTTGTTTCCAGCAGGGTAGAAAATATTGCCACAATGTTTTCAAAAGGCTTCTATCTCAGGGTCATAAAAACCAGGGATTGTTTGGTAAAAGGTTTAACAGTTCATAAAGTTTAGACCATGACAGAAAATTATTCTAAGACCCGACATACTCTTACAAATAAAATACAATGAAGCATGTGCGTTTTTTTTTTTGTGTGTATGTGTGTTTAGTAAATTTCAGTAATTAATGTCCTTGTGCACAATACATGTAAAACATCAAAATCTGCTTGATGAACATGCAAGAGACAGCATTGAAATTGCAATGGTTTGGTCCTCTCCATTAACTGAATTTCATTCATTTATTAAGATCTATGTCTAAATGTTACATTTTACATAAACCACTACAGTAAAACCTCTCTTCAAGACCACCCCGACAATACGAGCAACCCGCTATTACGAATGATTTTTGTCAGAACGGAATATTTCCTTCTTAAAGATCAATGATCACGAACCCGGAAATACGAGCACCCCGTTATTCCAAAATTACGACCACCATTTTCAGTACTAATATGACTTTACCTGCGGATTTTAACACCATGAAACGACCACTCAATTTCCATAACTCCTTTACGGCCAGCTAATTTTCACGCGTCCGTAATCGCGCACCACAGACTGTGCCTCATGTACGAATATTCTTGGATCCGATGGAATTGACAATCAATTATCGATCTTTTGTTTGTCAATCGACCATTGATTGTAACATGATTGTGTTAATTGATCAGGATGTTACGTAACATAATCAAACGACCTGTGAATTGATATAATTTTTAAACCACCGATTCGGCTTTCACGTGGTAATCAAGCGTTTATTACACATCGATGACCCGGATGACAAACATGTCTACATCCGGGTGATCAAGATTTGTTGTTTATAGCCAGCTGATGTAATTTAAGACCTATGGGTTTAGTGGTGATCGAGATGGGATTATCATTTTGCTTTTGACACTTTACATACTGTAATTATACCATGACGAATATGCGATTGTAAATAAGTGACCACGACGACCGTGAGATCGACGATTAGCAGGACTGTTCGAATAATCAACTCGGATAAAAATGAAAAAAAAAAGGGCAGATTTTTCAGTAGACGTCAAACGTCCAGAGATCAGCACGTATTCGAAAATCTTTGTTTTAAAATGAAAATCGGCGCTTGGTATATATGAGTTTTTGAGACTACACGAAGTAAAAAAGCAGACCAAAAATGAGAACACGAAGTTCTATCAGTTACATTAGATTCTTTATTCTTCAGATTCATTTAGTTAAATTATGTACATGCCTGGTTATGACTGTTTTAAATAGGCAATTATGAATTGACATGCATTTACAGGTGGATTTATTTAATAAAATTCAAGAAATGTATAACTTCTCAATGAACATGAAAAAGTTCTTGTCATTTTCATTTGTGTACTTAGGCTTCCCTAAATGAAATGCATTTACCATTCACATCATTTAGCCCTGCACAAGTCTACTCAGAGCAAGGGTTTATTTCAAAATGTAGGCGTGTAAAACCCGAAAATCAGACCACCCCACCAATGAGACCAAATTTTAAAAGTACCAAGGGTGGTCTTAATAGAGGAGTTTTACTGTACTTACACTAGTAGCTATTCTACCCTTTAGAATGAGATTATAAAAAAATGTGCTCACATGACAAAATTTGTTTTTGCAAATGACTGATAAAACTTGGTGAGGAATATTATCACCATTCCAAAAGCAGCATGCTTTTCGAAGATTTACATGGAGTAATTTTGAAAACATGTTTTTCAAAGATTTGCATTAAGTAATTTTGAACAGAGTCAAAAATGGGGGAAAGATGTCCATTTAATGAAACTCCTGTTTTTACATTTCTTTAAAGTGCCTATTTCTCCTATAAACTAGGAGAATTACCAAAAACATAAAATCAGTTAAAAGTGAACTTTTGTTTCCTTCACTTATACCAAGATTATAAGACAAATACAACAACAACAACAACAAATATTATAAACATAATCCAATGAGTGTACAAACAAGACAAAACGAGAATATAGCACAAAATCAGGAACAAAATTTACTTTCCTTATTTCAGAGTTGATCAGAGCTTAAGTAAGGGAGTACCGGTACACCAAGATTATACTGCCATCCCATGCATTTTAACTTTGGTATTCTTCCATAGCAAATTAACTGTTTAACTTTTACTACCAATCCAGTTGGTAAATATTTGTTTCCATAGGCTTTTTATAATTCTAGCAGCCTCTAAATTTCGCATTTAGTAAAAAAAGTTCAAATATTTTTAAGTATAAAATGAGAAATGACACTACAATTTATATTTTCAACATGCCAACCGGTTTCGCTCAGCAAAGCTTATCAGGGCAACAATTTTATAAAACATTGTTACTAACGTCATTTTACGTCATAGTCCAACGGTTAAATACAATTCAACTTTGGACGAAAAATTTTTATGAAATATTTTTCCTTTATTAATCTTGCTGAAACGTCGTTTGACTTGCACTTAAAAAATGGAAATATTGAAAATTTTGGATCTTTTTTATAACAACTATCTAAATGAGAACTGACTGGTATCTGCCTTGTTGAAGGGTCCCTAATCTGTTGATTGTGTATAAACCTTCCAAGATGTATAAAAATAAAATCACTGAAATGCTTTGTGAAAGGTCATATTACAAACCTATACCACATGCTAATACAATACAGGTATTTGATTTAATTAGAAAATTAATCTACAAAAATAAAACACTTACTAAACAAGAAAAAGATTTTTTATTAAAGCCTGATTTTTTTCACTACTACTTTATATGGTCTTCCAAAAATTCATAAAAGCAAAATAATTCAAACTGTTTGTGACGTTACTAATGAAGAATACATTGAAACTATAGATCTCATTGATCTTTAAATGAGACCAATTGTAGCTGGGCCTAACTGTGAAACAAGTTGGTTAAGTTGTTTTTTAGATATACTTCTAAAACCTTTCGTGACTAAGGTCCAAAGCTATCTTAGAGATGATACTGATTTCCTTAGTTTCCTACCGGAAACAGTTCCTATGAACACTATCTTAGTATCTTTTCATGTAGTAAGTTTGTATACAAATATTCCACACAGTTTAGGATATGAAGCTATTTCTTACTGGTTGGAAAGATATCCAAATCTTATTCATAACAGATTTTACCAAACGTTCATCTTGGAAGGTTTAAAAATAGTTTTGGAAAATAACAATTTCTCCTTTAATTGCATATTTTTCAACCAATGTAAGGGTACAGCCATGGGAACCAAAGTTGCCCCAACATATGCAACCTTCGTCCTAGGATTTTTAGAAGAGAGGCTATATGAAAAAATAAGACAAGTCAGAAATGAAAACTTTTCAATATATATATGCAAACAATGGAAAAGATTTCTTGATGATTGTTTTATTTTCTGGACATACTCAAGGAATGATTTATCTGTTTTTAATGAAATTCTTAATTCATTACATAAAGATATAAAATTTAAGATGGATATGAGCTTAAACAAAATGCCTTTTCTTGATGTATTAGTGATAAAAAATGGTTGTAAAATTGAAACTGATATTTATTTCAAAAATACAGATTCTAGTCAGTATTTGAATTTTAGGTCATGTCACATCACCCGAAACATAACAAAATCAATATCCCATTTTCCTTAGCTCACAGAATCTGTACAATAGTATCTGACAGAAAAATTCTACAGTTAAGATTACATGAACTTGAAAGCATTTTAATTGAAAGAAAATACCCTAAAGCAGTAATCTTAGCAGGACTAAATAAAGCTCTTAGTATTCCAAGAAGTACTCTTTTACAGGTAAAGGTAAAACATGACGAAAATACTATGACATATATTTTAACGTTCAATCCTACAAACAGAGAACTATTTGGAATTATCAAAAATAATTTAGAAATTTTAGAAAGTGACCAAACAATGTCCCAGATACTAAAGAGTACGAAAATGATTAAATGTAAAAGGCAACTACCAAATCTAAAACAAATTAAATCGGAATTCAAAGGCATAACCTCAAAACCTTCTGTGAAAAAATGCGATGAGCCACGCTGTAGACTCTGCAAACGTATTACTAAAGGAGAAATATTTAAAATAAAAGATGAAACTTTTACTGTCAAGGAAGATATGGATTGCAAAGTTTCGAATTGTTTGTACCTTTTAATTTGCAATGGATGTCAAGAGTACTATAGAGGTCAAACTGGTGATAAACTAAGGAATAGAACTACCATACACAATCAACAGATTAGGGACCCTTCAACAAGGCAGATACCAGTCAGTTCTCATTTAGATAGTTGTTATAAAAAAGATCCAAAATTTTCAATATTTCCATTTTTTAAGTGCAAGTCAAACGACGTTTCAGCAAGATTAATAGAGGAAAAATATTTCATAAAAATTTTTCATCCAAAGTTGAATTGTATTTTACCTTTGGACTATGACATAAAATGACGTTAGTTACAATTTTATAAAAGCGTTGCCCTGATAAGCTTTGCTAAGCAAAACCAGTTGGCACGTTGAAAATACAAACTGTAGTGTCCTTTCTCTTTTATTATATATTTTCTTGTTCAGGTATACTTTTTCTTTTTGCAATATATATGTGTGTGTGTGTGTGTGTGTGTGTGAGCTGTGTTCTGTGAAAAGGGGGCTTAATGTATCTGTGAAAAGTATCGACCTAGGTAAGCCTGCGCAGTCTGTGCAGGCTGGCCTGGGCTGAAACTTTTCCGTATTGGTTAATTTTCTGTATATCTAAGGACCAGTCTATCTCATAATTAACTTGGTTGTTAAAAAAATTGGAAATTATGGATCCATCAGTATTTGATGGCTTGGTTGATATCATGGATCACTGAGATACATTAAGCCCCTTTTTACTGGAGCTTGACTCATGTATTTTAACCATAGATCACTGTTAAACATGTAAATGATACAATTTCTGTTTTAACAGAAAAGAAAAATAATGGTCAGACTGCACCAATATTATAATTTGTCCTCGGAATTTATCCTGGAAGAAGAATCATTTTTACAGTAGTTAAAAATGGAATTAACTACTAACTGATTATACATGTAGTATGAAAAATTATTTATACGAAAATAGATCTGTGACATAATAATAGCAATGAAGCAGATGTGACAAATGAATATGAATTATTCTAGGACTATTTCCCATAGTATGTATTAAACACGGCTGTGTTGCAAACAAAACTTTCTACTACCTAAAGGAGAAAAAATGTTAGTAAATGAAGCCTGTTTAGACAAGAAAAAGTATGTAAAAGTATACAAAATTCTGAGATGTAGACAGATTAAAATCTTGCCATTTGCAGATCTAGAGCAATTTTAAATGGTAAATGGGTGGGTCTTTCATGCCAGGACTTTTGGTCAAAGACCAGGATAAAAACCATGCATTTGTGTATTTGACACATGGAAAACAAAGGTTTCTATCCCTCAACTGTTCTAACTTGAATTCTTTGTAATTATTAGTTTAGAAAGTAACATTTCTGAGTGGGCAATTCTTTACCAGATGAAAAAAATTTGGACTGGCCAAGTTTGAAAGCACTTGCAGAAGACAGATTAAATGTAGCTCCAATGATAGAATTTGTGTCTGAAAAAATAGAGAAAACATTGTGGAAAAAGAAGAAAATGCTGTTTACCAACATTTTCTCCTTTTCACACAATGTTTTAAAAAGCCTCTTTCCTCATAGTTCCTAAAACTTGTAATCGTGTATAAAGGGCTAAACCATTCAGTGTACAGTTTAGCCAATCAGCTACATGTATTGTGTTTTTTTAAATTAAGAAAGTTCTTGAGAATCAACTATGAATCAATTAAGAATGGAGTTTAGAATAGTTGGTGAATACAGGTCCCACCAAAGAAGTAACTGAAGGGAAAATATACACAATAAGAAGGGAACATTTTGAAATGGTTTGGAAAATATTGAAAATAAAGGAGTGAATGCCTTTAATGACCACTTCTCTTTTAACTCTTTACCACATAATCTCGCATTTGAGAAATTGCTGTAACATGCATTTTCTCCTTTTCCCACAATATTTCTCCATTTTCAAAATCAAATCCCACCATTTGAGTCACTTTTATTCTGTCTCCTGCAAATGCTTTGGACTTTGACAAGTCAAAAATTTTGACAAGTTATAAAGAGTAAATCAACAAAAACTTCCAGCACTAGTATTATTTCAGAGGATATAGAAATATCACTTATTGTACAGGAATATAATTCTGGCACAAAGTTAAGCTATCCATCTCTTTAATTTCTTTCTTTATAAAATATCATATATACTTAATATTTGAAATTGCAGGAAGATATCAAACCCTCAATAACACATTAAAGGCCCAGTGGCTACCAAAAGTAAACAGTGCAGGTTTTAAAATGCATTTAAATCACACCATTTAAAAATACAGAAATCATTGTGAAAATAACAATCTGTGTTGTACGGTCAGTCCAATTGTTAGTGGCTGGCAGAAAAATGTGTTCTAAAACTAGAAAAAAGTTGCCAAGTTGCTCTATCTTTTGCTAACTTTTTACTTGATTTTACAATTCATATTTCTACTTGCAACCTATTCACAAATCCACGGTACAATAAAATATTGTCATTCTCACAAAAATTTTGATACTTTTAAAGGTATGATTTAAATCAAAATACATTTTAACACCCACATTGTTTACTTTTGTCTGCTACTGGGACTTTGAAATATCTACAGCTTGTGAGCCCCTAGTTAAATCAACCATATTTTCCTAGCTCCCATCCCTTGTCCAGGTCCCATCCCCTCTTGGAAAGCATTTGAGGTCAAAAGACTGTTTTTCTATATTGCCTGCCTTCCTCTCCCCCACTACACTAGATCTGCTCTTGCATTATAGCTAGAGAAAAGGAGCCATTCTACTAAATACTTACTGATCCTCAACCCTGTTTATGTGTTGTGAAAACCCACAATATAATGTGTATTAATACAAAATACATATAACAAGTAAAAAGAACAAGTGCCCAATACAAATAACGCTCCACCCTATTCCAATCACCCAGTGATACAAAAATCTTTTGTATACAAAGAAATTGATAGTTATGGTTGAAAAAGGATCAAATTGTCAGTAAAGATGACCTAACCCTCTACTGCACTGGCTATCTTTAGCTCTACAGTGCATATACTAAAAACTATCACATATAATACAAAAGATATATACACATTTAACTCTTTACCAAACAACAAAATTTAAGACTTGTCCATATTGAAAGCATCTGCATACTATTACTGTGATTCAAAAATTAAAATTTGTTTTTGAAGGGGTAGAAAACGTAGCAGGAAAAGGAGAAATGCTATTTACCGGCATTTTCTCAATTTCCCACTGTGTTTTTAACAGCATTCCTTCTCAGGGTCTTTAAATTCTCAAGGTTCCTTAAAACTTGGGATGGTGTGGAAAAGGGTTAAAGTAACAATAAAGGCCTGATGCAAACAAAGCAGGTGTTTAAATGCATTTGAATTTATATCATACCATTTAAAAGTATGGAAATTAATGTAAAGATGACAATCTGTCATTGTACGTTCGGTCCAAGTGATAGTCACTGACAGAGAAATTAATTTTAAAAAAACTAGGTTAAAACCTGCCAGGTAGCTGTGTCTTTTGTTTACTTTTTGCCTGATTTTAAAATTCTTTTTTTCTGCCATCGACTAACATATGGCCTGACCACACAATAACAGACTGTCATCTCACACAATATTTTCCATACATTTAAATGGTATGATTTGAATTTAAATGTTATTATGACACCTGCTTTGATAGTTTGGCCTTTACTGGGCCTTTAAAAGAAAGAATCTTATTTTTCAAAAGTGTATGGAAAATGTTGTAGAAAAGAAGCAAATGCTTGATACAAGTCACTGCTCTTTTTTCCTCAATGTTATCCAAGGCTGTCAACTTCAAGGGCACAAAGAGTCATCTTTATAGGTAATAGGTGACCTAAATACCCCCGAAACAAAAAATTGTGGCAGACCATGTACAAAACATCATTGTAAAACAGTGCCCAATATAAATTAGGGTTGGATAATTGAAATAAAGTTTGTAAAAAATGGTAAACAGAAAAAGGTTCCGTTTTCGATAATCTCATCCACTTGAACAACATGGAAAACAGTTGGGGAAAATGATTGCGCTGTTTCTCTCAACGTTTTCAAAAGGTGATGAATGCAAAGGAGTAAAAATCCTATTTGTATGGCAAAAGGTGTCAAAGAAAAAAAAATAAGCATTAAAGTTAACAATCTGTCACTGTCAGACTATGTAAAAATACTCAGTTCATTCATTTCCATGCTAGGACATCAATTTTGTGATCTTGGACAGTGTAGCTAGATTCATGATCTGATTGCACAATCTTTGCAATCTGATCTTGATTTTTACTGTTCTAAAAAACAACTTTACTTGCACTTAGGATGAAAGTCATAATAAAGAAAAAAATGTAGTGAGTGATTGAAAAGAGTTTTGTAAAGTTTTGTTAACCCTAAGAGTGCCAAATAAACCAAACAAATCTTTTCAGTCTAGAGATAAAATCCAAATGCATGTAATTACATGTATTTTCTAGAATGTCTAAGCAAAGTGGACAATGTAGACTATAGATCAGACTGCACATTTTGTGCATTCTGATCTTAGTGCACACTGGTCACAAGGGCAACTATTGTCATGAAAGGCCCTTTAAGGGTTTACAAGATCTCAATGATAAATTTACCTTTTCATTACAATTTGTATATAGAATAAACATATACCTTACCTGTGAACAAGCCTGTTTGTTTCAAATACATAGTAAACTTCTACTGGATGACTCTGCAAAGGGAAATACATGTTTGTTAGATAATTCATCATAATAGATACCTAATAATTGTATAAGAAAGATAACAAAAGCACTGTAAAATTTAAAACTTCACCTTCCCCCCAAAAAAAGGTTGCCAGCTGATGACTTGAGAACATGTCCCTGTTAAACAGGGATGAAACAAAATAACAGGACTTAAAGTTAAAAAAGTACAAATACAAACAGTCTTTAAACATTGTAGCCAAAGGAGAAATTTTCCTTCTTAATACGATTTTATCACAAAAGTCTACTTCAAGATAAAATAGTCATTTGCAAGTAACAGTGTATTCAGGGTTTTCCCCCTGGGTCTAAAGACACCTAACAAAAGTTGTGAAAGTCAAAAATGACTAATAACATGTCAAAATTAAAGCCGACAGTTTGTTTCACATTTGTTTGATTTGCATTTAATGTTTTTTATATGTACATGCAAAAAAGACCAGAAAAATTTGTTCAACAATAAATTACCATCAATAAGCAGGCATTGACTCTGAGAGTCTTATCAAAATTTTAGACGGAACACTTGATATCCAGCATTTCGGAGAGCGAGGTGTTCCAAATTTTGCTGAATGATATCTTCAGGTTGGCTTTAACAGTTAATGTTGAGCCCCAATAAGCATTTACAAATGATATTTCAGGATAAACTAATTCTTTCATTACCTTTGGCTTGATCTTTGAAACTTGGAATGTAAAATAAACACATGCTGTGGCTCGAGGAACAGGTTTACGACGTGTAGGTATACTCCAGCGTACACGGAATCTGTGCCTTACATCAAACTCATGATCGTCCAAACCCAGATAGTCAATACAATACAACCAGCTGTTGTCGTATTTCCATGTCTGAAATAGTGTATTTCCATTTATTTCTCTACTAGCTGTCAACCAAACAAGTTTGGCTTTTTTGTGGTTTAATAGAAGGTGATTGTGGAAAAAGAGAAAATGCTGGTTACCAGCATGTTGATCCAAGATAAGACTGCATTTTGTATGCATTCTCAGGGTCCGTATTCACCATCAATTCTTTAGAACATTCTTAGTCTCATTCTCAAAAATTTTCTGAATTTGAAAGTAACACAAATTTCGATTAGGTAAACCATTTGGTTAAGCCAATCAAAAGTTGTATTACCTTCAAATGTTCTATTCTTATTCTACGTAAGTACATGTATTTTCAAAGACACTTGCAGAAAATCTGTTTTGGGAGGAAATGCATTAATTCGGAAATGTGTTAATTCGATATCTTGACAACAAAACAAAATTTTAGGCTGGTCCAAATTCAAAGCATGAGCAGATGACAAATGTGACTCTAATGATGGAATTTGTATCAGAAAGTGTAGAAAACATGGTAGAAAAGTAGAAAATGCTGGCTACCAGGATTTCCTTCTTTTCCCACAATGTTTACAAGAGCACTCTTTCTAAAGGTTGTTAAAACTCAGAATTGTGTGGTAAAGATTTAATACATCACCTCTATAAATTCATTAATTTTCTTTTCTCCATTTTCTACAGAGAAGTCTCCTATTGCAAGCCACGCTATGTTGTCAACTGTGAAATCTTCTCTTCTCACATATGTTGATTCTCGGGAGATTTCACTAAAGCGAACTGATTCAAAAGTTTTTTCTTTCTCTGACATTAGAGAAATGTTTGTTTCTAATCGTTTAATGGCCATTTCAATAACGTCATCCACAAGGGACTTGGCCTGCTGGGCGTAGGCATCATCTTCAGCAGACATGACTGAAATCTGTGAAAAAAATACCAAAAAATTTGAGTGAAAAATCATATGAGCTATGCTCTGTAAAAAGGGGACTTATTACATCTGCAAACAGTATCGATCCCTGTCAATCTGCGCAGTCTGTGCAGGCTGATATGAACCAAAACTTTTTGCTTTTGTAAATTTTCTGAATAGCAAAGGATTATTCTACGTTCAGGTTCAGTCGGTTTATAGATCCATAATAATGCGATGATTCAGTTTGTATAATGCATATAGGTCGGAGTAGTGGCCTAGTGGTTAAGACTGACTACCAATCTGAAGGTCCGGGGTTAGAATCCTGGTCAGCCTAGCCCCAGTAGCTCAGTCTGTAGTGTGCAGGACTTGAGAACAGGGGTTTCGATCTCTGGCTCGGCCAATTTCTTTCCGAGGATTGATGATAGTCATTGTGACAGGATATGTTCCTCTCCCACCGCTGACCATTGTTTCAACAATGGTTATGTGGGAAAGCAGCCAGTGGTTTGGTAAGAAAATTGAGTGGAGTACTGGTAAAAGAGACTCCAGGAAAGCAAGGCCGCCGCGATATAACTGAAATAATGTTGAAAACAGCGTTAAACACCATACAATAAAACCTTACAATCGAATCCCGGTCTAGTAGGAAGTGTATCAGAGAAACTTTGTGTTTCCCACCCAACAAGAGGTAAACTGGTTAGAATCCCAGAGGTAGCCACGCATGTATTGGTGCTTTACACTGAGCATGTAAAAGAACCAAGAAAATCTATTTGAAAAAGAGCTAAGAAATATTGCCATGTTGACCTTTGGAAAATTTTGGACTACTTCTTACATTATCTTGCATGCAATCAAAGGTTATACTAGTTAGCAAAAAAGCTGCAAAATCAGTTAACTGTAAAGTAATATTCAATGAGGTTCACTTACTCTAACAGAAAATATAAAAACCCTTGATTTTGCAGAATACCCTTACTCATTCATTAATTACATTTTAGATAGAAAAAAAGATAAACATTTTCCTTCATTGCAGCTGTTTTGCCCATAATTGTAAATTTTGTATTGTCATATATAGTCAAGTGACCTGTTCAGACACTGTAACCAGAACATTTAGTAAAAAAATCACCAGTTTTAATACCTATATGGAACGCATGTCATTGCACGATAATTGAGGTATGCACGATAATTGAGATTTGGCGATGTAGGAGATAGTGAGGAATGACACTAGCAGTTAACATTAACAGGCGTTATTTTCTACTTTTTTTTTTCCCATTCATCTAACTTAGTCATGACATTAGTCGCTTGCTTACATGATCTGTACTAATTATGGTAAGTAGAAAGTTTATGTAAAACTCACAGCAGCCTTATAATCTTTCAATCAAGCTGGGTTGCAGGAAAGAAAAAAAAAAACCAGAAAAAGACACTACTCCACCATATTGTTTATTATTGTAACTATGCGTTTTAATCAACCAATCAAAACGCTTTAATTTTCATTCGGTTATACTTTGAAATCTTTGATTTTAAGACAAAAAAAGGAATTTGTTCTTCGGGTTAATCGAATAAAACAAAAGTTCCTTGTAATCAATTCTAGCATATTTTTTTAAAATCTAATATACATTACATGTATTGGTTGGATACACTTTATAATGTAGAGTTTGGAATATTTTTCATGTTATTCTTTAGTACATATTGTGAAATTTATTCTATATCAATTTTTACGTAGATTATACTTTCAACACATGCAAGTCAATATTTCACAACGGAATGGACCCAAAGAAAACGAAATCGTACAAATTCAGGTTTTAACCTTGCATGAACATGACATCTTTTTGTTTGGCTTGTTTTTCTTCAAATCTTCCGTATGAGCTACATCAAATGCACATACGAATGACTCGTTTTCTTTACATAAACAAACAAAAAACACAAATTACATCATTTGAGTCACATTGAATTTTCATCTGTAAAGACTTCATTGTCTGGTCGAAGGTTAATGAGTGTTGGAGAGTTAAGAAATAGAGGCAAACTCCTCTTTCCTGTCTTTTTGAAAGTCTTTTGAAATAATAGTATTGCAATTTATTTCAGTGTGTTACGGCAATCACTTAAAAAAAAAAAAGCACACACATTTTCTTAGATTTTATCTCGTAAAGAAAGTGTGACCAGGTAAATTCATTTACAGTGACTTACTGGTAGCTTATATAGCTTAATAATGGGAGTCCATGGCTTGTGGCAACTGATAAGCTCAACAGGAAAACCTATACCACTAGAATCTCTGGAGGGAAAAATTCTAGCTGTCGGTATGTGTAAACCTTTAATCTTTTACTATATGATTTTATGTATTTTTGTCTGGCAGTGTAGCTCAGTGGTTAGCATATTTGACTGATAGCCTGGTGGTTGTGGGTTCGATACCTGGTTGAAGCAACCTTTCTTTCTGGCAAATTTTGGCATCTCACCTCTGCATGTGAAAAAACATGATGTCGGTGCTTTTCACAAGATGTTTTTCTTTCATTTTAAAGATAAATCCTGTCATTTAATCTAGATTTCATTAATGGCCTGTAAAGTTTCCATTATTGAAAATTCAGGCTTTTGACACAAAGTTTTAGGGGAATTCACAGCCTGCAAATGTTATCTTCCCAAAGCTTCAAATTTAGTAAATTCTGGAAAGTGAAAATATTTTGTCAGCAGACAAAATAGAAAAAAAAAGAAATACACAGTTGCTTTAAAGCTACCAATGAAAACCTAAGTTGCTTATGTGGAGGAAGCAGATGAAGATTAGACTTCACGAAATTATCCAGAACATCTCATGTGCAGTCTGATGTTATACTTTTAGAGCATTTTGAAGCACAACAGCCTGAAATTACAGTATTTTGGTCTTTTTATTGGCTTTTATTTGGTATTCTAAGATTGGTACAATGTATATAACAATAATACCCTTGCAGTTACTTATTAAACCTTTTAATGGCATCTGTTACATCTAGTACTCATAGACTTTGTGAATGTCATGTTGTCTGTTTTTCCAGAACTTAACTCTTTACCAATCAACAAAATTTTAGACTTGCCCAAATTGAATGCATTTGCAGACAACAAAATTAACGTGACTCAAAGCTTGAAATTTGTTCTGGGAGGGTAGAAAATTGGGAAAAGGAGAAAATGCTGGTTACCAGCATTTTTCTTTTCCCACAATGTTTTCAAAAGGCGTGTTTCCCAGGGTCGTTAAAAGTCGGGATTGTGTGGTAAAGAGTTAAAGTATCATTGCAGTTGAGACTGTATATGCTGTTGCAGTTTACTGAATTTGGAATCGTTATAGAAAATGGAATGATTAATTTTAGAGCTGTCACTATTTTTTGCTAAATGTTTTCCATTCTGTTGAAAAATTACATCTTTTTCTTTTCGTCAAATATTTACATGTGTTTCTTCCTAGTTCATGAAACCTTCTTGTTAGCCTAAAGTGAGCAATGGTTTAATTAAGAAATAATCTTCTTTCTATCATTGTTTATCGTTCAATAAACTACTGTTGTGAGTTATGAGGCACAATAAATGATCCACGAGGGCGACAGCCCGAGTGGGTTATTCATTGTGCCTCATAACTCACAATGTGATTTATTGAACGATACACCACGATAGAAAGAAGATTATTTCGATTCTAACATGACCAACTCTTAATCAAAGGAAAACAAGTTCATACTTAGAGTAAAAACACGGATGCAGATAATATTCCATTGAATAAACCATAGCTGTTCCACTTACTTACCAAAACAAAACCCCACTGCCCAGTCGGTAAATATGAGAAGAATCATAATTTCCTTAAAACCTTAGGCATCAAACACAACATGAAAAAAAACGTACATTTCTACTGTTATATTTTCTCCCTTTCAAATGACAAAGAAGAATGAATGTATTGTCAAGCGCAAGAGTTGCAGTTGCTTTGAATGCTCTGAATATTACTCCACCCACTCCCAATCCCATTTCCAATGCATCACCGCTCAATTTTGAACTAACCTTCAACTTGAAAAGACACTGGATTTACATGTTTACTGGTAAGGCCTAAAAAAAAAAAATAGTTTGTTTAGGGTAACGTCTCCAAAAATGTTAGGTAGGGTAGGGATGAATTTTTTTTTTTTTTTTTTTTTTTTTTAACCCCCCCCCCCAAAAAAAAAAACATTTTGAAATGGTGGTATTTGCTTTCAAAAATGGAAAAAAAAAGAGAAAATGGTGGCTACCAGCTCTGAGTCCCTTTTCTCATTATGTGTTCAAAAGACCTCTAGTCTGTCACTAACTTTCTGATTGTGCGGTAAATGGTCAAATTCTATCTAAACAATACTTCTATATTTGCATCTTTTTTCCCCACTGAATGCTGTCCACTTTTGTTTAACTCTTTTCTGAATTGAAATTTTTTAGACTTGTCCAAATTAAAAGTATTTGCTGACAACGAAACAAATGTAACTCACAAATTGAAATTTGTTTTGGGAAGGGTAGAAAACATGGGAAACAAAGAAAATGTGGGTTTATAGCATTTTCTCCTTTTCCCTCAATTTTCCCACAATGTTTTCAAAAGTTTTTTTTAAGGATTGTTAAAACTGTGGATTGTGTGGTAAAGAGTTAAAACAGCTGAAAAAGTGAAAAACATTTATTTGCAAGTTTCTAAATAAACTGAATAAATACTAGAATGTTTCATTTGTTTTTATGTTTAATACCCTCCCCCTCCAGAACACTTTAGAGGACTATATATATTATACTGATTTAAAGTAAACATTTTATCTGTAGAAAAGTTGGGTTTACAAAGGTTATGCATATTGTTTTTTATCTAGAACACACATTCTTGACACAACTTTGAAATTACAAGTATCCACTTTTGTTGTCCTTCATAGTTATAATGTGAAACAAGAGTGTCATCATCACAATATACGCTGCCACATGACTGCTATTTCAAGCAGCTAGCTTTAGAGACTAAAGTGTTGGAATTTCTAGTACCTACCTGGGTAGCTCAATAGATATATTGTGTTACTTGTGATCTAAAAGTTTTATGCATGGACTGATGGATGGACAGACGGACGCACAACGGACTCATTGGTCATTGGCTTTGATTAAGCAATAAAAATATGAAGTTTCATGAAATTATGTCCATTAGTTGGAGATACATTGATGAAAAACATTTTTTTCCCATGACACAGCAATAAATTCCAAAACCCTGACAATATGCGCTAGGTCACATGATCTGTGAAAATTTCATCCAAATCCGTTGAGATATGTCAAGTAATTAAAGAGATATTGGTGAAAAATGAAATATAACATGAAGCCCCCCTTTTCCATGATGCAACTATAAATCACAAAACCTTGACAATCTGCACTAGGTCACATGATGAGAAACATTCTATGAACATTTTATCCAAATCCGTCAAGAAATGGGGGAGGAGTTGCGTTCACAAGAAACAGACTTTTGTAAGGATGGACACAGTTTAAATTTGACATGAAGCCCCCTTTTTCCATGACACAGTAATAAATTCCAAAACCCTGACAATATGCGCTAGGTCACATGATCTGTGAAAATTTCATCCAAATCCGTTGAGATATGTCCAGTATTAATTAAAGAGATATTGGTGAAAAATGAAATACAACATGAAGCCCCCTTTTTCCATGATGTAGCTATGAATTGCAAAACCTTGACAATATGCGCTAGGTCACATGATGAGAAACACCCTGTGAAAATTTTACACAAATCCGTCAAGAAATGTGGGAGAAGTGCTGCTGCTCATCAATTTTATATAGATTTTACCAGGAAACTAAAGTGGCATCACTTGCCGGAAGTGTAGGAGAGATTAGAAAGCCTTGGAAAATTTTTGCATTGTGGCTCCTAGCCTAGGCAGTTTCAGGTTTTTCTCTAAGACCAGGTAGGGTAAATCAAGCTGAGTGAAAGGGGGGGGGGCAGAGCGAGAACAAGGCAAGTTTGGGTAGATTTATATTTTCCGAAAGAAATTATTGTTGCCTCATTGTAACAAAGATAGAAAAAAAAATATGAAAATACCTGTCTAATATGAAGACCTATCGACGCTTAATACAAATCTAAACTTCTATCGTTGCCGTCGTCTAGTTTAGTCCACAGTCCGTCCTGTCAGATAAGTTGCAAGAGAAACGTCCATTAAAATTTTTCGAATGTTATATCTGCATTGAACACCTTAATTGTTCATAGTTCTGGAGCATGCTAGCACTTTTGCCGAATGATGTTTAACAGAACTTGTTCAATCTGAAATCTAGCAAACCGAAAGTAGCGACAATGCACTAAAGAACAGGAAATGCGGTGATGACAACAGAGATGACGGGATCCTGTCTATATTTTACGCGAAGAAAAGCGAAAATCAAAAGTAAAAGTTCGTTACACAGTCTGTATAGTACCGCAGTATTTCGGGCGTGATTTGTTGTAGAAGATAAAACTGGTACCCGTTTGTCTTTTGTAACCGTGCGATAGGATACGAACGTTCGATAAACAGAAGTTCCTGTGTGGAGTTAGCGAAAAAGCCCGATCTCTCCGCCTGCTTGTATGTATTTTTAGAAATGGAAAACCCACGTTATTGCGTTTGACAATTTGTGTTTAAGGTCGGTTCAATATACTCCGATACACGGTAGCTTTTGTACAGTCGTAGGAGTTTTCATGCATAATTATGTATGTAGTAGTACATGATTGTACACCTATAATATAATGCGCAATATTTGCCGAAACAGGCGTCCTGTGACACAGTATGATAAAAGGCTGATTTTTTTTTTATCGGAAGACAAAAAAAAAATTAGGGTCGGGGCAAAATCTCCAGGTAGGGTCGGGTTACCCGAAACAAACTATTTTTTTTTTTACGCCTAACATTTCATATAGTTCAATAGATGTCAGTTTTTATTTAAACAGTTAATATCGGTAAAGCCTTGAGGGTTTTCCTTCCTCCTTGGTCAAGGAGCGGAAAATGACAATTTGTTTACATCATGATGGCTGTGAAGTTTTAAGATAGATAAAATATCGGAGGGCAAAAACGTGGAACAGCCACAGGCGACTTAGTTTATACAGAATGACGTCACTCTATATGGCTTGCAACAAGCGAAAGGGGGCATTCGGACATTTGCGTAAAGTGTCGTCTCGGATCAGCCTGCGCAGTCTGCGCAGGCTAATCCGAGACGGCACTTTATGACTACATTAGATTTTGTGCTACAGTAGACTTAAGGAAAACAGAAAATTATATAAAAGTGGAAAGTGTCATTTCGGATTAGTCTGCGCGGACTGCGCAGGCTGATCCGAGACGATACTTTACGCAGATGTCCGAATGCCCCTTTTTGCGTGATGCAGGCCATATAGAATGACGTAGATTTTACCACGCTTTTGTTGCACTGTGTTTGTAGAGCCAAATTCATGTGTCATGTTAGCATACATGTTAGCCATGCACTGTAAAAGTGGGGCTTAATGCATCTGCAAAAGATATCGACCCAGGTCAGCCTGTGCAATCTGCACAGGCTGACCTTGGCCAATACTTTTTGCTTTTGGTAAGTATTCTGTATGCCAAAGGACCAGTGTACCCCATGATTCTGAAGGATTTTAGATTAACTGGATTTCTTGGATCCAAAATTATGTGATAATCGCTTGGAATCATGGATCATGGAGATGCATTAAGCCCCCTTTTGCCAGAGCATGGCTCAGTTATAATACAATGTATATTTCAGATGTCAGTGTATGGCTTCACCAGCTATCAAAAGGGATGCGAGATGGCTCTGGCAACCCAGTACCTAATGCCCATTTACACGGGCTGTTTACTCGCATTTGTAAGCTGTTACACTGCAGAATCAAACCCATTTTTGTGTTTGATGGTGGAGTACCAACCTTGAAAAAACAGACACTGGTAAATGATTTTTTTCCTGACACCTTGATATGTCTTTGTAAGAATTTGTTTAGAATCTTTTCCAGAGGATAAAAATTTAGAAATGGCAAATTGAAGGCATTTGAAGGCGACAATCTAAGTCCTGGTAACCAGCATTTTCTACTTTTCCCACAAAAAGTTTTGTATCCTTTCAAAGACAAATTCATACCTTGAGCAACACTGAATTTGTCTGAAGTGCATTCAGAGCAGACAGGTCTAAAATGGTTACGTCTGGTGAAGGGTTAAAAAGTATTCATTAAGTTCAGTTTGAGAAAAGATGTGGTAGGAATTTAGTTTTGTTGTGTTGGTGATGTATTTTGAATTTACGGACTTACACCTGACCTATTGTCTTACAAACCACCTTTGAAAACATTGTGGTAAAGGAGAAATGTCAGTGAAGTAATTTATGATTTCAAATCATTCAATTAAATATTGAACCAAGTGTGCAACTGAACCAAGAGCAACTGAAACTCTTGCTTGACTTGTTTTTTTTGGAATACATGTAATTATATTTAATACCATTACTCTACCCAAATGACATTTTATACCTCTGCAGTGGACATTTTGAAAACAGAAAAGGAGCAATTTTTAGTAATAAGCAATTGCACTGCACTGTCTCCTATAGTGTATTCCATTTTGTTTAAGAAAAAAAGGAAAGAAAAATGTTGTCTTCTTTCTTCAGGACATTATCCCTTTCCCAAACAACAACTTTAGACTCACATTGAAAAAATCTGCAGATAACAAACTTGAATTTGATACAAATGAATTTGAGGTCTTTGACAGGACAGAAAACATTGTGGGAAGAAAAAGTGGAAAATACTGGTTACCAGCATTTTCTTCTTTTCCCACACTGTTTTCAAAAGATTTTTCGACCTCAGAGTCGCTAAACTTGGGTTTGTTAAGTAAAAGGCTTATTTTTTTTCTTTGTGAAACTTTAAGCGTTTTTCAGTAGGTAAAAAAACCATTTGTACCAGTAATTGGACAAGACACATATCAAAGTTTATGATTGATTGATTGTATGGTGTTAAATACTCTTTTCAACATTATTTCTCTAATATTGCTGGGACCAGTGCATCTTTCCATGCTTTCCAGGTGTCTTTTTCTAGCAGTATGTAGAACAATATTTTCCCAAGTCACTGTCTGCTTTCCCATGTAAGCATCGTCGAAACAATGACCAGCAGTGAGAGAGGGATGAATTCTTTAATAATAGTGACCTTCATCAATCCTTGGAAAGAAATAGGCTGACCTTGGAATTTGAACTTGTGGCTGGATGGTCTCAAGTCGGTCCCAATTACACCAAAATAAATGTTTCATTACTTTTAATACTTTGATATTATGCAACTAATTTTGATGTCCTTCTCATATTTGACTTGTCTGGATTTTACCATACATGTACATGTATTTGTATTTAAAATTTATGATTTTACAGGCAAACAGAAAATCCCGTCGTGATGATGCAGAAAAATCAAGTGAGTTGATGCAACAGAAAATACTAACTAATCTGATAAGAAGTCAAGTGTTGCAAGCTGCGGCTGGGGACGCCTCAGGACCTATTGGACCGTACTACACAAAACCCAAGTCTAAATCTGACAAGGATACTCTGTTTGAGCTCCTTCCCATACCAGAAACATCAAAGAGGTTTGAAAAACCGATTTTCAAATTTTCATAGTTGACTCTTTCCCAAACAACAATATTTTAGACGGGTCCAATTTGAAAGCACTTGCAGATAACAAAATTTATATGCCACAAATGATGGGATTTGTATCACATGGTCTAGAAAACATTGTGGGGAAAAAGGAGAAACTGCTGGTTGCCAGCATTTTCTCCTTTTCCCACAATGTTTTTAAAAGGCCTACTTTTTAGGGTCATTAAAACTCAGAATTGTAGGGTAAAGGGTTAAATTAGCATTAGTGATCACCTGTACCTTGCGACAGTTTCAGAATCTTATGTGTTTAAGGCATGAGCAGAAAACAAATGAGGCTATGATAATGGGATTGTCCTTGAAAGAATAGAAAACTGTTACAAGTATTTTCTCCTTTTCTCACAAATTTTTTAAAAGGCATTTTAGCCAGGATTGTGAAAATATTGGATTGACTTGGAGTAATGTTTTTGATTCCACATAAAACCACATACATATTAACTCTTTAACAAAAAACAATTTTTTGTACTCCACCAAATTCAAAGCATTTGCAGACGACAAGGTAGTTGTTGCCCAAGTGATGAATTCTGTCTTTAATAAGGTAGAAAACATTGTGGTTACCAGCATTTTCTCCATTTCCCACAATGTTTTCAAAAGGCCTCTTCCTCAGTGTCATTAAAACTTGGAATTGTGTGGTAAAAGGTTAAGAAAAATATTATAGTACCATCTAGAAATTACCTGTTTTTCAGTATTTTATTTCATGTTTTCTAACAGATATTTAAATGAAAACATACATAAAGAAGAAGCTTTCATAGAAAGACGTGAACTACAAGCCATGATAGAGGTATGTAGCTTGCCATATTACTGAGGTTTATCTTGTCATTAATGGCTGAATATGACTGTTTTGTCACAAAAGGGTGAGACTCGTCTGTGCTTAGAATCTACAGAATTGGAACCATATTCACAAATTTATCCCAAGTTAATTCTAAATCTTAACATTAGCCGTCCAATTGGTGAAGATAATCTCTAACAGCCAATCTAAAGGCTAGTCTTGAAGAGTGAAAACAGCCCCAAGACTCAAGTTCTTCTTATGCAAACATGAGTCCAGGGCCCGCATTCACCAACCATTTTTAAGAATGTTTTTTGTCATATTCTCCAGAACTTTTTATAGTTGATTGATTGATTGTATGGCATTAAATGCTGTTTTCAACAATATTTCAGTTAGATAGCAGTGGCCAGTGCACCTATCCATGCTTTTCTGGAGTTTCTTTTACCAGTACTCCGCACAATATTCTTTCCAAGCCACTGGCTACTTTCCCACATAACAGTCGTCGAAACAAATGATCAGCGGTGAGAGAGGAATGAATTCTGTTGCAATGACTATCGTCAATCCTCTGAATCAAATTGGTCGAGCTGAGGATCAAACCAGCGACCCCCTGTTCTCAGGACCTGTATGCTACCTACTGAGCTACCAGGGTACGGCTTTCAATATTTGAAAGTAATACAACTTCTGATTGGGTATGCCATTTGGTTGAGCCAATCAGAAGTTGTGTTACTTCCAGATTTAGAAAATCTTTGAGAAATTGACAAAGAATGTTCATAAGAATGGTTGGTGATTGACCTATTTGTACAATTTCTTTGTTTGGTGCTCTTTTGATTCTAAGATACTTGTATGTTATATCACAAATGTATTCACCCTTTCCTAATGGTTTTACCAACCAAAGTTATTCAGGAAAAATAGTGTAGTGAGTGCAAACTATCAATATAATTATGCTTTGCGTAATTTTTGACCTTATGGTGATTGGTTTCAACAGCTGTGTTTGCTAGGCATACATGTAAAATTGCAATTTTGTGTGGTAATGGGTTAAAATGTAGGTCAGTTTTCATAATAACTGTAACTCTTGAAAATAGATAAGGTAGAGTGCATGAATTTGCTTGACCTTTACTGCACACTGCCCAATTTTTATGACCCTGAGAAAGAAAGCTTTTGAAAACAGAAAAGGAGAAAATGCTGCTAACCAGCATTTTTTTCCTTTTCCAACTATGTTTTCTACCCAGTTAAAAGCAAGTTTCATCACTTGGGTCACCTTGGATTTGTAGTCTGCATAATTATGCTTTGAATTTAGACAAGACTAAAATTTTGTTGTGTGGTAAAGAGTTAAGGGTGTTTGATGATAGAACTGAAATGCTTTAATTAACCCTTTGCCACGCAATCCTGAGTTAGAACGTCCCATATGAAGAAACTTTTGAAAATATTGTGGGAAAGAAAAAAAAAGGTGGTAACCAGCATGTTCTCCTTTTTCTACAATGTTTTCTACAGGCACAAAGACAAATAACATCATTTGAATAAAATCCAATTTGTCATCTATAAATGCTTTCAGTTTGGACAAAGCTAAAATGTTGTCGTGTAGTGAAAATTTAAACACCTTTCTACTATTAATACCTTTCTTCTACAATTTCTTTTTTTTTTTTTTGGTAAACACTTTTGTTAAAGGACAAATTGTTTGGAAAGAACAGTTTCTCCAACTAACACGATGTGTTTACCTGTAATCATGTGTTCAGCCTTCATTCATGATAGTGATACATATTTTACTGGAAAAGCTTAGTCACCAAATGCAATTCAGTCTGCCGGTAATTAAGCTTTTACCAAGCAATCCAGAGTTTTAACGACTTTGAGGAGAACGGTTTTTGAAAAAATTGTCAGAAAAAGAGAAAATGCTTGTAACCAGCATTTTTTCCATATCCTACAGTATTAGCTAAGGTTTTAGAGACAAATTACATTACTTTAGTGACATAAGACTTTTCGTCAACACATGCTATTGATTTGTCGAGGTCTAAAATTTTGTGGTCTGGCAGTGAGCTACACACTAAACAGACAAACAAAAAAAAAAAATCTTGAAAGAGACATGTCCTTTCTTTGTCTTTTCAGGAAGAGTATGAGGACCTTAATGAGATCAATGTAGAATCAGAAGATTTTATATCACTGCCTGCGGAAATTCAGCATGAGATTATCTACGACATCCAGCAAAATAGGAAAAATTACAACATGTCCAAAATTGCTGAGTTGCCATCAGTAAGTTAGATTTTTGTTTGTTGTCTGCAGTGCCCGGCCTGGTAGCTCAGTAGTTAAAGTATCTGACTCATGATCTAGTGGTTGGGGGTTCGATTCTTGGTTGCAGCAATTCCAGCGATTTTTTTGCCTCTCACCTCTGATGCATGTGAGAAAAGTAGTCAGTGGCTTGGAAAGAAAGTTGTTTCAGTACTGGTGTGAGAAAGCCAGGAAACACATGCATAGGTGCACTGACCACCATTATATGACTTATGCTGTGAAAACGGTGTTAAACTCCAATCCAAACAAAAAGGAAACAATTGTCTGAAGTAATTGTTAGATCAACTAATCTCTTACCAAACACAACCATTTTTTAAAATCCTCAGAAGGGAGGCCTCATAAATACCAGTAACCAGCAATTCCTCTTTTTACATAATGTTTTTGAAAGCCTTCTTCATTAAATCACGGGAGTCTTTGGCAAAGGGTTAGCTCACTTCTTCTATCTTCCAGGATTCAAATGATTTTTCAAGCTACCAGATGTCCAAATTACTGAAACACAGCAAGTTACATAGTCGACTAGAAGAGGTTAGGAAAGAAATCAACACTCGTCAAACCCAGGATCTGAGTAAATACTACAGTCAGGACTTGTATGGGGCTGACGTTCAGTCACAGAGGCTTGTATCAGACGAAACATCACATATCCTTCTTATCAAAGGACTGAAAAACAAACAGAAAAATCCAGAAGAAGAAGAGAGAAAGAGAAAGCTTGAAATAGAGAAAAGAAAAAAGAATAGAAAACTTTTAGAGAAAGTATTTCCAGGTTTGTCTGAAGACTCGAACTATACAGATGAATTGTTGCAGGATAGTGAAAATGAAGAGTTAAAAGATTTAGATTTCTTTAAAGTAGAGCAGAAAGTGTTGAGTGATAAGATTATCACAGAAAATATGGCTGAACATACACAAGAGAAAGGGAACAATGATTTGGCCATTAAAATAGTTGATAAAGATAAAAGAGGTGACAACATTCCAAGTGTTAAAGCTAAAAGTGTGTATAGAGATTTACCTGATGATAAACCACGATTTAGGCCTGCAATTGAAATTGAGACAGACTCAAGTGAGGAGGATGAGCAGAGGGAATTATCAAGGACGAGAGAGAATGGTTCAGCAGCTGAACAGACTGCTGATAGCACGAATACAATTATTATAAATGATGAAGACAGTGAAGATGAAGAAATGCAGTTAGCCATAGCTCTATCTCTACAACAAGACAACAATAGTGCAAGAGGACACAATAAACAGATTGAGATGGCAACAAATCATGAAGAGTTTAAAGAAATAAGTGCTGTTAATGAAACAACTGACAGATCTAAACATCAGCATGATAATAGAAATGAAAACAAAAAGAAATATAAGAAGAGGAAACATACTCACACAGGTGTTAAGGCACAAGATTCTGAAGTCAGGGATTGGCAGTTACAAGGACAGACACAAGACGGAAATAAAAGATCACAAACACAAATGCGAAACAGAAATAAACAGTCACATGTAAAAAAACAAAAACCTGTGACTCTAACACGAAGGAAAAGTTTAAGATCAAAGGTTCCCTCACAGTCACAATCGGGGGCTTGTATTTTCAAACGGCAGATCTCTAACCTGTCAAATGAAGATACAGCAGATGAGCCAGTTCCTAGAAAGGTTATCAGAACAGAGTCAGAGAATTCAGACAAAGACATTGGCAAAGAGGAGAACAGTGATGAAGATAGGTCAGAGGTTGAGTCAAGAAGTGCTGCTGAAGTTTCTGATGAATCTGAGGGTAGGGTGGTTGTTGTTGTCATTTAGGTTTGGTGAAGGGTTAAAACTCTACTAGACAACAAAATTTTGATTTGTTCAAATTGAAAGCATTTGCAGATGATCAATTAAACATGTCTCAAATTATAAAATGCCGTAGAAAGGGGTAAAAAAATTGTACATGTAGGAAAAGGAGAAGATGCTGGTCATAAGCAGTTACTTTTATTCCCCCAGTTTTCAATAGCATCCTCCTGAGGAAGGGTAAAATATGAGAAGTCTCTATGATGTGACTGAACCACTATTGAAAGTAGCATTTAGCAACACTTAAACTATCCATATATCTATTTTCAGATGATTTAGCTCTTTATCAGATGACAAAAGTGTTGACTTGTCCAAATTGAAAGCACTTGCAGACAATAATTTAGATGTTTCTTGAAACTTGAGATTTGAATGGGTAGAAAACATTGCTGGAATAGAGAAAATATTGGTTACCAACATTTTCTCCCTTTGACCCACAATGTTGTCAAAAGCAATCTACCTCGGCCATCAAAAGTTGGGTTTGTGTGGTAAAGGGTTAATGATCGAAAATCAATACAAATTCCCAAATTAGCACAGATGAAATCCAGAAAAAACGAAAATAATAATTCTGTCACTGTGATGTGACTGAAAAGTGTGAAATCAATTGCTGTGTATTTTCAGATGATTTAATAGAGGTAACTATTAATCCAAATAAAGTTGGGGAAGATGATTTGTTTCCATCTAGTATGTTTGAAACAGCAAAATCGAAGGGTGATGAAGGTACCTCATCTACTAAACAGCAGGTAGAAAACTTATTGAAAATTGCCAAACAGTTCCATGTTTAAAAGACCCTAAGAAAGGAGGCTTTGAAAACATAGTGGTCACCAGCATTTTTTCCTTTATATCCCACAGTGTTTACTGCCTTCTCAAGTTTATCAGTTTAGCCATATTATATTTGTCTTCTGCAAATGCTTTCAATATGGATAAAAATGTTGCTGATTGATGTAGAGTGAAAATGGTTTACAATATTGTGTGAATATACTTTATATTACAAAGACCAGTTCACACATTCATGCATTCCTGGATTTTTTTTTTCCCCTATCAGAACTTATGACAAGCTTTCAAACTGATTGGCTCCTTTAAGACGTAAACAAAGTAAAGTCATTGCTTAGCCCTGAAAGAGGAATGAATTTTCCCAAATAATTTTGAATAACCTTTTACTCAACAATCCCTTGTTTTAACAACCCTGAGGAAGAGGCTGTTTGAAAACATTGTGGGAAAAGAAGAAATTGCTGGTTACCAGCATTTTCTTCTTTTTCCACAATGTTTTCTATCCTTCCCAAAACTGCTTTCAAATTTTGAGTCACATCTATTTTCTTGTCTGCAAATGCTTGCAATTTGGACCAGTCTAAAATTTTGTCATTTGGCAAAGAGGTAATCCTTTAACACTTTACCACATGACAATATTTTAGACGGGTCTACTTTGAAAGCAGTTGCAGACAACAAAATCTGTATTGCACAAATCATGGGATTTGAATCAGATAGTCTAGAAAATACTATGGGAAAAGGTGAAAATGCTGGTTACCAGCATTTTCTCCTTTTCCCATAATGTTTTCAAAGGGCCTACTTCTCAGGGTCGTTAAAACTTGTGATTGTGTGGTAACGGGTTAAATAATGTAAGTACCATGCTAAGATTCAAGCTTAAGATACCTGTTTTACAAGGCTTACCTCTTTGCACTGGGCTACCCAGCCGGGTAGCTCAGTGGTTAGCATATCTGACTTGTGACCTAGAAGTTGCGGCTTCGATATCAGGTTGCGGCAAACTTTCTTCCCTGCAATTTTTTGCCTCTCACCTATGATGCAAGTAAGAAAAGTAGTCAGTGGCTTTGCAAAGAAAGTTATGTCAGTACTGGTGTGAGAAAGCCAGGAAACACATGGGTGCATCACTGACTGCCATGATATGACCTAAGCTGTTAAAATGGCATTAAACTCCATTACAAAAACTTGCACTTGGCTATCAGGGCCCAGCTGTTTATAATTAAGTTTTATTTTTGTCTTGATTTGTTTCATATTTCAGGAGAATTTAGAGAATTCCAAAGATGAAAGTGAGGAGAATTCATCCCATGTTTCTCTAACTGATTCTGAAGGCCATGAAGTGAGAACTAGAACTTCTCAAGTACTTCAAGCCCCTAGAGAGGTTAATGATGATACTGCGAAAACATCTGGGTTACGAGACTTTGATAAAACTTCTGATGATAGGCAGAAAATCAATGATTTTGAAGAGAAAGAAAAAAGTATCAAAGATGAGTACTTGAATGATAACAAAAGTCGCTTGGAAAAGGAGAAGGATGACAATAAAGAGCCTATAGGAATGGATGTTAAAAATATTACAAAAGATACGGATGAGTCAAAGATTCCCTGGAAAACTGATGAACTAAATAAATCCAATGCTGAAGATGATGACGATGCTAATGTAAATCTGTCACAAGTGTCTGAAGTGTCGCAAGTATCTGAAGTATCACAAGTGTCTGTCACATCAACTGAGTCACATGTGGTGTCAGAGAATGGGAAGGATTTCAAAGATGACATAAGTAGTCCTAAAGTTTCTGATCTTGTGAAGGAATATCAAGCAATGGATGAGGTAAGTGCATATATGCCTTGCCTTGGGAAAATGGGGTTTAATGAATATCTGTGCTACATTATACCAAACAATTTGTCACATAATTTGGGATCCATAAAATCCATTTTGTCTGACAACTGGCTAAATCATAATGTTGAATGGTCTTTGGACATGCAGAAAACTTTGTTGAATAGCAAAAAGTTTTGATTTGTGTTTTCCTTCGCAGACTGCACAGGCTGACATGGGTTGATACTTGGAGCAGATAAAACCCCCCTTTCACAGAACATGGGTCATATAGATGGATGAATGTCTGACTGGATTGATGGATAGATGGATCGTTTTAGTTGTTGACTAATTCGGTCCAAGTTTTGTGCATCCCCTTTACTCTTTAGCAAACTACAAAATTTGACAAAGTCGTACAAAATTTTAGATTTTTCACAATAAAAAAAAGCATATTAGGTATGGCTCACATAATGGTATTTGGCTTTAACCCTTTACCACACAATCACAAGTTTCGAAAACCTTGAGGAATAAAGCCTTTGAAAACATTATGGGAAAAGGAGAAATGCATTTTCTCTTTTTCCCACTCTTTTCTATCCCTCTCATTGAAAATTTCAGATTTTCAGTCATGTTTAATTTTTCGTCTGCAACTGCTTTCAGTTTGGACTTGTCTAAATTTATTTCTTTTGGTAAAGAGTTAAAGGTTAAAGGTCAGACTGCACAGAATGTATGGTGTTATCTTGATGTACTCTGCGAAAGTAGCCAAACACTCAGTATTCCTAGGGTGAAAAGATTGCAGTCAAGTCGAGGAAGACAGTGTGTATAATATGCACACTATTTTCTAGGATATACTTTCTTTCGCTTAATGATATTATTGCTAAACTATAGGCTTCTAACGTGAACAAAGTTGAAACAGCATGGCACCTAGTGGAAAATTTATTCAGAAAGAACAAAAAAAATTTTTTATGCATTGTACGTTACTATGATATTGTCATTTTGTTTGTTTTTGCACTTAGGAATTTTCCTTTTGATAAAAATTGTTTACGTATATATATCAATTAACCCTTTACCATATAATCCCAAGTTTCAATGATCTGGAGAAATAGCCTTTTGAAATAGCTGGTATCTAGCATTTTCTCCTTTTCTCACATTTTCTACCATTTCAAAACCAAATAAAACTATTTTAGTCACATTTAAATGATCATCTATAAAGGCTTTCAAATTTTTTTTTTCTTTTTTTCAGTCAAAAATTTTGTCTTCAATCTGGTAAAGGTTTAACTATTTACCACCTTCTTATTAAAATTCATCATTGAAGACAATATAGAAATACTGATCCTATCTAAATTAGTAATCCTATCCCAAAGTCTATCCTAATCTTAGCTCTTTATAAAACGATGAAATTTGAAACTTGTTCAAATTGTTTGTAGTCTGCTCTGTCAGTGACATTAAAACTTGAGATTGTGTGGTAAAGGGTTAAGACTTGTGATAATTTTATTATATGCATGCTTACTTTTGGTGATGGTATTTATAAAAGTTTAATATATGTTTCTTAACTGATCCACTAGATGATTAATGAAAAAAACGATGTATGGCTTGGAAAATATTTGAGACAGCCATCAAAATGTTTGGAAAAATGGCATATAGCAGTACTATGAAAGGCACTATTGATCTGATACCAAGGCTCTTGAACTCTTTCTAAAAGTTTTAGACTGGCCAATTTTGAAAACACTTGCAGTGGGCAAAATGAAAATGGCTCAAAAGCAGGTTTGTTTGTAAAAGGGTAAAAAACATTGTGGGAAAAGGAGAAAATGCTGGATACCAGCATTTTCTTCATTTCCCAAGTTTTTCAAAAGCCTTCTTCCATAGGGTATTTAAAACTCAGAATTGTTTGGTAAAGACTCCAAAAACTGCCAGTTGCATGTACAGATCAGAAGTCATCTGCAGGTTTCAGTGTGTTTAGAAATAAGACCAGCGAACCAAGAAATAGAAATAACTTCCTTGCAAATTTTAAGATGCTACATGTAAAGGGAATTTTGAGATTTTTTAAGGCATGGACAGAATTTTCAGTATGATCTTGGATCTACACTATGTAATATTTTGTTAGAATTTCTCAAAGCAGCATGAAAATGAAATAGTTCGGTGTATCTTACTGACAAAACAGTATATTTCATTAACTCCTTGGCTTTTAAGGATGACTAAATTTGCTGTTCCAGATTGCGTGGATCAAGATAAGACTTGGTCATTGCACAGAATGTACAGTCTAATTTTGATTTACACTTTTTGATATGGTTTGATTTCTCCAGGGAAGAGAATTTTCAATTTTTTTTTTTTTTAACCATTTCTTGGTAATTTTCATATGGTTAGCAGTTTAAAGGTTATTTTAGCATTCTGTCAGATCAGAAAATGTTTAGGGAGTTTTAAGAACCATACTGCCATAAACATGTTGTTACTTTGCCTTGAAAAAATATATGCCATGCTCTGGCAAAAGGTGCTTCAATGCACCTATGTGATGCATTTTATACAAGCAAGTGGTCACATAATTATGGATCTATAAAAACCATTTTGTCTAACAGTGGACTAGATCACTAGGTTGAATGGTCCAATGGCCAGTCGCAAAAAGTTTTGACCCATGTCAGCCTTCATGGACTGCACAAGCTTACATGAATTGATACTTTTTGCAGATGCATTAAACTTCCTTTTTCACAGAGGATGTATATAAGTTCTATCGTGATTTGGAGACAATAAACAATGTTTTGGTGACTTTAAATGTTCCTGGTTTGACTCTAAACAGATAATTGCTGCAGACTCCTCTTGGAGACTGACCTTGAAAAATTTGGGTAACACCCAGGTACAGGTGAGTTTAGTGACCTTCATGTTAGACCTTCATTTCACACACACAGGACAAGTGTGGTCAGTTAAATTCTATCTTGACATGTATAATTTGCCTTGCATTTTTAGTTTTCTGAGTTTTTTAGTTTAGTTTCATTTTGCTTTAGTCCTTTTCTTTTGCTTTTCTTAGAATATGCACATTGGTTTCTTTCTTTTATTGTTTTTTTCTATTGCAACGTTTTGTTCTTTTTGTATGGTAGGCAACTGTTAGCCATGTTTAAAAGTACTTCGTAAGTCAGTTGGCTAGTTGTACTACATAAGTCTCCCTTTAACAATTTAACTAATTGTACAACAGAGGTCTCCTGTTAACAAGTTTGCTAGTTGTACTGCATGAGTCTCCCTTTGACATGTTAGCAAGTTGAATAACATAAGTCTCAGTTGACAAGTTTGCTTGATGTACTACATAAGTCAATTAATAGTTAGTTGTACTATACAATTAAGCTAGTTAGTTGTACTGCATAAGTCCCGTTTTGACAAGTTAACTAGTTGAGTAGTTACATATATGCATTTTGTAAGTTCCCTTTCACTTGTAATATAATTCTATTTCATAGGTCACCCTTTGATTAGTTAGAGAGTTTCACTTCATAAGTCTTCCTTTGACTAGTTGCGCCGAGCCCCGGTAGCTCAGTCAGTAGCGTGCAGGACTTGAGAACACAGGGTCCAGGGTTCAATCCCTGGCTACGACCCCTGGCTCAGCCAGTTTCTTTCTGAGGATTGATGATAGTCACTGCGACAGGATTCATTCCTCTCCCACTGCTGACCATTGTTTCGTCGATGATTATGTGGGAAAGCAGCCAGTGGCTTGGAAAGAAAATTATGCGTAATACTGGTAAAAGAGACTACAGGACAGTATGGATAGGTGCACTGGCCGCTGAGATATAACTGAAATAATGTTGAAAACGGCATTAAACACCATACAATCAATCAGCCTTTGACTAGAATGTAGGAAAAAAAGTCACACGAAAAAAAGTCACAGAAAAAAAGTCACAGTTTTTGGTATGAAAAAAAGTCACAGGAAAAAAAAGTCACAACAAATAAAAAAAAAGGATTTATATCTTGATGTTTTTGAAGATATGCCAGATAGATTAAAAAGAAAAATAATCTATGTTGAAAGGTATTATTCAGATCCAAGTATGAATTAACAGACGGCAATAATTCTGAAAATAATGATGACAGAATTATGGTTCTTGTGCATTGCACTGTCCCCCAGTGAGATCTATCTGATGATGAAGTGACAAGTTTATAGCTGATATACTTTACGGACAAACTCGGACAGACGTTAGGAAGGACGGATAGAAGATGCAGCGGCAATATGCCCCCCCCACCCCCTTGTCCGGGGAGCATAAAAATGAAAATGTCGAATTTCTCTTTTTCAAACTATTTTTTCTACCTTTTGGGTTCAGTTTGGTACCTTTTTTAGGTTTTGTCTGCGAATTAATGCTCTAGATTTTTTTGCATCTAAGTTTGAAGTGATCAAGTGCATCATGCAGATTAAATTTGCGCTATGTTCTGTGATATAAACTGTGCATCAAAGTACTGAGCTTGATCATAGTGAGCAAGATCACTTTTTGTTGCATTGATTAATCCTTTACCAAACAATCTTGAGTTTTAACTAATCCTTCCTAAGGTAGGGGAATTTGAAAACATCTTGGAAAAAGGAGAAAATGCTGTTAACTATGTATATAATAGACTTTATTTCAATCCTTCGTCTAAATACAGACCCATGTTTTATAACGTTTTTTTCGACCTTGAGAAGATTTAGCTTCTGAAAACATTGTAAGAAAAGAAGAAAAGACCTACCTGAGAGGCAGGAATATACTTTTACAATTTTTTTCCTGTGACTTTTTTTCTGTGACTTTTTTTCCTGAGACTTTTTTTCCTGTGACTTTTTTTCCGATCACCTTTGACTAGTTGTAGCATTGTACTTGATAAGTGTTCCTTTCACTGGCACGATATTATGTACTAAAAAGTCGTCATTTGCTTAGTTTGGACAAGTGATCTAAATACATCTGCCTTTGACTATCAACTAGTAATGTAATTTTACTACATAAGTGGCCACTTCACTAGTTAGATAGTTTAACCCTTTACCATACAATCTCGACTTTTAACGAGTTAGATATTTTGTGTGCATAAGTTTCCTATGGACAAGTTAGAAAGTTGAACAAAATCAGTCTCTTTTTCACTAGTTGGAAAGTTAGTCTACATCAGTCTCCCAGTGAATTAATTATGTTTATAGCTATACTACATAAGTCTCCCTGTGACAACTTAGATAATTGTATTTACATAATATATGTCCCATGGACTTATCAGATGTTTTGCAACATAAGCCTGACAAGTAAGATAGTTGAACTACATAAGTCTCTCTTTGAAAAATGGCTTGTTGTACTACATAAGTATCTATTTGACTAGTTAGAGAGTTGGGCTACTGGAGTTGGCTGTTTATATAGTTGTACTACATAAATGTACCTTTGTTTAAGTAGAAAGTTGTACCACAGATGCATTTTAACAAGTTAGATAATTTTGTTATGTATTTGACGTGCCAGATTTTGTATGACATAAGTCTCCCTTTGAGTACTTAGATATTTTACCTCATAACTTCCCCATTGACTAGATAGATAGCTTTGATTAATACATAGACCATTTTTTTTTACCAGTTATGTGGATGTACTTCAAAAGTCTCTGTTTTATATGTTTTATATGTACTTTAAGCTTCTTTTGACAAGTTAGAGATTTGTACAAGGTAAGTTTCCTTCTGACTAGATGGATGGTTAGTATACATTAGTCATAGTGTTCCTTCTACTAGTCTTTCTTTAGTTGTGCTGTGTAAGTCTGTATTCAGTGAGTTTACGTAATTTTTCCTCTGACAAGTGATATAGTTTTACTTCTTAAGTGTCTCTTTGACAAGTTAGATGAGGGCAGTACATAAATCTCACTTGAGTACTTAGTTGTGCTATGTAAGTTTCCCTTGGACTGGAAAGGAATTTGAGCTGCTTAAGTCTCTGACTAGTCAAATAATTGTACTACATAAGTCTCCTTTTGTCTCATTAGTGAAATAAAAAACTGTGCTGCATGAGTCTTCATTTGCTTTGTTAGAGAGTTGATCTACATAAGTTTCCCTTGACAGGTTAGATAGGTGTACTTTATAAGTTTCCCTTTGTCAAAGTAGATATTTGTATCACAGAAGTCTCCCTTGGACTTGTATGAAAGGGAGTCTATATAAGTATTCTATTGACTTGCTTTAAGTCTCCCCATGGCAAGCCATATAGTTGTATTTTCTAAGTCTCTAGTTTAGTTTAAACATATTTTATTCATGAAGTGAATGGGGTTGGGCCACAAGTTCTTACAACTTAGATTCGGCCCTTCCCCTACAATCAAATTAACAATACAAGATGACAGATAATAGAAACAAAACATATAGAGATATGGTGTAAGTAACTAGATACAGAAAAAAAAAAAGAAAAATGTACACAAAAACAGATATAAGGAGATATTGATAAAGAGAGGAGAAAAAATGAACAAAGGAGGAAAAAAAAAAATAGAGTGGAAATAGAACTAATATGAAAAGAGTCTTAATTCTCTCATTGCTATGTTAGAGAGTTTCCCTTTTACTGGTTAGAAAGTTTTACTTCAGAAGTACCCCTTTGTAAAGCTGGTAGAAAGTTGCCCTTTGACTGCCTAGGTAGTTGTTCTAACCACTTATTAAATTTTCATTCATTGTTCTTTTAGTTTGCTCTTACAATACTAACATGACCTAACAGTTTTAACCTTGATGCAACTATATACTACTCTAATAATATTGCTTTATTGATGGTGCAGATATATATCAAACTGCATAAAATATGCAGTCTGATCTTGAATCAACCCTTTCTATAATTTGGTAAGGTATTTCGGACTAAATAACATCAGGCTTGTAATATTAACTCTTAACCAAACAACAAAATTTTGGTACTGCCAAATGAAAGCATTTGCAGATGACAAAATAATGTGACTAAAAAATGCAGGTTGTTTTTGGAAGGACAGAAAACATTGTGGGAAAAAGAGAAAATGCTGGTTACCAGCATTTTCTCTTTTTCCCCACAATGTTTTCAAAAGTTTTCCTCCTCAGGGTCGTTAAAATTCAGGATTGTGTGGTAAAGGGTTAATAATCTATACACTTGACTGAAAAAAAGCTGTGTTACTTATTTAGTCCTCTTAATTTTTTACCACACAGTCCCACGTTTTTACAACCCCTAGGAAAGGAGCCTATGAAAACATTGTGAGAAAAGGAGCAAATGCTGGTAATTAGCATTTTCTCCTTATTCCACAATGTTTTTTACCAAGTTATAGGCTAAGTCCGTAATTTTATTTCAGTTGTAATGGGTTGTCTGCAAATGCATTCAGTATGAATGAGTTTAAAGGGTTATTGTCTCGTAAAGGGTAAATACACTAAAATCTTCAAAAGTCTGGTCTTTATACAAAAAATACAAATGAGTTGTGCTCTGAAAAAAAAAATGGGTTTAGTGCTTCTGCATGATGCATTGTACCAAGCAAGTCATGTAACAGTTACGGATCCATAAAATCTGTTTTGTCTTTTAAATGACTAGATAATGAGGTAGAATAGTCCTTGGACATATAGAAAATTTAACAATAGCAAAAAAATATGACCCATGTCAGCCTGTGTAGACTCCAGCCTGTTGATACTCTTTGCAAATGCATTAAGCCCTCTTTTTCAAAGAGCATGACTCAGAAATACAGTGAACTATAGTTTGACTGATAACAGTTTTTGAGTACTTCTGAGTGAAATATGAAGGTGAGTAAAAAAAAAAAACAGTTACTGAGTTCCTTGAAAGCAAATGATTTCACTCGCATTTTGAAGTTACGTTCTTTCCAGTCTTGTATAGTAGACTCCCACCTTTGTGGCAATGATAATACTGGTTGCTAGGCAACACAAGTTGATGTCCTACACCACCCCATTCACGGCAGCATAGAGTTCATCTAAATCACTGTAACAAAGTCCTTTTAAAGGTCCAGATTTGAAATAGGCATAATAGTCACTTGCTCTTTTTTAGAAAAGTTTTTTATTTTTAACCACACAGTTTCTTGATAAGCTTTCGTTATTCATTCTATCTGAAGGTCTGCACTACTCCTCTGAATTACTATTTATTACGTTTCTTGTGATTTTTTTGCACGGCTGTTTTAGAAGATAAAATTTAGGTATTGTCATATCCTTGTTGTCTTCTGCATCATCATAATCATCATGATGCAAAAACTTTAACATTTTCTAATATCTCATATAGTCATTACTGATGATATTTACCTCAAACTTGGAGTATTTTTTAACTCTTAAAAGGGGAACACATACAAAAGGGGCAGGTAACCATTAGAACATTTTTGACACAGTTTTGCCCCTTTTAACCACTCACAACATGGTTTATTGAACGATAAACCACGATAGAAAGAAGATTATTTCGATTCTAACATGATCAACTCTTAATGAAAGGAAAACAAGTTCATACTTAAAGTAAAAATGTGGATGCAGATTATATACCATTGAATAACTTACTTACTTACTTTATACAGAATGACGTCACTCTATATGGAATTACGTCACTCTATATAGAATGGCGTAAATTTTACCATGCTTTCGTTGCACTGTATGTATAGAGCCGAATTCATGTGTCATGTTAGAATATATGATTACATGATGACTTGCTTGGTACAGTGCATCACAGAGATGCATTAAACGCCATTTTGCTAGACCATGGCTCACTTACTATTATTTAATCCTATACAATACAATCGTGAGTTTTAACCACCTAGAAGAAGAAGGCTTTTGAAAACATCGTGGGGAAACGAGAAAATGCTGTGAACCAGCATTTTCTCTTTTTCCCACAATGTTTTCAACCTTGTCTAAGACAGTAGACATCTTTTGAGCTACATGTAAGTTGTAGTCTCCAAATTCTTTTGATTTGGTTTAGTCTAATTTCGGCGTTTGGTAAAGAGTTAAGTCAGTGGTTTGCGAAATGGCCAGTCCTGAAATTGTTCCTATCTAATTCAAATGTATGAAAGAAATTTGAGAAAAATAATCAGCAAAATTGTGATCCTCCCACCAAAGAAATGTCCAGATTATTTTATTTAATTCAATATTATTATTTTTCATTCTCACTGTAGTGGAATATACGTGGTATGCGAGATGGATTAGCCAAGGAGGAGAAACAATTGCTAAAAGAGAGAGGCAGGCAGGAGAGGCTAGCCATGTCTATTACAGATCAAATGCACACAGAGGCACAGGTAAATAATTAATTGTTTAAAGGAATAGAGAGAATCTTTTTGTTTTGTGGAGGTATTATAACCAAAAAATCTAATCACGCACTTTATAATTCAATATCACAGACAAGTAACAGGTACATAAATGATATTAACAGCAGTTTTTTAATATATTTTTTAAATCAGTATTGCAGTTTCTAATGCCCATTCCATAGGTATTTCATAGTTTGGGAAAAAAGACTCATTCTTGACATGAAAATAATATAATTCATGAAGTTTAATACACTGACTATAAGTTGAAAATTAGATGATTTGTATCCAGTAAAGTGATAGTGAGTTTTAAGTTCTCTCTTAAACTTTATGAATTTATTGTTGGATTTTTCCTTTTCATTCCATAAGAAAATAAATTTAGCTATCATTTGAAGTGCCCACTTGGTATAGAATTGGAAAGAAAAACATTACAAAATCTCATATATATGTACATGTTTGATTACATTACATGTAGTTTGGCAGCAAAAGTAGTTCTGGCAATGCATGATTTTTTTTTCAGAAATCGCCAATATTGATGAAAACAACTAATATTGAATTATTATGTCAGAAAATGTTAATATTATGCTCTTTCATCTCATTTTGCATCCATTAATTTCATGAAGTGTTCAAAATGATTCAGTTTTTTTTTCATTCATATTTAACCAGGAACTGCTGCAGCTGTTTGGTATCCCATATATTGTAAGTCCCACGGAGGCTGAAGCCCAGTGTGCACAACTAGACTACAGTAAACAAACACAGGGAACCATTACTGATGACAGCGACATCTGGTTATTTGGCGGTACTTGTGTCTACAAAAACTTCTTTAATCAGCAAAAATATGTGGAATGCTTTAGGTTTGTGGAAGGAATTTGATACATAAGTCTTCCATTTTTTTCTTAAGACAGTGAGGGGTGAGTTTTAAATGCACTCAATACGATACAGGATATTCTCTAATTTGAAAGGGGTATTTATAGCTCAGTAGTTAACTCTTTACCACTCAATCCCGAATTTAAAAACCCTGAGGAAAAACCTTTTGAAAACCTTATGGGAAAAGGAGAAAATGCTGGTAACCAGCATTTTCTCCTTTTCCCACAAGGTTTTCTACACGTTCACAGACAATTACCATAATTCCAGTTAATGCTTCTGCAAATGTTTTTAATCTTGACAGGTCCAAAATTTCATTGTTTAGTTTAGAATATTGAATTTGTCTTCTGCAAAATGCTCTTAATTTTGACAGGTCTAAAATTTCTTCGTTTAGTAAAGAGTTAATGTACTACTTTTGTAATCAGGAAATCCTGCTGGTTTGATACCTGCTACTCAGAAAGGATTGCCCTTGAGAAAGGCACTGTAGAGACCCAGCATTTTACTTATACAAGTATTAATAACTGAGTTTTTTGCCCTGACATGACTGAAGTGTTGCAGAAAGCAATGTTAAAGCAATTTTAGACAAAAAGAACAAAGAAAAATGAAATTAATACATCACTAATCATAAAAGGGACAGAAACGAGAAATATTTAGGAAAGGAAAATTTCTTTCTGAAAGCAGTAAAACTATAACTGTTGCATTTTTACCACAATGTTTCAAAGTGTTTCTTTCTCATGTATGTTATTAGTCACTCTTTCTCTAGCTAGAAGCCTTCAGTTAAAAAATTTGACAGATTTTGTATCTTCTAAAAATAAACATTCAACCTTCTTGCCTTACATTGATACGCTAAACAGGATGGATAGTATTGAGGGGAAGCTGGGACTTACAAGGCAGGCCTTAATCAACATAGCCCTCCTCTGTGGGAGTGATTATACAGATGGTATTCAAGGGGTGGGGCCTGTAACTGCCATGGAGATCTTGGCTGAGTTTCCTGGAGATGGGTTGGAGGGTTTGACAAAATTAAGGTATGAATATTTGTCTTTTTTTATTATCTTAAAGTGACAATAAAGCCCAGAAGTAAACAAAGCTGGTGTTTAAATGCATTTGAATTTATATTGTCTCATTTAAAAGTATGGAAATTATTGTGAAGATGACAATCTGTCATTATACAGTCTGTCCAAGTGTTAGTTACTGACAGAAAAATTAATTTCAAAACTAGGTTAAAACCTGCCGGGTAGCTGTGTCTTTTGTTTACTTTTTTGCCTGATTTTGAAATTCTTTTTCCTGCCAGCGACTAACATATGGCCCGACAGACTGTCATCTCCACAATATTTTTCATACTTTTATATGGTATGATTTAAATTTAAATGTATTATGACACCTGCTTTGATATTTTGGCCGTTACTGGGCCTTTAATTTCTTCAACCATTCAAAACATTTATTTCTATACTAATTTTTACTGTACAGGCTAAGTAAGGACCAATGGAAAATTATTACAAATTACACAGAGGACAAAAATTTAAAGAAAGGAAAACATATCACTTTGATTGCTTATGAAAACACAGTTGGAAAAGGAGTAGTTGCTTAATACAAGATCTACTTCTTCCTTCATGATGTTATGAAAAGAGGTTCAACAGGGCGAATAAGGCTGGTTTCCACGAATCAAGTCCTTGGCTTAACCTTTTCCCAAATGACAAATTGTAGACTGGTCCAAATTGAAAGCACTTGCAGACGACAAAATAAACGTAACTCAAAAATTGAAATTTGTTTCAAGCAGGGTAGAAAACATTGTGGGAAAAGAAGAAAATGCTGGTTACCAGCATTTTCTCCTTTTCCCACAATGTTTTCAAAAGGCTTCTATATCAGGGTCGTAAAAATCAGGGATTGTTTGGTAAAGGGTTAATAAACTAATGAGTGCTTTTGTCTATGGCTTATTTTGAATTTAGCACCCTTGTAGTGTATTGAAAAAAAGTTTGGTCTGTTATTCCAGAGAATGGTGGAAGAAGGCACAGACAGACCTGAAAGTTAGATCAGAGACTAAACTGAAGGCAAAATTGAGAGAACTGGAAATCAAAGAAGGTAAATCAAGGAGAAAAATGGAAATAAATTTGTGTTACATGTTTTTCTTTTTCATGATTTAAATTCTGAAAAATCAAGTAAAGGTTCAAGAAGGACCAAAAAAATCATTTAGAATTATTGTGGCCCCGCATGAGCGCTGGCACTATATTTTTATTCACTTTTGAAAAGTGCTTGAGGAGGTAGCCATACTGTTTACTATATGGACTGGTTCAGTGGGTTTTTTTTCCACATACATGTGAAAACACCGTACTTTCATTACCAGATTGAGCCCTACCGACTTTGTTTTTCTATTTGGACTGATTTTTTGTTTTTAACATGTAAAAATACCATACTTTCATTACCAGATCGATAAAAACCAGATTGTATCCCAGATGGCCCAGAGTTTAAATGTTTGTCATGTAGTATCACCACATGGACCATCACGAAGTTTGTTCAAGTGATGCCCTTGACGTAAAAAATTAACCCGCTGCAAAGTGCCCTATTTCAGAACAACTGATTTGCGGTGCCATTGATGTTATGCATCAATATTTTCTTGTTTTTACTTTAGAATACTTCGACTGCTTCTCTTAATGCAGACCAGCCCATTTAGCTCAAGTGGAAGACCATAGGACTTATAAAAATCATGCCTCTGGTTACTTGAGAATGTTGGTTGGAGCCCCATGGCTGGCCATCTAAAATTACTAATATTCTTTTGGATGAGACATTAAATGGAGGTCCCATATGATGGTGCTCTACACCAAGCATGTCACAGAACCAGGTGTAACTTAGGATGGGTTTTTTTTCCCTCTATCTTGCATAATCCCCAGTAAAATAACTATAAGCGTTCAGGGAGTGTCACCCTTATGGGCAACAGGTAACAATAATAAGTAAATGGAAAGTCAATTATTCTACATACAGAAATGTTTAATAATTAAAAATATCCTTACCATGTTCAAATAAGCAGTTGTTTAAGTGCTTTGTAGATGTCAGTTGCTTGATTGATTAGTCCAGGGTTATATCAAAACTTGTTCATACAATATGTAGACACTAGGTTGACAATGGGTCTTCAACCTTGGTGAAGGCAAAGATGGAATAATCGCTATTATATTTTAGGGAGGTCAGAGGTAAGTATCTCAGCAACTTTTGCTGACAAAGCTCTGATGAGGGGAGAATATTTTTATTGAAGATTTTTTTTTTCCAGGTTTCCCACATCCCAATGTTGCTGAAGCTTATTTAAATCCAGTGGTGGATAGCTCATCCGAGAAATTTACCTGGGGGACTCCATACCTAGAACTTCTTAGACAATATCCTTTTACCCACTTTTTAACAATCCGGAGTTTGGACAACCTTGAGAATGACAACTGTACCCAGCATTTTCTCCTTTTCCCACAATTTTTCCACCTTTTGACTTTCCATGTTGCTGAATCCTTGAGATATCTCTACTGAACGATACTGTTGTAAATAGTCTGACAGTTGAATGGTGTTTTATGCCCCTTTCAACATTATTTCAGTCAAGTCACAGCTACAGCTTTTTTATTCATGCATGTTGTGATTTTTCCCAGTGTGAGGCTGGGGCCCTGAAGTGTCATGCCCAAAGATACTCCCACAACAAACCGAGCACCTCAAGTAATTGTGGATTGTAATTGCAAAGTCCATACTGTGCCATGGAGATCACAGCCTCTAAAAGGTGGAGAAATTGCTCATATGCAAGGAAATATGGCTTGAAGAAATCATTTGTACTGGTAATGTTTGATTATTCCTTAACATGATTGTACTGGTTTATACTTCCTTAATCCTTTAAATGACGCTGAAGAAGAAGGCTTTTGGAAACATTGTGGGAAATGGAGAAATGCTGGTAACCAGCATTTTCTCCTTTTCCCACAATGTTTTCTAACCTTTCAAACAAAATCTTAACATTGAAGCAACTCTTTATTAGTCTTCTGAAGATGCTTTAAAAATGGTCAAGTGTAGAATGTTGTCAAGTGGTAAAGGATTAACCAGAAATTGCTGAAAGCAAGCTATCTAATGGCTCAGTGGACTAAGTCTATCATTTGTCCTAGTACTATTGTTGTTTAGTTGTTCCTTAACCACATAACATTTGCTGTTGACAAATTGGGATGGAATAAAGTTAAGGTGGACGAAACTCTAAACCCTGTGTTGAAGAGAATGCAGGATAAACAGGTAATGTGGAAAATGCACGAGCCATGCACTGGCTAAAAGGGCGTTTAATGCATCTACATTTTGCATTAAATCAAGCAAAATATCACATGATTATAGATCCATAAAATCTGTTCTGTCGAACAAATCAGCTGGATCTTGAGATAGAATGGTCCTTTGCCATCCAGAAAATTTACAAATAGCAAAAAGCCTCGACCCATGTCTGCCTGCACAGACTGTGCACAGACTGTGCACCCTGACATGGGTTGATACTCTTTGCAGTGCATTAAACTCCCTTTTCACAGAGCATGGCTCAAATATTGTACTTCTATTTCAACTGATTACCATGAGTTTTTCTCTGTACCATACAATCTGGAGAACCCTAATGAAATGATCTCTTGAAAATATTTGAGAAAAAGCAGAAAATGTTTGTAAACAGTATTTTCCCTCTTTCCCACAGTGTTTTCTATCCTTACTAAGGTGAATTTCTGTGTTTGAGACACAATTATTTTGTCATCTGCAAAATCTTCCAATTTGGGCAAGTCTGAAGTTTTGTTGTTTGGAAAAGGGTTAGCCTTTACAATCCCAAGGACAGCTTTAGTTGCTTTTGCAGACATCGAGATTAGGATCTTGGATGTACATGTACACTATTGTGTATGTGTCGAAAAAGTTGCAAATTACCCATTACTGACATTTTGTGTAAGGAAATGTTTGCACATTCAAGACACTCATTATTTGTTGGTATACTTGTCATAAAATACATGAAAAGAAGCGCGAATTTTTCAAATTCGTGAAATTGCAAAAATTTCCACAACCCAAAAATTTCCACTGATACAGTATCAGTCACAGTCTTATTCTAGGATCTAGACTGACTTTTTTTTTGAGATATCCAGGCCAAAAGGAGACAGATTGTATAGCTAATATGTAAATGTTGTCCTTGTTTTGTGCTCAAGTCCTTTGATTTTCAACCTTGTTTATAACCAGCCATTGTTCTGACCATTATTGAGAAAGGCTGTTGAAATGTCATTCGTTTCACATGATTTTTTTTTTTTTTTTTCTGAAAGGGTTAGATATCTATTGATAGATTCTATATTTTGATGCATGACATTTACATTTACTCAATTTATTCTTTTGATATTTTAAATCTGTGGCTTTTGCGATAATGGAGATTCTATCAGTCAACAGTTATGTATGTTCCTAAATATATTTTTCAGGGACAAATGCGAATAAGTGCTTATTTCCAACCAGAAATTTATATGCAGCCGGCAAAGATGAAAAGCAAGAGACTGCAAACTGTTGTCGACAAGTTTCTGAATCCTGACGCTGCTGATGTGGAAATAAGTATTACAGAAAAAGATGATAAAAATATGGCTAAAGTGAAAGGTAAAACAAGGAGGCAAAGGAGAGGAAAGAAATCTGCTGCAAAACAAAATACTGAAGCTCAACAAAGTAATGATTTTCAGGAAGAAAAATATGATACTATGGATAAAATAGATGATCCTTCAATGGAAGAACAAGTTGATGACAAATCTAGTAATGATAGTTCTAAAGTGAAAAAGGATAATGATCCACAGGACAATGTTCAGAGCAGAAAATCTGTCAAAGGAAAGTCGGTTGCTACTATGAGAAATCTAAGAACTAAATCTAAAAGTGTAAAATATGTTGAAGAAAGTGGTTCTTCATCAGAAGCAGACAGTGTGGGTTCATCAGTTGATTCTGGTTCTGATGACAATGACAATATTATTGAGGCCAGCTTAGATGTATCAGAGATACTTGGATTGAAAATGGACTCTAATTTCATACGAAATGATGACAGTGTTATAGACAAAATTATGGGTACAAATTGGATGCAAAATGATAGAAATGTTAAAGGCAAAGGTAAAGTTGAAATGCCATCTACTAGTCAGAGAGTTTTTGTGTCTGGTTTGAATGTAGATGAGATTATGAAGTTAGATACTGGTTCAAGTGAAAGTCCACATGTAATTGATGAGGAAAATGTTTTAGAGAGATGGGACTCTAACTTAAAAGATAATAAAGATCTTCAGTTCAGTGCTAAAGAGTCACAGATTGTAAATGAGAATGAATTTGAAGCAGAGCTGAAGGATACTCCTGCTGAAGAAGAGATGGATTACTCAAATGAAGGAGGATTTCTCAGAGAAAAATCTGATGGCGATACTAAAGAATCGGAAACAAGACTTGAAAATGAAGCCGACGGTAATCATCGAAGTGCAAAGAGAAAATTGGACAATGTTACTGATTCATCCGAGGAAGATTTGAGAAGTAATAAACGCAAAAGAAGGTCAGTCAAAGGACAGAAAAATGCCTCTGTATCAGAGAAAGAAACTGATAAAAATGCTGACAGAGTCTTAAGAAAGACAAGACAAAATGTAAAAATAAGAGAAAAAAGCAATGATAACATAAATGTTAAGAAAGAATATGAAGATTCAGAAGCAGTGCTTGAAGATTCTGAAAATTTGAGAGTTGTGGAGCATAAAAACAATTGTGATTCTGATAAAAACGATTTAAATTACACAACCAATCCAATTAAAAAGTTATTGACAGGCGTACCTTGGGAAAAAAGGGCAGCAAAAAGAGGGAGACTTAACAAAGGGTCTGCAAAGGGGAAATCACTCCAGGTCGAGCCTGTAGAAAAACTTGTGAAAAAGAAAGAAAACTTGAAAGTTTCCAGGAAAACCATCGGGGTTGTGAATTTGTCTGAGAGTTCATCGGACTCCGATTGAGGCACAAATTAAGTTGTTTAGATTGCGCAAGATCAAGATCAGACAGCCTACTGCAGATATTGTAGATCAAGATCATACTGCACAGAATGTGCAGTCTGATCCTAGATCTACATTGTCTGCATTTAAGTAAAAACCTGATGAAACCTCCTTAAAATTGCTATACGATGGACTGTTATCATAACCATGAAAGTGTCCATGTATAAATTTAGCAGTGTAAGGGTTAACTTGTGAAACCAAAAAGGAAGGAGATATGTTCTGTCTTGAAACTGAACCCATTTATTGCAATATGAGGATGTACTTAGTTAGAATGCTTCACAAAATAGTGGAAAGCAAACACTGAATGGTGTTTTAAGCCGCTTTCAACATTATTTCAGTAATATCATGGCAACAGCTCACATATTCATTCACATTTCCTGGGTTTCAAAAGTACTAGGCTGGAGCTCTGAAGTGTCTTGCCCAAGGACACTTCCTTGAAAAAGCCCAACAGAACCAGTGCTGCTCGAACCCGGGGCCTCCAGGTCACGAGTCCGACACTGTACCACTGAGCCACGCAGGACCCCATAGTGGAAAGTGTACATGTGTGTAAAATACAAAAGAATGTGTTTTTCACAGGCTGATCTCGATCTACTCTGTTCATTAAAACAACCGAAAACTTCCTCAGTATTCAGAGTCTTAGGTAATGTCTCAAACTGCAATCATACCATCTTTATTTATTCTTCACTGAGAGATAGTTTGTTTAGATTCTATGTTGATTTCAACTTTCTGCTATTGATGCGTGCCATAGTTTGGTTGTACCAAGAATATATTTATGGCTCTCGGATTAGTACAACTGAGCGCTGCTCTGTGAAAACAGGGTTTAACACATCTGCAAAAAGTATCGATCCTGGTCAGCCTGAGCAGTCCGTGCAGGCTGACCTTGCTCGAAACATTTTGCTTTGGTAAATTTTCTGCATACCCAATGACTAGTCTACCTCATGATTTAGTCTGTTGTTAGACAAAATGGACTTTATGGACCTGTAATTATGTTATGACTTGCTTGGTATTACGTATTACGGAGATGTATTCGAACTACTTTTGCCAGGGCATAGCTCATTATCTGTACAAATTTTGCCTCTCAGGTTAACATAATTATGCTAAAGTTGAATATACTGAATATTTATCTAATTAAATCATTGACCGAAATGCGGTCTTAATTTTTAACTCTTCTTATTTGTGCCCAAGTAACCCTCGTTTGTTTACCTATAAGCTCCAATTTGAGCCATGTAGTTATCTCACCATTTATATGCTTCATAGGAAACATCCAATCCAAGGATTTAGATACAACTGCTCAGATGAGCCATCCAGAGCTGTCATGGCCCTGTTGTTATCCAAATACTTATTACTACCAGTTCGATAGAATTATCAGTCTTTTAGCACTCCTGTGCATAATAATTGGCTGGCAACAAGGGAAAAGGGCATTAGGACATTTGCGTAGAGCATCATTCCGGATCAGCCTGCGCAGTCCGCACAGACTAATCCGGAACGACAATTTCTGTTTTAATGTAATATTCTGTTTTGCGCAAGTGTACTATAGCACAAAATCTATTATTATACTTCAAAGAAATTTCTCGTGATCTGATTGGATAATATGCCCCGAACATATATATCATGTACACTGGCAAAACCAACGTAAAGGCAGTTTCCCTTTCGGGAGCCCCGTATACATGACTACACTTTCAACACAACATCCAAAATGGCGGCGTCGGTCAAGATTAACATCAAGATTATGCACCGAACTGCACGTTTTACCAAGGTTTCAATGACGTCAGTTCCCAGTGACGTCAGTTTTCATTGAATTGGGGCACTCAGAAGGGAAATTCTACTTCGTCAGCTTACTCAGTTTTTGAAACCAAAAAACGGAAATTTCGCTTAACACGTTGGAATGGTAAAACTTTGCAGTATAATAAATTCGTTGTACGTTCAGGTGGCAGGAGAATTGGAAACTTGTTCACGGCTGTGGTGAATCATGTCGCCCCGAGCCTTCGGCCGTGAACAAGTTTCGAAGTCCTCTGCCACCTGACAGTTCAACTAATAATGTAGTCGTAGAGTGCCGTCTCGGATTAGCCTTCGCGTACTGCGCAGGCTGATCCGAAGCGACACTTTACGCAAATGTCCGAACGCCCCTTGTTACAGGAGACAACTCCTTAATGCATGGCTTCATCCCGATTTAAATACAATACCTAACAATTGCGTTAGAGAGAGTTATGGTGTTGGCCTTTCGTCCAGGCGTTCTAGGTTCGAATCCTGCCCTGTCCCTGTATTTCTGCTATGCATTGGTCATTTGTTTCTTTGTTACGGACTTTGTTCGTAAGATGGGGGCTCGTCCGGGATTCGCCATTGAGCCATTAATCCCATTTGTTGTCCAAAAACGGACTTTCTGCCTAATAAGGCTTTGAGTCATCAATAAATGATGACTTTAAGAGGGGGTGTGTTATAGGAGACAACTCCTTCATGCATGGCTTCATCCCGATTTAAATACAATACCTAACAACTGCGTTAGAGAGAATTCTCTTTGGCTCAGTGATTATGGTGTTGGCCTTTCGTCCGGGCGTTCTAGGTTCGAATCCTGCCCGGTCCCTTTATTTCTGCCATGCATTTGTTCATTCGTTTCTTTGTTACGGACTTTGTTCGTAAGACCCTTTTCGCGTGTTGCAGGCCATATATGGTAAGACAATGTAGAAATCTTGCGGTAGAGCGTTATATTTTTGGAACCTAAATGGTGCCTGTAACGCTAACCTACGCCTAACTGGGTAAAATGAGAAACGAAAGCCTTAATGTACCCATTAAATAATGCAGTTCATTAGTACAGATGGCTGCGTTTGATTTCATATAAGATGCCATTGGTTTTTATTTACGCTTGATCCTGGAAGTAGGTCTAGACGTGTCTATAATTTGAAGAGCTGTACCAATGGATATTAAAAAAAAAAAAAAACGATAGATTGTTAACTTATAAACTCCTATGCGAGGTCGTTCGTCGTGCGGTCACCAGCACAATTTTAAAGTTCCATACTCATGAAAGTTTGTCAGAATGTTTGTCTCAGTAACACCTGGCATTAGTTCGAAATTTGGTCACACTGGGTCAAAAAGTAGGGCATTGGGTCAAATGTTAGAAAAACCGTGTGTGTATAGGCCGCATTTTCAGTCTGATACTAATGTGAGTTGGTCAGAATGTCAGAGCCTTAGAGGAAATGCAGGCCAAGTTCGTTTTAAAAAAAAAAAAAAGTTTAGATATAAAACTTCAGGTGAGCGATCCAGGGCCATATCTCTGGTCCTCTTGTTATCTAAAATTACCCAAAATGGTTGTGATAATTTACCAATAAGTTTTTCATGTACGTGTAGGTAGGGGATGGAGTTTCCTCCCCCCCACCTACTTTTTTTTTGCAGGCTTCATAGGGACATAGACCAGTTTGATGCAGAGAAATATTTGATTTCGGTACAAAAATTTAGATGAGCGATCCACGGCCGTCATGACCCACTTGTTACCCAGACTAGTTATGACAGTTAACAGTTTGGCTCTTAGGGGATAGGGTTTTCATTTTTTTCCTTTTTTTGCATGCTCCATTTGAAACATAGTTCAAACTTGTTTCGAAGAAATTTTTGAATTAGATACAAAGGCTCAGGTGAGACACTCGGGGCCATTGTGGTCCTCTTGATACCAAAGTCATTTATGACTATTAACTAATTAGCTCCTGGGAGGGGTAATGTTTTCTTTTCTTACTAGGTCACATATGCCACACAACACAGTTCTAAATTGTTTCAAAGGAATTCTTAGCTCACCTGAGCACGAAGTGCTTAAGGTGAGCTTATGTAATCGTGCTGTGTCCGTCGTCTTTCGTGCGTTGTCCAGGCGTCGACAATAAACTTGTGTGCACACAAGAGGCCATATTTTTCAGTCAGTTACTCATGAAATTTGGTCAGAATGTTTGTCTTCATGATATCTCGGACAAGGTCGAAATTGGGTCACGTAGGATAAAAAAAGTAGGTCACTGGGCTAAATCTAAGATAAACCTTGTGTGCACTCTAAAGTCTAAATTTTCAGCCTGATACTCTCTTGAAACTTTGTCAGAAAGTTTGTCTTGATGATATATCGTACTAGATCGAAATTCAGTCATGTCGGATCAAAAAGTAGGTCTCTGGGCTAAATCTTCGAAAAACCTTATGTGCACTCTAGACTAGAGGCATCATTTTCAGCCTGATATCCATTAAGCTTAGCGAGAATTTTTGTCTTGATGATGTTTTGGACAAGTTTGAAATCGGGTCACGTCGGGTCAAACAGTAGGTAACAGGGCCAAATCTTTAAAAAAAAAAAAAAAAAAAAGAACTGTGTGCACTCTAGAGGCCACATTTTCAGCATGAAACTCTTGAAACTTGGTCAGAATGTTTGTCTTGATGATATCTTGGACATATTTGAAATTGGGACATGTGGGGTCAAAATGTAGGTCAATGGGCTAAATGTGAGAAAAATCTTGTTTGCACTCTACAGGCCACATTTTCAGCCTGATACTCATTAAACTTGGTCAGAATAAATGTCCTGATGGTATCTTGAACAATATGAAATTGTGTCACGTCGGGTCAAAAAGGAGATCACAGGGCCGAATCTGAGAAAAAAACCTTGTGTGCATCAAAGAGGCCACATTTTCATCCTGATACTCATGAAACTAGGTCAGAAAGGTTGTCTTAATTAAATCTCATATAAGTTTGAAATGGGTCACAACAGATCAAAAAGAAGGTAATTGGGCCAAATTTTAGAAAAATCTTGTGTGCAGGCCAGAGGCCACATTTTCACTCTGATACTCATGAAACATTATCAGAATGTTTTTTCTGGATTATATCTCTTACAAATTGAAAAGTAGGCCAAGTTCGTCAAAAAGTAGGCCATTTGCATGCGTGTTACATTGTTAAAACCAGGATCTATTCAGCTTAAAACATGAAACATAGATGACTACTTAGGTGGGTGCTTTAGGGCCAATGGCCCTCTTGTTTATTTAGATGCAATGGATCAGGTGGGTCAAACGGGGTAATACTCTTGTTACTGTAATCGGTTGTGACTGCTGATTAGATCTTGAGGGTTAGGGTCCTACCTAACTAATGTAGAGGCTTTATTTGAAACACGGACCACCTTGACACAAGAAGAAAATGGATGAATTCTTTACTAGCGACAAACTTTTAGAATTGCCAACTTAAAAGAAATCTGCATACAAGAAATACTGCGAGATGTCTGCTACATTGCTAGATTTTTTTCTGACTAAAATTCCCTTAAAATAACAATATTTGCAGCTTTTGGACGGGCCGAAAATTTCCATTTCCTGTAATTAGAAAGATTTGGTTTCATTATGGTACAAACAAAATACATGCAAATTCCAAGTTGACATTTAAATCAACAAGAAAACAAACGAAAACAAAAATAAATTCTCTAATCAGCTTTTAACTACGGTGGCACAAAAGTGACATGGAAGATATATTTTATACTACGTGCGCACGCAGTAGCTAATACGTGCGCACGTAATAAGTAATACGTGCGCACGCAGTAGCTAATACGTGCGCACGTAATAACTAATACGTGCGCACGAAATACTATTGCGTGCGCACGTATTAGCTAATACGTGCGCACGTAATAGTTATTACGTGCGCACGCAGTAGCTAGTACGTGCGCACGCAGTAGCTAATACGTGCGCACGTATTAACTAATACGTGCGCACGTAATAACTATTACGTGTGCACGTAATAATCGACCAATCAGTTTATAAGGATCAATAAATGTCTATCTTCCACTTCCATCTTGAAACAATGGCTTCCGTTCATGATTCTGATTGGTGGATTATTACGTGCGCACGTAATATGTAATACGTGCGCACGTATTAGCTACTGCGTGCGCACGCAGTAGCTATTACGTGCGCACGTATTAGTTATTACGTGCGCACGTAATAACTAATACGTGCGCACGTAATACTACTGCGTGCACACGTATTACTTATTACGTGCGCACGTATTAGCTACTGCGTGCGCACGTAATAACTAATACGTGCGCACGTATTAGCTACTGCGTGCGCACGTAGTATAAAATATATCTTCCATGTCACTTTTGTGCCACAGTATTTAACACTTAAACCAAAAGACTAAATTTTAGACTGGAACAAATAGAAAGCATTTGCAGACGACAAATAAATTGGAGCTCTAATGATGGGATTAGTAGGCCTATTAGAAATGAAAGTGACATTGTGAAAAAAGGAGAAAATGCTGGTTACCAGCATTTTCTCCTTTGCTTACAATGTTTTCAAAAAACCTTCGTCATGGTCGTTTATTCAAAACGGGATTGTGCGGTTAAACACTTAATCAGCTCTAGAGTCACTTAGTTTATTCCAGTTCATTTGATTAATCCCCTACTTGATATTTTGACAAAATAACAATGGCTATGTCTTAATCTTTAGAGATTTTAAACTCTGGTAGAAATTGAAACTACAAAATGTAGGACTACTTTTCTCTGAAAACGCAGAGAAAATTGAAGGTTGTGAACATCTAAGTGTATGCATGCAATAACACGGTGCAAATTTGACGTTCAAGTAACGGGTTGGTGGCTTTGCAATTAGTAACTTCGTTTATTTTGTGAGGTCACCAGTGACGTCATGTCGTACATATTTGAATACGATCCACCATCATCGACGCCATTCGGCAAACCTCGGGTGATCCTTTGATCAAGTCCCTCGGCTGTATCACGTGGCTTGATATGCACTAACATGGTACATTTCTTTGTTGGAAATACGCAGTATTACTGTTCTTAAAATTGTGAGGCTTTTCTTGAAAAAGAAAACAAGTCACAAATTTCTTTCGAAATCTTTCCAAAAACAAGTCATTTGACAAACAGTTGTACATTCAATTTTTAACATGGTTCATCAGTTTCGATGGCAGTTTCAACCGATTGATTGATAGATGTGAATAGCTTCACCATGGTTGTTTATATCGTTGCTAATCGATTTCCATGTTTAAGATCATGTGATTGGCAGTTAAAAATGGAAGCCTCCCATTTGTCACAACTAGGTCGATTCCGTACCTACATCTTACCTCGTCTGTATCAAGGGGATTTCCATTTTGAAATACTGCGAGTCACATGATCTTCAACACGGCGGCGCCCTGTAAATCGATTAGTAACGGCAATAGCAGCCATGATGATAAGCAACCTTTCGCAGAAAATGCCAGCGTAATTGATAGAATGAGCTAGAAAATAAATGTACATATTGTTTGTCATGGGAAATGTATTTATAAAGATTCCCACGGAAAATTGTGAGTAGAGTTTGCTTTCTAATTGGAGTGGCACAATTTTAAAAACGGTGAACCGGTGTACTTCCGGCGAACAAATGTACCATGTAGGTGCATATCAAGCTACGTGATACTTGATCACTAGATCACCCGAGATATGCAGCATGGAAGCCTCCTTGACACGGACGAGGTAAGATGTGGTTAAGGAATCGGCCGATTTGTGACGAGTGATTCGACGCGTGTTGTTGATCACGTGGCATTCCCACGACGTCATATTGGATCTCATAAAAGTAGCCTTAAGTACCGATTGCAAAACGACCGACCCATTATTTGAACACTAAATTTGCAAGGTTTTATTGCATATGTAATCGCCCATGTAATTACTTTACGTTTGCAGGGAAAATTGTATTTTGACGTAGATCTATTTTTTTCAACGCCAAAATTTTAACCATAATCTCTTTTCACTGCTGAAAATACAATCCACTGAAACTCTAGACAGATGTATAGAGCAAAGTCTTGACTAACGAAGCAGACGGTATAGATCAAAGAGCAGACTGCACGTTCTGTGTAATCTAATCTTTAACTATGCTGTCCGCAAAAGCATGTGTTTCAGCTGAAGATGCTATAAGGGTCCAACTGCCAAGTCAACCATTGAAAGCAAATTTTCAGCCAATAGTAAAACGTCATAGCAACGGGACTTTAAAGCTCTTTTCATCAGGGGAAATAATCACACCGTTTTGACAGTGTAGATCTTTAACCAGGCTGCACGTTCCGCACAGTGTGATCTTGATCTGCAATTTCCATAAAAAGGACATTTATACGCGGCCAGCAGCCTACAGGGTTAGTAAACAGATAATCCCAAATAATCAAAGCGTTCAAACGTAAATAGATTAATATGGTTTTCTTACATGAGTAACTCGGGGCTTTCCAAAACACCTTATCTGCCAAATTCTTTTCGAGGATTGAATATATTCGTTGCGACAGGTTTTCTTCTACTCGAACTGCTGTGTTTTGTTTCGGCGATGTAAATATGTGTAGTACTTGTAGGGAAACAGACGAGTACAGCTCAAGAAAAGCATGGGTATGTGTACCGGTCACCGGGATATATGACTGAAATAATACTGAAAACAGCGTTTAAACAACAAACAATTACATGTACAAACAAAAATGCCAAATGATAAGCTGGATAAGTGAGCAATCAGTTCTTGGCTGTTTTCACGCTAGTGGTTTGCATAATAGTAATAATAAAGACACATAACAAAGGAAATTCAAATGATAAATCTGTGATAAAAAAAAAAAAAAAAAGAAACATTTCAAACAAAATCGATTTTCGATCGATAGGACTTAAACGATTACAATTTTTATAGCTGTTTAAGAAAACATTTTCATGTTAGAATTTAGGTTTCAAATTGAATTTTATTTCCACTGAAATTGGTTAATTTTGTTTTGAAAATATTAGTTTAAACTTACAAAAGAAGTTTAACACTTTCAATGCTGTAGCTGTTTTGACTGACTTTGCAGTTGCAGACAGTGTAGGTCAAGATTGTGTACTGTCCGAACTTGAATTTACACTGTGCAGTACTTTGTGAAATGGTCTGACTAGAATAACATTGAAGTTAAGAAAAAACGAATTTTTTTTTTATGGAATCCAAGTATTTTACCCTTTAAAGATTTAATCTTGTATCACACAGTCCCGACTGTTAACGACTCTAAGTAAACCGGGCTTTTGAAAACATGCTGGAAAAAGGAGAAAATGCTGGTAACCAGCATTTTCTTCTTTTCCAATCATGTTTTCTACCCAATCATGAACAAAAACCATTATTTGACACACATTCAGTTTGTCGTCTGCAAATGCTTTCAATTTGGACATGTCTAAAATTTCGTCGTTTGGTAAAGAGTTAAGAAAACTATAATACTTGTTTTTGTTTTGAATTTAGGTGTTAATTTGGATTTTATTTAGAACACAAATCGAGTTATTTATATGAGCACTCACTACTATATCTCACTACTACCTTTTTTTAAATTTTTTTATTCTGTCTTTACAGACTAAAGGCGTTGTTACGGTCGAAAATTCGTCAGTCTGTGTGTTTGTTTTTCGGCGTAACTGAATGCGCTGGCTTTTGACCTACTTCTTGGTATTTATTAAAGACTGAATAGATGGTAATTTGCAATTGGTGAAAAATGTGCACATATTTATTCGACGGGCGCTGCTGCCATATTTGCTCGCACAGTTATGAAACCACTATTTGTACTGCTAATCGATACCACAGGGCCTTGTTTTATACCATAGTAAATTAATAAAATTAAGAATGATCCTTTTCCTGTTCTATTTGGAATTCTAACATGACATGTGAATTCGGCTCTATAAGCACAGTGCAACGAAAGCGCGGTAAAATCTACGTTATTCTATGTAGAGTGACGTCATTCTATATAGAGTGACGTCATTCTGTAAAAAGTAAGAAGTAAGTTATTCAATGGAATATTATCTGCATCCGCGTTTTTACTCTAAGTATGAACTTGTTTTCCTTTCATTAAGAGTTGGTCATGTTAGAATCGAAATAATCTTCTTTCTATCGTGGTTTATCGTGCAATAAACCACGTTGTGAGTTATGAGGCGCAATGAATAACCCACTCGGGCTATCGCCCTCGTGGATTATTTATTGTGCCTCATAACTCACAACTGTGGTTTATTGAACGATAAACCACGATAGAAAGAAGATTATTTCTTAAATATAATATTTTCTTACGCGTTACCCAATAATCCTAACTACTTTTCAACAAAATGATAAAAGGGTGAGGAAAAAGAGCCAACTGCTCGTGAGGTTACTTTTCATTATTTTACTTTACTTCATATCAAAATTGAGCCACGAAAGAGTCCCAATATTCATAATTTTTTACGCCGTCTTTTTTTTTAAAGATATTTCTTGTTACTACATAGCTCTGAAATTACCAAAACTTTATATAAATGTCAGCCGCAATCCTTTCTTGAATAGACCTACCTTTAAAGAATTGTATAATGTGAAGAAAATTGGTTGCCATAGCTACTTTAAACTGTTTTGATTTCTTCTTTTCTAACCCACCATTCTTCAATATTTGCAACTTGTTTTCTCAAAATATTGACCCATAAACCAGTGATTACCAGCGTTGTTCTTATTGTTTTACACTCCAGAGGTGCTACAAAGACTTAGACAGTACTGTTTAAGAAATCTTGATCCCTGAATCGACGATAACGTAATTCCCCTTCCTTTTCCACAATCCAGAAGTCCCAAGAAAACATTATTGTTTACAAAAATCTTGATCCATTATTCAACGGTAATGTAAATTCTTTTTTTTTTTTTCTACAATTTAGAAGTCATACAAAAACAATACCGTTTACGATAGAGAATATAATGGCGGGAATGAAACACTTATATCACAAAGCGCCTTTCGCAAACAAAGTTTCCTTTGTGGCCAATGTAGAACCAGATAAGACTGCACATAACGTGCAGTCTGATCTTTGATCTACACTGTCTAAGTCTTTATTGACAAAAACAACCATAAAATTGCAATTGTTTGGGTCTTATTTCTACAATAAAAATGGATATTTCGTTTATTCGGCACTCTCAGGGTTAAATGAAATTAAAATAAAACACGCCCACAAGACAGAGACCATTGCCAAGATCAAGAAAATGCAGCCCCCACTTCAAATACACGGGGATTGTTTTTTGTTGTTGTTGTTGTTGGTTTTTTTTTTCTTTCTTTCTTCTTCTTAAAAGGGCATTAAAACAGATTTTAACCCACTTTTTTTATGGTGGGGCGGGGAGTTGATGTTTTTTAAGGGAAAGTCATACGGAAGTGACTAGTTACTTTTAGTTGGCGATGAAACACAGACACAAAAAAGGTGAAAAAGTAATTTTTCCCTGCAGGGATTCGAACCTACAAGCTTTAAAACCATAATGCATCTCTTCTACAAAAAGAGCTATCCTGCTAAGGCTTATTTATCTATTTATCCCATGTTACGCAATTACGGCAATTCCGCTATAAACGGAATTGAAAATTCAATTTTAAAACACGAAAGAAAAATAACGAAATTGCGTTATTCCTTGTATTTTTCTACACGTTTTTTGTATCGAAATTTAAATTTTGAATCCATTTTTGCACGCAAATGGAATTCACCAGTCTTTATCAAGTTTAGAAAAATATAACGTCCCGAGATGCCCCTTTAAGCCTTTACCATATGACAAAATTTTAGACATGCCTAAATTGAAAGCATTTGCAGGCGACAAATAATAAGTATCTGAAATAATGAAAATTATCTGAGAAAGAGCAGGTATTATTGTGGGAAAAGGAGAAAATGCTGGTTACGAGCATTTTCTCCTTTTCCCACGTTGTTTTCAGAAGTCTTCTTCTTCAGGGTCATTAAAACACGGGATTGTTTGGTTAAAGGTTAAATCTACCCAAAGGACCAGGGAAATAGATTTCGTAAACTAGGAAGGATAAACTGGTCAGGACCGAGTGCAATAACTGACCACAGTCCACAATAAACCTATTGTCCACTTCGGTATTTAAAATCCCTTTTAATTCCCACAATGACCGCAGTTTAAATTGTATCAACGAACATAAATATGCACATTAAATATATCATAGTGATTTGTGCACTTACGGAGGACTAATTCTATTATTGATTATTTTTATATTTCCTAAATGTATGTGTTCGCAGTGTATGAGTCTGTTTTTCACTTTTTTTTTTATAATTACACACAAAAAATAGTACTTTTTGTGTACAGAAAATATTGTTAAAAGAAGAATTTCACAGATAGTATACTTATAAATAATAAAGTTGTATATATTTACAATGAAAAAGATATGTGTATGTTTTATACTATTTGTTGTACAGGGACCAAAGTACATTTGTATAAGTTCCTATTTGCGCGTGCACATGTCATTGCATGTTTATAATTTATGAGAATTTTGCCTGTTTATATATGGGCCTCAATGTACCTTTTCTTTATTGGTCTTATTTGTCTTATTTGTCTTTTTTCTTCATTTTAAACGTAGAAATAATGAATAAAAAGAAATGAAAGAGAACTGTCTATGCACGTTTTTGTTACAAGTGATACTCACGAATGTAGAAAATATTACATTTAAACCGTCTTCTCACACAGTTATATGGTTACATGGCTTGGCATTTGACAGTAATTTGTGGTCAAATCGATTTTCTTTATGGAATAAATGTTTATTTTTATATATAAATGACAGCAAGCAGTACATCTACAAATATATTTCTGTGAGTGAAACAGCATTCTAAAATTGAAGCAAGGCAAAATGTCAGCCGTCCAGGTGAGCAAAATTACACTAGTAGAAACGCTTTGTTCAAAATTTGAATCATATTTACAGGTATTGAATATATAGCACCAATCTTCTGTGCCTGTATTAATTAGTCATTCAAAAAGTTTTCTAACTTGAATTAGACGTCCTAAAGAGTCTTGACTGCCCTTATATTTCAAGACGCAATGACCAGCTAGATTTTAGATTTCTTTTTTCAAAAGTTGATATTAGTGTGACAATAAAAAAAAAAAATCATTAAAACGTGGGTGCCTCATCTAAGGGAAATATACTATCAAAAACGCCGCGGAAAGCATTAGCTATTGCAAGGATTCGAACCTGCGACTGTCAGAACTATATTCCTGCGACACTGATTTTCACATGTCTATCTTAGTAGGGTTTTAAAATGGTATTTTTGGTTGTTATGCAATAACAGCTACCCCGTTACAAACGTGATAAGAATTGTTCAACAGAATAAATGTTTCCAAAAATGAACGCAAAGGGGGCTTAATGCATCTCTATACTGCTTGATATCACAAGTCATCACATAATTATTGATCTATCAAATCTATTTCGTTTAACAACCGACTTAGTCATGAGATACACTGATCCTTTGACATGCAGAAAATTGACCAATAGCAAAAAGTTTCGGATAAGGCGCAGGCTGCACGGACGACGCATGCTGACCTGGGTCGATACTTTTTGCAGATGCATTAAGCACTCTTTTCACAGAGTATGGCTCATGTATTTCTGTCAGTATCTTAAATTTAATGCGATCTTCGGTGGCGAATAAAGATTTTTAGTCTCTCTCTCTCTCTCTCTCTCTCTCTCTCTCTCTCTCTAACATTCTCCAACAAAGATATTCTGAGAAAAACTTGCAAATCCAAATCTGGCTGTATTTCACAAGAATGAATACCACTACAAGTACATGTATTGCCTTATTCATAGGTCATCAACGATGTGACAAAAGACATTTTCACCCCAGAGAGACTGGTACTGTTACGGGATGCTGTAGTCGAAGTTTTCGACGTTTTTCAAGAACTGCTACAGAAACCAGTCTATTCGTATGGGGACGTTAGAAACAGACTGGATACGATTGTACGTTTTTCTTATAATGATTTAATCCCTCACCAAACGATCTCATGTCTTTACGACCCCATGGAAGGTTTTTCAAAACATTGCAGGAAAGGGAAAATACTAGAAATCAACACTTTTTTTTTCAACAACGGTTTCCACCTTTTTAAAAGTTTAAACCATCAGTTGGTCTTCTTTTACTGAGAGATTTTGTCCATTTTGTAGTTTGGCGCTATAAGGGTTACACTCGTTTAGTTGTATTGATTATCTTTTATTAAAAAGAAAAAAATTAAACTTAGAGAATACTTAAGACAGTTTAAGTGGGCAGTATTTTTAAGATCCACCCCTCAAAAAAAAAAATTATATCGTTCAGCAAAGTCTGAGCTATTAGCAAGTGCAATTCTTCATTCTTTGAAAGAAAAATATTATTTTTCTTTCAAAGAATGAAGAATTGCACTTACTAATTGCTCAGGAAAAGTAGTTCGGCTGTGTTTTAGGTTATTTTTCTTTACTCCCCCAAAATGCTGACTAGTATACACAATGTTTTGGCATGACAAATAGTGCGCCTGTGTTTTCGGGTTCTTCTTGGCCCCCAAAATTCTGAACCGTACATATGATATTTTAGTAGACATCGTAGACTAAGACCAAATTGCTCAGAACGTACATTCTGATCTTGGATCTACATTTTACAACATTTTGGGCATTGAATTGGCAAAAAACTATTCTAGAAATTCAACAACTGGGCCTTCTCAACAAGTTCAAAATGTTGAATTGATTCACTGTGTACTTGATCATTAATTGAAAGCCCTAATGAATGGAAACACATTTCAATTTCTCCCTTCATATTTTAGTTTTTTCTGTCAATCTCTGATGTTTTCACCATTTTGAACTTTATTTATTTGATTTTGATTTGATTTAATGTAGTTGATATATGGCGTGACTGTTTTAAGGCAGCGGAACTATATAAGCTTTTAAACTTTCGTTCCGATTCTTTTCACATTGCTACATGTATGTTGTACTTTATATGATACATGTAAATATATGGAATAAAATATGCTTTAACTAAACACATTGCAGTAGATTTTTTTTTTACTTGTATTATATAAACACTTTACAAAAAATTCAGGAGTTTTGACGAATTCAAGAAAAAAAAGATACTTTTGAAGTCAAAGTTGGGAAGGAGAAAATGCTGAAAACCAGAAAATTTCACTTGTTCCCACAATGTTTTCAGCTATTTTTAACTTTTTCTTTTTCATTTACGAATGCTTTTCCAGTTGGACAGGCCTAAACGTTTGAGGTCTGATAAAGAATTAACGATTTGCCTTTTACTACAGGAAGAATCAAGGTGGGAGAAAATACGAGCTCGTTTCCTTGACAGCGAGTACACAGGGATACATTCAACAGAATTTTCGAGGGACGAGAAAAACACGGTGGTTTACATCCTCCTCAAATTCATACGGGCAGTAGACAAATGTACAAAAGCTATTGTTAACAAACTAGAGGTAATCCAAATATTCTGTATTTAAAACGGTGGTTTTAGCTTTTTTCTTTTTTGTCTTTCTCCTCTCAATGGCTAGTTTTATAAGACTTGGTCTAAATGTTTAATTTTTTCATGTTTAGTGAGCTGTGGGATACGAATGACTTTTACTGATTTCGTATATGTAAATTAACAAAAAAGTAGCCTTGCAGTTCGTTTTAATATTAAAGTCCTATGCTCGTGGATAGCGGGAAATACAGGGCATGCGCATTGCGACCTCATACAACAAATACACATATTCCAGATTCTTGCTCTCCTGCTTTTCTCACAGTGCACTACAGAAAGTATACAGAGACCATGACCGTAGACAAAATGTGTCTCCCCAATGAAAAGTAGATCTCTAGTTGGACACTCATGTTTGAGACAAAACTATTACATGTACCTGAAATTGATTTGCTTTTGTAGTGCTGTAGTAGTTTAAATTGTGCCTTTATTGTATAGTTCAAATTTATTTCTATTTGCTTTCAGGAATTCTATTGTTGACTTTTTACTCTCGCTTTCTGTATGTCCGTCTATCTCTCTCTCCCTGCCTCTCTCTCTCTCTCTCTCTCTCTCTCTCTCTCTCTCTCTGCCCTCTCTCTCTTTGCCTCTCTCTCTCTCTCTCTCTGTCTCTCTCTCTGCCTCTCTCTGTGTCTCTCTCTTTGCCCCCCCCTCTCTCTCTCTCTCTGTGACTCTCGCTAAGTTTCTATCGCTTACACAGTCGGTCGTATTAGCAATACATGCGATAATACTAGAATCTGTTAACTATTCAGAAAATGTTATAGCTTATTACTCTCAATAAATAGTACTAAATACTCGTTAAACAATTCATTTGTTCCGCAGGTAAAGGATGCAAACACGCTTGCACTGCAAACACAAGTCAGAGAACTTGAAGGTAGGTTCCGCTTTACTCTTAACCAAACGACATACTATACTAATCCAAATTGAAAGCATTTGCAGACGACCTAATAAATGTGACTGAAAAATTCAAATTCAAATTGGGAAGGGTAGAAAACATTGTGGGAAAAGGAGAAAATGCTGGTTACCAGCATTTTCTCCTTTTCCCACAATGTTTTCAAAAGCCTTCTTCCTCTTGGTCGTTAAAACTCGGGATTGTATGGTAAACGATAAATTCATTCATCCCTTTACCAAACAATCCCATGTTATTACGACTCTGAGGAAGGAGGCGCTTAAACTAGTTGTGGTAAAAGGAGAAAATGCTGGTAACCAGCATTTTCTCATTTTTCCACAGCGTTGTCGTATATTTAAGTGACGAATTCCGTCATCGTTTGAAGTACATTTAATTTGTCGTCTGCAAATGCTTTCAACACTGACCATTCTAAAATTTTGTTGTCTGATAAAAGATAATTCACAGGGCCTTGTATTGACCGACCTGAATTGAATTAAATTTGCTTTTATTCATCATCGCCACCGTTTGCAAATATGGGCGACGCCCTCTGAGGGCTGTTAGTATTGTTACGGGGGATAGTGTAGATACAGGACGAAACCCGTCCTAAGTTACGCCTGGTTTGCGTGCTCGGTGTATAGCACTGTCACACGGGACCTCGGTTTAATCAGTTTCTCATCCGAAAGACAATTAGATGGCCAGCCGTGGGAATCGAACCTACACCCTCAACTTACCCGGAACTTGATGTTTACGAGTCCTATGATCTTCTTTTTGAGCTACATATATGCGGGCTGGTCAGACCGACCTGAGAGCATTGTGCTCTGTATTTAAGCGAAATTAAAAAAAAAACTTCAAGAACTGTTCGATTTTGATGATATTTTCTAGTATTAAAAAATAAAAAGATTTCGATTACTTTTTCCCCCAAACTTTATGATAACATTAAGTTCCTACAGGGTTTTGTAAGCTTGGGTCCAGGCGCCAAAAAATCCATTCTTTATCGCGGTTTTCTTATACAGATCTTTGACAATAAATTGCTAATTTGTTCCAGCAAAAAGTACCTTTGAAAAAGCAAAGCTTGGGTTTAGACTATAGGCTTAAAAGTTTCAATTCACTTATTTAGCAGGTTAAGGGTTAATTAGGAACAAGAAATATCTGTAAAAAAAGATAGACGGAGTAAATTTGTAGGCAAACAGGCAGGGGCCCATAGAATAAACATATCTACATTTTTACCAATCACAAATTTCTATTTATTCATTTGTTATCTGTACCAAAAAGTATGTCAAAGGCAAGCATATTCAGCTACGCCGAAAATGATCAGACTGGGTTTCGTTTCTTTTTCAGTCAAACTTAGAGCTACCGACGGTCTAGTTCAGTCGACAAAGACGTGCTATTCTCAGAAATGTTCGGAAAACACAGGACTGATAGCCCAAACTACACATTTGCAGGAAGTTGTTAACGAGAAAAACAGAAAAATACTAGAGTAAGTACCTTTGTTAGTTTGAAGTTGGAGTGATCTTGGGCAAGATACTTCAGAACCCCGGCCTAGAACTGGTGAAACCCAGGAAACAAATGAATAAGTCTGTTTTGAGTTCCACTGTATGATTGTGACTTTCTCCATAGCGAATCATACTAGTACAACTCTTGCACGATAAATCTTTCGTTATATCGTTATACTTTATCAATAGAATTTATGCTAGTATAACTCTTTTATGATAAATCTTCCTTCAACAGTTTATGTTTAATATCACGCACATTGACGAAATACAGGACCAATCAAAGCGCGTTGCTTATGTACTAAAACATTAAATGAACCCAATATATACCTGTTCAGCTTCAACCCTTAGGCTGCTAAGCGCGACTCACAGACCTTTTGCAGACAGTGTAGATCAAGATCAGACTGCACAGAACGTGCAGTCTGATCTGGGATTTACATTGTCCGATTAGGACATATACTCTTCCCGCCCCCCCCCCTTTCAAAAAAAAAAAAAAAAAATACCATTGAAATAGCAAAGTTTGTGTTTATACTATTAGCTTGAAAATTTCATTTCACTTACTTGGCAAGATAAGGGTAAATGGGGTTCCGAAAGTGTAATCAAAATCGCACGAGAGTAATAGGCCAATTTGATTAGTCAAAATGTAGCGCTGTATTTGCTTTTCCTTTATACACAGGTTAGAGAAAGACAGTAATGTAGTGCTGTGGGAGAAGGAAAAGAAGCGCATTCTGAAAGAATCTGAAGACAGGTAAAATCTCGAATTTGTCTAAACCACTCTCTAAACAATTAAATCATGCTCTATGAAAAGGAGGTTTACGCATTTGCACAAAGTACATGTATCGATCCATGTCAGCCTGCGCTGGGTCGAAACTTTTTGCTATTGGTCAGTTTAGTGCATGTCAAAGGACCAGTCTACCCCAGGTCTGTATTCACCAACCATCTTTAACCTTTATTCTGCTAAATAACTAAAATGAAAATTTTCAGTTCGACAGTAAAAACCAAAATATCTCTATTTCAAAGTTATGTTTCGTGGAATAATATATCCTTATCGGACAGTGTAGATAACAGATCAGACTGCACGTTCTGTGCAGTCTGATCTGTGATCTACACTATCCGCAAAAGGTTAGTAAGTCACGCTTAGCAGCCTAAGAATTAAGAATATTCTTACTCTTATTCTTGAAGATTTTCTAAATTTAAAAGCATTACAACTTCTGATTGGCTGAACAAAATGGTTTAGCCAATCAGTAGTTGTATTGATTTCATATTAAGAACATTCTGGTGAATATGACCAGGAATTTTTTTAAAGAACGGTTGGTGAATACGGACAATGATATCGAAGGCTTATCAAAACTGATATGATTGACAGCGTATATTTCCAAGCAATTAATACTTTTCCTCTTCACTTTTAAGACGCTGTCTTATAAAAAATAAAAAAAAAAAACTATTAAGTACTGCACAAGTAAAGTCTTTATTCAACAGCTTGACGATAGGACTCTATACCTGAAATGATTTTTGTCAGTTTTTAAGAAAAAACATTTCTACTATGGTTTGTTCCTTTCGTTAAATTAAGTCATATTTTAACCCTTAGGCTGCGAAATGCGACTTTAGGACCTTTTGCGGACATTCTAGATCAAGATCAGACTGCACAGAACGTGCAGTCTGATCTTTGATCTACACTGACCGATAAGGAGATATCTTTTCACTAAAAACTACCTTTGAAATCACAAAATTTGGGTTTTTACTATCGGTTTGGAATTTTATTTTACTTATTTAGCAAGATAAGGATTAATTCCTTTCATTTTCAGAATAAAAGAGCTTGAAACAGAATTATTGGAAATCAAAAGTGGGCGGGAAAATTATAAACGTCGAATGTCAGTAAGTCTTGTTGTTTTGCACTTGTTTGTGTGCGTGTGACATTTTTGTATGGGACAGACAGACAGACAGAGAGTTCTCGACGATAGCTCTTTCATTCACTCGCTAGTTGGATTTCATCAATACTTGACTACGAGTCTATGGGTCTACAAGAGTTTATTGTTAAGGATTCTAAGGAACCCCTGCCACAGGAACGGAGATCGAACCAAGAGCCTGCAGCAGTCAAATTCAACTGGTCAGCGACCGAGCCACATAGGACCCAAGGAAGAAAGCAAGAGAGAGTGGGCGGAAGATAAGAAAGGACGGTGGAAGTTGACAGGGGTGAGGAGATAAAGAAGTCATGAAGGGATAAATGTTAAAGAGGGAGGGGGAGGGGGGCTGAAAGGAGAGAGAAACGAATGGACAATTAATCATTCGGGCAATAAGCATAAGAAATAACAATTGCAGAACGTAAATTACAGTTGATTTCGGGTATACCCCAAGGGTAATTATTATACATTATATTTCATGACGTGTGTTTCAGAACATCGACGAATCTCACAAAAGAATGATGATGAAACAGCAAATTTTAAATCAAAGATCACCAGCGCCATCTGACGGCGGTGACAGTGACGACCTCTGCAGGAAAAACTTTATATTAGACAAAGTAAGTGCAGCGTCTAAGTACATTTTAGCGAGGCGTTAAATTAAATATATCAGTTAATTCGATTTGCCTGCTTGATTTGGGCATATTTCAGAACGTTGTTGTTGTTGTTGTTTTTCCCCCGTTATACGTTCTCCTCTTTGTGTCTGTCACCGGTTTTAGCCTTAATCAGTTTGTCGAAGCCAGTAGCTTAGGTCCATAGCGTACAGGACTTAAAAGTTTCAGGGTTATGAGCTCGAACCTCTGCTCAGCATAACTCTTTCCGAGGTCTGATGATAGTCAGTACGATGATTCCTCTCTATCCTTTCAAAGCAAAATACTTATCATTTGATAAGTTTGCTTTATGTACAAAGTTTGTATGGTATTTAAAATCGTTTTCAACATTATCTAAATTATGTCGTGGCGCCCAGTTCACCTATCCACGCTTTCCTGGAGTTTCTTTTACCAGCGCTTGGCACAATATTCTTCCTAAGCCACTTGCTGCTTCCAAGGTCGAAAACAATCGTACAAACATTATTTAATTTGTCGCCTCCCTATGCTTTTGATATGAGTCTAAGAATTCGTCGTCTGTACAAGAGTTAGGGAAATCTAAAATGAGCAATACAGTTAAAATATATACAAGATATTCAAATCATTACATAGTCAAATGATTAATATATTACTGTATATGTGTTTTAGGACGTGTCCTACTTGGAAAAGGAGCTTTACGATCTACAAACAAATACCGTCGGCGTCATAGGCGGAATGAAAACAGATTTTAAGTGAGTAGCATTAAAGTATAAAAACAAAAACAAGATTTTAAGAGAGTTTACACTCGTACTTAGCGTTTAAATGTCGAAATGACGCAGATTTTATGTGATTTTAAGGTCGTACCTATTGTAAAAATATAGGAATAAATCAGATTTTATATGTGAGTTTACAGCCGCACCCATAGTAGGATCTAGATGTGGGAATAACTCAAATTTTGCGTGATTTTAAGGCCGTACCTAACGTTTATACAAGGAAGGTGACAAACATTTAGGCGCTTGGAACGACCAAAAACTCGTAGAGGCAAATAATCATATTTTATGTGATTTATTAGTCGTATTAGCGTCTAAGTTTTGGGAAAAATCAATTGTACGTGAGTTTGCTCTCGTACCTAGCGTCTAAATGTGTGAATAAAAAGATTCTAAAAGAGTTTACACTCGTAGTTAGCGCCTAAATATGGGAAGTAAATAGATTTTGTGTTAGTTTTTGGTCTAACCTAGCTTCTAAATGTGGGAATGAAACCTATTTTATGCGGCTTTACGGTCGTGCGCAGCGTATAAATGTTAAAATAAATGAAATTTTATGTGAGTTTACAGTCGTTCCGAGCATCTTACCATAGGAATGAAATGGACTTGTTGCTATCTTGTAATAAATAACCTACTTAAATCGCCAAAACATGTTGAAATTGTGATAAAAAAAAATGATTGATCTCAAAGACACATGAGCTTGATAACTAAAAATAGACATGAGAAATAAGCATGAACAATTTCTCCTTTTCTCAATTCTGTAGAAGTTGCATTTTTTGACAAAACAGTCATTTTCGAAAATTGGATCTTCTAGGCCATCTTACAAATAGTCTCAATCTTTTAATAGTAAACTCACCCACAAGTTTCTCGGTGACTCGGGTTTCGACAAAGAGTTTGAACAATTGTCCTCCAGGATGGACCAAGTATACCATGCCGTGTCCGAGGGCAAAATGGAGAAGATGCGGGAAGCACTCCCGCCTCACTATAGATATATCGAAAATGTGAGTGATTTGTTTGTTTGTTTGTATGGTTTTTAAAGCATGTTTCAACATAATTTCAATTATATCGCTGTGGCCAGTGTACCTATCCATGCTTTTCTGGAGTTTCTTGAACCCGTACTTTGCAAAATATTCTTCTCAAGCCACTGACTGCCTTCCTGCATAACCATCTTCCAAACAATAACTAGCCTTGGGAGATGAACAAGTCCTGTCGCAATGAAGATCGTCAGTCCTAGAAAAGAAATTGACCGACCTCGGGATTGGAACTGGCAACCCCTGTTCTCAAGCCCTGCACGGTATCGACTGATCTACCTGGCTTGGCGAGTGATATCGATACGTTGGTTCTTAACTCTTTACAACACCACAAAATTTGAGCCATGTTCTGGCAAATTCTGTGATGCATTGTCAGGCAGGTCATCATATGGTTATGGAACCATAAAGTCCACTTCGTTTAACAATCGACTGAATCATGATAAAATGGTCCTTGGACATGCAGAATATGGCCAATAGCAAAAGAAGTATAGGCTCATGTCAGCCTGCACATACTACACAGGCTGACCTAGGTCGATATTTTTTACCGATGCATTTAACCGCCCTATTCATAGAGCCTGGCTCATATTAAACTGGTCCAGATTAAAAGCATTTGACAAATCAGTGTGGCTCAAGGAGGTAATTTGTTTTTAAAGGATAGAAAACATTGTTGGTTACCTGCATTTTCTTCTTTTCCAACAATATTTTCAAAAGTCATTCTTGTAGCAAGTGTATTTCAATTGACGTGCCCCGACAACTTCACTTCTTATCTAAATACTTTCAAACACTACTAAACTCTGCACCAGTTGAAGCTTTTTGCGTATGTCAACTTCTGCATGAAAGGGAGGTAACAGCGTAAAGCCTAGCCATGAACAACGATAGATGTGGTCTATAAAACGGTTATTTTACTGTTTTTTTTTTTTTGGCATCAACCAAAAACTAAAGTGACGAAATTTCGAGAAAGTATACGATAGATATCATTTTTGAACATTTCGGAAAAAAGTTGTTGAAAGACGGGAAATATTACACCTATAACTGAGCTCTGTAAAACGGAGGTTGAATGCATTTGCCAAAAGTATAGACCCATGTCAGCCTGTGCAGTTCGCTCAGGCTGACATGTGTCAAAACTTTTTGCTGACAGTCAATTATCTGCATATCAAAGGACCGTCCTGCCTTATGATTCAGTCGGTCGTGAGACGAAAAGGATTGTATGGATCAATAATTATGTGATGTCTTGCTTGGTATAATATATCAAGTAGTTGCATTTAACCTGTTTTTGCCAATGGCTCAATTAGATCTTACTGTTTTGTTTGATAGACAAATTTCCGGGTAAAAAGGATAAGACGTTTGTCCCAGACTGCAGTTGTTCCCCCACAGAGGTAAGTTATACATGTGTCGGATGACACTACCTCTTCTTATCAACATTCACATCTTCGTCTACATCATAATCGTTATTAATCTCTCTCTCTCTCTCTGTCTCTCTCTGTCTCTCTCTCTCTCTCTCTCTCTCTCTCTCTTTCTCTGTCTCTCTCTCTCTCGCGCGCGCGGGCTCTCTGTTTAGTTCTCAATGGTGATTTTGTGCATACGGGTGAAAAAAGACTAGATCTAATAATTGCTAACTCTTTTCCTGCTGTCCAGGACGTTTGATGTAAATTGTGGATCGTATAGAAACAGATCAACCTTCACATACCTTTGGCCTGATCATGGTCTACATCTTCCCTTTCTTTGATGTTTTCAGATGAATGATATTAGCCACGCTCTGGCAAAAGAGAGTTTCATACATCTCCTTGTTGTACCAAGCAGGTCATCACATGATTATAGATCAAAAAAATATTTTTTCTCCAACAACTCGCTGAATCAAGGGGTAGAATGGTCCTTTGACATGCAGAAACTTTGCCAAAAGAAAAAGTATCTACCCAAGTCAGCTTGCGAGGACGGTCCAAGTTGACTTTGGTCGATACTTTTGGCCGATGCATTTAGCCCTCTTTCCACAGAGCATGGCTTATATAATATAATATATTTGATGTATCCATTGTTCGAATAATCGTTTTGTTGTTTACTTATAGGGTTTTGAATGCAATGATAGAGGAAAAAACAAAGCCAAAACCAGCATTGAACGATATAGGCGAAGGTAAGTCTTGAAGTTTGGTATACGGAAGTTGTTATATATGAAAATTGTACTATGCGAAAGTAATTATATACGTATATCCGTACGATGATGTACGCCTATATAAAAGATGTTATGAAGGTGAAAGTGTTGTATTCGAAAGTTTAGACCCTTTGGCTGTGTCATAAGAAGTACTGACTCATTATTTTAAGGTCGTGAATGTGAGTTACCTGGATTGCATTTTACGTGAAAGGTTTCGTTTTACACGTAACTCTTTACCAAACGACAAAATTCTACGCTCGTCCAAATTGAAAGCGTTTGCAGACGCCAAATAAAATTTCCCTTAAATGATGAGATTTTTACTATGAAAGGCTAGAAAACATTGCAGGAAATGGAGAAAATGCTGGTTACCAGCATTTTCTCAAGTTTTTTGTCCAAGAGGTCGTTAACGGTGAGGGATTAATATGATTGTAAAAGCCAGATTTAAACTCTTAACCAGACGAAAATAAGCGCGTTCGTATCGTGCTGATCTGCATGAGACAAATCAAATAAGGCAAGAATGACAGGATTTATCTTTGAAAGTGTTTGATATATGGACCATGCTCTCTGAAAAAGAGGGTTTAATACATCTGCAAAAAGTATCGGCTCAGGTCAGCCTGCACAGTTCGCGCAGGCTGATCTGGAGCGAAAATTATTGCTATCAATAAATTTTCAGCATGTGAAAGGACAGTCTACCTCGTGATTCAGTCAGTTGTTAGACAAAATATTTTTTTTTTAACCGTCACTATTGTGGTGACTTGCCTGGTATGGCGTATATTGGCTATGCATAAAACTCTCTGTAGCCAGAACATGGCTCATATATGGCCTGCAACACGTGAAAAGGGACATTCGGACATTTGCGTAAAGTGTCGTGTCGGATCAGCCTGCGCAGTCCGCGCAGGCTAATCCGAGACGGCACTTTACGACTACAGTCGATTTTGTGCTACAGTAGACTTGCGCAAAACAGAAAATTATATAAAAACGGAAAGTGCCGTCTCGGATCAGCCTGCGCGGACTGCGCAGGCTGATCCGAGACGACACTTTACGCAAATGTCCGAATGCCCCTTTTCGCGTGTTGCAAGCTAAATTTAGGGATTAAGGGAAATGCTCGTTATCATCTTTTGTCTGCTTTTCTCACAATGAAGTGTTCTTCGTGAAGTTACTAAAAACGAAATTGTTTGGCGAAATATTAATGAGTATATGCTATCGGATCAAACCTGTCTTTTCTTTCACAAAGAGAAATCTTTTACCTGTCTAAACCCAGTTGAAAGTCACGTCAAATAGCATCTTTTTTCTTAGCTTGAGTCGCGCGAAAATGATATTACCCTATCAATTAGAAAAGTCTGTGCAGAAAAAAAAAAACTTTATTGTTCACTACAGGGTTTATAGTCACTTTAACACTTGATCACAGTAAAAAAAAAATAGACTTTTTCCAAGCCCAAAGCTCAAATTGTAGAAGTAGTCTTTGATAGGGTTTCCAGCATTATTTCCTTTTTGCCACAATGTTTTCAAAAGTCTTCTTTCCAAAGGTCGTTGAAGGTTGGGATTGTATGGTAAATGGTTAAATTGCAGCTGTATCTAAAATTAGTACAGATAACTGTCCCCAAAGGCGATGTTACTTTCTGACTGGTCGCCTCTGAGTACAGAGACGATCAAGACAAAATCAGTTGAAAGCTCCGCACAGATTTTGTGCGCAAGTTTGAACTCTCATAATTTTGCATATAGAGCACAAAACTAGGATTTAAACATACCTGTTGCTTGCGTATTTAATAACCCTTCGTTTGAAATACAAATATTTTCAATTTAAACGCTGAACAAAAGAGAAAACCGTGTATTTTATCTGTTACTCGAGTTGTTTACGTTCCCGAATACACACAAAATGGCCGCCACGTACGATAAATTTCGTCAGTGTTTTTTCCGAGATTTACATGTTATAAACGACTTATACAAGCTCTTTAGGTAATGAAAGGTTTAATAATTTGTCTTTGGTCATATTAGTTACTTAAATTTGATTACATTTCGCTGCAATTCAGATTAAACCGACGAAACAGAGAGTCAGTATGGCGCTCTATCTTTGCTACCGGAAAATTTACGATGGACTTGAGACGGTACGGTGCACAATAAATGTCCAAATATGAAAAAAATCACCGTAGCGTCTCATTATTGAGACTATATCTAAAATTTACCGCTACAATATGAGATAAGAATAACAACAAGAATCAATATAATAGATTTAAACGAAATCTAACACGGTAAAAATCCTCGAATTTCGATAAATAATAATTCTATATCTTTATCAGTTTTCTTTCGTCTCATTATGAGTTAGATTTGTCACCGAATGTCGTGATTTAATGTTCATTTATCTCTCTATTTCCTATCCTCTTTCTTATATGCTTTCAACCCTTTTAGATCATTTTAGGCAAACACAAGAGCCTTTGCAGACGGTATAGATCAAGATCAGACTGAACAGAACGTACAGTCTGATCTTGGATCTATACTGTCCGCTCGTCTAATCAAATCTGTAAGATAAAAAAAAAAAATCTGTGTTTCAGAGGATTGTATTGTCAGCCACCGAAAGAGACCAACTTTGTATATTTGACGTTGAAAAAAAGCAAATCTTTACCAAACGAAAACATTTTAGACACCCCTAAAACTGAAAGCAAATTCAGATGACAAATGAAAGTAGCTGAAACGATGACTTTATCTTGACCTATTGAAATGGTAGAAAATATTGTAGAAAAGGGAGAAAATGCTGGCTACCAGCATTTTCTTCTTTTCCACAATGTTTTCAAAACTGTGTTTCTCAGGTTCGTTAACATTCGAGAGTGTATCAAAGGAGGTTTTATGATCATTATTTTGATACCTGTCATTCCTGTCGCAGAAATACATTCGGAAATATGCTTTATAGGCCTACGTCTCCACCAGTGTTAGTTAGTAACCCTAATGAGGGCTTAGTTTCAACGAAGTTTTCTTTTATAAGACAAGAGGAATCGAGATCAGATTCTCTTTTACGGATAGTGTAGATCAAGATCAGATGAAGGCATAATTATATTGGCAAGAAATTTACATTAATTTCAACTGATGTCGCAATTATACCCTTCTAGGGTCATAGACTAGAACATGTGCATTTACGGACAACATTGATCAAGAACAGATTGCATGTTCTCTGCAGTCTGATCTTGGATCTTCGCTGTCCACCGTTTTGTGTAACAATCTGGCAAAATCACTGCTTGACACTGCAATGCGTACCGGATGTTTTTTTTTTTCCCCGCCTGGAAAAAATTGAGCCATGCTCTGTGAAAAGGATGTTTAATGCACCTGCAAAAAGTGTCGACCAATCACGGTCAGCCTATGCAGTCCGCGTAGGCTGACCTAGGTCGAAACTTTTTGCTGTTGGTCCATTTTCTGAATGTCAAAGGACCAGTCTAGCCCATGATTCAGTCAGTCGCTGGAGAAAATGTAGTTTATGGATCCATATGATGTGATGTCTTGCTTGGTATAATACATCCCGGGACTGCATTAAACCCCCTTTAGCAAGGACACGACTCATCTTCATTTTTTAACCCTTAACTATATAATTTCGTGTTTTAACGAAACTTTGGTGGAAAAGTGCTTTTGAAAACATCGTAGGAAAAGGAGAAAATGCTGGAAAGTTTCTACTTATTCAAAGTCAAAACCAGCCAATCGGGTCGCATTTAGTTTGTCGTTTGCAGCTGCCTTCTGTTTAGAAAAGTATAAAATTTGGTTGTCATTTTGAAACGCAATGTAGATTGAAGATAAGACTATATTTTCTGTGCAGTCTGATCTTGATCTACGCTGTCAATGAAAGCCGATTATAACGTATATTGTCCGTGAATGTTTAGGGATTAATTTCTGGGAACGAAATTTGATTAAAAACTGTCTTCTTTCGCAGTGCCCGAACCATTACAGTGTAAGTATAGTGTGTAAACCGTTTGTTTGATTTAATGTTGAAATTATAACCGCACATATACAACTTTATACGTCCATATAAATTGACTTATACGGGAAAAATGTTGAAAAGGAGCAATGCAGCAATACTTGTAATTAGCAAAAGCTTCTTCTCCCTAACTTTTCCAATGCTGTTAAAAAGCGATATTTTTCTAATGCAAGAGAGTTCATACTTGTACTAATTTTTTGGGAGAAATTGCCTGAAGCAAAGCCGGGTAGCTCAGTGATTAGCGTACCTGACTAGTGACCTGGAGGTTGTGGGTTCGATACCCGGTTGCGGAAAACTTACTTTCGGGCGATTTTTCGCCTCTCAGGTCTGATGCATGTGAGAAAAGTAGTCAGTGGCTTTGGAAAGTACTGATGTGAGAAAGCCAGGAAACACATGGGTGCGTCACTGACTGCCATGATATGACTTAAGCTGTTAAAATGGCGTTAAACTCCAATACAAACCAAACAAATACAAAGAAATTGTCTGACCAGTAATATACAAGAGTTACCTCGTTACCTCATATCCTGCCTAGGGTCCGATTTTCACAAACCGTTCTAAAGAATATTCTTAGGCTTATTCTCAAGAATTTCTCTGAATTTGAAAGTAACACAGCATCTGATTGGCTAAACCAAATGGTTTAGCCAATCAGAAGGTGTGTTACTTTATAATTCCAGAATTAGACAAAGAATGTTCATGAGAATGGTCAGTGAATACAGACCCTGACATCACACTATAATAGAAGTGTATTAACCCTTTACCAACAGTGTATTAACCCTTTACCAACAGTGTATTAACCCTTTACCAACCGACAAAATCTTGAGTTTGTCCACATCCAGAGCATTTTGAGACGTCAAATCAAATGTTTTCTCAACTTTTGAGATTTTTCTTTCGAAAGGGTGAAAAACATTGTTGGAAAAGGAAAAATAGTTTTTAAAATACTTAAATACTTGTTACGAGCATTTTCTTCTTTGCCTACAATTTTTTAAAACCTATTTCTCCAAGATCTTTAAAACTCGGATTTATGTGGCAAAGGGTTAAGGTTATTTTGATTAAATTAGTGTCATTTGTCGAAAATAATCATTAACAGTTGGAGATTATTTACCAATATTATACTGCACGCACGTGTTGGCTTATCTTGGCCTGCACTCACGCAAAATCCATTTGTAATCACGTATGGTACGGTACGTTGCTAATATTCGTTGGATCTATTGTTTATCGCAGAAATACATTGATTGAAAATTATGCTGTCAGCACTTAACGTGCAGTGTTTTTAGATAAGAAGAGAGAGAAAGAGAGAGAGAGAGAGAGAGAGAGAGAGAGAGAGGGCAGAAGCTGAGAGAAGCTGCTAACGATCATACAATGATTGGATTCTTTTCGAATGATGGTGTTAGAGATCTATTGTTCAGCGCAGAAGTTCATCTGTTGAAGGTGATACGGTCTACACTTCTAGTACACAGTTTGTAGACAAGAGAGAGGCGGGAGAGAGAGAGAGAGAGAGAGAGAGAGAGAGAGAGAGAGAGAGAGAGAGAGACTGACTCCGTAGGCTAACCTGGGCCTGTATTCACCAAAAATTCTTGGGTAAATTCTTACTCTTTTGCTCAAGAAATGTCGTAATTTCAAATTAGTACAAATCCTGATTGGCTAAACCAAACGGTTTACATGTGTTACTTGCTAAATCTATCATTAGACTAAGAGTGTTCCTAAGAATGGTAAGTGAATAAGGACCATTGTCTATACTTTTTGCCAATGCATTATAAACAACCTTTCCATAGAGCACGACTCAATAATTTATGTATATATGAGCAGTGCTGTGGCAAAAGGGGGCTTAATGCATCTCCCTTATACACAATACTAGCCCAAGTCATCACATAATTATAGACCCATAGGAGCCACTTTTTTCAAAGACCGACTTAATCATGAGGTAGATTGGTCCTTTGACAAACAGGAAATTGATCTATAGCGAAAAGTTTCGGCCCAGGTCAGCCTGCGCGGACTGCGCAGGCTGACCTGGGTCGATAGTTTTCGCAGATGCATTAAGCCCCCTTTTCACATTGCACGGCTCATATGTAGAAGTTGTTTCACAATAATTCTATCTAACCTTTCAGATCAACAGAACCCAGTCATTATGATCACAAAGACAAAGAAGCTACATCCAATCAACCCAATCAAATATTTCCCCCACATGTCACAACAATTTGTAAGTACTGAACAACTCTGACTACACAAGTGCGAGTTTTAACAACCCTAAACAAGAAGACTTTTGAAAACATTGTAGAGAAAAAAAAAGGGGTGGGGGGAAAATGCCGTTAACAGCATTTTCTCCTTTTCTCACAATGTTTTCTAACTTATCGTGGAACTTATGTTTATTTGTACTAATTTTGAAGTAGTTGTCTTAAGATATTTCGAACTAGTAGGGGTCTAATGTGTGTCGTTTGGGAAAGTCTTAATATATTTTGAACGCAGAATAACAACAGGTACCCGGAGAGCTTGGTTAGAAGAGTTCCTGAGTTTTTAGGCTGTGGGTTCAAATCCTAGCAGAGGCTAATTATTTATACAGAATTTTTACCTAATAAACAGTCCCGACCCTGTGTTTTTTACATTACAAAAACTAAACTTTCTCCCCTCAGAAAAAATGGGTAAGAATCTAGTTTTAAACTTCCTTAACTCCATACCAGGGGACAAAAGAAAAAATTGTCCTTTTTGAAGGGATTCATGTAGACTTGTTCTTTCTTAATGCAGTTGCAGTCTTGTCCGGTAGTGAAGTTGGTAGCATACAGGACTTGAGAACAAGGGGTTGCCGGTTCGTGTCTTCAGCTCGGCCAATTTCTTTTCGAGGATTGATGATAGCCATTGCTAAAGGATTCATTCCTCTCTCACCTCTGATCATCGTTTCGACGATGGTTAACTCTTTACCAAACGACAAAAATTTTAGACAGGTCAAAATTGAAAGCACTTGCAGACGATAAAATAAATGTAACAAAAAATTGAAATTTGTTTCCAGCAGGGTAGAAAACACCAGCATTTTCTCCTTTTCCCACAATGTTTTCAAAAGGCTTCTATTTCAGGGTCGTAAAAAACAGGGATTGTTTGGTAAAGGGTTAAGAGGGAAAACAGCCAGTGGCTAGGGAAGAATATTATGCGAAGTACTGGTAAAAAAAAAGAAAATCCGGGAAAGTATGGCTTGGTGTACTGGCCGCCGCGAAATAACTGAAATAATGTTGAAAACGGCGTTTAACTCCATTCAAACAAATACAAACAAACAGTGAAAGTACTTGCAAAAACCCAAATAAAATGTGTCTTAAATGGCAGCATATGTCTTTAATGACAGATTACATTGTGAGAAATGAAGATAATGCTGGTGTTATATTTTTTTTCTATTTTCCACAATATTTTTAAACAATCTTCTTCCCCAGGATCGTTAAAACTTAAATTGTTCAGTAAAACTTTTTTAAAGTGCTAAACTTAGCAGAAATACTCGTATCCAGAGAGTAACAAAACTCGTTTTTAAAGCCCTTTTACAGAAGAAAAAATCTCACAGGATCGGACAGAGTAGATCAAGATCAGACTGCGCGTTCTGTGCAGTCTGATCTTGATCTACACTGTCCGCAAAAAACGCTCAACAGCCTAAAGATTAATATTATAACACTCAGTTCCACTTATATCTGTGAGATCCCCTGTTGAGATGAAGTTTCTCACAGAACAAAGAGATACCTGTCAACCTTTCCCGCCTTTTGTTATGAATATTATGTAAACCATAGTATCTTGGCGCTTTCATTTCTAAGAGACCATTTCTCAACGTTATTAACCCTTAGGCTGCCAAGCGCGACTCACTGACCTTTTGCGGACAGTGTAGATCAAGATCAGACTGCACACAACGTGCAGTCTGATCTTTGATCTACACTGTCCGATGAGGACATATTGTCTCCCCCCCCCCACAAGAAAAAAAAAAAAAATAGTAATAATAATAATGATAATCAGGTTTGAAATAGCAAATTTTGGGTTTTTACTATCAGCTCAGAAATTTCATTTCACTAATTTAGTAGGATAAGGCTTTAAGTCAAGTCTGGATTATACATACGTGCTACAACTCGAATAAGAGTATGATTATCAGTGTGCATGTATCAGGTACATGTAAGTCACAGAATGGGCTCGAGTGGAGTTGACTTGAGAAAAGAGAGCAATAAGAACTGTTGCTGCACTATTTTCTGAGAGATGTTTTTGAATGAGGGCTAAATGACTTGCTAATCCTATACATTGATTGCAATGCTTTCTGTTATTGGTCCGCACTTGTTAATGTGAGAAGATTAAAAATGGTAGCTTGAATCTAGGTTATATTGTAAAAGGAGTAAATTCATTAGTACGTGAAGGGGGTTTCATATCTTTGTATGTTTGTATTGTATCAATGATATGATGAGCTGATGGCGGAGTACATGTATTATGTGATAAAGTTTATTGTATTGTATTGTAAAAAATAAATAGAATGTACCTATCAAATGAAAAGTATGGGTTGTTTCAGAGATTTTTATAACATACCATGCAACTTTTTGATTGATAAGCCAATTAATTAGTAATAGGATAGTTGATCTATCGATCGATCGATCGATAGATAGATAGATAGATAGATAGATAGATAGATAGACAGACAGACAGACAGCTTCCTTTATTGCTTTGTTACTTTGTTGATTGACTACTTGCTTGTTTGATCGATTTATATTTAAGATAGATGATCGGTAGTATATTAATATTTTTCTTTCAGATCGTAGATCAGTACGAGCGATTCACGGAATTCGATAGTAACCATGACGAAAACTTAGACCTAACAGAGGTATGAACTTGGTGGATTATATTACCTTTTACCTTTAAAGCTCCATTTGTCTATTGCGGAGAACACACGAAATTTTAATTTGTGGATCATTGAACATATTGTTACCAAAAAAAAAAAAGCCACATTTGTGCATCGCCTATATATCTATATGCGCAAAAGTGTCAGTAAAGACCAGCCCGCATAGCTCATTAGGTAGAGCGTAGGACTCTTGAACGTGATGTTTCGAGTCACTTGAGGGTATGGGTTCGATCTCCACGGCTGGCCATCTGAAATTATAAATAGTCTTTCGGATGAGACGTTAAACCGATGTCCCGTGTGACGGTGCTATAAACCGAGCACGTAAAGGAACCAGGTGTAACTTAAGATGGGTTTCGTCCTGTATCTGCACCATCTCCTGTAACAAAACTAACAGCCTTCAGGAGGCGTCGCCCATATGGGCAACCGGTGGCGACTATAAATAAACGCAAATTCAATCAATCAAGTGTTGGTAATAAAGAGGCGATGCATCAATGTGCTATTTTTGGTAACAGTGTTCCATGGTTCGACATATGAAAGTGTTTCGCTGTTCCGTGCTAGACAACTTTTGTGGCGACTGATAGAAATCACTTTTGAAAATGTAGTGGAAAGTGAAGAATAGTTTGAGCAGCAAGTCTGGTTATGTATCTATTAAACGTTCTAAATTGCACTCTTAGCATAGTTAAAAGACTATACAGTTAAACAATATTTGACTGGCTAAACCATTTGGTTTATCCAATCAGAAATTGCGTTACTTTGAATTTTCGAGCATGCTTGAAATAAAACTTAGATTATTCTGTAGAATGGTTGGTGAGTACTGCTCCAGGAGTCAAATCTCGGAATTTGAAATTTGAATTATATTTGAGCCATGCTCTTTGAAAAGGAGGCTTAATGCATCTGCAAAAAGTATCGAACTAGGTCAGCCTGCGCAGTCCGCCCATCCTGACCTGGGCCGAGGCTTTTTGCTTTTGGTCAATTTTCTGCATCTCCAAGGAACATTCTATCTCAGGATTCAGTCATTTGTTAGACAAAATGAATATAATGGATCCATAGTTATATGATGATTTAAGGGTATAAAACATCACAGAGATGCATTAAGCCCCCTTTTGCCAGATGGCTCCTTTATTATAGTCGATAAAATTCTATATCAGAAGTGACAACACTCAACTCTCTTTCCAAGACACTGACTGTTTTCCTAGATGTTATGGGGTGGGGAATGGGGATGAGAGCAATAAATCCTGTCGCTATGACTGTCATCGATATAATTTCATAGCGCCTATCACAACTAAAGCTGCTTTATATGGACAATGTAGATCAAGCTCTGACTGCACGAAACGTGCAATCTGATTATAACTCTAGGGCCTATACACACCGGTATACCATGATGCTTGTTTGGAGCAAAAGCAGCATTTAGTTCGCAATCATTTGGGTCTTTTGTCAAGATCCGGCATTCCCATTTTTGTCGAGCCCGCCCGCGGTGAGCGAGACATAGGCCTAGTTGTCACAATGTCCCTTCGATTTACGTGCGTGCATGCGTGCGTGCGTGCGTCCATCCGTCCGTCCGTTCGGATTTTGTTTGGATCAGAACTTCTACACTTAAGGATGGATCTCAAAATAATTTGGCCTTCATGAGTAGAAGTGTCATTTGAAAATTTGGTCAGGTAGGTCAAAGGTTAAGGTCACGCTTGAAGGTCATTCGCCTAAGGCGGGCTCGAAATGTTGCCCCTGGGCAACCTTCTAGGTTTTATTCAGGGCTCCAAGGGTTTCACAGCTATCGTTATACTTTCAGATGGTGAAAGTTGTGACACAACTCGGGTTCAGTTTTAACGCCCACCAGTTACAGGAAGCCATGGAGGAAGCTGACAAAGATCACAGTCACACCCTCGATTTTTACGAATATTTATTGGTTATTGACAACATCTACAAACGCCATGGTAAATGACAACTTATATGATATTTCATAGAGTTTTTATGAAAACTATGTGAATGTTGATGATGATGATGATGATGATGATGATGATAAAGATTGATGATGATGATGATGATGGTGGTGGTGATGATGATGATGATGATGACAGCAGCACTGATAATAATGATAATAACAGCAACAGCAACAATAATATGATGTTTTTTTGATAGTTTTAGACCCGTATGCCTGACAAAGTAACTCCAGACTGCAATAACGACGACAACAACAACAACAACAACAACAACAACAACATTATTTTTGAATGCATGTAACGTCAATGAAAACCCAAAGTTTGTTTTAATTTTTCATAGAAACTGACAAACTACAACAGAAGAAAAATACATATATGTAATACTTTATGAGAACTTGTGACCAGACCCTTTTCTTTCCATGTAATGTATGCTTATTGTATGATTTGTTTAAAGATGACAATAAATAGAGTTTATTTCATCAGCTTGTGGTTAATATGGGGAAATATTTGCGGAAAAAGGGAAAGGTATGCGAAAATAACGAGTGCCGTAAGGCACGAGTTATTTTCGCGGACCTTTCCCTTTTTCGGCAAATATTTCCCCATATCAACCACAAGCTGATGAAATAAATTATATATTATATTTCCTCTGATTATTTTGTCAAAGAATGCCACTTTTAAAACTTGAAAACTTAAAAAACTTAAAAAAGTAGTTCCAGATTTTCGGCAGGAGGAAAATATTCACTGTGACGGGGAAATAATTCCCCCCAGCTTAAATTACGACATTTCTTTACTCATAACATTTCTAAAAATAGACACATGAAATATAATATAAGTATATATATTTAAACTAAGACAAACGGTGCGCCGGGAAAGGAGGTTCTTAGTGCGTCTCATAGAAATTGGCTTGCAACACGCGAAAAAGGACATTCGGACATTTGCGTAAAGTGTCGTCTCGGATCAGCCTGCGCAGTCCGCGCAGGCTAATCCGAGACAGCACTTTCCGTTTCTATGTAATTTTCTGTTTTGCGCAAGTCTACTGTGGCACAAAATCTAATGTAGTCGTAAAGTGCCGTCTCGGATTAGCCTGCGCGGACTGCGCAGGCTGATCCGAGACGACAGTTTACGCAAATGTCCGAATGCCCCTTTTCGCGTGTTGCAAGCCTGATATGGATCTATAAAATCCATTTTGTCTTACAACCGACTGACTATATTATCAGGTATAATAGTGCTCGGACATGCAGAAAATTTTCAACTATCAAAAAGTTTCAACTCATGTCAGCCTGCGCAGACTGCGCAGGCTGACCTGGGTCGATACTTTTTGCAGATGCATTAGGTCCACTTTTCACAGAGTATGGCTCATGTTTTCTGTTTGTTTCAGGAAAAGCCGAATTGTTCAAACAAGGTCTCAATGAACTGAACAAGAAGAACATGTCAAAAGCTTGTGTCATGCAGTGATGCCATTTTTTAACAGATTTTTGGATTTTTGTTTAGTGGATTTTTGTTTAGTGCATTTTAGATGCAAAATGAAGTTTGTAAATGTTACATCAACATTTGCCTGAAAAAGCATTCCTTATCTAATTATTTCGTCTTTTTGAATTTTCTCAACGGATTCAAATTCTGAGTGTACTAAGTGAAGCTTTCCTGGTCTTCATGCTAATGTACATCAGCAAAACCTCCGTTGATCAATTCCCTCGGCTGTATTACAGTAGGTGATATGCACCAACACGGTACATTTTTTTGCCGGAAATACACCGCTTAATGTTTTTAAAATTGTAAAGCTCCACTTAGAGAAGAAAACGAGATTCACAATTTTCTGACCAAATCTTTCTAAATACATTTTCCATTGACAAATAGTTTTTATTTTAAATTATCGATTCTGTTGGCAGTTTTCACCGACAGACTGATAGATGTGAGCAACTTCAAAAGGTTAATTATATTGCTGCAAATCGATTTACATGGGAGCCAGCATGTTTAAGATCATGTAACTGACAGTGCTTCAAGATGGAAACCACTTTGATACGTACGAGGTTAGATGTAGTTACGGAATCGGCCGAGTTGTGACGAGTGCTGAACATGCTTTAATATTACTATACGAGTATAACAATCAGATGGTATTCCGTATATATTATCGATAAATACAAAACAATGACTTTGAAATTAATCTGAAATGATATTTTTGTTTTAAACAAAATGTTGCTTACCCTGTCTTACTAATTCGGTATAAAACGATGGTTTAAAACAAGAATACCATTTGAGGTTAATTTTTTCAACTATTGTTTTCTATCAATATGAACACAGAATACTAATTGATCGCTGTATACATATAGTTTAAAAACCTGCATAATTAAAGCAAAATAAAAAGCACACGAGCAGCCGTGTTGCTTATTATTTTCATTTATTGTATCCATGTACAGGGTGTTCCAAAATATATGTGCCAGTTTCAAAGTTTAATTCTGCCAGTAAATATTCAACATAACTTGATAGCTCTCTATAACATTATTCAAAATATGTAAAACGTTGTGTAAACAGTAATTTTAAGGACTAATTTACCTTCATTCCACATAACAAAATGGCTCTTCATAACATTATTAAAAACATCTAAAATTTGGAATAAACAGTAATTTTTAGGACTAGTAGACCTTTAATTCATCATAACGTATGTTCTACATGTCCATCCATTTTCTGCTTTACGATTCTGACACGAAATCAAAATTGTTAATGACATTTTGGCAGGTGCCCTCTGTAATCTTCCGTATTTCCTAACGACCAGCAGTTCTGAGCTCAGTTAAACATGCTTGTGTATAATATTACACCTTGTCATACAGCTCTGCACAGCTAAAAAGTCACAGTTTGGGTTGCTTTAAGCAGTAAAGATGTCATTGGGCCTTATTTCTTCCAGGAACGAAGAGACCGTCACTGTCACCTCAGATAGCTACGTCGATATTTTATAAAATAATTTTGTGCTTGAACTTTCAAAAAGAAACTTCTCATTCAATGATTGTTGGTTTCAACAAGATGGGGCAGGACCCCATACAAGTAGAGCTGCTTTTAATTTTCTGACCGATTCTTTTGGAAGCCAGTTGATTTCACAAACCGCAGTAGAATGGCCAGTCACTCACCTGATTTAAACCTGTTATATTTTTTCTATGAGGACTCATCAAAGACAAGGTATATAATTAAAACCAGTATGTTTTATTGAGCGCAGAACGGCTATTTGTAGGAAAATGCAGAAGATATCAGAGGGCATCTGCTTAGACGGCATTAACAATTTTTGACGTCGTGTCAGACTCGTAAAGCAGAAAATGGGTGGACATGTAGAGCATGTGTTATGATGAAATAAAGGTCTACTAGTCCTAAAAATTACTGTTTATACAAAATTTTAGATGTTTTTAATAGTGTTATGAAGAGCTATTTTGTTATGTTGAATATTTATAAGCAAAATTCTACTTTAAAACTGGGACTTATATTATGGGACACCCTGTATTTTCCATGAAATATATAAGCCATTCTCTGTGAAAAGGGGGTTTGGCGCATTTGCAAACAGTATCGATTCAGATCAACCTGCGTAGTCCGTGCAGGCAGTTTGGGGGTTGAAACTTTTTTTATCAGTAATTTTTTTGGAGTCAAAAGCCCAGTTTACCGCATGATTCAGTCTGTTTTGAGACAGTACGGATTTTACAATGTAAACGATTATAAACTATGACGGAGATACAGTAAACCCCATTTTCACGTAAAGTGTCTACTCTTTAATCGCACAGACCAGCTTAAGATTTAAAGAAACTTGTACAAGAGACATAAAATAGAAACATTTGACGAAAAGAAATTCATTTTCTTGAATAGTATTGAAAACATCGAAGGAAAAGTGCATTTGCTTGTAACAGACAATTGTATCTCTTCTTTCAATGTTTTCGAACTTTGTCTTTCGTGTGGACGTGAAACAGGGAATTTGTTCTCAAGAGATAAAAAAAGCAACTAAATTACTTTCTATTTATACATTACTGGTATGTTAAAGATTTCTACTTTCATTTTCTCTTGTTTTTCCTTACATCGCCTGTTCCAAGCCAGAAATGTTCTCAAAAACACCATTCGACATTCAGGCATACTGTATAAGTAATAATACAGAGATACGCACGAATGAAATGAGGTGGACACCCTTATACCAATTATATAAAACATGGCGAAAACTGTAACAGGCAGTTCAACACCAAAAATATCAATTATCACCGTGAATACAACAAAAGGAGAGTAAAAGATCACGAATGCTCCAACAATGGTCATAATGCGTTTCGCCGGAACTGAAGTACGCATGTGCGATGTCGGATACTGATGACGTATTCTCTCAAACTGAAGGTTGGCCACAACGAGAATATAAAAGTAAAATATAATCACAAGAACGTCACAGAATAGCAAAAGCAAGGATATGATGAGTCTGAAAGTTCTTCTAGATTCTAAATCTATACGGCATGTTTCACTCCCAAAACAATGAAAAATAGAGCTTCCAGCAACCGGAAGTAGCAGTCCACAGAATACAAGAAACCACGTGATCCAGGCAAGTTTTCTTACGCGATCGGGTGGCAATATCAAGTTATATTTCACGTTATATTTGACAGAAACCCATCGGTCCAAGGTTGCCAGCACCATAAATAGACAATACAACAATGCTAGAACGTAAAGTATGTTAAGTTTAAGCGTGGCCATCGACAGGATGATATCACTTCTGTCAAAGTCAGTGACTGTTGCCGGCAACAAAACATTCGTCACATGAAAACACAAATCCGAAACTAAAAGGTTTCTGGAAATAATTCTAATCTGCTCCGTTATCAGCACACACTTCCGCAAAACATGTAAGGACGCGACCTCAATTAAAGCAATAAGAAACGAAAATACATCCAGTAGAATCATTGAAGGTACCGGCGTCTTGATCAAGTTTGTGTCCATTTCGATTGTAAAATTGTCGCCATTTTCGTTAGTTTCATTTTCCATGTTTTTTTCTGTGATATTCTGAACACAATTAAAATTTATAAACAATCCTGGTCCCGTATTCTCCAACTATTCTTAAAAACATTCTTTCTCTTATTATAGATTTAGAATGTAACACAACTTCTGATTGGCTAAACCAAATGGCTTAGCCAATCAGAAGTTGTGTTACTTTCAAATTTAGAAAATCATTGAGAATAAGTCGAAAAATATTCTTAAGAATGGTTGGTAAATACGAACCCTGGTTGTTCTAACCGTGGATGTGAGACAAAGACATCTTTTTGAGCTATCAGTTAATTCGGGGAAACATCGAGGAAAAAAGCACGCAAACACATTCGATACTGAACATTACGTGTTCAACATCTACCAAGTGGCAATATTGTCAACCTGTTTAAGTACTTGTAGGCCAAAAGATTACATGTGGCCTAATTATTAAGACTTTGAACAGGTAGAAATTTTAATTTTAAACCTATTTATTGTACATCGATTTTAAAACAAGTTCTTTCTCTTCATATTAACCACCGTTGATAATTGCTTCCTGGAAACGTTAACCAGTACTCGAGCCGCAATGTAGTTTCCAAAGGTTTGACCCCGGTTATGATGGGATTTGAACCGAGATCCTTTGGTGTGAGAGGCCGGTGCTTTACCACAGTATTATTCGCCCTCGTGTGGTAGAGGGTAAAAAAGCGTAGAAAGTATTATGGGAAAAGGAGAAAATGCTCGTAACTAGGACTACAGCTCTTAAGAAATTACCGAATATATACTTTATATATACTTTATATATACTTTTAGTGACAAGGTAAACATTAAAACTATCAATTTTTGTGGTTTATACTTGAAGCCAACCAAAACATTGTAAAACAGGACACTTATGTTTCGACAAAAAGAAACAAAACATTTCCTCCTAATTAAGACGAACTAGTTCGCTGCCAGTAAATTGATTTAACCCTTTACTACACAATGTCGAGTTTTAACGACCCTGAAGAAGGATTTTGAAAACATTGTGGGAAAAGGAGAAAATGCTGGTAACTGGTAACCAGCATTTTCTCCTTTTCCCACGATGTTTTATACCGTGCCGAGGACAGAAATCCTATAATTTAAGCATTATGTAATTTGTCGTCTGCAAATGCTTTTAATTTGGACGAGAGTAAAGTATTGTCGTTTGGTTAAAGAGCTAACTCTTACTTGTTCTCAGGCAATTAACTGAATCAAACTTCTTTTGTGGACTAGAAATAGATTTCTAGAACAACTGGAGATTGAAAGGTTTGATCATTAAATAGTATCATGTAGCGAAGGTGTACCTGCAGGATTTACAACATTTGCAGTCTGATCTTTTAGCTTCTGCGGACAGCATAGATCGAGATCAGGCTGCACTGAACGTGTAATCTGATAGTTGGCTTCTCCTTCTACACAAAAACCATTCTAGCCGCGAAAGGTTATAAAATACTTAACTCTATGATACAAAAAATTTTTTAGACAAGTCAAAACTGAAATAATTTGCGGAAAACAAAGTCAGTGTGGCTCGTGAATTTAGATTTACCTTTAAAACGTTGGAAAAGATTGTTGGAAAAGGAGAAAATGCTGGTTACCAGCATTTTCTTCTTTTCCCACGATGTTTTCAAAGGATATCTTTCCTTGACTTGTTAGAATCGAAATTGTGCGGAACAGGGTAAATAGACCTACGAACATCAATATTGAATCATTAAGCTCCAAAAGAATGTGATTAATTTTTACTTTAAAAAAAAAAAAAAGAGAATGATGCAGCGGTAGTGTTAATCATTAGCATTTTCAATCAGAACTGCTGTCCCGCTTCCCGCTCCAACCTCACCCATCCGCCCCCAAAGCATGCCCGTTTAACAATAACCTCGAATTCACTGATAGATCGAAAATATCTCACTTTGAAATAATAGAGTTTTACCGTCTATACTGTAACCGTATCTACTCCGGTAATGTTTATTCACTGCTGAAAACATACAACGCTTCGGCTTACATGAACAATAGCACCACCTGCAGAAAACACTGTTTTTGCTTTACGGTAGCTGACTTTTGAAAACATTGTGGGAAAGTAGAAATTGTTCGGAACAAGCAATTTCTTCGGGCAGTTTCTCCCTTTGCCTCGATTTTTTCGCAGTTTATTCATGTCTTTAACAAGTGGATTGATACAATATTTTACAGGAAAGTTTTCAAAGGCGAACGCTGCAAAGCCTATTCCAGCAGGTACTAAGTTCATTGTCCTACTTCGCTTTTAAATAAAGAAATAATTTCACAATAATTCATGACAATTACTAGCAATTCCTCATTTTGTCACGATAATTTCACAGTTTATTTATGTCCTAAACCTTAATCCAAGTGGATTATATCCATACAATATCTTACAAGAAATTTTTCATATTCGAAGGCTGGAAATTTTATTCCAGCAGGTACTAAATTAATAGTCGTTCTTTGCTTTTAAATAAGAATTTTTTCACAATAGTATACGTGGTTACAAGCAGTTTCTCATTTTGTCACGATATTTCCTCAATAATTCATAACTCAAACCTTAATTCACGTGGATTATCCCTGCAATATTTTACAAGGATATTTCCAAAGTCGAACGCACCTAAGGTCGATCCAGCAGGTAAATGACTAAAACTGCAGTTCTCCGCTTTTTGAGTAAGAAAACGAGAAATAATAGCACCTAACAACAAATCAATAATGTTATTAATCTTTATCCACCTGAATAAGTGAAATAAAACTTTCAAGCCAATAGTAAAACCCGAAACGTTGCAATTTCGAAGTTATTTTTTGAGTGAAAAGTATCTCCTTATCGGACAGTGTAGATCCAAGATCAGACTGCACGTTCTGTGCAGTCTGATCTTGATCTGCACTGTCCGCAAAAGGTCCTTGAGTAGCGCTAAGCAGGCAAAGGAATAAGAAAAGACTTATCTGTTAGAAAATAAAGCCATGACCCCTTCTATTGAACGAACAAAGGCCGGTACATTATCAATTTCTACAATTAATCTCGAGAACAAATGAGGCTTTCGTGATGAGCTAGTCTATTTATCAAATACCATTAAACCATGCTCTGGCAAAAAAGGATTTAATGCATCTCTGTGATGCATGATGCCAAGCAAGTCATCACAAAATTATAGATCGATAAAATCCATTTTGTATAACAATTGACTGAATTATGAAGTAGACTGGTTCTTTGACATGCAGAAAATTGGCCAATGGCAAAAAGTTTCGGCCCTGGTCAGCCTGCGCTGTCTGCGCAGGCTGACCTGAGTCGATATTTTTTGTCAGATGCATTAAACCCCCTTGTCACGAAGCATAGCTCGATTGTGTTTCTTAAGACTTGTACATGTAATTGCAATAAATCTTATATTTTTTTTTTTCCATTTCTTTATTAAATTGCTCCTTTTGTGAAAGGTTTAGAGATTACTATGTTTGCTTTGTCTGGCTGTCTGTTTGCCAGAACGTCTGCCCGTGAGGGTTGAGAAATATCAAGTTGGCGTTTTCTGGCTCTTTGCATATCCGTCTATCCGTCCGTCCGTCTGTCCGTCCGATCGTCCCAACATTTCCCCGTTCGTTTTTTTTTTTTTTTTTGTATGAAAGTACTTATGTATCCCTACTGGGTAAAAGGTAACGGGGAATAGGTCGTACAGTTCAACTTAGTGACTTGTGTTTTTTTTAGATACTACATGTATTAAAATAAAGGAGAAAAAATAGAATAAATTCAATATTACCACTAACAGTAGATTTACTTCTATCCGTTACCAAAAGATCCCATGTTTGTATAGTCAGGTGGAATAAGAAACTCTTTTTGGAAAAAAAAAAGTTGGAAAAGGAGGAAAATGCTTCTGGCTATTTTCTTACAATGTTTTCGTCCCTTTCTCGGACGAATCCCACCATTTTAATCATTTACTCGTATAGTCGTCCTCGCTGGTACCGCGTCATCGATGATACCGCGGTCATCCGAAAAATACCTAATTTGCATAGGTAGCGCTACCTATCCACTGTTTACTTTATCAGATCAAAAGCAGAAGTTGTTTTTCACGGCATCGGTTAAAAATATCAGATATATGTCTTCATTACTGGTAAGTTACTTTCAATACATTCCAATGATGCAATAATTAAGCACAATTTTTCTCCATGTTTTGAAAATGATGACCCCCTTCTTCTTTATAAGACCGACAATTCATGTTTGACAAGTGAAGGTCGTCTGCTGTGACGTCATAGTCCTCGCCGGAAACAAAAACTACGGTAGCTAAATCATTTTTTTAAAAGATAAAAATCATGTTATTGCAATTTTCCAAATTACAGGAGGTAACGCGGTACCATAGTGGACTCCCTTTGGAGCACATGTTGTCAACATGGTAGCTTGACCTAGATATTTCTGTCAGAAAAACACGACCTAAACGTTGATAGCAACATTTATTGTAGCTTTAAAGTCACAGTAAAGTCCAAATGAATAAATAACCTGTTTATAAAATAAAAGTAAATTTCATTTTTACCATGTAAAAATATGGCGATTATTATGACTTTCACGATATGTAAAGGTGCAGTTCGTAAAAGTTCCAGTCAATGGCAGAAAAGAGAATTTTGAAACTAGAACAAATCCTACCATGTCGCATTATCTGTTTGTTTACATCGATGATCGCCGACGATTAGCCGACTTTTCGTCGTAAATGTCCGCAGTGACGTAATAGTGACGTAAACACCACGTGATCATTCAAGGCGTCGAAATAAACCCTTCATTCACTTGATCGTTTTGTGCCCATTCTAGGCTTGAAAAACGTAAGTTTATCGACATCCAAAACAGAAACGACGACACAGGCTGATCATCGCTTATTCATTTATCATCAATACAGGAAGAGTTTACTACATCTAAATAAGAAAACAGGTTCCGAATGAGCAATCTTACTCTCCGATGACATAATATTGGAACTGGAAACAATAGGACTTCCTGTGTACTACGTCATAGCATTAATGAGATGCAATGTTATCACGTGACGTTCTCGAAGACCTAGTTCGAATATACACGAACGATAACAAAGTTTGTCTCGATCAATGGCGTCCCTGAAATCGACTGGCTTCTCCATGCATTTTCGCACACGTATATCATGGCAACCAACGCAGTAACTGACACGTTCGAGTTTTCTCCGATCTTATATATGTGTGTTGTGATGGGTTATCCGATATATTTTCGAGTTATGAACGGTGAAAATTACCTAGTTTTTTACTTTACTGGGGCTTTAAATGCAACAGTTTATCACAGTATTGGAAAATAGTATATGTGAATTCTCTCTCTTGTTGTAAATTTTCAACGAAATTAAGTACCGCGGTACCAGCGAGGACCATCCTATAATTTGTCGTATGCAAATGCATTAGAAAAATCCTAAGTCTTCACCATTATTAGAGAGGGCTTATGAAAATATTGTGGGAGAAGAAAAATGTTGTTTACTCAATTCCCATGCTTTCACAGACGGATGCCATTGAATAACTGAAAAGGACCTCGTCAAATAAGAAAAACGTCCGAAATATTATTATGCAAAGGTTGGTCTGGGCAGAATATGTAATAAAGTAGCTGACAGTGTAAATATAAGATCAGACTGCCCATTCTATGCAGTCTGATCTTAATCTAAACTGTCTGCAAAAACAACTTTAGTCAGTTAAAGGGTTAAAGAATCACGAATGGTGTTTGCGATCTAATTGCAATCGCAGAACTATATCTAAATGATGGTTATGCGCCTCATACTTCCGGAAGATTACTGCGCCAGTGGTAGGCTTAATGCTGGCTAACTTAGGTATTTTACGTTAATTCTTTACCAAACGACATAATGTTAGACTGGTTCAAATTGAAAGCATTTGCAGACGACAAATGACGAGATTTGTTATTGATAGATTAGAAAACATTGTGGGAAAAGGAGAAAATGCTGGTTACCAGCATTTTCTCTTTTTCCCACAATGCTTTCAAAAGCCTTCTTCCTCAAGGTTGTTAAAAGTCGGGATTGTGTGGTAAATGGTTAAATACTTGGCTATTTTAACAGTATACCACTTACTGAACCTGAAGACAAATCATTTTGAAAACACCCAGCAAAATGGAGAAAATTGAGGATAAAATAGAACATTTTTTTCTCTTTTGAAGACAAATCTCGTGGCTCGAACCACACTTTGAGTCATGCTCTGGCAAAAGGTGTTTTAATGTATCTCCATGATTCATGATACCAAGCACGTCATTTCATAATTATGGATTAAAAAAATCAATTCTGTATAACAACCGACTAAATCATGAGGCCCACTGGTCCTTTGACATGCAGAAAATATACCAGACCTATAGCAAAAAGTTTCGGACAAGGTCAGCCTGTGCGGATATGCGTGGGCTGATATGTGTCGATACTCTTTGCAGATGCATTCAACCCCCTTTTCCCAGAGTATGATTCGTTTATTTTGTCGTCTGCAATTTGGATTCGTCTAAAGTCTTGGCGTGTAGTAAAGAGCAAGTTGAAACTTTATAAGAGTAATCTAATAACAGTGCGTCGTTACTCTAGACCAAACGTCGAGATTTTAGACTTGTTCAAATCGAAAGCACTTACAGACGACAAATTAAATGCTGATCAAATGATTGGATTTATCTCTGAAAGGTTTAAGAAAATTTGGGAAATGGAGAAAACACTGGTTACCAGCATTTTCTCCTCTTTTTTCATAGCTTTCTTTGTTAAGATCGTTAAAACTCGGGATTGTATAGTAAAAGGTTAAAAAAGGCAAAGACAATAGGATCATTCACGCGTTGTCACAGAGTGAAACCGTTACTTTATAACAAACTTACAAAGTGGTGAGAAGAAAGAAAATGAGCTATGCTCTGTGAAATGGGAGTTTAATGCATCTGTATATCTATAAAAAAAAAAGTATCGAATCAGGTCAGCCTGTCCAGTTCGTGCAGGCTTACCTGAATCGAAACTTTTCGCTATAGGTCATTCTTCTGTATGTCAAAGGACAATTCTACCTCATGATTCTATATTTTCTTCTTTTTCAGTCACAAATTGCACCATTTGAGCCACATTTAACCTATCATCTGCGCTTGCTTTCAATTTGGACCAGTCCAACATTTTGGTATAGAGTTAAAAGCTGAATTTTGTTGTAAACGCTTTACCGAACGACAAAATTTTACACTTGGTCATAATTATTGGAAGCATTTGTAGTCGACAAATCAAATGTCCATACATCAATCTTTCCGTCCACCCATACATCCCTATATCCACTCAATCACCATCCATCCATCCATCCACCCACCCATCCTCCAATTTGCCTACCCATCCATCAATCCAGCCAGCCAGCCAGCCAGCCACCCACGCATCCATCCATCTGATTGTCTAAATTATCGATAACCGCCATTACTCATGAAATGTAAAATTCGTTTTTTTTAATCAAAATCAAAAGTGACATATAGGCCCATTGGGCCCTACTTTTTCGATATCAGTATTCGTTTGTAAATTTGATTTGGTGCTCGTACACATGTCACTATAATGAGATATTTACTTACTTACTGACTTACATATGATTTTTGGGACGGTATTGTTCTGTGGAAGGGTAGAAAAGATTATTGAAGAAAAAGAGAAAGTGCTAGTAATCAACGTTTTCTCCCTTTAACACAATGTTTTCAAAAGCCATTTTTGGTTGAGGTGCGTGACAACACGTGATTGTTTGGTAAGAGGTTAGTTAAGTTATAGAAAAGGTTAGGGTGTATCATTTAAGGTCAAATTGATTTAAAACTCTTTTCCAGGCGTCAAATTTTGGTCACTTCCAAATTGAAAGCATCTGCAGACGACAAATATGCGAATAGTACAAATGAGCTGAAGTTCTCTGATGTAGTAGAAAACATTGCGGGAAAAGGAGAAATTGCTTGTTACAAGCAGTTTCTCGTTTTCCACAATGTTTTCAAATAGCTTTCTTCTTTAGGGTCGTTAAAACCCAGGATTGTTTGGTAGAGGGTTAAATGCAAGCCGGGTTTTAACCCCGGTATTATTCACTATTCATGTTTACGTATATGGAAATGTTGATAAGATAGTATAGAAACCTTTTGTCCGAGAGAGTGCGATTTTCGCCCTGCTTTTATGCAGCACATTTCTCTGTCAACTCTGCACTTAGCAATCCAGTATTTTAACGGCCCTGAGAAGGAAAGCCTTTGAAAACATTATGAGAAAAGGCGAAATGATTTCTCTCCTTTTTTTTTTTTTAACTTTTCGAAGAAAAATCCCATCAAATGGGACACTTTTCCGTTCTCGTATGCAAATGATTTGAATTTAGATTCGTCTTTAATTTTGTCGTTTAGTAAAGAGTTCAGAATTTTTTGTTAACCCATTAACACACAATCCCGCCTTTTTTAAAACGACCCTGAGAAGGAAGAATTTTAAAACATGGTTGGAAAAGGAGAAAATGTTTGCAATAAGCATTCTTTCCTATTCCCAAAATGTTTTCTATCCTTTCAGAGACATATTTCATCTTACTAACCATACCGGATTTGTCGTCTGCAAGTCCCTTTAAGTTTTACTTCTCTGAAATTTTGACGTCTGGTAAAGAGTTAAGTCCTGCAGGGAACTTTTATTTTGAAAACATTGTTGCAAAAGGAGAAATTCGTCGACAAGAGCAATTTCTATTTTTGCAACAATGTTTTTATATATATGAAATTATTGAACATTGATTTATCTTAGTTATCCATATAAGTTTACAAGTTTGTTTTATGGAGAAACTGAGTCACTCAATTAACCCAGATCCTTCTAAATGAGTTAAATAAAACTTTTAAGCCAATAGTAAAAACACAAATAATTTTATTTCAAACATAATTTTTGGAGAAAAACATCTCCTTATCGGACAGTGTAGATCCAAGATCAGACTGCACGTTCTGTGCAGTCTGATCTTGATCTACAGTGTCCGCAAAAGGTCCTTGAGTCGCGCCTAGCAGCGTAGAGGCGAAAATACAAAATGAACTCCTACGGTTATAAGCGCGACTCATTGCGCTGTTGTGGAATGTGCAGATCAAGATCAGACCTCACAGAAAGTTGTCTGATCTTGAATCCACACTGTTCAACACAAAGAAATAATTTAATAAAAAAGGGGGGGGGCATCGGAATTCGAATCTTTAAGTTTTTAAATTAGGCCGAAAAATTTAATTGGATTTATTTCACTATTGAAGATGATATCAAAACCAATTTATAACTTGTAATTGATTAAAGAGATTTTCTGTTCTTGACGTGTATGGAAACATCGAGGAAAAAGGAGAAATTGCTTGCTAGCAAGCCATGGGTTGGTCCATTCTGTTCAAGGATAACTAGAAAGCGTACTTGTGTAGGAAAAAATAAATTGAAAATTGTCCGAAAATACACCGGAAATGGGATTCTTAAAAGATAGATAGATAGATAGAAAGATAGATAGATAGATAGATAGATAGATAGATAGATAGATAGGTAGACAGATAGACAGACAGACGAATAAATAAATAAATGAATAAATAAATAAATAAATAATAAGGATACAATAAAGTGTTTTGCGAAAATCCAACGTTGAGTGAGGAAAGGGTTTTACATGAAGAATGGCAAACGAAAGGAACACATTGAATTTGTTTATAGACCTTCAATATCTGTTTACAGTGTAAACACTTTCGAGATATGAGTATTTATGAATTAATATTCAAAAGTATGTTTACAGGATTAAAAATAAAAAAAAAACGGAGATGTTGAAGGGCAGGAATACGTGAGGAAGGATGACATATTCGCAGCATTTTGGACATAAACTGTTATATTTCGGATATTTGGTTTTTGATTATTTGGATAATTTCTGGTAAGTGGGTTTGTTTTAATTTTTACCCTTTACCAAAGTATCATGTCTTTTAAAGACCCTCAGGACAAAGCTCTCTGAAAACATTGTGCGAAAAGGAGAAAATGCTGGTTACCAGCATTTTCTCCTTTTCCCACAACGTTTTCTACCCTGTTGAAGAAACCAATCTTCCTTTGATCTGCATATAGACTGACGTCTGAAAATGTTTTTAATTTCGGTGTGTCCAAATACTTTTCTTTTAGCAAAAAGTATGACAACTAGATCGATCATAAAGCCTAGTTTCATGGGTCAAATGACGCATATCTTTTGCATAAAAAGATTGTTCGATCAAGCTTTTGGAAATGTAGTATTCAATATTCTTTTCGCATTTGCATATCGTATATAATTATGCTTGTATTTTGGACAGGGTGGGGGTTGGGATTTTTTTTTTTGGGGGGGGGGGTGGGGGGGGGTTGGTGTGATCTGGCAATAAAGATTTGATTCAGACCTTCTTTAGTGCGGTTTGACTAATAAATTCCTGAGGCAAGTTACAATAGACAACTATTGAAAGGTTTTGTAAGAAAAATAGACAGTACACAATAATTATAATCAATAATCAAATGACAAGATTTGGGGTCAGTCTGAATTGAAAGCACACGCAGAAGACAAAATGAATGTGAATAAAAATCTGAATTTTATTTTGGAAGGGTAAAAATCATTGTGGGAAAAAGGAGAAAATGCTGTTTACCAGCATTTTCTCCTTTTTCCACAAAGTTATTGAAAACTTTCTTTCTTAGGGTTGTTGAAAGCCAGAATTGTATGGTAAAGGGTCAGTTTTGTGTTTTAAACGACTAACTTTTTTTCTCCATAAAGCGAAATTGTAAAATATATATAATAAGGACAAATAAATGTTTAACAATAGAACCCGTGAACAAAATTGTCGAAAAAGGAGAAATTATTCGTGTCGAGCAAAGATTTTAAAAGGCTTTTTCCTCAGGGTCATTTAAATTCGGGATTGTGTGGCAAAGGAGTGACTCTATGATAAACGAAAAAAAAAAAAGACATGTCAAAATCAAAAGCATATGCAACCGACAAATTAAATGTGGTCTAAATGAATTGATGAGTATTTACTAGGGTAGAAAACATCGTGGAAAAGGAGAAAATGTTGGTTGCTGGTATTTACTCCTTTTCCCACCCTGTTTTCAAAGGCCACTTCTCTCAAAGACGTTAAATTTTTTTATGATCTTTATAAGTTCATTACATGAAATCATCTTTTGAGGGTAAACTCTTTTCCAAACGACAAAATTTCAGGCTGGTCCAACCTGAAAACACTCGCAGACGACATATCAAATATTGCTCAAAAGGTTACATTTGTCTGTAAATAAGATAAAAAAAATCATAAAAGATGTACCAGCATTCTCTTCTTTTCCCCCACAACTTGTTCAAAAGCCCTTTTTTCCCCTCCAGATTCGTTAAAAATTTAGGTTGTTTGGTAAAGCGTTAATGCATTTTCGTTACAGCCATAATTTTGAAAGCGGATAAAAATTTCTTTAAGCTTGATGACATCTTTACAGCCTTAAACTTTCTACCAGACAAGAAAATCTTGTACTCTCTAAATTGAGAGCATCTGCAGACGACATATTAAATGGCACTCGAAACATCGAAAATTTCTTTTCAAAGAACAGAAAAGATGGTGGAAAAAGTAGAAAATGCTAGTTACCAGTATTTTCTCCTTTTCCCACAAAGTTTTCGAAAAAATCTCTTCCTGAGGGTCATTAAAACACCGAATGGTTGGGTAAAGGGTTAAACCCACCACCAGACGACAACAACTTAGACTCCTTCAAATTGAGAGGATTTGCAGATGACAAATCTACGTCACTCAAAACATGATTTTTTTTAAAAAAGATCAGAATATATTGTTGGAAAAAAGGAGAAGATGCTGGCTTCCAGCATTTTTTTTCCCGTTCCCTAAATGTTTTCAAAGGCCTCCTCTCTTAGCATCGTGAAAATTTTAATTTGTTTGGTAAAGGGTTAACCCTTAACCTGCCAAAAAAGTTAAATGAAACATTCAAACTGATAGTAAAAAACCCAATGCTTTTCAGTCTTTTTTTTTTGGGGGGGGGGGGGGGGGAGGGGGTGATATCACCTTATCGGACAGTGTAGATCTAAGATCAGACTGCACATTCTGTGCAGTCTGATCTTGATCTACACTGTCCGCAAAAGGTCAGTGAGTCGCACTTAGCAACCTCAGGGTTAATAACTTTGTTTAATCGTGCATCTTCACAAAACTGAAATGCGAAATGTAAAAATCAATAAATCAACATTCAATCAAATAAAGATTTGAATACGCATTTTTTTTTTTTTCTGTGCATCAATTCTTTAACGATTTTAAATATCTTCAAATCGATAAATGATTCGATTTAAAGAAAATATTTAAAAAAAAAAGGGCTACGTATTCACCAACCGTTCTAACCATCCTTACCCGTTCTGTTGGGGACCACGAATGAAAAGTAACATCAAATAAAAAAAATATCTACTGGCTTGGTCCAACAGGATTTGTTCCTCTCTCACCGCTGATCGCTGTTTCGACGATAATTTTGAGGGAAAGCAACAAGTGGATTGGTATGAATATTATGCGAGATACTGATATGATAAACACCAGGAAAGCATAGAGATGTGCACAGTCCCCCGCAAAGTAACTGGAATAATGTTTAAAACACATTAAATACCAAACAAACAAACAAAAATGCAAACAAACAAACCAATACCGGCTTGGTGGATGGTATTAACCTCTTCACCTAACTTGTCGACTGGTCCAAATTCTAAGCATTTTCATACAACGTTGGATGTCTCACAAATGATTGGTTTTTAAATTGGTAGAAAATATTGCGGGAAAAAGGATACGATACCGGTTACCTGCATTTTATCCTTTTCCTACTGTTTTTTCAAAATTCGTCATCCACAGGGTCGTACCAAAACGGCATTGTATGGTTAAGAGTTAACGTTTGTTTCTACAGTGCTCGAGTCCTAACCAGAAGACAGGGCAACAGTGTACTTGTCCATGTCTTTTGAGTCATATACATGTGAACCGCACTCTGGCGAAAGGGATATTTATTGCATCTCCATGATGTATTATACCAAGCGAGATATTACATAATTGTGGATCCATAATATCCATTTTGTCAAACATTGACTGAATCATGAGGTATACTGCTCCTTTGACATGCAGAAAATTGACTAATATCGAAAACTTTCGGTCCAGGTCAGCCTGCGATGACTGCGCAGGCTGACCAGCGCCGATACTTTTTGCAAATGCATTAAGCCCCTTTTCCACGGAGCATGGCTCGCGTACATGAACTAGTTCTAGGGTCGTAGAAGCAACTTGCTCAAGGGCATCATCAACAAAAATCAACTCGAGCGGTATTCGAACAAGGGATACTTTGATCAAAGATCATAATACTATATTTCACAAGTGTAACGCGTTTTGCGATATGAAAAGGGGTGGGGGTGACCCTTTATCAAACAATCTTGTCGTTACACGGTTTTTCAGAAAAATCTCCTTGAAATAGTGTGGGAAAGGGAGAAATTCCTTTAAATGACCAGTTTCTCCATTTTCCAAAATATTTAAGTCTAAAAAAAAAAAAAAAAAAATCGATGTATTTAAGATATCTATTTAAAGTTTTTCATCTTGAGATGCTTTCAGTCTGGAAAAACAGTTAAAAGTTTAAAATTTGTAAGTTTTCTTTTAGAAAGCGTTAAGACCAGCTCTTTTCCAAGCAAAGAAAATGAAAAAAAATGTTCAAACGGAAAGGGGGACACAAAATCACCCCCCTTCTTTTTGCTTCTTTTTATTTTACCTTTTCAGATTATTCACAAATAAACTAATGTTCACGCAAAACTGCTAAACAGCGGAAAGACCTTCTGAATTCAAAGGACTAAATATCAAAGCACCGTCATGATATGTTTTAGTGAAAATGAATATTTCAATCGATTTAGATTGCAAAGTTAGTGTAATTAAGTTATATGTGAGCGTTGCTCTTTGAAAAGGGGGTTTAATACACAAAAAGGTATCGACTTAGGTCAGCCTGCTTAGTCCGTGCAGGCTAACCTGGCTCGACACTTTTTGCTACTCGTCTTGGTCAATTTTCCGACGGCAAAGGACCATTCTACCTCATGATTCAGTCGGTTGTTAAACAAAATGGATTTTATGGATCCGTAATTATGTTATGATGTGCTTGGTGCCATGCATCTTGGAGATGCATTAAACCCTCTATTGCCAGAGCATGGCTAATATGTCTGTTTTTTATTTTTTTCAGATTGGTTAACGGACGAACAAATATTCATGCATAGGATCTAATCGACTCAATTTAATTTTCAAAGCCTCGCTATAACAGATGGAAGTGAAAATGTATGTTTCAATCCATGCTGGTAGTAAAACTGATGTGATTTAAGATTTTGAAGTTTGGTATTAGAATAAGCGTAAAGACATAAAAATATTTTGAAAATGATGTCTAAATATTCGGACGACCGTTTTGAGGACTATTCCTTTTCCCCGTCGTCTTCACCACAAGGCCGACGGTATGTGCTTCAGAACTTTAATATGAGAAAACAGAGAGAAAGGTCCTACAAGAAGCACTACAACAAATCGAATCCTTACCATGAATATTTCGACATTCGTAAAGCCCCGCCTTCTGAATCTTCTCGGACGTCAAATAACAGCAATAAAAGTAACCATATTGGGGTATCGAATAAAGTTATGCCTACCAATGTTCCGAAAGGAATATCACCAAGGAAACAACCACGGGAGCCGCCGCTGTACGTAACTCCACGTAGGGATTTGAATGCAACAGACGTAAAAGCAACGTCATTGGAAAAAAAAGAAAGTAGTGCAAATAAAGATGTAGGTACTATAAAAAGCCAGTCCGTAAAGGGAACGAAAAATCTATCGGTTACTAGGACAGAGAAAGGAATGACCCCACGTGATGAATATATGGTCACAAAACTGTACGAACATGACATTATTTATTTGAAACCGTCTGATATTAGATACACACATGATGAGATTACTGCGCATTTCACAGACGGCAGGTCTTTGCTTTCTACATTCAAGTCTTTGTTATACGGGAAAATTGAAATACGGCAAGGTGGCGATGGGGTACCCCCAATCGAAGTCATGCAAGTGGAAGAGAAAGGACAAAAACTGTGGTTCGTTGTCAATGGCAACCGAAGACTTTATATATTTCGGAGACTTGAAAAGTGCGGAGCGATAGAAAATATGCAAGTGGTTGCTAGGCGCTATGATTCAATAGAAATGGATAAACATTTTAGTACAAGAAACTTAGGACAGACAATTTCGATTACAAATGATGCTACGATTCGGGAAAAGATGGTTAAAGAGATAAAAGCATGGAGACAGTGGAAGTCAACGCAACCTAAAGATAAAACGACCACAAAGACTAAAAAGACAAATCCGCCTAAAACAAAACCAAAGGCACCCACAAGTCCGGAGAAAGGCAAGTTATTTTTTTATACAATTTCCTTTTTGCCTTGAGTTCGCGAAACGCGAGACCCTCAGTCTGGGCTAACAAACGATTCACTGCTTGACGGTTGCAAGGAATTCTTTAATCCTTTGCTAAACAAACCCAAGATTTACCTACCCTATCAAACAAACCCAAGATTTACCTACCCTACCAAACAAACCCAGTGTAAAGAGCCCAAAGAAATAAGGCTTTTATGAAGATTGGTGTATATGGAGAAAATACTGGAAACTAGCATTTCTTTTCCCTCTCTCACGATGTTTTCTACCCTTTAGACGACAAATATCATCGTTTTGACACATTAATTTATTGTCTGCAAAAGCTTTCAATATAATTTCGTCTAAGATTTTTGTACATGATATTTGTGAGTTAGTTTGCTTGTATGAGTAGCTTTCGATAGCGATCACATCATTGAGACAATTCATTTATAAATGTATCTCTTGGGGTTTTCCCCAGGAACTTGTTTCTCTAGTAAAAAGCTGGGGTATGCAGTGCTACACCAAAGGACACTAAAATGTGACCAACGCTACAGATGGGAATCGATTTTAGAACCTCCATATAAAAAAGTCCAATACTAGAACCAATGTGACACCCAGAACCCCATTGAAACAAAACAGGTTAAAAAAGAAAAGAGTGACAGATGTGTGTCAAAATTTAAACTAACAATTACATATCTGGGTGACCAAAGAAATTTGATAAAAGAAATACCACCTCAATCATCACTACCATCACACTCACCACTACTAGCACCAAAACCACTAGAACCACCACCGCCTTCATCATTTCGCCACCACTACCAGTATACCAGCACCCTCGCCACCATTACCACGACCAGCACAATTACCATCACCAACGCAACCATTACCATCGACAGCGTCACTATCACTAACACCTCTCCACAACGATCGTGAACACCCTTCTCGCCACCTCCACCGTCAACACAACCCTAGCAACCACCACCAATGTCAACACTACACCTCTCCACAACGACCGTGAACACCCTTCTCGCCACCGCCACCGTCAACACAACCCTCGCAACAACCACCAACGTAAACACAACGCTCGCCGTCATGGCAATCAACTCCCTTTTGGCTGCCACCATCTCCGTGAACACAACCCTCGCCACAACCGGCACTACCAGCATCCAAAGCACAACCAGCACTACCATCAGTGTCACCCTCACCGCCACCAACATCACCCTGACCGCCATCATTACACCCTCACCAACAGTATCGCAACCAACACCAAAGCAACGTCAATTACCTTTTTTTTTCTTCTTCTTCCCAGGTTCAAGCTGCTGCTGTATCAGTTAATACAGTCAATATTTCCAAACAGTTGTCGGAATTGGAATTCGAAAGCAGAATGGAACCCCCTTGACTGTGTTGGAAACTGTTAAAACCAAGCCTGTATAACACATGAAAATCCGCAAAATTCATATCATGTTGAATATGTGAATGTTCTTTTCTGTTGTAGGTGATTATAGGCTCTTTTACTACTGAAAATATATAATATATGAGCCATGCTCTGGCAAAAAAAAGCTCGGTGTATTTCCGTGATGCATTATACCAAACAAATCATCACATAATTATGGGTTCATAAAATCCATTTTGTCTAACAAGCAACTTAATCTGGAGGTAGAAAGGTCCTTTGCCATGCAGAAAAATAACAAATAGCAAAAAGTTTCGACCCATGTCAGCCTGCGCGGACTGCGCAGGCTGACATAGATCGATACTTTTTGCAGATGCATTAAGCCCCCTTACGCAGAGTATGGCTCATATCTAAAGACAATGTTGCGTTTACTCTTTTTGTTAATTTCTTTTACATTTTTTTAAAGACACACATTTCAACATACATGTACATGACAACGCGCCAACCTACGAGAAAAAAAGCTGGATGAACCTCTTAAAGCATGTGACTGTAACCCCTTATGCTACCGAGCACGACCTACTGCCCTTTTACGGAAAACGTTGATCAAGATCAGAATGCATAGAACTTGAAAAGTACGGTATGATTTGATACGCAATATTCAAACATTAAGTAATACCAAAGGCTAGACTGGGATGCTGTTCATATGAACAATGCATCTGAAAATGGGGTTTAATGTATCTGCAAAAATTATTGACCCAGGTCAGCCTGCGCAGTCCACGTATGTTGACATGGATCAAAGCTTCTTGCCATTGGTAGGTTAAATAAGCAAAATAGAGATTTCTTTTCCGAATGAAAAAAAAAAAAAACTGCATTTCAGACTCGACTCAGAAATTTAAACGGACGTACTTCAGTTGACAGACTTGAGTCCATTATTTGGCTAAGCTGAGTCTGAAACGTTGTGTCTAAAGTATATCAGTGTTGGTGAAATGCGTCTCAGATAACGAATCACCATCACTTACTTCCCTTAATACATCTTCGCTATGTCACAGGTCCTGAACGGGGCTTTACGTGTTCTTTTTTTTAATCATTAATATCATTTGCTCTACTCAGGGCTTTTTAGGTATCTGTATCTTTGTGGAAATTCATCAAACCACTGCTTCAATACACTGGATACATTTCAATGGTTGTAGTGTGTGAACTTTATTTTGCTCATACTATGCAGACGCTACATATAAATCAAACCAAATCATGATAAACGCAACGTCTCTAAGTGAAGCAATGAAAAAACAAAAAAAAAACCATCAGAAGTCGAAAAGGTCAACCGTTAACACAGTGAGGTGTAAAGTCATTGATTTATATGTAGAATCAAAAATAAGGGAACCCTTGCATTTCATTTTAAGGTAATTCTTTATTTTACCAACAACATATAACATATATGGCATCAAAGTCAATACTGGGTGTGACCTCCATGTGCAGCAACACTTGCACGACACCTGGCAGGCATACTGGAGATGATACAGCAAATCGCATTGTTGCTCTTGGAATCTGCTAAAATATTGAGAAGTTAGGTCACCCTGTCATATCATGTCAGAAGGAACAAGTAACATAGTTCCCTTATTTTTGGGCTACCTATATACATATACCGTCCACACTTAATATAAAGAAAACAGGGCAATGATAATAAAATAGATAAAACGATGTTTTAACAATGTTTCATGATTCTATTCAATCTATTGAACAGTCCGGGGCCCGTATGAATTCACAAACAATCCTTAATTGTGTTCTAAATTTAATATATCGAAACCTTTCTATATATCAAAGTAACGCAATTTCTGATTGGCTATACCGTACGGTTTAGACTATAAAAAATTGTGTAATTTTCTAATTTTGGAATAAGGCTTAGAAGGCATCTTAAAAAATGGTGTCTGAATACGGGGCCTGATTCCCGTATTCGCCAAGCGTCCTTAAAAACATTCATAGTCTAATTCTAAACAGTTTTCTAAATATGAAAGTTACACAACTTCTGATTGGCTAGACCAAATTGTTTATACAATAAAAAAAAAAATTGTTACTGTCGATATCTATAATTAGACAAAGAATGTTCTTAAGAATGGTTCGTGGATACGGAACCTGGTCTGAACACACTCAAAACTCTCTCTCAGAGATTCAATCAATAACTTCAACAACAAAATACCAAACAAGAAAATATCTTAAAAAAAAAGAAAGACGGCGTAAATCCCCGAGCAAAAAGACAGGGCCTTTAAAATAAACATGCCTAATTTTTTACCAATTACAAATTTCTATTTATTCATTTGTTATCAGTGCAAAAAAGTAGGTCAAAAGCAAGCACATTCAGCTACACCGAAAAGTCGAGAGAAGAGCGTGGCTCTGTTTGGCCCACGGAAAACGCAGGATAACATGGTAAGGTCAATTACAAAGGTATTGGCACTATATACGACTACCGAGTTATAATCTCTTTACCAAAAAGTACCGTGTTTTAACGACCGTGGAGAAAAAGCCTTTTGGAAGCATTGTTAGAAAAGAAGAAAATGCAGGTAACCAGCATACAATGGGTTGTATCCTTTCATAATAAATCGTATAAGCCATATTTAATTTGTAGTCGGCTAAATTGTCATGCTATGTGAAAGGGGGCTTAATGCATCTGCGAAAAGAATCGACCCAGGTCAACCTGCGCAGTCGGCGCAGGCTGACTTGCACCGACACTTTTCGCTATTAGTCAATTTTGTATGTCCAAAGACTAGTCTACCTCATAATAAAGTCGGTTATTCAAAAAAAATGGATATGATGGATCCATAATTATCTGATGGCTTGCTTGGTACCATGGATTACGGAGATGCATTAAACGCCCTTTTGCCATAGCATGGCTCAAATGTTTTTAACTTGGACGAGTTTTGTCGTGCGGTAATAGCTTAAACCATTTCCTATTAAAAACAAGCGAAAATAAAACCCTCCGGCAGCAGACGGCTTCGAAAACTTCCTAGGAAAATACCGAAAATCAACATGACTGTGTTAAGACCAAAGTTAGACTACAACGTTTCGAAAATGTTCTTGTCAAGTTAAAAATTAATCCTTGAACAATGGGTTTATCATAACAAGGTCATTTCGTTTGCGTGGCTGATCTATATGCTCTACACTTGTTGTAACTCTTATACGGCGTCCGGACCGCGAAACGTAAGTCCTCGGAGCACCTTTGCCTCCCTTCAGCAGTCGGTATCTGTCAACAGCTGCCTTGTACTTTCTGTTTGCACTGAAATTAATAAATAAATAATTAATTAATTAATGTCGTAGCTCAGTTACAGTCAGTGCTTAATCTAATGGATGTAAGGGCCCTGTATTTAATAACTAAGCCATGCTTCTGCCAAAAGGGAATTAATGTATATACCAAGCAAGTCGTCACATGATTACGGATCTGTAAAATGATTTTGTTTAACAAGGGAGTGGATCATGAATTAGTATTTTCCTTAGATATGCAGAACATTTACAAATAGCAAAACGTTTATCATTTGTAAAGACCTTGTTACTTTGTAAGGCCTTGTTTTTGATACCGATTAGGCCTTGTATTTGATGTTCGGTTAGGCCATGTTTTAGATATTTAGTAAAGCCTTGTATAAAGTTTGTTATAGTTTTTTTTTTTTTTCTTTTCGTTTTTTGATTTGTTTTTGATGTTTAGCTTAGCCATATATTTGGTGTTTGGTGAAGCCTTCTTTTGCTGTTTGGCCAATTCTGTTATTCAAGGTCTGCAAGGTCTGAAGTATTTAATAGTATTGTTGGACGTTTTGTTTTGATGCTTCGATAGTCTTGTACTTAATGTTTGCCATGGTCATTTATTTGATGAATGGTACTGCCTTGTGTTGGATGTTTAGCAAGGCTTTAAATATTATGTTTGGTGGGGCCTTCTATTTGATATTAGTATAGGAATTGTTCTTACATTTTGGCTTTGCTTTTGGGCTTGTCTATGATTTTCTTTGACCAAGCTTATATATTTGATCTTTGATTTAGCCTTGTATCTAATTAATACCAGGAGAAAAAACTGATAGACTCCAATATAATCCATACCCTTGCTTGGATTTGAACCTAGGACCTTCTGATTATTAGTGCCGTGTGGTACCATCGCACCAACACGCCACCTTTTATGTCAACTAACAATCCAAGATTTTTAATCTACGTCAAAGTGTTGTATGGTTCTGCACTGGTTACATTAATTGACGTGGTATAATTCAAGTATAAAGAGAGGCAAGAGCATTGATCATAATAAAAAATAAATGAGCCATGCTTTGGTAAAAGGGGGCTTAATGCATTTCCGTGATCCATGGTACCAAGCAAGCCATCACCTACTTACGGATCCATTGTATACACTTTTTCTATCAATCGACTTAATCATGAAGTAGACTGGTGCATAGACAAAAAATCGACCAATAGGGAAAAGTTTTGGTCTCGGTCAGCCTGTGCGAAGTGCATAGGCTGACCTGGGTCGATACTTTTCGCAGATGCATTAAACCCTCTTTTCACAGAGCACAACTCATATAGGAAAGCATTCCAAAATAAACAAATTGTCTTACGTTCGGACATTTCTTATGGCGACACACAGGCCAGAGAAAACACATGTCAGACTTATCGTAACACCAGCAGCTATCATCCAATTGTCTCTTAGCACTTCCTAAAAAGACACCAGAGTTCCCGTTCACAGTTTAAACATTTCTGCGCAACATCATTTGATTGATAGATTGATTGATTGATTGTATGGTGTTTAATGCCGTCTTCAACATTATTTCAGTTACATCGCGGCGGTCAGTGCACCTATCCATACTTCCCTGAAGTTTCTTTTACCAGTACTCCGCACAATATTCTTCCCAAGCCACCAGCTGCTTAGCCACATAACAGTCGTCGTAACAATGATCAGCGGTGAGAGAGGAATAAATCCTGTCGCAATGACTATCGTCAATCCTCGGAAAGAGATTGGTCGAACCGGGGATCGAACCAGCGGCTCCTTTTTCTCAAGCTATGTACGCTACCGGAGCTCGGCTGCGTAACATCAAGATGCTTATATGCGGACAGTGAAAATTCAACATCAGACTGCACAGAACGTGCATTCTGATCTTCGAGTTGCAGCGTTAAATATGTGATAAATGTCACAACTCAGTTGAGCGAGACCTCAAGTTTTATAAACATGGGCCCAAGAAAACTGTAAGATACCTTTTGGATATGAGCCATGCTCTGGCAAAAGGGGGCTTAATGCATTTCCCTGATCCATGATACCAAGCAAGTCATCACGGTATTGTAGATCCAAAAATCCGTTTTTTATAACAACCTACTGAACCTCGAGGTAGACTGCTTTCTTGACATGAAGAAAATAGACTAATAGCAAAAAGTTTCGATTCAGGTCAGCCTGCGCGGACTGCGCTGGTTGATTTAATCGCCTCTTTACAGAGCACGGCTCATATTTTGACCAAAAATACTTTCGAAAATATGTTATATATTTTAATCCCAAAGTAACTATCCATATGGAAAAAAAAATCCATATCCGGCTAAAGGAAAAACGAAAACGAATTAAGTTATTACCTGCCAGGTTTCGGATTCTGAATCAGTTGGTTTTGTGTCTTGCATCTCATTCAGGGAATCGGTACGACCGTATTTAGCTAGAACCTCCGTGATTTGATCCTTGGTCAGTCCTCGTCCATTGCAATGCACGCCCATCAACACCTCCTCGCTGAAAGTATACATGGTACACTTGTTCCTTCTTTACGAGATGACGCAACTGTATACCTTGGCTGCCTTACACTTAACTGCATACGCACGAAATTTGCGTACGCAATTTCAGCATCAAGTATAAAAACAAGTTTCAATAGACTGCATAACTTTACAATTTGAGTAAATGTTTGCATAACTTTACGCCAGCAGGGATCGTATTTGTACACGTATACATAATTCCAAATAATTTGCGTAATTCTACGCAGTTATTGAAACGCAGTCCTGCCGGGGGTACCTTTCACTAAACTGCGTAGATTTACACATTTTTTTTTTTTTTTCGGATTGAATGTATACAGGTACGATCCCTGCTTTACCCAAAGATATGAACTGGCGCAAAGTTATGCATATATTTACTCAAATCGCAAAGAGATGCAGTTAAGTGAAACTTGTTTTCAGACTTGATGCTCGCTTACAAAAACTGCGTACGCAAATTTCAGGCGTACGCAGTTTAGAGAAAGGTACCCAACAGGGCACGGTTTCATGAAAAAACTTAAGTCTCTTATTTTACTCAAATCCCCAAACAGATATATTTTCTGACTTGAGTTTGTCATTCCAGGCGAATTTCACTAACGTTACTACACTTTTGTAACATTCTCAAAACCAAATTGGACACAACGTTTCAGACTCAACTCAGCAAAATAATGGATTTCAGTCTGTTAAATAAATACGTCCATTTCCTTTGCTTAGTTGAGTCTGAAACATAGTGTGCAGATTTGAGAACGTTACTATAGTCTGATAATGTTACTCAAACACATCTCAAATAATGAATTTAACTTAAGTTAGAACATAAGACCAGTTGTAGATTTGAGTTAAATAAGCGACTTAAGTTTTTTTACGTGAAACGGGGCCTGGCTTTTTAAAGATGGCTTTTATCCAAATTACCTCTCACCCACTGCGTGTTCTTCGTGACTGTAAGATGGCGTGGCTTGTACTTTGACATCATGACAGTTCGGTAGTTCCTCCCTAAATAACATCACCAGTAAAGTCCTCAGATCTTCCTCTTTAAGGCTCGGGGCGTGAACCTTTGATGGCAGCATGACACGGTATAGTTCTAGAAAATACAAGCCAAGGTATAGTTTACACAAACCATTCTTAACTGCGCTCAATTCTTATTCTCAGGAACTTTCCAAAGTTCAAAGTAATTCAATATTTTAGACCAGTTCAACATGGAATTATATAAATTCTTTAACTCTTACCCAAGCAATACTAAATTTTAACGACCTTGTGGAAAAAAGGCCTTTGAAAACATTGTGGGAAACGGAGAAAATGCTGGTAACCAGCATTTTCTCCTTTTCCCACAATGTTTACTACACTTTCTGATACATCATTTGAGTATCATTTTATTTGTCGTCTGCAAAAATTTTGAATTTTGACCGGTCTGAAATGTTGCCGTTTGGTAAAGAGTTAGGGAGACTGTAACTGTGCATTTTATTTTGTTCAAACTTTGAAAAGTACGAACATAAATTAAATAGCAGAGGAAATATCAATGGCGGCATGATGGTCTGTGACATGATAAACATTTGATTACAAAATCCATACTTTTAACGACACTGAGAGATAGAACTTTTGAAAACATTATCGGAAGAGGAGAATATGTAGCATTTTTTTTCCTTTTCTCACAGTGTTTTCTACCATATCAAAGACAACTTCCAAAATTCTAGCCAAATTTAATTTGGAGTCAGAATATGCTTTTAATCTGGATAAGTCTGAAAATTTTTCTTGTGATAAAGGGTTAACTATTTATCTCTTGAAATATTATATGCCCAAGACTACCTTAAAAACGTCAATGTGTCATATGAATAAGCCATGCTCTGTGAAAGGGTGCTTAATGCATCTGCAAAAAGTATCGACCAAGGTCAGCCTGTGCAGTCGGTGCAGGCTGATCTGGGCTAAAACTTCTTGCTATTGGTCAATTTTCTGTCGCTCACAGGACCAGTATACCTCATTATTTAATTCGGTTGTTATACAAAATGGAATTTATGGATCCATAATACTATGATGACTTGCTTGGTATTATGCATCGCAGAGATGCACTAAGCCCCCTTTTTCCCAGAGCATGGCTCAAATATCAACATTTACAAAAGCTATTTAAACGTAATAAATCTTACCCTCACTTAAACAATGTTGAATATGACTGTCACATCGACTTCCGGTGTAACATGGATCACATGTACAACTGAATATACCGCCATATTGAACTACTTTTCCGTTCACGCACGCTTTTATTTGTACTTCACATAGATCTCCCTCGAAACCATGTTGACATTCGCACCTGAATCGCGCATCTGTATAATGGCAGATCCCGTTGTTTAAACAGGGGTTGGATTCACAAAGGTCAATGTGTGTTTCGCAAATCGTTCCTGTATATCTTTCCAGACATGTACAAATGAAGCCGTTTTCCTTGTCCACACAAGTTCCATGTTGGCAAGGATTTGACTGACACTCATCTATGTCTTGGTTGCAAAGCTGACCCTCATAACCAGGGTTGCATTTACATTCAAAGCCAATTATCTTATCGATGCAGTCACCATGGTTACACGGGTTTCCAGAGCATTCATCAATATCTGCGTCACAGTACGTTCCGGTAAAACCATCACTACAGTGACAATAAAATTCATTGATGCCGTCGGTGCAATTCCCGTTCTGACAAGGACTTGATTGACATTCGTTAATGTCACTTTCACAAATGTCGCCGGTATAACCATCTGTGCAATTACAATAGAAACTGGCGATAAAATCAACGCATGTTCCATTGACACAAGGATTTGAACTGCATTCGTTAAAATCAGTCTCACAAAATTGTCCAGTAAAACCGTCTTCACAGTGACAAAGGAAGCCGCCAACATCATCCAAACATGTGCCATTCTGACACGGGTTCGAAAAACACTCGTTGATATTTATATTACATAGATTTCCAGTAAACCCGGCGTAACAGTCACAAGAAAAGTCGTTGATAAGATCTATACACGTACCATTTACGCAAGGTGTCGAGTTGCATTCGTTAATATCTGTGTCACAGAGAGATCCTGTATAGCCATCGTCACATCTGCAATAGAAACTGTCAACAAGATCGAAACATGTTCCATTCTGACAAGGATTTGAATGGCATTCTTCGATATTAGTCTCACATATAAGTCCCGTAAAACCAGACTCACAATTGCATGAAAAACTGTTTATTAAATCAACACATGTGCTATTAATGCACGGATTTGAATTACATTCGTCGATATCCTGTTCACAGTTACTTCCTGTAAAACCGTCTGAACAGTTGCAGAAAAACTTATTGACGAGATCTACACATGTGCCATTTAAACATGGGTCAGACACACATTCGTTGATATCAATTTCACAAAGACTACCTGTAAAACCACCAGTACAGTCACAAGCAAAACCATTCACTTGATCATTGCACATACCATTCTTACAAGGGTTTGACTGACATTCGTTTAAGTCGGTTTCACAAAGAGGTCCAGAAAACCCAGGTTCGCAGCTGCATAAGAAACTGTTTACCAAATCAACACATGTTCCGCTTGTACATGGATTTGAAAGGCACTCATCGATGTCACTGTCACACAAACTTCCTGTGAAACCTTCTGAACAGTTACATAAAAAGGAATTAACGAGATTAATACACGTTCCATTTAAACACGGGTCAGACTGGCATTCGTTGATGTCAGTTTCACAAAGTCGTCCCGTATAGCCAGGTTCGCAGCTGCACAAGAAACTGCTAACTAAATCTACACATGTACCGCTTTTACATGGATTTAATAGGCAATCATCGATATCGCTGTCACATAAATTTCCAGTAAATCCATCCGAACAGTTACAAGAAAAGCCATCGACAAGATCTATACATGTACCGTTAACACATGGACCTGACTTGCAGTCGTCAATATCTAGCTCACATAGACCTCCAGTATAACCGTCAAAACAGGTGCAAGAAAATCCGTTCTGTAGATCACTGCATGTACCATTTTGACAGGGGTTTGACTGACATTCGTTGATATCATTCTCACAAAGCTCTCCGGTAAATCCGCTTGTACACTGGCACGAGAAACCATTCACCGAATCAATGCATGTGCCGTTCAAACAGGGGTTTGATAAACATTCGTTTATTTCAGAATCACAGAGGTCCCCATCGTAACCACCTGAGCAGTTACACAAAAACCCGTTCACCAAGTCTATGCATGATCCGTTGAAACACGGATTTGAAGCGCATTCGTTTATTTCGGTTTCGCAGAAAGTACCTGTAAACCCATCGACACAGATACAGAAGAAGGCGTTGACTGAATTGCTACAAGTGCCATTTAAACAAGGATTTGACAAGCACTCATTGATATCCTCTTCACAACGAGTTCCCGTAAAACCGTCTTGACAGGTACAAGAAAAGGTACTCAAAAGATCGTTGCATGTGCCATTAACGCATGGATTTGATAGACATTCGTTTATTTCTGTTTCACAGCGAGTTCCAGAAAAGCCAGGCTGACATCTACAAGAGAAGCTATTTACATGATTAACACAGGTGCCGTTATAACACGGATTTGAGTTACATTCATTTATATCGGTGTCACAGAGTGTTCCTGTAAATCCATCTTGACATTGACATATAAAGCTATTTACTCTGTCGATACATGAACCATTAAAACAGGGGTTTGACTTGCATTCGTTAAGATCAATTTCACAAAGGCTTCCTGTAAACCCCTCTGTACATTGACATGCAAACCTATTCACCAGATCTGAACAAGTGCCGTTCTGACAAGGATTTGATAAGCATTCGTTAATTTCAGAATCACACATGTCTCCAGTGAAACCCTCCGTACAGTTACACAAGAAACCATTTACTAGATCACTACATGATCCATTTTCACATGGGTTTGATTGGCATTCATCTCTTTCTGTTTCACAGAGAGTTCCTATGAAACCATCTGAACAGTTACACGAAAATCCATTCACGAGATCTAAACATGTACCATTAACACATGGACTTGAGAGGCATTCATTGATTTCGGTATCACAAATCTCCCCGGTAAAGCCAGGTGTACAACTGCACACGAAGCTGTCCAATAAAGTGGAGCAAGTTCCATTATGACAGGGGTTGGACTGGCATTCATTTATGTCAATTTCACAAAGATTTCCAGTGAAACCATCTTTACAGGTACAATAAAATTTATTTAATAGATTCGTGCATGTACCGTTAACACATGGATTGGAGAGGCACTCGTCTATATCGAATTCACAAAAACTACCTGTATATCCAGTCTGACAATGGCACGAGACACTGTTTACCAGATCAAAGCATACGCCCTGTTTACAAGGATTCGATTGACACTCGTCTATATCAATATCACAAAGGGTCCCTGTATAACCAGGAAAGCAGTTACATGAAAAATTGTTAATTTGATCAATGCAAGTTCCGTTTAGACACGGATCAATTTGGCATTCGTTAATGTCATTTTCACACAGAGTTCCAGTAAAACCATCTTCGCAATGACACGAAAAGCTATTTACCATATTAGAACACGTTCCATTCTTACAAGGATTCGATAAGCATTCATTTATATCTGTTTTGCACAAATTACCGGTGTATCCGTCTATACAGTTGCATGAAAATCCATTAACGAGATCCGAACAATTGCCGTTCTGGCACGGATATGACAGACATTCGTTGATATCAGTCTCACAGAGGTTTCCCGTAAATCCGTCAAAGCAATTACAAGAGAAATCGTTCACCTCATTTACACAACTACCGTTTTGGCAGGGGTTTGATTGACATTCGTTTATATCTGTTTCGCAAAGTGTTCCACTGAAGCCAGCATAACAATGGCATGAAAAATTGTTTTCTTTGTCTACACATGTGCCATTATGACAGGGATTTGAGAGACATTCGTTTACGTCAGTTTCACACAGTTTGCCGGTATATCCAGGTTTACAGTCACATGAGAAACCATTTAGTAAATCAACACAGCTGCCGTTTTTACATGGGTTTGAGAGACATTCTTTGACTTCAGTATCACAGAAAATACCCGTGAAACCATCCTCACAGTGACAAGAAAAACTGTTGACCAGATTGAAGCAAGTCCCGTTTACACAAGGATTAGAGATACATTCGTTGACATCGGTTTCACAAAGTTTCCCGGTAAAACCACTTGAACAATTGCACATGAAGCTGTTCACCAAATCTTTGCAAGTACCGTTTTTGCATGGGTTTGAATTACATTCTACGATGTCTGTTTCACATAACTTTCCAGTGTAACCGTCTTCACAAATGCAGATAAAAGCATCTAGCAAATCTGTGCAATTTCCATTTTGGCAAGGATTTGATTGACATTCGTCCACATTAGTATTACAAAGATCACCTGTATATCCTGATGCACAGTTACAGTTGAAGCCATTAACTCGGTCAACACATGTACCATTGTGACATGGATTGGACAGACATTCGTCAATTTCATGGTCACATAAATTGCCTGTGTATCCTTCAAAACATTTGCAAGAGAAAGTGTTCACTAAATCATCACATGTTCCATTAAGACATGGGTCAGAACTACATTCGTTGATATCTACTTCACACAAAGGTCCCGAAAAGCCATCGAAACAGCTACAAGAGAAACTGTTTACTTGATTGCCACATGTTCCGTTCTGACATGGGTTTGATTGACATTCGTTGATATCAACATCACAAAGGTCTCCAGTGTAGCCATTTGAACAGTTGCACACAAATCTAGCCAACAAGTCATCACACGTCCCGTTGACACATGGATTTGACATACATTCATTGATATCCGTTTCACAGAACATTCCTGTAAAACCATCATTACAGTGGCAAGAAAATGCGTTCAATAGATCGATACATGTGCCGTTTTGACACGGACTCGACAGACATTCATCTATTTCAGAATCACACAGGTCCCCGGTATAGCCACTCGAACAATTACACTTGAAGCCATTCACAGAATCTTCACAAGTTCCATTGACACAAGGGCCTGACTGACATTCATCTATATCGGCGTCACAAATAATCCCGGTGTATCCAGGATCGCAGTTGCATAAAAAGTCATCTATCAAATTAACACAAGATCCATTCTTACATGGATTTGAGTGGCATTCGTCAATATCATGTTCACAATAGATACCAGTAAATCCGTCTTCACAGTTACAAGAAAAGCTGTTCTCGAGATTAATACAACTACCGTTAAGACATGGATTTGAGATACATTCGTTTATGTCTTCTTCACATAAAGATCCAGTATAGCCAGATTTACAAATGCAAGAGAAGCTATCTACTAGATTCTCACATGTTCCGTTCTGGCATGGATTTGAATCACACTCATTTACATCTGAATTGCAAAGATTACCAGTAAAACCACTTGAACAGTTGCACGCAAAACCATTTACCATATCAATACAGGTTCCGTTGACACATGGGTTGGAATGACATTCATCGATGTCGATTTCACACAGGTTTCCAGAGTAGCCGGGTTTACAAGCGCACGAAAAGCTATTGACTAAGTTAACACATGTCCCGTTTTGACAAGGACTTGAATCGCATTCGTTGATATCTAGTTCACACAGAGTCCCCGTATATCCAGGAGCGCATACGCATGAAAATGCATTTACAAAATTGTTACATGTTCCGTAATGACAAGGACTTGAATGGCATTCGTCAATGTCACTCTCACAATTATTTCCCGTATACCCTGCATAACAATTACACGAGAAACTGTCAACCAGATCAACGCATGTACCATTGTTACAGGGACTAGATTCACATTCATTAATCTCAGATTCACAGAGGTCACCTGTAAATCCTTCACTGCATTTGCAAGAGAAACTGTTGACGTGGTCATCACACGTGCCGTTCTGACAGGGACTTGAAGAACATTCGTTTATGTCTGATTCACAGAATGTACCAGTATAGCCACTTGTGCAATTACAGAGGAAACTGTTCTCGAGATTGACACAGCTGCCGCCCTGACATGGGTTGGACAAGCACTCGTCGATGTCTGTTTCACAAAGTGTTCCCGTATACCCACTTGCGCAATTACAGAGGAAACTGTTCTCGAGATTGACACAGCTGCCGTTCTGACATGGGTTAGACAAACACTCGTCGATGTCTGTTTCACAGAATACGCCAGTATACCCACTTGTGCAATTACAGAAGAAACTGTTCTCAAGGTTGACACAGCTGCCGTTCTGACATGGGTTTGATAAACACTCGTCAATGTCTGTTTCACAAAGTGGCCCCATGTAACCATCTGTGCAGTTACAGGCAAATCCACTGAGCTGATCCGTACAATTTCCGTGTTGACATGGATCTGAAAGACATTCATTTGTATCTACATCACATGTAGTTCCCTCGAACCCTTCGTCACATGTACAGTTAAAACCATTCACATCATCGGTACAGTTACCGTGATCACACGGATTCGATTGACATTCGTCGATATCTGTCTTACAGTCTATTCCAGTGTATCCACTCTGACAGACACAGTCATATCCATCCAGATGGTTGATACAAGTACCGTGAAGACACGGTTGTGCTACACATTCGTCAGTATCATTCTCACAGTGTTTTCCTTCATATCCTTGTGTGCAGTTACATAAAAAGTCACCGACAAGATTAACACAGGTTCCATTATGACATGGGTCTGAGATACATTCATCTATGTCCTTGTCGCATAGTAGACCTGTAAAACCGGCTTCACAATTACAGTTATAACCGTTCAGCTGATCGACACAAGTACCATTGTGACATGGATTGGAGATACATTCGTCGATTTCTTGATTGCAAAATAACCCTGTAAACCCGACCTCGCACCTACAGCTAAAGCCACCAAAGAGATCAACACATGTTCCATTCATGCACGGATTCGATAAGCATTCGTCGATTTCAGTGTCACAAAGTCGGCCCGTATAGTACGGGTCACACTGGCATTCAAATCCTGCAACTTTACTGATACACTGACCGTGAACACATCTATCGGGTAAGTCGCCTAACTGACAGTAATCTATCTGAATGCCACACGTTATTCCAGCAAAGCCATCGTCACATTCGCATGTACCATCCGTGCAATTACCGTTTAAACAAGTGAACCCGTCAGAAATACTGGAATCTGAAGTATGAAACAAAACAGTGATACTTAGTCACATATAGGCTGTAAGAACTGACCTGGCAGGGCGTGGCTAACCTTTGACATAAGTCGAGCAGTTTATTTCTCATTTTCGTGGCATCGAGCTCGTTCGGAAGTGCTGGTCATAAATCTATCTAAGCATAACCATGCATCATAATAGAACTTTATCGATGCTTTGCTTTTTGGACACATGAAGAGCCGAATAAGGCTACCCACGATGATTTCCGAATTACCTTTTTACCTCAATCTAAAATGCAGTGAACTGTAATATAGCTCCGCCCTGCTAGGTCGATTCTTACGGCCTATCACTGACGATGCCCACTGTATGTGCCGATGTTATGGTCATTTATTCATGGCTTTAGTTACAATTATTGAAAAACGTCTTCTACATGACTAAAATTGAGCCATGCTCTGTGAAGATGGGATTTAATGGATACAAAAACCTATCGTGTCAGCCTGTGCAGTCTGCGCAAGCTGACATGAGTCGATACCTTTGCTATCGGTCAATTTTCTGCCAGTGAAAGGACCATTATACCTCAGGATACAGTAGTTCGTTAGACAGAATGGATTTTATGGATCCATAATGATGTGATGACTTGCTTTTAATGTATCATGGAGATGCATTAAGCTCCCTTTGGCCAAATTATTGCTCATTTATTTACTTACTTGTTGTGCACTTATCAAAGTTGCACGTCATGTCACCTTGACAAGTCTGTTCGCAGTGAGCACCTTTGTGCCCAAGGGAACACCATACCATCATTTCAATCTCCAGTCTGAAAAGAAATTATACAAAACATAGAGGATAATTAACTGGTTGTGTGTGATATTAATAATCTTTCACACGAATGGGGTGTGATGCGGTTGAAAAAGCGAGTCCGAATGGGGTGTGACGCGGTTGAAAAAACGACTCCTTCGGACTCGTTTTTTCAAACCGCATCACACCCTATTTGAGTGACAGACTGTTAATACCACACAAAACCAGTTGATTATCCTATTTATTATATTCCTAATTCATCCTTTTTCATTCTAATAATTATCAAAAATGGTACAATATGAGCAATAAGTAGTTTCAGCAAACATTCTGAAACTATATCGTCACTAGTGATGATACCATATTCATCATCGCTAGTTGTGTTATTCACTGTAAAATCTCAGTAATTCACTGATAAGAGTATAATAAAATTTCGTCCTTGTGAATGTCTTCGTCAGTACTACATCATTTGAGTCGTGCACTGGCAAAATGTGGTTCAGTGTATCCCCTTGGTGCGCTATACCAAGCAAGACATCTAATAATTATGGATCCATAAAATCTTCTCTGTCTACCAACCAACTGAATCATGAGGTAAATTGGCCCTTTGACACGCAAAAAAAATTGCCAAATGCAAAATATTTCGACCCGGGCCAGCCCGTACGGACTGCCTAGACTGACCTTGGTCGAAAGTTATTTTGGTTTTTTTTGTATTTGGTATTAAGCCCCCTTTTCGCAAAGCGAGGCTCATATCTCCCATTTTCTTCCAAACATTCGTATACTTTAAGCGTTTATTTTTCCTCGTCTGCATGTTTTCATTATTGTACTAAACACATCTTAGATTACAGAAACTTAAGGAATCGTTTACCAGATGTCACAAATGTTCTTTTTAACCCCCTCCCGTTAGAAAAGACAGAGAGAGAGAGAGAGAGAGAGAGAGAGAGAGAGAGAGAGAGAGAGAGATAATGTGATGCACTAGTTTAACCCTTTGGCTGCTAAGCGCGACTCACTGACCTTTTGCGGACAGCGTAGACCAAGATCAGACTGCACAGAACGTGCAGTGTGATCTTGTTCTTCACTGTCCGATAAGGAGATATTATTCCCCAAAAGATGACTTTGAAATAGCAATATTTTGGTGTTTATTATCGAAGTGAAAATTTCATGTTAGTTATATCGCGGGATAAGGGTTAATGATTTCCAATGACCATATATCCCTCCACGATTCTGTAGAAGAAAATATATGAAAACTTTTTGATAAATGTACTTATTGCTCAGACGAGAATAAAATGATAAAATCGTAGCTTTACGTACGAGACGTCTGAAGTGGCATTATGTACTGAAATCGTATACGTTCTTGTGTGCTGATAGTTTCTCGATACATTCACATGGAAATTGGCCGGCACTACATGGAAAGTTGCGATTGGGTATAAGCCGTCGAGGTTATTGTGAATTACTTTGAATTTCATCTCTAGTCGATCTGACTGGAATAAACAAGGGGATGTTAGGACTTAGGTGTTTGCTTTAGAAATTAGTTTTCTTTTTTCTGCCCCATTTCTCCTGATATACACGTATTTAATTACCTTCATCTGCTTCCTCAGGGTTCGTATACACTAACCATTCTGAAGAACATTTCAAGTCTTATTCTCCAAGATTTTCTAAATTTGAATGTAACACAACTTCTGATTGGCTAAACCATTGAAACCAGGGGATCGATGGTTCGAATCCCTAGCTCCGCCGATTGCTTTCCGTAGATTGATGATGGTCAATGCAAGAGAATTTCTTCCTCTCTCACCGCCGATCATTGTTTCGACGATGAATATATGAGAAAGCAGCCAGTTGCTTCGAAATTCAGCGAAGTTCTGGTAAAAGAAATTTCAGGACAGCATGGATAGCTGCACTGGCCGCCACGATATAACTGAACTGATGCTGAAAAATAAACTTTAAAAAAACATGAAACAAATAAATGTTTCTGATGGTTTTGAAAGCGTCTCTTGTTGCAGATAAGTTCGTTTTTGAAGCCTGTTATCTATGAAGGCTACAATCTGTGTGATTTTTCTTTTAATCTTTTCTCTGCAAAAAAAAAATAAAGCTTTAGATTGAATTTTTTGATACAGAGAGAAAAACAATTCCTTCATCATTTTTTTTTTGTTTAATCTATATCTCTAATCTACATGTATTTTTGTGTGGTGAATATACAGAAAGACACACTTATTTGAGCCATGCTCTGGCAAAAGGGGGCTTAATGCATCTCCGTGATCCATCATACCAAGCAAGACATCGCATACTTATGGATCTATAATAGCCAATTTGTTAGACAACCGACTTAATCATGAGGTAGACTGGTCCTTGGACATACAGAAAATTGACAAATAGCGAAAAGTTTCGGCCCAGGTCAGCCTGCGCGGACTGCGCAGGCTGACCTGAGTCGATGCTTTTCGCAGATACATGAAGCCCCTTTTTCACAGAGCGTGGCTCATTTATATGAGCCGTGCTCTGGCAAAAAAAAAGGGACTTTAATGCATCTCCGTGATGCATAGTATCAAGCAAGCCATCACGTAATTATGGATCCATAAAACTCCATTTTGTGTAACAACCAACTGAATCATAGGGTAGAAGGTCTTTGGACATGCAAAAAATTGACCAATAGCAAAAGCTTTCGACCCAGGTCAACCTCCGCAGATAAGACAGGCTGATGTGTGTCGATACTTTTTGCAGATACGCTGCGTCCCTTTTTCACAGAGCATGAAATGCAAGTGTAGCAGAAAGCTACGCTTGCACGTTACTTTGACCACAGTGTGGAATTAAACGAAATACGATTACTGCAGTCGTGTTCTATTTTATTGGTTTTTCTTTTTAATCCAACTCGTCGTTTTGAAAAAGTCGTAAAAATAGCGGAACACCAGGCAAAACCTTGATTTTGTTTTTTAATGACTTTTCAGACAAAACAATTGTGTCATGCTGCAAGAAAAATGGGCTGAAATGCAATTGCAAAAAGTATCGGTCCATGTCTTGATCGATCCTTTTTGTTATTTGTAAATTTCCTGCGTGTAAAAGGATCAGTTTACCGCATAATTCAGTTGGTTGTTAGACAAAATGGATTTTAAGGATCCATATATCTGTGATGTCTTGCTTGGTATTATGTATCACGGAGATGGATTGAACTCCCTTTTGTCAGAACAAAGCTTAATTAAAACGATCACCCACTTGATGGCTTTATTATACATTAGATACCTACCCACTCGAACAAATTTGGAAAAAGAAACATGTGGGATGTTTCCGCCATGTGCTCTTTATTGTCCTTGGTGATGAGGTAGTTAAAGCAACTCTCAAGATCATTCGAAAGGACAGGAGATTTCGAGATGTTGTAGGTAGAGCTGAAAATTTCAATCCTATGTTTTTAAAATTGTTGATTGATTGATTGTATGGTGTTTAACGCCGTTTTCAACATTATTTCGGTTCTATCGCGGCAGCCAGTGCACCTATCCATGCTTTCTTGGAGTCTCTTTTACCAGTACTCCGCACAATTTTCTTTCCAAGCCACTGGCTGCTTTCAGACATAATCATCGTCGAAACAATGGTCAGCGATGGGAGAGGAATGAATCCTGTCGCAGTGACTATCATCAATCCTCGGAAAGAAATTGGCCGAGCCTGGGGTCGTAGCCAGGGATCGAACCCTGGACCCCGTGTTCTCAAGTCCTGCACGCTACCGAGTGAGCTACCGGGGCTCGGCTTTTAAAATTGTAGTTTGTATGAAAAACATGTTTTGTAAACGTTTATGCATATTCACCAAAAATTTGTATGAGCCATGCTCTTTGAAGAGGGGGTCTAGTGCATCCGCAAAAAAAAAAATATATCGACCAAGGTCAGCCTGCGCAGACTGCGCAGGCTGACCTTGGTCGAAACTTTTTGCTTTTGGTCAACTTTGTGCATGTCAGGACCATTCTACCATGTTATGGATCCATAATTATGTGATGACTTGGTGTGTATAATGTATCACGGAGATGCATTAATCCCCCTTTTGTCAGCGTATGGATCAAATCTAATCTTCTATGAAAATCATGTACAAATATAATGATAGTTCACTAACGTCAAATGAACAGAACAAATATATTTTGGTAGAAATGGACAGTTTACTTCATCTTTTTTTACCAGGTATTGTCTGAAAATTTCAACGGTCCCCTCCCTCCCTCTGTCTGTCTGTCTGTCTGTCTCTGTCTGTCTCTCTTTCTCTCTCTTTCTCTGTCTCTCTCTCTGTATCTGTCTATGTCTGTGTCTGTCTATGTCTTTTTCTCTGTCTTTCTCTGTCTCTCTCTCCCCCTGTCTTTCTCTCTCTGTCTCTGTCTCTCTCTGTCTCTCTCTCTCACTCTCTCTCTCTCTCTCTCTCTCTCTCTCTCTGTCTCTCTCTCTGTCTCTAACATACACACATATAGAGAAATAACTATGCAATTGATATCTTACCTTTTGTATTCTAGTTGTATTAAAGGCCTACACCCACCACCACAAGTTTTCAAGGACCATCCGTTGTTATAAACCCATACAGAGCTACGAGGGTTGTGAAAATATTTGACACCTACGAAGACTTGAAAGTTGCCCTGAATTAGAAAAAAAATAGAAAAAAAAAAAGTTTTCTCTTTCGTACACTCTCACGATGTTTTTCACTTTAGTTGTATCTTTTAAAGTATCAGGGTCATTTGGACATTGATCAAGTTACCATGCTATGAGCCCTCATGTGCACGTTTAATAAGTAAATAAACAAATCTTGCGAAACAAACCTTAAAGAAAAATAAACGAGGCTAACATGTGAGAAATTAATATGCCAGTTTTTTTCACACTGTACAGCGGTAATTAATTTCTTTTGCATTAGAAAGGGAAACATGAATGATTTCTCCAAATGGCCCAGATTGACCTGGTAGATAGTCTACATGCGCCTTTTATTTGAAGAGTTTCAATAGAATAGGGAACATTCAGTTTTTTTACTTTTCCCAAAACAATCGCTTAATGAACGTTACTGATATCCTAACTTTTATCATATTTCTCAAAAGCACGTGATACAAGCTACGTGTACAATCCTGCCTGATTTATCAGTTTACCCACATTATTTTTACCCACAGTTAATTTTTTGTCCTCAAATGTTTTCAAATAAGCCTTATAAAATTTTATCTGCTGGTGAAGAATAAAAAACATTTAAAAAGAAGACTGCTCGCTATTAACTTGCCGTAGCCAAAGAATTTCTGGCTTTAGATGCAATGACGTCACCATGGAAATATCGCATCTTTTCTTCCTGAGTCAAGAAAGCAAGAACTTGGTGCACTCTAAATGTTGATATAGCGTCGTAATGGCCTCCTGTCGAACAGTTAGCAGCAAATACAACCCTCAAGGAATTTGACTGCTGGCCAAACTGCCAATCACTGGTTTACAAGAAAAACAAACAAAGATATTAAAAATATATATATAGCAATGCTCTGTGAAAAAGGGGCAAGTCATATCACATTATTATAGATCTATAAAATCCGTTTTGTATAACAACTGATTGAATCATGAGGTACACGGGTCCTTTGACATGCATATAAATTACCAAGAGCAAAAAGTTTCGGCCCAGGTCAGCCTAGCGGACTGCGCAGGCTGACCTGGGTCGATACTTTTTGCAGGTGCATAAGGCTCCCTTTTTCATAGAGCATATATCCTTTCAACTCCTACAAATCCCGTCGTATTTCTTGGGGTCCAAATGAACAGTTCATATACGGTCACTTGACCACGTGACTAGGTTTATGATTTCACATTTTCACGTGATCAAGGTTTATAAGGCCAAATGGTCACATGACTAACTGGAACTACATCTTTAATAGCTTGAACATGAAATCGATATTTGACAGAACTAAAAAAATAACAAAAGGTTAAGTTGATAGTTCGTTTCATGTAAAAGCACTGAAAACTTTAATTGAGGAAGATTATCCGGCACGGCTCCCAATTTCGCCTTCGGCTCACCAAACAAAATTCTTACACATTGCCCAATAAACTTAATCGATCCAAAGCAACAGCCATCTTTTTTCTATATAGGGGATAACAGTTTGTTTCGGTGTAAGATATAGAGGATATTTCTTTTTCTCGGTGATAGATCGAAATTTATTTATTCGAGTGAACATAATCGGTGATATTTTCACGAGTGGCGTGGCCGCCAGTGAAAATATTACCGATGATGTTCATGCGTACCCCCTCCCCATAACAACACATTAAAATATTACATAAAGCGCGAGAAATGTAGGGTAATTTACGTTATATTTCCATCTGGTTGAATGGCACGCGCATTTTACCTAGGTAATTAGTGAGCGGGAACTACTGTTTCCGCCTTCAATTGAAGAGTTAGAAAATAAAATCGGTATTTTCACTGGTCGTAACCATCTAATATCGAGAAATATTCCACCGTCATTTCTCGACAGACTACCGGAATGCATGAAATAATAAAATGTAATCTCACTAAGTCAACGCCAAAACTGATATTTAAACGAGCGGCCAAGCTATGAGTGAAAAAAATCGTAGCTTGGTGTCCACGATAGATTATATAGGTAATATTCTTGCAAACGAAAGAGTTATTAAGAATAAGCCATGCTCTGTGAAAAGAGGGTTTCGTGACTAGTCATTTACAAAAAGTATTGATTCGGGTCAGCCTGCACAATCGGCGCAGGTTGACCAGGGTCGAAACTTTTTGCTTTTTGTGAATTTTTTGTATATCAAAGGACCATTCTACCTCATTTATTATTGGTTATTAGTCAGAACGGATTGAAAGGATCCATAATTATGTGATGGTTTGCTTGGTATAATGCATTATAGAGACGCGTTAAACCCCCTTTTGTCAAAGCATGGCTCTGAAATGTACGTGGATTTTTTCACTGTTGTACATAACTTTACCCTATATGGCTTGCAACACGCGAAAAAGGGCATTCGGACATTTGCGTAAGGTGTCGTTTCGGATCAGCCTGCGCAGTCCGCGCAGGCTAATCCGAGACGGCACTTTACGACTACATTCGATTTTGTGCTACAGTAGACTTGCGCAAAACAGAAAATTACATAAAAACGGAAAGTGTCGTTTCGGATTAGCCTGCGCGGACTGCGCAGGCTGATCCGAGACGACACTTTACGCAAATGTCCGAATGTACCTTTTCGGGTGTTGCAGGCCATATAGATTTCGTTAAGTTTATTTGCAAAGGATTGGGTTCACGTGACCGAAAATACTGATAGTGAAGCGGGAAGTGAAGAGAACGACCAGGCGGCACGTATATGCAAACTGGTCGTAATTGGATGGAGAAAGGTAGGAGGCATGAAGGCGTGTGGTAAGACAAAATATTTTTTACCTAAAATATCTGACATTTAACAGGTCAACATGAACGTCTGTGTCTGCATCCGAACACAACTTGTCGGCTGTAAAATATGCCAGCCCGGTCTTCAGTACCGAGGCAGTGTAGAAGTACGGACGGTCAGTGAGAATCTGTATCATTGAAGCCCCTTTGTTTATAAAAAAAAGCAATTTTATGATAATAGTTGATATAATAGAGATATCATACTTATAACAATAGGAGTTGTGATTTCAACTACTGGTGAAAAAAATCGTATGCGCTGATTCCAAGAAGTGCAAAAAGTTTCAAGATTTACCCTAATGCCATAAGCTGACGTAACACAATTAACTATCCTGCACTAAATAATACTAGCCAGATCACTTAAATTTGCTTTTATAAGGGGATAAAATGACCAGCTGAATTTAGTTTTTCCCGTTCCACATTCGCATGTTATACACAAACTGTGACCGGCTTCTATTAATAGACTTGCTTCGTAAATTATCCTTATAGGGCGTATTGCAAGAACCCATGAGTTTCTATTTTCAGAGGTTATAATTTGCTACGGGATAATAAAAATGTGACTTCAGCGTATTGCAGTCCGGAAAACATGAAAACTTTTACAAATTTCTTGCGACCAGTGCCAATGCTTGGTCGAAAAGGTCGACTGAAACCTTCTAAATCATGAGCTTTAAAAAAAAATCATTACCAAAGCGATCCCTTCCGTATACAATGTGACTTATTGTTGTTGTTGTTGTTGTTTGTAACAAACTATCTTTCAAAAGGGACAGAGGGTCAGCATGTGTTTCCCAAGTTCTTTGCACGCTTTGTATAAAATATGACACGGCTGAGATGCAACATTCTATTCTCATAATATGGTATTTGTGGTATCAGTCTTTGACCAATGAAATTTCGGACACCTTTGTGTTTTTTACTGAGATTATAATACATCATGCTGACCTCCCATGTTCTGGATCATACCATGTTTTCCTATGGTCACAGCTGACCTGTGCTTGTTATGATCAGTCAAGAATAATTTACATACAAACAGTGGACGCTAGATCTCAGTTATGCTTGTCTGCCTGTGTACATATGTGTCAAGTACGCTATTTTTACTATTAATGGGTTTATAATATTATTGAAAACTGAAAATGTGCAATTTTGGATAGTTTGAATAGTCACTGTGGCGTGATCTAAGCATTTTAACCCTTAGGCTGCTGAGCGCGACTCAAGGACCTGTTGCGGACGGTGTAGATCAAGATCAGATTGCACAGATCTTGGATCTACATTGTCCTATAAGGAGATACTTTTCCCGAAAAAATACCTTTGAAATAGTAAAATTTGGGGGTTTTACTATCGGCTGGAAAGTTTCATTTCATGTATTTAGCAGGATAAGGGTTAACTTGAATTCTCTATCAAAATTGATAATTAACCCTTATTACCACGAGAAAAATACTGGAATTTGCAGGTAATTTTTACGATCGGGAGTCAAGTTTATACCTGGTAGATCACAGTCGAGTATGGTAACGGGCTTGTTGTTTCTGTATTCCACGTGACTGGTATGGGATAATGAAGTAAAAGGACGTTGATGTATTGAACAGTCAGCGTCAAAGTAATCCGACTGACAGAACAGCTTAACAACCAGTGTTATCCTGCATAATCAAAGTACATCAATTTATTGACAATCAGCGCCGAAGTAATCCGACTGACAGAACAATTTTACAACCACCTTTATCCTTCATAATCAAAGTACTTCAATTTATTGACAATCAGCGCCGAAGTAATCCGACTGACAGAACAATTTTACAACCACCGTTATCCTTCATAATCAAAGTACTTCAATTTATTGACAATCAACGCCGAAGTAATCCGACTGACAGAACAATTTTACAACCACTATTCTCCTGCATAATCAAAGTACTTCAATTTATTGACAATCAGCGCCGAAGTAATCCGACTGATGGAACAATTTAACAACCAGCGTTATCCAGGATAATCAAAGTACATCAATTTATTGAATGGTGTTTCAGCCGATTTCATCATTATCTCAGTCATATCAAGGCGACTGCTCACATATTCATGTGTGTCCTTGGTCTCACCAGTAAAAGGCTAAGGTCCTGAAGTGTCTTGCCAAAGGACACACCCAGCAAAAAAACGTATATTAAGTATGACTGGTAACGTAAACTCTTTACTAGGCGAGAAAATTTTAGACTGGTCCAAATGGAAAGCTATTGCAGAGGACAAATAAAATTTTGCTTGAATGATGAAATTTGTCTCTAAAAGTGTAGAAAACATCGTGGGAAAAGGAGGAAATACTCGTTACCGACATTTCTCCTTTTCCCACAATGTTTTAAAAAGCCTTTTTCCTCAGGGTGGTTAAAGCCGGGGGCATTCAGACATTTGCGTAAAGTGTCGTCTCGGATCAGCCTGCGCAGTCCGCGCAGGCTAATCCTAGACGGCACTTTACGACTACATTAGATTTTGTGCTACAGTAGACGTGCGCAAAACAGAAAATTACGTAAACACGGAAAGTGTCGTTTCGGATTAGCCTGCGCGGACTGCGCAGGCTGATCGGAAACGACACTTTACGCAAATGTCAGAATGCCCCTTCTCGGGTGTTGCAGGTCAGTTATGTAAAGCTTCCCTTCTCCTACGTCATAACACTTTGTTGTTGTGGAAATACTACTAATCAAACATAGATTGTACTAAACGGATTTTCTTTTTAGCTGAAAATGATATTTTCGTCATAACCATGCTGACGAATAAATTGATAAAGTGATAAAAACGATGATGACATGTTTACATGAAATTGTCATACAACTAAAACAATATGAGGAGATAACAGACTATCACTTGAACCTGAACGATCGGGTGATGAGATGGATAGAAGATCGATTAACAGGAAACCAGACAGGCAGAAGGACAGAGAAAGAGAGAGACAGAAACAGACAGACAGACAGCAGTGGGAGAGACGGAGAGAGAATAAGACAGAAAGTAAAAGTGAGAGAGAGAGAGAGAGAGAGAGATTGTTTTTTTTTTGAAAAGTTATAATGATCTTGATACATAAAAAAGGAAGCTGTTTCCCATATTTAAAAAAATGCTACAAAAGAGTACAGGCAACCACCATTTACATGTATATGATGTCATGGTGTGACATTTCTGATAAACTAACAAGGTAATGAAACTTGCTTTCAAGTACATACCGTGTGTGCTTGCGCAACCAAAATTTATGAGGTACAGCCTTCCAGTAGTTGATATCAGGTTTTAAACCAAAGTTTGCTGATATTCTATCAATTAATTCAAGAGTTGTATCACTTTGGCTCCGATCAAGATCGTACACAGATACTGTTAGCTTGTCATCTATCTAGCAGAGTTAAAAACAAGAGCACCGCATGCGGGCGCCAACGCTCGGCTGCAAGTGCTTGATTTCAAGTGAAAAATTCTAAGTAAAAAAGGGGCATATTTTTGTCAAAAAAAATTGATAGTTATCTGCCCCTGTTGTATAAGTTCTCCTTTTGATAGTTAACAGCATGTCCAAGTTTGGAGTCAATATCTCCAGTAATAACAGAGATATTACGAAATGTCAAAATTATGGCATGAAGACGACGCCGACGACGCCAGGGCTATGACAATAATTTCGAAAACAGCCGAGCTAATAAAGGTTGAATGTCATGGCGTACCGTCGATTATCCACAATACGGTGATTTCGTTATACTTCATTTATCCCCTCACCACAATAGCCTGAGTTTTAACCCATTACCACATGACAAAGTTGAACCCTTAACCTTCTAAATAAATTATATGAAACTATCAAGCCGATGGTAGAATACCCATATACCGCTATTTCAAACTTATTTTTTCAGAAAAAAAATATCCCCTATATGGACAGTGAAGATCCAAGATCAGACTGCACGTTCTGTGCAGTCTGATCTTGATCTACACTGTCCACCAAAAGGTAATTGAGTCGCGCTTAGCAGCCTAAGTGTTAAGAGTCATCCAAAGTCAAAACAAATGTAGACGTCTAATCAACTGTAGCTCAAATGATGGAACTTGTCTTTGATTGGGTAGAAAACATTTTGGAAAACGGAGAAAATGCTGCTTACCAACATTTCTCCTTTTGCCACAATGTTTTCAAAATCTTTCTTGCTTGGGGTCTGTAAAATTCGGGACTGTTTTTCAAGGGTCAAATGATCAAGAACAGGAAGGCTTTTCAAAACTTTTTTGGGATAAAGGAGAAAATGCTTGTAACCAGTATTTGCTCCTTTTCCCCCACAATGTTTTCTAACCTATGATAGAAATAAAAACTTATTTGTACCAATTTTGAGTTTCATGGCAGTCAAGAAAGTTAGAATGGCCCCATTTTTGTTCCGAAATGCGGCTATCCTACCCTCCCTGAGAAGGATTTTGCAGCCATTCTGCCCTCCAACGAAGGAAAAATGCGGCCGGTACGCCCTATCCAGAGAAAAAAAATTGGAGTTAACTCCCCGTTAGCAGCCAAAGGGTAAATAAAATATTTTCATTGGCTCAGTGATGTGACTTTTTCGGAATTTTTTACCAATGAATTTAATGTATTTACACGTTACAAAATGCGTGCTCGAAAGCATTTTAATAGTCTAAATTATGCATCAAAATTCAAAGTTGACACCATAACTCGCCTTCATGTTGAAAATTTTTTAAATGCAACACGAATTTTGATTGGTTGAGCTGTGTAAATGTAGTATCAAAAACTCAAAGTTGACGTCATAGCTTGCCTCAGTTTGAATATTCTTTCACTACAACGCCATTTTTGATTGGATCAATGTAGAATTGAAGTTTAGTATCAAAATCCGTCAGAAAGTATACGTCATCGCTGGTCTCCAACTTGAAGAATTATTCAATGCAACGCGTATTTTGATTAGTTGCAGACGTTCGTGAATAGAAATAAAAAGGGGATTTTGGCATTCGAATTTCCAGCAACAAGAAATTGAATGGAATCAAAGAGTCTAATGTGATGCCAACAATTGGCCAGTATGTCTGTCATACAAATGCAAAAAATTAAAAAAAAACCTCTCAAATTACAACTGTTGGTTGTTGACAAAAGGGATTTCATAAGTGCATAATTATATGATGACTTGCTTGGTACAATGCATCATCCAGGTGCACGAAACTTCATTTCACCACTTATATACATACCAATGGCCAAGTCTTTAAAGGTTTTACTGGTAAAGGCATTTTCTGGTTGAAGGTAACTGTGTTTAGATCGTTCAGTAAGGCTGATCTTAGCTGTAGGTTGTTGCAGGTGCCGCTGGAAAATCTAAAATCAAACCAGTTTTAATCCTTTTATGTAAAATAATGAGAATGTTCTCGCTGTTGCCGTTGACTTCTGCTTTGTGAATGCACTCATACAAAAAGGAAAATGTGCACTTTGTGTGAGTTAAAATTGTCACATCTAAGACTATAGAAGCAAAATAAAATTGAATTTTATAGGCAAAATGTACATACGCAAGATTATCCTGTAGTCCTTTCCTGGTGCTTGTATTTATTCGAGCAGCGTGAGAAAATTTGATATCGCGGGAGACCAAAGGTCGAGCTCGATGTCAAAATTTTCTTTCCCAGAGAGAAGAAATCTACAAGAACCAGGACAGTTACTACAACATAATATTCCTTTTATTATATATCTACAACTTTCCACGACAGCAATTTGCAATTATTGACATTCGAAAACGGTGAACAAAATAAGAGGATGGTTTTTATGAATGGCGTATTAATATCACAGCATAATATTTTTCGACGCATGAATTTGAGCCGAAAAATTTACTGGTATATAATTTAAAAAAATGTATTGGGTACAAGATGTTTTACTTTTACTTAAGATCTGATAATTATCTAAACAGTATATTACGTGTGAATAACGTATAGCTGGAAAGTAAAAATCCTACACTTGTAGTTTCTTATTTGCCTTTTTGCCTTCAGATATTGTCTTACAACTACATTTATTCTTGGCAATTTATAGTTAGTTATGCAGCCTATACTGGGCTTAATTGAAATGAACTGAATTGATATACAGCACTGAGCTACGTTAAGTGTATTTGAATGCTTGTGTGATTTTCAATACAATTCAGACCGGTAGTTTTTGAAAATTCCAGCTTACTATTTAGAAAAATAAATCGTAGACTTTATTTATCGATAAGTATAAAATACCTTCTAATTCTCATTCTTAAGAATTCTCCTAAATTTAGAAAGTAACACGATTTCTGAGTGGCTAAACCAAACGGTTTAGCCAATCAGAAATGGTGTTACTTTTTAAATTTCGTAAGACACTTAAACGGGTCATTTGAATAGTAGGATTATTACGGATCCATAGGTCACCGTTGGTTCACTTATTTTCTTAAATGTAAAGTAATACAATCTTTGATTGGCTAAACCAAATAGATTAGCCAATCAGAAATAGTGTTACTCTCTAAATTTCGCATCAAACTTTAAGAGCTCATTTGAATTGTTGGATTATTATAGATTTATAGCTTATCATTATTTCACTCACTTTCCGATACAGACGGCAATTTGTGTGTCACATGTATCACCAGTGCTGCAGTTTCTATGGTTACCGCCATCACAACACTTCCTTGAAGAACTTAAGTCCTGTCCGAGATAACTTGTACCGTCCGAATTTCTGTATTCTTCTATCGTTATGGAAACCATCACGTGACTTTCTTGGCCGTGCACGTGAAGGACAGACTACAATGATTTGATAACCGGTTTAGGCTAGTAACGCGCAATCCCTTGTTTGAACGTTTTAGCGACCTTTTGTAACCTTTTCTCTCAATGATTTCGAATGCCTTCTTCGACACAAAGTTGGCAAATATTGGAATCATGGCGTTTTTTTAATTAAAAAAAGATAATGAAAGAAAGAACTAATAGATGCAGAAACAAATCAATGAATAATGAAACCATGACAAGCAAGACAGAGAAAAACATAGACAAACAATATATATTAATTAATTTCAATCTGCTTCTACTACTACTTATAATGATGATGATAATGATAATAATAATAATGATAATAATAAAAATAATCAACTAATCCATCCATCCATCCATCCATCCCTCAATCAATCGATCAATGGACCGATCGATCGATCAATCAATCAATCAATCAATCGACCGATCAATAATCGATCGATCGATCGATCGATCGACCGACCGACCGACAGACCGATCAATCAATCAGTCAAACAATCACAAATAGAACCATCCAATCAATATGTAGAAAGAATAAGTAGAATAGCTTTAATGAAAAAAATTTTAATTTTAAAACTTAATCTACCTCAGTTTAAAAATTATCATCATCATTATCATCATCATCATCATAAGCAACAACAACAATTCAATTTGTCAAGATTGTCACACATATTTCTTTTTTACATACAAAACTTACCAGGAAAAAGAACATATAAATCTCTAAAATAATTTTGAACCTCATATTTATTTCCTAAACAAGGTAGGTACAGGTCAAGCAAAAGTCCATTTTGATACTCGATTGAACTTGAAAATTATTTCAACAGAGATGACAATTCAAAATTATGCAAACAATTGTCTCTGTCTATTTTTTTCTTTATCAGTAACCAGTGACAATTGAAACTGGGGCTACATTCTGATTTTAATCCTTATTCTCTTACCACACAGTCCCGAGTTTTAACGACCCTAATGAAATGATCTTCTGAAAACATTGTGAAAAAAGGGGAAAATGCTGGTAACCAGCATTTTCTCCTTTTCCCACAAAATTTTCGATCGTTCAAAAGGTCAATTTCTGCTTTTGAGAAACAACTATTTTGTCGTCTGTAAACGCTGCTTAATTTGGGCTGGAGATGGAGAGAAAGAGAGAGATGGAGAGGGAGAGAGAGATGGAGAGGGAGAGAGAGAGCGAGAGATGGAGGGGGAGAGAGAGAGAGAGATGGAGAGAGAGCGAGAGAGAGAGACGGGTCGGGGGCAGGCGAACACACAGCGGAGAGAGAGAATGAGAGAGAGAGAGAGAGAGAGAGAGATCGATTATCCCTTAACCACACTATCAGAGTTTTAACGACCCTAATGAAAATGATCTTCTGAAAACATTGTGTGAATAGGAAAAAATACTGGTGACCAGCTGGAAACTTTCACGTCGATTGTAAAAAGAATATTGCTATTTCAAACTTATTTTTGGAGGAAAAAGTGGCCTCATTGGACATTGTACGTCTAAGATCAGACTGCACTTTCTGTGCAGTCTGATTTTAAACAACGCTGTCCCTAAAAGGTCATTGAGTCGTGCTTAGCAGTCTAAGGATTTATCCATTATCAAACGACAAAATTTAAAATCAGTCCAAATTCAAAGCATGTGCAGAAGACAAAAAAGAATGGGGCTAAATGATTAAAATTGTTTTGAAAGGGGAGCTAATGATGTGGGAAATTGAGAAAAAAATTGTTACCAGCATTTTCTCCTTTTCCCACAACATTTTCAAAAGCCTTCCACTTAAATACTCGTCAATACGTGGGATTGTTTGGTTAATGGTTAACCTCTTACTACACAATCCTGTTGAAAATATTGTGGGAAGAGGAGAGAGTGCTGGTAACCAGCATTATCTCATTTTCCCGCGATGTTTTCTGCCCAATCAGAGACAAGTTACATCATTTGAGTCACATAAAATTTCCGTCTGCAATTATTTTCGATTTGGACATGATTACATGTACATTTCTATCGTTTGGTAAAGGGTCAACTCTTTATCATACGACAAAATATTGAACACGTCCAGATTGAAAGCATTTACAGACGACAAGTCAACTGTGGCTCAATTGATGAAATTTCTCCCTGAAAGGATAGAAAACATTGTGGAAAAAGGAGAAAATGCTGGTTACCAGCATTTTCTCCTTTTCCCACATTGTTTTCAGAAGCTGTCTACCTAGGTGGTCGCCAAGAACGCGGGATCATTTGGTGAAGAGGGTTGAGGATTGTTTTCCGTTCGTTATCAGCAAAACACGTCGATATTTATAGCGCAAGCTAGTTCACGAGAAAAAGACATGGACGTGATAATAGCAAACGATATCGACCCAGATCAGCCTGTGCGAATACCTAACCTTTCTTTGGTTTATATCTGTATTCTTTTTTAACTCATTTCCTACCATTATAAGGACCTTTACAAAGAAAGCTTTTGAAAAAAAATGGTGGGAAAAGGAGAAAATGCAGTTGATCGGCATTTTCTCCACCTCCAACAATGTTTTCTATTATTCCAAACACATTCAAATATCACGATTTAGGTCGTATTAAATTCATAATTTTCGTATTAAATTCATAATTTTCAAGTGTTTTGTTCTCTTTTTTCATACTTGTTTAACGTCGTTTTCAACATGAAGTTATATCGCTGCGGCCAGTGGGCCTATCCATGCTTTTCTGGAGTTTCTTTTACCGGTACAACTTTCCATAATATTCTTCAAAAGTCACTGGCTGCTTTTCCACATAACCATCTCCACAAAGAAAGTAAATTATAAAAAAAAAAAGCGGTGAGAGAGAAAACTTTAATTTGAGTCATGCTCAGCAACGGAAAGAGGCAAATTATGGTTTTGAAGGTCTTGGGTTCTAGTTTCAATAGAGACAGTTTTTGATCGTCATTGTTGCTGCTGTTTGTTGTTGTTGTTTTTATCCAACTAAAGGTTAAATATCACATCCTAATGATTTGTCTTTTTAATCCTTTACCACACAGCAATATTTGGACCTGTCCAAACTCCAAGCATACGCAGATACCAAATTAGATGTGGCTAAAATTGTTGAAGTTGCCATTAATAGGGCAGAAAACATTGAGGGAAATGGAGAAAATGCTGGTTATCAGCATTTTCTCCTTTTCCCTCAATGTTTTCAAATGTTTTCTTTCTCAAGGTCGATAAAAGTCGGCATTGTGTGGTAAAGGGTTAAATAAAGTATATATCTATATATCATCTATCTCTCTTCCTCCTTAACCCCCCCCCCCCTTCCTAAAAAGAAAAGAAAATTCGGATCAAAACCTGGTTTAATGCCCCTTTAAGGGTCACTAGCAGTAAGACCCGTTTTCTTATGAACCATTTCCATTGTTAACTTGACCACAACGACATGTCAAAAAAGGGGGCTGACAGTTTCAACCCATCACGTTAGATTTGACCGATTTCAACGGCGCAGCCCAACAGTCAGTCTGATAAGAGGGTAATGATTTGTCATAAGCTATCGAATGCGTTTATAATGTAAATAAAAGTTTTTGTCGTGATGGCGATTGAATCTATATAAGTCAATGGAAAAGAAATTTTATAGATAAAATATGTCAATTGTTTCACCAGAGAGTGCTAGGTCTCTAAAGTGCTTTGCCCAAGGACACTCCAATGGGATTATTTCAGCAATTGGAGTGAGAATAGAGCCATAGGGCTAAATTCCGAGTACGACTGCGTAAATCCTTCACAACACAACAAAACTTTGCACACGACAAATGAAATGTGTTCAGGGGCTTTTGTTTGAAAGTCGTCTGCTGTAGATTTGTTTCAGGAAGTAATGCAAAATTCATAACGTGTGTTTTTAACGCTTATCATGAAATATAAGTGAAATGAAACAGTAGTAATTATGGCACTATGCAGGTCAAATTACCTGCGGCACTATAGGGGCCAGGCCTTTGTCTTTGACAGTTCAGACTATTGTTAGAGGCCTTTGTCTGTTGGAGGTCAGACTGTCTGTGGCAATATGACGTAATCTTGCATACCTTTTGTCTGGCTTTCGTTGCCTCCCACCTGCCGAGGCTAGATGACAATTCCAAGCGTGTTTTGGCGCGTTTTGACCGATCAGGCCGGCGCCCGATTGTATAGAACCGAAAATTCAGCCAAAGCATTCGCCATTGAAAATGCATGAGAACTTTCTCTCAAAGAGGTTGCTCTACTAAAAATGCTTTTGTCTGTGAACGCTTTTACCCCCCTTACCATTCAAAGTCTAGGTTTTGTATTGACTTTAATGAATAAAATCGTATGGTGTTTAACGCCGTTTTCAACATTTTTGTTGCACTTAAGTCGCTGCGGCCAGTGCACCTATACATGCTTTCCAGCAGTATCTTTTACCAGGGCATCATTTTCTTTCCAAGTCACTGACTGCTATCTCACATAACCATTATTACGGTCAGCTGTGGTAGAGAAATAAATGGTTTCACAATTTTCAGTCCTCGACCTAGCCAGGGATCGAAGCCACGACCCATCTCAAGTCCTGCACGCTAGCTATTTAAGAGCTCAGCTTTTAGGTCCTCGCTTCTACATGGAAAAGTTTGCGAAAAACTTACTACGATCCCCAAATAGCGGTGGCATAATATAAAATTCCCTGTTGGTTTGATCATTAGCTTTCTTAGAAATTCTGGTTTTTTTTTTTTTTATAATTCATGAGACCTTTCGATACTCTCCTGACAGAGTCGCATATCAAAATGATTTAATGTTTGAGAAATGTCGACACTCTTCCACGTGATGTCTGGCGCGATTGTATAATATCGTCTGCAAAAATTCAGACAAAGCATTCGCCTCTCATTAAAAATGCATGAGAAAATGTCGATATTCTTACAAAATAGGTCGCTTTCCGCTGATTAAAATGCGTGATGTCTGGCGCGATTGTATAATATCGTCTGCAAAAATTCAGACAAAGCGAATAATCAATTGGTCAGATGGAAAAAACAAACTGACCAATCAGAAGAGACTTTGTGACTATATTAGAAAGCTGAATTTCGTGTTTGGAGTCATAAGAGTTTTGACACTCGAATCAGCAACATGGTTAGATGTAAATTTAGTCTCGGTAACGAACGCTACGTACAGGTCAGTGAATGGAGGGGTGAACTGAGAGTCGATATCAGGGAATGGCAGGAAGACATACCTACTAAGAAAGGCATTAGTCTTACGCTTATGAGATGGAAGAATTTGGTAGATGCCTCTGAGTTTGTTGATCAAGCATTACACGGTAAAAAAGCATACAGCGCTCACCTAGGAGGAAACGTTTATTGCAGTATCGGTGAAAACAGCGTTTGTGTAGATATAAGACAGTATTGGAAACCAGACAATGAAGTGGTACCGACCAAAAAGGGTATCTGCTTAAGACCCGCTGAATATAACTCTCTTAAAAAACACGTGTCAGAGATTGGTAGGAATCTACCCGAGTTGGACGCTGTCATTCCCTGTTACCTTCAAAGTGATCATATGAACCAGTTAGGGGCGTTGCGGTGTTCTGAATGTAACCCTAACGATAACGGAAACTGGTAAATAGGCGCGATTGACAGAATTAACATCACATTAATAAGCACCATGTTCAAAGATTCTACAAAAGTGACTGCATATTCGAAACCAGCCTTGATGTTATGTGAAGATAGACTACAAACGTATGAGCACTGGTCGAAGCAAATAAAGCCTGAGAAATGGTCATTAGCAAAAGCGGGCTTCTTTTACACCGGTACTGCGGATAAAGTGACGTGTTTTGCCTGTGGTGTCAACATAATGTCATGGGAGGAAAAGGACGATCCTTGGGAAGAGCACGAGAAATGGTCTCCGTCCTGTATATATTTGAAAATGACGGGATACACGAGTCAAATCACTTCAAGGTGTGATACACAACGAAACGCGTCTGTTACCAATGGAAGATTGTCCCGTGACGGTTCTACATATAACTGGAGTGCTTTGAATTCAGCCTTTTTCTAAAACCGATGTGAACATGTTCGGACTCATTCTTATATTTGTGACAACAATGAATGACTTCGAATTGTGGTTGAAATACAGACAATTGCGAAGAGACGCCGCGGAGGGTGTTGAAAGGCTCGTTGGCTTGTATATAGAAAACGAAAGAAACCTCTCTATTTACTATTTCTATTTGATGTAGTAAGAATGTATGGATGTCTATGTAATAAATAAACATGTCTGACTGGCAACAATATTTGTCTTCTTTGTATTTTGACTTAAAATCTCCCGCTAGCTATGGTGGTCCTGAAAAACTCTATCAACATGTTAAAGACGAGGGTAAATACAAAATTGGCAGGCACAGAATACGCCAATGGTTGCAGAATCAAGAAGCGTATTCTCTGACCAGGGGTGCTAGACGCCGCTTTAAACGTTCCAGGGTGATTGTAAATGGCATCGACAGTCAATGGGACATGGATCTTATGGACATGGCCAATTTACAGAAGCATAACGAAGGTGTGAAATACATTTTGATTGTTATCGATGTATTTTCTCGTTTTCTTTATGCTCAACCTGTTAAGAGTAAGCGAGGCGCTGATGTAGTCATGGCATTGAAACGTATACTGACAGGCCCCTAAAAGCCAAACACAATTCGTACGGACAGAGGAATGGAATTTAGAAGTAAAGAAGTAAATAAATATTTAAATAGTCAAAGTATACATCATATGTACGCATATAATACGGAAACAAAAGCAAATTACGCGGAAAGAGTTATTAAAACGCTAAAACACAAGATTTTTCGATACCTGCTCAAAAACAGAACTAGTAGATACATTGACATTTTACAGGATTTTGTACATAGTTACAATCACACTCACCACAGGAGTCTTGGAGAAAACCCAGCAGCAATTTCCGTGAAAAATGAAGGGGAAAGTCGTCTTCAACAGTATCTCATTAGAACCAAAGGAAGCAAAGGGGAAAAGCCCGTTATAAAAAAATTCAAATATAAAATCGGCCAGACTGTACGATTGTCACACATCAGGTCCGTATTTGACAGAGAATACTCGCAAAAATGGACAGGGGAGATTTTCAAAATCAGATCACGTTTCAAAAGACAAGGACTTCCAATTTACACGTTAGTAGACTGGGACAACGATGAAATTGATGGTACATTTTACGAACAAGAATTACAAGCCATAAACGTTGACGACGGTACCGACTTTAGCATCGAAAAAATTTTGAACAGAAGGACACGCAATAAGAAACAGGAAGTCCTGGTGCGCTGGTTACACTGGCCAAAAAAGTATGACAGCTGGATACCGGAAACTGATATTAAGCAATACTCGTAAACAACCGAGAATATAAAAAGAGGCTGAAAACTAGCAATGTTCTATCATTTATGTCTAGACAGTCAAACGATCATGATCATCACAAACGTGCTTTACAGCGCTCAACTCAACTGTCCTATTGATTTAAGACAACTCTGCTCCAAAATAACGAATGTACGGTATGATCCAGCACGATTTCCCGGACTGATATGGCAACACAGAAAAGCTGGAGGAAACTGTTTAGTGTTTTCTAACGGTATTATCAACTGTAACGGCAAAGTTTCGAGTAAAAGAGAGGGGTACGAACGAATACGGAAATATGCGAGACTGATACAGAATTGTGGATATCCAGTGAATTTATCGGACGTGAAACTTTTAACCATGTCTATGAGCCATACCCTCAGTTCGGATTTGGATTTGAAGCGTTTGTCTGTCGATAAAGATGTCGTATACGAACCCCAGTTATTTCCTTCTCTTAACTTTAAAAGGGAAGGGGTGCATTTTTGTTGTTTTCATACAGGGAAAGTGGTCATAACGGGTGTAACCTCTTCACAAAAAGAGGACGAGATTGTTTGTCCCACACTAATTGAACTCGAACTCTATACGCGTAAGAAGGAATGAGTATTTTAACCGATTCAATCATGGAACACTCTACAGTCTATTTACAAATCGCTTATTTACTTCACCTACAAGAGACCGAAACAACGGTAAGGAAGAATTTACTGCAGAATTTAACGAATCGTCAACTAAAGGCTATCATCGAGGTGGCAAAACGTATACTTAATGGAGTCATTAATCCAATGAGAAGAGATGTTCAAGTTTTTGAAAGAAGGAGACTATTGTTACGCACACTATGCTCAAATAACGTTTCATCAACCCGTAAGAAGACTTTACTTCGACGATTTCATTCATTTATACCCATTTTATTACGCCCAGTTTATCTCATTCCTACTATACTAGACCAATTGAGAACAAGGAGAGAAGAATGACAGAGTTTTACTTGTATTTAAATTCCGCAGAATCTATCGATATACGTAAGAATAACGCAGATTTCTTGTTCCAGTTTTCTAAGGACTATATTTTAGAAGGAAGTTGGTTATGTGCTCTGGTAGAATCGTCATTGACCTGCGACTTTACACCTCAAAGTAAGCGGTTGTATTTGAATTGTGACATTATAGAGGAAACGTTTGTAAGGAATAAGTTACAACCCGTTCTCACCAATATAGAAATCGAAACAAGATACAAGAAATTTAAATTTACGGAATGTCTTCATCGACGTTATAGACCCGTGAGTGTCAAGAAATTTAACACTATTAGGCTGTCGTTAAAAGGCGAAGATTTAAAACCGATTGATTTGAATTCGAACGATTTTCACTGTGTCCTTCATTTCAAGAAATCATGGGTTCCATAGACGTCTTTGATTCAAAACTACAAAAGTGGGTTCCGTACAAAGAAGATGTGGAGTATTGGATTGATTATTTTAAACCGAAAGACCACATCCCAGATCAAATAAGGAATTTGGAGAAAATACTAGAAGAAAAGAATAAACTGCTGCGAGATATGGAAGAAAAACTTGAAAAAGTCAAAACTCCTCAGGTAAAAATGGTGAGCCCATTAGCCGAAGTAGTTGATAGGGCAAAATCTCAAATAAAACGTAAGAACGGTGTTGACGAAGATCGTAAGAATATCAAGCGTAAGAAGACTCACAAAACGTATCGCAAAGATCCCGACTGGGCGTTTTGAAAAATTAGCATGAATAGTAAAATTCAGCACAGTGAAGAATTATCGTTATTTAATCCGATCCCAAAAGATTCGTCCTTGTTATCGAAAGATTGGATCGAATTCCGACCCATTAATCCGGTAACCGATTCTTCATCGAGCTTGGAATTTAATATACCGCCACAGGCCAGCGCCTACATCAACTTGAAGGAATGTAAATTGAGGGTGAAATTGAGACTCGCTTTACAAGACGGTACACCCGTGTCAGAAGATGATACGCTGGGACTTATCAATTTACCTTTGCACACCATTTTCAGACAGCTGGACATTCATTTACAACAAAAACCACTCCCGAATAGCGGAACCACGCATCCGTATAAGACCTACATTGACACCTTATTAAATACCAATCAATCTATACAGGAAGCTTTTCTGACCAGTCAATTATTCTACAAGGATTATCGGAATCTGGACGATAGCGACCCCAAAACTGGATCAAATACCGGTTTATTCCAAAGATATGAAAAGACCAAGGGTGGTAAAATTATAGATCTGGAAGGAAGTATCCCGGTGGACTTGTTTCAACAACCCAAGTTGCTTATTAACGGAGTGCAAATGGGGCTTAAATTTTGGCAAGCATCCGATGCCTTTCGAATCATTACAGATGCGTTTACTCCGAATTACAAGGTGCAAATCGTTGACGCCCGTTTCAAGCTCTGTATTCAGCGGTTACAGAACGATTTGCTTCTGGCTCACGACAAAATGATTCAGGACACTCCCGCTATGTACCCATATTTCCGCTCAGAGATAAAAACAACCTCGATAGCGCAAGGACAATATAGTTTTCACGCAGACGATATATTTCAAGGTAGGGTGCCAAACAAAATCATCATAGGGACGGTTGCGAGCGTTTCATATAACGGAGACTACAAAACAAACCCATTCAACCTGAAACATTACGACTGCAGTTACCTCGGTTTCTTCGTTGATGGCCAATCCGTACCATCGCAACCTTTGCAACCTAATTTTGAAGGAAATCATTTCACCGACTGTTATCAGACCCTCACTTCCTGTAGAAATGATATCAACATCACATACAAAGAGTACAAGCAAGGATACTGCCTATATGTGCTGGATATCGATCCCTACTATTCTTTCAACACAAAAAGAAGAGGTCTTTGCCGTTTGGAAATCAAATTTGCTAAACCTTCACCAGAGAGTGTGACATTGTTGCTGTACGCTACCTTTCCAGAAATACTTACAATCGATAAAGCGAGAAATGTGTATATACAATAAATACGGAGGGAAATAATAAAAAAAAAAAAAAACCACACACACACAATGACTCATGCCTTCTTTTATACTTTTATTGTATTATTCTGTTAATAAAAATATAAAATCATGAAACTGTCGAGTCGTTATTCAATAAGAAATCCAGTCTATATCTTTCTTTCGTTTCTTCTCTCTAAGTCCCGGAGGAAATAGTGTTAATTTCTTATTCTTCTTTTTCGAGGTATCTTCCCTTTCCTCTCTCTGCTGATCATCTTGTCTCCCAGATAGTTTTTTCAATCGCTCAAACTTTTCGAAAGGCACTAATACATATTTCTCCATTACTGTAATACGGGTTGTAAGTAGGCTGAAGCAATCTTCACCAATGTATGGATAATACGTTGTTTATGTTGGATAGCTTCCTTCTTTTTAACAAACCCCGTGTTACGATCTCCAAGCAAGTAAATAAAGCGTCTCTGCCTCTTTAAGGTGGCTTTTTCCGTAAGTGTCAATCTACCTTTGAACCGGATAATGTTGTACGCAATTTGACTAAGCGCCCTTAGCTGTTGACGGGTAATAGTTTTTAAAAGCGCTTTTCTCTGGTCGGCTGTAGTGTTGGCCACTAAATATAAAAAGTGACGTTGCTGTTTAATTAGTTCTACCATATTGTATTCTTATAAGCTATTTATTTCCATTCTTACGTCAAACGGTACACAATAGGATTTTCGTTGGGAAATATACGAGTCCTTAAACGGTACTTGTCGTCGGAGTAAGGGGACATGTCCACTATGAAATAACCGTGTCTCGTATTAAGGGCATCTTCGTAAGCCTTCATAAACACTCCGGATTTACCGGGATAAAGCTGCCGTCCTAGCACTCCTACTTGAGATATGTCACGAATATTTTTCATAAGCACCAGATACCATGTATTCAAAGCTATAGTTCTGGCATGTTTACCCCCAGGGTATAAGTTTTGTGTGATCATAATCACCGATACTTTTCTGTGATGGCAGCCTTGGGTGAACAGTAACTCCATTTCTTTACTCCGCATAACCTCGTGCATTAGGTCGTCTAAAATGATTAACTTGTGTTTTTTGTCTCTTGTGAAGTCATCCAATTCTTCTGCAGTAGGTAGTCCTTGCTTACTGTCAAAGTTTGGAATGGAACTCTCCATGACATCAAACAAGTCTTGGTGGATACCGTAGCAATAGAGAATATGAGAAGGGGGGTCCCGTCCGTACATGAGGTTTACTTGTTTCAAAAAGCGGTACACCCATTGGGTTTTACCACTACCAGTTTGTCCGCTAATACACATACTAGAACATGGTTCGAATGGAAGAGGGACGGCCATTATTTTTTAAGTCTAGGGTTAGGCAAAGCGTACCCGATACTGCTACTCAAGAGTGATACCCAAAGCTCGGTCGACCCGTTTTGCACTGATAGGTTAATGATGGACGTAATAATAATGATGTACACTATGATCATCTGACAAAAGTAGACAATCTCTGCTTGGGGGACACGGGTGCCCAGTAAATGCCACTTGTCACTATGGCTTTCTTCGTCAGGTTTAGGGAAACGTAAAAACGTTTCTTTTTCGGGAGTTTCTGTCATATTCTTACGTTAGATTAACTCAAAACACAAAAAGAAACTCATTCTTACAATTTTTTATTTATAAGCAATACAATTATCACGTTAACAAATAAAATAAACAACAGTTGGTATCTAGAAAAATAAGCGACACTTTTAAGAAAATGAGTGACACTTTTTTGAAAATGAGTGACACTTTTAGGAAAATGAGTGACACTTTTTGAAACAGACCCTATGGGAATTTACCTGTAAAAGTATAAAAACGTAAAAACGAGTGACACTTTTTGAAAAATGAGTGACACTTTTTGAAAAATGACTAACACCTTTTTTTGAAAAATGATTGACATTGAACAACCCACGAACAAAAAAAAAATTACATCAGTCATATCCATATGGTACAGTGTCATAATTGTCTACTTTCCTTCGCTTTGTATACACCATTTGATAACTTTTCTTTTCTTCTCTATTATACAATTTCCTCTTTCTTTTGTCTCTACATATTTTACATGGGTTGGTTACAACAATATTTGAACTACTTTTTGAATCTGTTACTATAGCTTTCACGGCTTCAAAATTGATTAGTTTGCTATTAGTGTAGTTCAAAGTAAACCCTCTGACCTTACATGTTTCCTCGTTGGTACTGGTCTTATATGCGTAATTCTTTGGACCTCCTGACACAAATTCTACAATATGCTCTCCTTGCTCCAGTTCATCCGTCAACTCACCCAAGTAGTCCCCTAAGGGAGGATCAAACTCTCCGGGTCTACTCACGTAAATGACAGAGTCCGTGTCGTAGTACAACACTCTTTTATTCAACTTTTCGAGCACACTGTACAATTTTAATCGGGCCCAACATGTTGTAAAGGTCGCCAAGTAAATGTTTGTTTCGTTGTCTTCGGGGTGAAAGTCATGTTTATAAATCCACTCTATTTGTATCATATCATTTGAGAGTATATGAAAGTTCAGAGGCTCTTTTGTAGGATCAGAAAATACTTGAAAAAATAAGTTTGCTTGACTCTCGTGATATATTTTGGTTTATCGCATATTGAGTCTCTGCCCAAACTTACCCCAAAAGCTTTTGAGACAAAGTTTGGTCAGAGCTCTTTTGCCAGGGTTTTTTACAATGCTGTTTTGATCCAGCAATACACCCTCTTTTTTATGATAATCTTCCATGTATTTTGTCATGTCTTGTTTCGTTTTGACCCAATCAGGAGGGCCACTCGCCTCTTGCTTAAATTTCAAAAACGTGTTGATATACTTGGCGAATAACCCCCCATCACCCGTCTCAGGATTATACTGTGTTGTTTCCTCCCAGTGGTATACTTCATATATTTTTTCTAGTGTGTAACCCAGTCTTAGAGCCGTTTTTATCTCGGGGATGCACCACGTGCCAATTAAAACCCTGTCTTCAGAAGAACATGTACATGAATCTTGATTCTCGGTATCCGCACAGGTACGACATAGAGGAAATTTCAGTTTGCCATTTGATCTATAGGGGAGGACTGGATGATACAGCCCTCTCGGGGGTAATGTCTTTATTTTGGCAATACCAAAATACTCCTCAAGCTTCCCGAAGTCTTTGGTCAAGATTTTGGGGTGACCTACGGGATACCGACAATACTTGTTCACCCAAGGGTACAAACTTGTAAAGTCTACGTATTTGACCTGTTCATGTTCTTTGGTTTTGTAATAGAGTTGACTGGCATTAGTGCGCCCTCCGAAGAAACTCTCTCTTGGATCTAATCGGTCAGCTACATCTAATTGTGCAATGCATTCTTTGAGTTCTTCATTTTCGTCCTTTAATTTTTTGAAGTCATGGTCCCAAATACACACATACTTCATGCCTAATTGCTCGAGGTATGCTTTCTTTTTTAGAGTCAGAGCATACAATTCATTCAGTGATTGATTGGTGAGGGGGTGATACGTGTCCTCTCGTTTGTCTGGGAAACACACAGGGCATCCGTGAAACACACATCCGTGGTACTCGTATGCTGTGTGTGTTTCTTCACAATATCCATCTAATTTGTATCGTGTTCCTGGTATCTTTTTTTCACCTTCATTCAGTGCATGCTGAATGTGTACATGGTCTGTAAGCGCTCGCCACTCTAACCACTGAATTGACACCTTACTGTATTGTTCTTTGTATCCACTGGGAGGAATCTTTGCTATCGGGGTGCTTACAAATTCTTTACCCTTGACTTTCAATTTTGCTGCACTCACCCATTCATCTTTCACCAGTACATACAATACTCCCTCACATAGTTTGGCTGGGATCCATTCATCAGTGTCATACAATTGTACCTTCCACTTTTCTTCTAGAAATTTACTTCTAAACACATTCATGCATACTGATGCAATCGTAACACTGTCGAAAGGATCTACGGCCCCAAACCACCTTTTTTCAGTCTTTCCCTTTCCATTTATGACCTCTTTTTCTTCTCCCGTTGCATTCATTAACAAATCTCTAAATTTCAAACATGCTTGTCTCAATATATCAACATCACTTCTACAATATTCTAACATCTCTTTTCTAAAATCAAAAACTTCACACTGTCTCTGTTTCAACCACTCTACTAACTCGCTTCTTTCTTTCTCACCCATGAAATCGTAACCATAATCTTTAGCATCAGGGTAGGGCCCAATATAATTTTGATTCTCTCTGGTATTAAAATAATGTGGGAACCACCCTTTTTTCAATTCATGTAAACCAAATGCTTTGGGTAATGCTGACAGTTTCATGGGTAAGAAGTTAAGACTGTCTATTACCTTGATATGTAAGTCTCGCTCTACTGTCATGTACATTATCTTGGACCCGTTGTAAATAATTTTGTCTGGCCGTAATGACTGATCAACGAGGTACTCTAGCAGAAAGTAACCGTCATAACCTTTCATGTTATGAGCAACCACCTTGCAGTACTCGTGTTGTTCCGTAAATAACCATTGCCCAAACTGTTCAGCAGTATCATGTCCCTGGAAAGTGACTTCTCTAAAGCCACATGTCCCTGGACAAGGTCCCAAATCTTTCTCATCCAGATTTTTTTGACATTTTTTACAACGGCTACCGCATCTCTTACATACTGATTTGGCAGTCAATTCATTGTCAATACATTTTGGGCATACCGAATGAGCTAAGACAAAGTTGGGACGATGCGTAGTTCTACCGCACCATGACGTGTTGCAGTTTTTACACTTAGAACAAGACTTACATACCTGTGATGGTTGACAATCTGCGCATTCTATTTTCTTTTGCGGTATGTATCCATTCTCGCACTCACTCATATCATCCTGACTACACTCAAAATCAAAAAATATATATTTAGGTATAAACTTGTCCTTACATTCTTTCGCTCTTAAATAACACTGATGATCGTCCAACACATACTTTTTACAAGTCTTACAAAAGTATTCCCCACACACATGGTCCTCCTTCTTCCTTATGTCCGTCCTTAGTACCTTGTAACACCTGAAACACCTCCACCACTTTTCACACTGGGAAGGCCCACTGGGTTGACCTTTTCTCCTTCCATTTTTGTGTAAGGGTACTTTCTTGTGTTGTTTGTAACAATCATCTGACCTACAGTCCATGTTACAATCTGTGCACCTCAGAGTCTTGTTCGTTTTAGGGCAGTGGTCCCTCTTGCACACTATACATTTTTCTGCACACTGGTGATATTCCCTATTACTATAGTGTTTGAGACATTTTTCACAAAAATAGGAGTCGCTAAAAAACCCAGTGATGTTTGTTATGGCATGAAAGTGGTCGTCGTCCACCAAGTACACGTAGATACAGGGACGCCCGTCACTGCTAGGACCAGTAATAAATTTATTGCCTAGGCGAGCGCTGATGACCATCACGCGTACTCCTAGGATTTCCTCAAATGCCTCCACATCGTTGAGACTAGCTGTTCGGTCTATGGGTACGCCTGCCATCTTACACAGAGCCCTTGCCAGCTGTCCTTGGTGTTTCTTCTTCTTTTTGACAAGGTCGTTATAGTAAGACAAGGGGACTTTTTGATATTCTAAAACCAACTCCAAGCTACTTTTTCCCTGTCTGTTTTTCGTTACCTCCTCCCATTCTTCCTTGGTACACCTCTTTAATTTTGCCCAGCTGACTCCAATGGCCCTTGCCATACACATTTTATCTTCATTCTCAATAGTCACTACCGAGCGTTTTAAATCCAATGAAGTGTTTTCACCTTTAATACGTATGATATGTTTTCGCTTGCCTCCTTTAGGTAGGTCAATGGTCCCTATTATTATATCAAAGGTCTCATCGATCGAAAGTTCCTGGTTACTATTGAGTACCTTTTCGAGGATCTCCATAACTCTATTAGCGTCAAGGGTATCCCACTTCTGTAAAGGGACGACAACAGGGTTGTGCAAAGCATCGTGATATATCACGACACGACCTAGATCATTCCCCTGTAGGTGTCCTCGGGCCTCGTTAAGGGCTGCCTGGATCATGTCATGAAGTCCCTGCCTCACGTCTATTAACCGCTGACCATTGTACCGCTCATCCAATTTTACTTGATATGTTGTATCTATTGCTGCATTTTTGGCATATGTGCGGGTGTCCTTCTTTCTCATTGTGTATTTCAGTTTGTTGTCGTTCTGTAGACCGGAGGGTCCCGCCCGTGGCTCTTCCCCTTCTCCTGTCTGAACAAATGGATCGTCCCAATCACCATCTTCCAAACACAACCTTGCTGTCTCGTTCATATCGTCATCAAAAAGATCGTTCTGTAGACCGGAGGGTCCCGCCCGTGGCTCTTCCCCTCCCCCTGTCTGAACAAATGGATCGTCCCAATCACCATCTTCCAAACACAACCTTGCTGTCTCGTTCATATCGTCATCAAAAAGAAGGGCTTTGACAGCTCCATCAATTTCCTCCTGTATTTGTACATACTCTAGCGATACGACCATGTCCTCCTCGTTAAAAGTAACCGGAGTCTGGATACGTCCACCTAGGGTTTGCAGCACCAAGTCCATTTGTTCTTCGATAAACTCATTATCATATTCCTGTTGTCTCAGCTGGAAAAGTCTAAGTCTTACAGACACGGAATCCTGGATCCCCATGGTCGTTGCAAAGTCCATAAGCTCATCCGGATCCGTATAAGAGTTTATCATAACGTCCATTATTTCAGCCACAGCGTCCATGTTGCTCGATTGAAATCTGAAAACAGAATAGGTATGTTACCGAGTGTGTCTTCTTATATACTCTCCATTAGCCTCGTTTTGAGAAAGAGCTATTTTTAGATATACTAATTTAATACAGGCATACAATATATGAAATCGGGGTAAAAGGCACCCGCTGAAGTCATTTCTTTAGTCAGAAAATGGATTTTATCGTGTTTTAAGTGAAATTTACTTTCGAATTTGATCATGGATGATAAGAACAGCCTCAATGACATTTTATCTAACAAGTTATCTCCAATACCTTCATACCTAATTTGAAAATTTTTATTTCTTGATTTAAAATGAAATATAGCGACAGTAGTATGTAATGTAATATATGAAATCGGGGTAAAAGACATCCGCTGAAGTCATTTCTGTAGTCAGAAAATGGATTTTGTCGTGTTTTAAACGAAATTTACTTTCGAATTTGATCATAGATGATAAGAACAGGCTCAATGACATTTTATCTAACAAGTGATCTCCAATACCTTTATACCTAATTTGAAAATTTTTATTTCTTGATTTAAAATGAAATATAGCGACAGCAGTATGTAATGTAATATATGGAATCGGGGTAAAAGGCACCCGCTGAAGTCATTTCTGTAGTCAGAAAATGGATTTTGTCGTGTTTTAAACGAAATTCACTTTCGAATTTGATCATAGATGATAAGAACAGGCTCAATGACATTTTATCTGACAAGTGATCTCCAATACCTTTATACTTAATTTGAAAATTTTTATTTCTTGATTTAAAATGAAATATAGCGACAGCAGTATGTAATGTAATATATGGAATCGGGGTAAAAGAAATCAGCTGAAGTCATTTCTGTAGTCAGAAAATGGATTTTGTCGTGTTTTAAACGAAATTTACTTTCGAATTTGATCATAGATGATAAGAACAGGCTCAATGACATTTTATCTGACAAGTGATCTCCAATACCTTTATACCTAATTTGAATTTTTTTATTTCTTGATTTAAAATGAATTATAGCGACAGCAGTATGTAATGTAATATATGAAATCGGGGTAAAAGACACCCGCTGAAGTCATTTCTGTAGTCAGAAAATGGATTTTGTCGTGTTTTAAACGAAATTCACTTTCGAATTTGATCATAGATGATAAGAACAGGCTCAATGACATTTTATCTGACAAGTGATCTCTAATACCTTTATACCTAATTTTTTTTTTTCTTAATTTAAAATGACATACAGCAACACTTGTATGGAATGCAATATATGAAATCGGGGTAAAAGGCATCCGCTAAAGTCATTTCTTTGGTCAAAAAATGGATGTTTTTCTCGCTTTTTAAACGAAATTCATGTTAGAATTTGATCATAGATGATAAGAACATGCTCAATGACATTTTATCTGACAAATTATCTAATATAGAGATAAAAGTTGAAAATCGACGTTCGGCGTAAATTCAAAAAGATTTTATCACTCAAAACTTGATTGCAATTTGTAACATTAGGTAAACAATTGTTACAAATTAGACTTACACGTTCATATATATGCAAAAATTAAAAGCCAGGTGTTTTTCTGCAGATGTTTTAAATTTTTCAAAACGGAAAAGTCACTTTAGATTTAATATCAAACAGTGTCTGGTTGCACAAAAGTAGCACATTGTTAAATCGAGGATTTCGAAAAGAAAAATTGACGAAGTTTGTTTCAGCATATTTATTTCAATTTTGGGCACCTCTTCTTTTTACTGAAACTGAAGGATGGATATTCTAAATTTACTGGAAATTATAGTTATGTTTCATGCGATAGACATTAACCTTATAGAAGCTTTACGTTTTCTTTTAACAACAGGGATAGGACCATTCAAGTGCAAAGAGATGCGAGTCTCTTTATTTCACTTTTCAGGGTCACAATGGGTGAAAGAAGACATCACCTACCAACCACCCAAGTTCACTGATAAACGATGCCAAGTAATGATCTGTAGGGTCAATTCTTTTTTCGATGCTTTAATTGAACAGAACTCCTATGATGCGTTTGTAAAATATAGCAAAGAACTTATAGCTCAATTAATGTTCTGTCTACATACAAGAAGTACAGATAAAAAACAATTACACATTTATTTACACCCTGAAAAAGAATGATAATGGCTTCACAAAGTATGCTGGTCCTGAATTTAATGAAATACACATTTTTTGTGGCAATATGAACTCAAAAAGACAGTGTGCCGGAACAATTATACACGAGATGGGACATGCAATATTGCCAATTGGGAATGGACATAACAATTTTTGGTTCACAACAACCGCATGTCTCATGGCTGCTGCAAACTTATTTGTCACAAATAGATCAAAAGAAATGCCCGTGGTTTCAATCACGGGATCAAATATACAATAATTCAAGTGTAGGTCAAAATGTGAAATTGTGTTAATACATGTATGTATGTAAAAAGAAAATCCTGTAATTCGCTAAAATAGTGTTTATGTGTGTTTGTGTGGGTGTGTGTCGGGAAAACTGTGTATATGTTTTTATATTGTAAAAAGGAATAGATTACAACGCTTTAAAGGTAGGTCGATTCATATTTTACTATCATATTTACTGCAGATTTTCATTGTGCACATTGAGAACCTTTCTTCTTTTCCCCCTGTACGCTTTCATTTTCTCCCCGTTCCGGTTAAATTTTCAGTCTTTTACCTCAATACCGTAAAAACCAGGGTTTGTATGGTAACGAGTTATAAGCGTTTACAAACAAGTGAAGTAAAACGGACTTACCTTTCTATAATCGAGGTTCCAACATCAATGATCTGGAAACGCTGTTACAACAATAAACTTTGTGCCATTTCTAACGCACACAACTTTTACTTTATTACTTAATTGTTTATTGATACCTAGAACTCCTATGTAAAAACTAAATTGCTTTAGAAAATATACTCTTCTTCCAACAGTATATTGCCTGTCAGGAGAATCCAAACACAGCTGAACTGCATTAAGCAAGACAGTTTTACTGAAAAAAAAAAGAAACTCCTGTATAGGATATGTTATACAAATGCTTTTCATAAGTATGATCTGATATTAAAATGTTCATTTTGAAAATAACTATCACATAACAGACTCTCACATTCCTCCGAAAATGTACATTCATCTACAAAACGTTTGCCTTTTATATAGTTAACAGACAAAAGCGTTTGATAAAGTGTTTATAAATTCCATGCATTTTTAATGAGAGGCGAATGCTTTGTCTGAATTTCTGCAGACGATTCTATACAATCGCGCCAGACATCACGCATTTTAATCAGCGGAAAGCGACCTATTTTGTAAGAATATCGACATTTTCTCATGCATTTTTAATGAGAGGCGAATGCTTTGTCTGAATTTTTGCAGACGATATTATACAATCGCGCCAGACATCACGCATTTTAATCAGCGGAAAGCGACCTATTTTGTAAGAATATCGACATTTTCTCATGCATTTTTAATGAGAGGCGAATGCTTTGTCTGAATTTTTGCAGACGATATTATACAATCGCGCCAGACATCACGTGGAAGAGTGTCGACATTTCTCAAACATTAAATCATTTTGATATGCGACTCTGTCAGGAGAGTATCGAAAGGTCTCATGAATTATAAAAAAAAAAAATCAGAATTTCTAAGAAAGCTAATGATCAAACCAACAGGGAATTTTATATTATGCCACCGCTATTTGGGGATCGTAGTAAGTTTTTCGCAAACTTTTCCATGTAGAAGCGAGGACCTAAAAGCTGAGCTCTTAAATAGCTAGCGTGCAGGACTTGAGATGGGTCGTGGCTTCGATCCCTGGCTAGGTCGAGGACTGAAAATTGTGAAACCATTTATTTCTCTACCACAGCTGACCGTAATAATGGTTATGTGAGACAGCAGTCAGTGACTTGGAAAGAAAATGATGCCCTGGTAAAAGATACTGCTGGAAAGCATGTATAGGTGCACTGGCCGCAGCGACTTAAGTGCAACAAAAATGTTGAAAACGGCGTTAAACACCATACGATTTTATTCATTAAAGTCAATACAAAACCTAGACTTTGAATGGTAAGGGGGGTAAAAGCGTTCACAGACAAAAGCATTTTTAGTAGAGCAACCTCTTTGAGAGAAAGTTCTCATGCATTTTCAATGGCGAATGCTTTGGCTGAATTTTCGGTTCTATACAATCGGGCGCCGGCCTGATCGGTCAAAACGCGCCAAAACACGCTTGGAATTGTCATCTAGCCTCGGCAGGTGGGAGGCAACGAAAGCCAGACAAAAGGTATGCAAGATTACGTCATATTGCCACAGACAGTCTGACCTCCAACAGACAAAGGCCTCTAACAATAGTCTGAACTGTCAAAGACAAAGGCCTGGCCCCTATAGTGCCGCAGGTAATTTGACCTGCATAGTGCCATAATTACTACTTGAAACTTTCAAGCCGTTAGAATAAATCCGAATAGTGCTATTTCAAACTTGCTTTTTTAAGAAATATCCTTATCGGACAGTGTAGATCTAAGATCAGACTGCACGTTCTTTACAGCCTGATCTTGATCTACACTGTCCGCAAATTGTCAGTGAGTCGCGCTTAGCAGTCTTTGGGTTAACTCTTTACAGAAACAACTCTGTGTATTATCTACCCAGAACAATAAGATTTTGAAAACATCGTGGGAAAAGAAGAAAATGCTGGCAAATATAATTTTCTCCCTTTCTCACAACGTTTTCTTAGTCTGTGAAAAATAAATCTTACTTGTTTTACGAGGTAATGCCTGAATCATCATGTGTGATATAACCCTTTTAAAAAACAATCCTGTGTATTATCGACCCTGAGAAATAAAATTTTCGAAAACATTGTGGGAAAATGAGAAAATGCTGGTGACCAGAATGTTTTCTTTCTCTATTCAAGCAAATCTTTTATTGTTTTTGGAGGTAAGCCTAATGGCAAAATTATTACGTGCGCTTTTATCCTTTTACAAAACAATGCTATATTAACGATCCTAGGAAATAGAATTTTCGAAAACATATTGAGAAAAGGAGAAATTGCTGGTTAGTCACCAGTATTTTCTCCTGTTTCCACAATGTTTCGTTACTCTATTTAAGACAAATAGTTAGTGGTAAAATAATCATGTGTTTTTTAAACCTTCTATAAAAGTATCCTGTGTATTAACGACCCAGAGAAAAAAAACTTTCAAAAACATCGTGAGAAAAGGAGAAAATGCTGGTAACCAGCATTTTCTCCTTTTCCCACAAGGTTTTCTTACACTATTCAAAAAAAATTCTATTTATCTAACCAGCATTTTCTTCTTTTCCCGCAATATCTTCTCACCCAATTCAGGACAAATCTTGCCATTTGAGTTACATTTGAGCCATGCTTTGGCAAAAGGGGACTTAATGCATCTCCGTGATGTATTATACAAAGCAAGACATAACTTAGTTACGAAACCATAAAATCCATTTTGTCAAATAAACGACTTGATAGGGAGGTAGAATTATCCTTTGACATGCAGATAATTTAAAGATACCGAAAAGTTTCGGCTCATGTCAGCCTGCGCAGACTGCGCAGGCTGACATGAGTCGATACTTTTCGCAAATGCATTAAGCCCCCTTTTCACAAAGCATGGCTCATTTAATTTGTCGTCTGCATTCATAGAATGTTTTGAATCTGGACATGAACTAAAACTTTGTCGTATGGTAAAGTGTTTTTATTAAGTTTGTGTGACGTATGTCTTCCTGTTTGATTTTCGGAAAATGCCACTACTTTCAATTTATGTTCAAAAATACACATGTCATGCATTTCACTTAACGATATGAGTCGTGCTATATAAAAAGGGGTTTTAACGCACATGCAATTTTAAGTATCGACCCATGTCAGTCTGTGCAGTCAGCACAGGCCAACAGGGGTCGAAACATTGAGCTATTTGCATATCTTCTGCATGCCTGAGGACGCTTCTACCTCATAATTCAGTCATTTTATGAATCCGTAATTATGTAATGACTTGCTTGGTATAATTTCATGAGGTACACTAGTCCTTTGACATGAAGAAAATTGACCAATAGCAAAAACAATTCGGACTCAGGTCAGCCTGCGCGCAATGGGCAGGATGACCTGGGTTCATACTTTTTGCATCAATATGAACCCGTTTTCACAGAGGATACCTCGTAATAGATAGATAGATTTTATTGACTTATACAAGTACATGTATCTCGTTATATACAATATATATTCATGATAAACATAACAACCGATAGTAAACCAAGGGCAACATGTATATTTATAAAACGAGGAAAATCTACTTTGTATTTAAAGCGGTTAATTTCTTATGATCTTGTTTAAATATATGTAACATTTCTGTCTCAATGTTTTCAAATCAACCTCTATAGATATGTTTTACTTCTCTTTTTCGTACATTTTTTTTTTTAAATCCAACTTTAAAGAGTGAATATAATCTATCACCTTAACGTAGGCTTCGACCGTAGACGGTTTCTTTTTTATATCAAGTTTATTATCAGGTTGTGGACGGTGTAGATCCAAGATCAGACTACACGTTCAGTGCAGTCTGATCCTTGATCTTCGCCGTCCTCATTTTAGGCCATCTGAGCCGTTTGTTTGTTTGTATTGGAGTTTCACGCCGTTTTAACAGCTTAGGTCATATCACAGCAGCCAGTGCACCTACGCATTTCTTTCCTGGCTTTATCACACCAGTACTGACACAACTTTCTTTCCCAGCCACTGACTACTTTTTCACATGCATCAGAGGTGAGAAGCGAAAAATAGCCGGGAAGAAAATATGCTGCAACCAGCAACCGGGTATCAAACCGACAACCACCAGGTCGAGAGTCAGATACGCTAACCACCGATCTACCCGGCCGGACTGCCCGAGTCGTTAACGACACCATAAGAATTAATTTTTGTCATCATAGCAGTCACTGACATTACAGGTAACTGTTTCTTCTGTGACAGTGTCTTTCTGTCATCCTACTTTATATCGAATGTCAAAATTTTTGAACTTGTTCAAATTGAAAGATTTTGCAGACGACAAATAAAAGATATGCTATGTCTGGAAAGGGTTTGCGTGGATTAGTGGCCGAGTCTAGGACTCCCAACCTGGAGGCCGGGTTCGAGCCTCACTGGACGTGATAGGTTTTTCGCGGGAGTGTCTTTGTGCGAGACACGTTAGAGCCCTAGCCTAGTACTGTTGAAACCCGGGACATACATGAATATGTGAGCTGTCGCCGTGATATTGACTAACATTATGTTGAAAGCGGCGTAAAATATCATTCATTCATTCCGTCAACAATCAATCAATCAATCAATCTGACCGTCTGTTTAATTGGTGGTGTTAGCGGTAGTTCAAAAACTAGTTTACAAGTACAAAAATGGTTCAGTTAAACACAGTTCGATAGCATTACAAACTAAAGCCCGGGTCGGAACAAAATCCCGTGCGCATGCGTTGCACTTGTTATCGCATGACAATTTTTCTGATAATCTCTAGTTTCGTTTTCGACATCAATTTTGTTGATTCAGCGTATACTTAACTCCTAATTTTTAAGAAATCAGCTGTGCCGACGGCAAATTAAATATACCTTATATGACGGAACTTCGTTTGATGAAGGCTGGAAAACATAGTGGAAAAGGATTGACTGCTCGTAAACAAGCTTCTCTCTATCTCTCGCTGTTTCTAAAATTTCGACTATACGTTACACGGGGCGGAAACTTTTAGTAAAGGGTTGAATCACGCATATATCCTATATACGTAGGTCAAATGTTCTCCTGTTTCGTTTTCGGAAAATTCAAGTGCCTTGGAATAGAGTCGTGGAATGCAACATGCAATGAGCGAGTAGTGTGCGGCGAAATTTTCATGGAAATATTTCAAGGTAAATATAGCCTACTTTGTTTTATTATAAGTTGTTAACCATTATCCAAGCGCGACTAAATGACCTTTTGCGGACAGTATAGATCAAGATCAGACTGCACAAAACGTGCAGTCTGACCTTGGATCTACACTGTCCGATTAAAAGATAATTTTCCCCCAAAAATAAGCGTGAAATAGCAAAATTTGGGTTTTTACCATTGGTTTGAAGCTTCATATAACTTGTTTAGCTGGATAAGTGTTACACGTAAATATTATTATTAGGTATACTGGACCAAAGGCTCAGGATCAAAAAATTTGACATTTGTGTTTTTACTTAAAGGGACCCAAATTTCATTTTTTTTTTCAGTCATGCCGCCTTGTGCAACCCAGTATCGCAGTCGGTAGTGTACAAGGATGGAAACTAGTAGGTAGTTGGTTCGAATCCCCAGCTCGGGAAATTTCTGTCCGAGGATTTGTGACACTCATCACGACAGGGCTCATTCCTCTCTTACCGCTGAACATTGTTGTGACGATGGTTATATGAGAAAGTAGCCAATGGCTTGGGAAGAAAGTTGTTCTAAGTCCACTCTCCTGGTAAAAGAAACTCCGGGAAAGCATTGATAGGCGCACTGGCCAGGCTACCGCGATAGATATCTGATAAATTGATGAAAACGTTAACACCACATAATCAGTCAATTATTACTGGGTACATAGAGGCCCGGCACACCTAGAATGTATAATTTTTACATATAATTGAACCATGCTCTGAGAAAAGGTGTTTAATGCATTTCCGTGATGCATCATACTTAAGCAAGTCATCACATAATTTTTTATTCGTAAAATCCATTTTGTTTAACAACTGACATAATTCAGAGGTGGAATGGTCCTTTGACATGTAGAAAATTTACAAAAGCCAAGAGTTTCAACCCAGGTCTGTGCAGAGAGCACTAAACCCTTTTTCTCAGAGCATGGCCAAAGTGAACCAACCTCTGCCAAAAAGGGGATTTATTGCATCTCTGTGATGCATGATGCAAAGCAAGTCATCACATAATAAATAGATCCAAAAATTCCTTTTTGTGTTACAACCCACTGAATCATGAGGTAGACTGGTACTTTGACAAGCAGAAATTGACCAGTTTCAAAAAAAATTAACCCATGACAGCCTGCGCAGGCTGACCTGGGTCGATACTTTTTGCAGATATATTGAGCCCTCTTTTATGTTCAAGTGTGTCATTGTGGACGCACATATGTAATAAGGCTTGTAAACTTACAATTGTCTTACCATGGACAGTTACTTTCACAAGTTGATAAGAAAGCTGGAGTATGAAAAAAAAATGGGATGATAGGCTAGGCAGTGTATTAATTTTACTAAAATACTATTGGTCTTTGAACAGTCTGAACTAAACCAGTCAACTACAACTGAAAAATAAGTCTCAGTCAAACTTGACATCAATCTTGCTGTCTACAACGAAAAGAGACAGTGAACAACAATTGGATGATGAAACACCTTGTACAAGCGCCGAGAAAAAATTCAAGGCCCTGAAGGTTTACTGAAAATCAATTAAAGAAATAGAACTGGTCATATGTGGGGAAAAAAAAGCATGAGGTAAAATGTAAACTGTGCAACAAAAGAAAACAAACCCTTTTGCCACGGATAGTGGCTGGACAAACTTCCGTAATTCAACACTTGTGAATCATCATGTAATAGATCTAATAAATAAGCAGGTAATGAAAAGTTTTTTTGGATGAATAAAATAAAACTCAAAATCACACTTTGTCAGTCCCCCAGGGAGCAGAGAGGGGATTATAGGAATGGCCTTAGTCTGTCCACCTGTCTGTCCATCCGTCCATCTTTCAGTCATTTACACTTTCTTGTCAGCTTCATATCTTATGAACCCTTTGAAAGATTTCCATTATACTTTGGTTAAATGTTCATCTCAGTAAGACAGTACTCAACAATGCAGACCCAAGGTCATTGTTACAATAAAAGGTCATGGGAATTAGCCTTTAATTGCCTGTCTGCATCATATCTGCTATCCCCTGGAAGGATTTTCATTAAACTTTGGTAAGATGTTCATGGCAGTGAGATAGTGTGCAGAACCCATGACTAGACTATGCACACTCAAGGTCAAGGTCACAGTTGAAGGTCATGGTATTGAGCCCTGAATTTCTATTCTCTCCATATCTCCTTTATGCCTGAAGGATTTTCACTAAACAATAATCAAATGTTCCCCTCGGTGAGATGATATACAAAACCCATAATTCAACTATGCAGACTCAAGGTCAAGGTCACGATTTAGATCACAAGTTTGGGCCTTTAATTTCATGTTTGCTTCATATCCCCTTCTTGGAAGGATTTTCATTTAATTTTGACGAGATGTTCACCTCAGTGAGATTGTGTGTAGAACCTGAAAGTCAACCATGCAGACTCATGGTCAAGGTCACTGTTGAAGGTCATGACATTGAGTCTTGAAACTCATTTTCACTCTATATCTCTTTTACCCTTGGAAGGATTGTCATTAAACTTTGGTCAAATATTTGTCTAAGTGAGATGATGTGCAGAACCCATAATTCAACCGTGTCCAGTTGTCCACTGAAGGTCATGGTCATTATTGAAAGTCACCAGGTTGAGCCTTTAATTTTGTGTCTGCTTCATATCTCCTTTATCCCCAGAAGGATTTTCAATTTTTACTAGTCCTAAGATTTTGTTGACTGATGAAGGGCTGTATAGTTTTCCTTTGCCTGCCCTATATAATTATGCTTGTCATTATTATTATCATTATCTTTTTTTCATCTCTAGGAAAATAAAAGCTACTCATAACCAACAAAGATTGAAGACAAGGATCTACAGCAATAGAGACACAATGAGTAAGTCTTCTGTTTACCTCTCTACCAAACGACAAAATTTTAGACTGGTCCAAAGTGAAGGCATTTGCAGACAACTATTCAAATTTGGCTCACATGATGGAATTTATCTTTGATTGGGTAAAAAACATTGTGGGAAAAGGAGAAAATGCTGGTTTCCAGCATTTTCTCCTTTTCCCACAAAGTTTGCAAAAGTCCTTTTCCGTTGGGGTTCTTAAAAACTTGGGATTGTGTGGGAAGGGATAATTTTATGATCTTCATACACAAATAAGGGGATGGTATTTCCTAAGCAGTTCTTTAGCACAACCTGTGTTTTGGGTACTGCTTGGAATTGTTACCATAAGACATTTCTAAAAAGTACCCACAACACAGGTCTTGGAGTGGAACCAAGAAGCGCAGTGGGTAGAATACAGTAGCAGGTGGGGGGATGGTGGGGGGGGGGTCACTGGTTCGAATTCCATGCTCGGCTAATTTCTTTCCAAGGATTGGTGATAGCCATAACGAAAGGATTTATTCCTTTCTCCCTGCTGATCACTTTTGTCCATAGTGGTAATGTTTCATAATTATGGATCCATTAAATCCATTTGTCTGAAAAATTACTTAATGAGGCTGTAGACTGTTCCTTTAACATGCAGAAAATTGACTAATAGCTAACAGTTTTGATCTAGATCAACCTGCACAGACTGCACAGTCTAATTGGGGTAGATACTTGTTTTTCACAGAGAATGAGTCAATATTTTTTTTTAATTTCTGAACTACTTATCCTTTGACCAAACATGCCCTTGTTTAAACAACCCTGAGAAGAGAAGCTTTTAGAAACATTGTGGGAAATGGAGAAAGTGCTTTTAACCAGTAATTTTTCCTTTTTCCACTATGTTTTGTGTGCTATTAAAAACATTACCATCATTTGACAGAATGATATTTAAATATCGCCTACAAATACTTTCAATCTCGAAAAGTCTCACATTTTGTCATGTGATACTGAGTGAACTAATTTTGACAAAACTTCACAAAGCTGATTCTGATTCTCTTCTGGAATCTTTCAAGAAGTTCAGGTCTATCCAGAACTCTTGTTGGCATGGCAACAAAGTGGAAGAATATTGAAAATCTTTTTAAAGATACATCTTTACAGCCAGAGAGAAAAAACACTGTTAAAAATTGATAGTGTGTAGGGTGGTTCAGCTGTGTAAACATAAATAAAAAATCAACATATATGGTATAAGGGATAAAGAGTTTCAAGGGATTTGTCTTCGAATTAAAACCAGAAACAACAACAGTGGGTAATTTGATGGCCACAGAGAATGAAATGCATATTCTCTTGGTCTTAATCTGTGCAACCTTGCAACCATCAGGGGCAACTTTTGGCATGAAGTTGTAAAAATGATTGTATTTTCATAAAGAAAAAATGAAATGGGTTAAAAGAAATGGCTGAAAATGAGTATAGATATCTCTAAGATGGACTTTTCCATAACCAATATCAGGCATTTCTCTGCAAATTTGTATCAATGATCCTGGATTGAACCTCTTTCAGATTTCTCAATAAAATTTTGATCCATGAAAGACCATGGCTGCTGTTGGCTCGGCTTAATTTCTCACAGATCAAGCTATACATGTAGTTAAGCTTAAGTTAAGCTTATATTGATCAAAATGGAAATAACTGTTATCTTATGACAGATATTTTTCACCGTTTATTTCCCTTGGAAGACCAAGTGACTACTGTGGGCTTCATGTCAGCGGTTTTTTTTTCCTTTTTTGAATGGGTCCTCAAAACGGACCCGTTCTCAATCCAAAAAATGTTACCATTTTCCCAAAACCGCACTTGTGAATTCTCAAAGTGAATTATGTTTCTCACTGCATAATGGACCCATTCCAAAGCAAGACCCTGGTGTCATTTTTTATAAAGACTCTGTGATGGATTGAAATTTTTATCGTGGATTTCCCTCCAGGATATTGTTTAGAATACGTAACATAAAACAATCCAAATATCAGCAATTTGATTGGTCAAAAATAGAGTGTTTCCCAAAGTAGTGATCAACAAAAACAAAAAACTATGAAGTCTGTCAACAGTTTATTTGGGTAACCAAGTTTTAGCCTTTATTGGATATAGGCTGGCATCCATTGTACGTATTTTGGCAGTCTCCATATCTTCAAATACAATGCAGGTGCGCTGTGTACGTTTTTGTCTAGCCAAAAGTTTGCGAATGTAGGCATTCTTAATATCCTGTCTATTCAAGGAAAATCCCTTTTTTTTTTTCTTCCACAATTCAACTACGAAATGAGCCATAACTGCACGTAATATTGAAAGAAAATCAAACTGATGGGTTCTAAACTCCCTACAGAATGTGGCCTTGAGAAAACCGATGAGTCCAGTCAAGTCGAAGATGAATAAAAAAGCATCATGATGCAACTATTAGCTCGTCCCAAAATGAAATGGATATTAAATCCGACATTCCATGGAGCCTAGGTTTGCATGTAGAACAATGGTCATCAACAAAATTCATGGGTCAACTCTTAACCCTTTACCACACAACAAAATTTTAGACGAATCCAAATTGGAAGCATTTCCAAAGGACATAGAAAATTTGGCATAAGTAATGGGATTTGTCTGTAAAAGAAAAGAAAACTGTGAGAAAAGAAGAAAATGCTGGTTCCCAGCATTTTTCCTTCTCCTACAATGTTTTCAAAAGCTTTCTTTCTCAGGGTCATTAAAACTCAGGATTGTGTGGTAAAGGATTAAATCTCCTCAGACACTTACTGAAAGACAATACTGTTGACATTGTTAACAGCATGAGAAACAGGGACATTTTTTTTCTTTAAGGATAAATTTATTAACTAATCAGTAACTTGATTCAGCATTTATTATGAAAATCACCAATTTCAGAGAAATGACTTGTTTTTTCCCAATTTGCATGCTTTCAGACCCATTCCCAAGACAGGTGAAATAAACGCTGTGAGAAATTTCACTTCAGAACAAATATTAATAGTTATGCATATTATGATGAAAAGGAAAAACCTACGAGGGGTGTTGGATATGTATCCGTAAAAGTTTCATGGCTCTTTTATTTATGTGCTTATCTTGATGAAATTTTCACCACTGATAACTTGTTGAATTAGGCTTATAATTCTACAGAAAAAAGTACACTAGTTGCACTAATGCGTAATCTACAGTCACTATGGCAATATAGGGTGACATCGAGCGGGGCAGCTTACTTCTGGATGGGATACAGCATCAGCAGACTCCGCCTGGCACATCTAAAAATGACACCTTTTCAAAGTATTCTCCTTTACAAGATACACACCTCTCCCACCTATGGGTCCACTTGTCAAAGCAGGACCTGAACTGAACTTGTGGAATTTTACGGATCTTTTCCCAAACAACTATTGGCAAGTCATGAACATCATCAAACCTCCAGCCACGCAGCTCTGATTTCAATGTCGGAAAGAGCCAGAAATCGCACTGTGCTAGGTCGGGGGAATATGCAGGATGCTTCACAGTTTCAGTATCTAACTCTCTTAGTGTTGTCTTGGTGATTACAGAGTAGTGGGGAGTACATTGTCATGATGTAATTAATATGAATTTGCCATCAAGTTGTTGCATCTTCTTCTTCACAGCTCGCACCAGATCATGCTTGATAACCCGAAATTGTGATAAGGTTTATCAAACCAGATGCTTTTATCAAAGCATAAAATATTTACTAAAACATTGAATACATTTTAAATGTAACATTCTATCAAATTCATTTACCTTTGAATGATACTGTGCTGTGACTGTCCGTCCTGCCGGTACCGCATAGCTCAAAATCATGCCTTTGGCATCGAAGAAAATGATGAACATGAGCCTCTTTGCTGAGCAGTTCACCAAGGCCTTTAATGGTGAGGGCGAGTCTGGATGTTTCCTCATGCGTGAATCTTGCTTATTTCAGGATCATATAAAGTTATCTATGTTTCATCTGCAGTGATAATGGAATTCATAAAACGGTTGCCATGGTTACGATACTGTCTGAGAAATGACTTGGCATCTGCTACTCTTTAGAGTTTCTGTTCAAGTGTCAGAATAAGGGGAATCCAGCGAGCGCATACGTAGGACATATACCGAGCTCCTTAGTAACAATTGAATGGACTGTAGAAGTGCTAAGCCCAACCTTGGAAAAGATGTCTCGCACTGTAAGCCTTCTATCACTCTGCAGGAACTCTCTAATTTTGTCCGTTTTCCCTGACATCTGTTTTCCCTGACATCTTTGGCGGTCGCCAACATCATGCAGAGAATCATTCTTGAACACGTTGTACCACTCATAAATGCTAGATTTCTTCATAGAACTTTTGCCGTAAGTATTCATTATCATGGAGATCTTCTGATTTTGTTTTTCCCATAAACACACAAAACTTTATTGAATAGCGCTTCTCTAGCTCCATATGTACGGTATCAACAAAAGAATGTGTTCAACTTCCGTTGTTTACAGGAAATGATGTCCTATTTCATCCCTTGATGTTACGTAGGCCAAGATAAAAGTGCGTTAAAACATCATGTGCATTTTTGACAAAATATGACGTTGGATATACATTTCATGATATCTTTAACAACAAGTAAACTTGTGATAAATTTCCTGATTTACCGGAGTTGCCATGCTCGACGATACCCTATGTTGCTATAGTGACTGTATATTACGCATTAGTGCAAATAGTTTACTTTTTTCTGTCAGATTATAAGCATAATCCATCAATGTATCAGTGGTGAAAATTTCATCAAGATAAGCATATGAATAAAAAAATCATGAAACTTTTCCGGATACTTATCGAACATGCCTCGTGTGTCTTTTTTATGACATATTTGTTACCATTTACTTCCTTGATTTTTATAAATTCACTATAATACTGTTGGTGTTATATATTCAAATGTTCAGGACATCAAAAATGTTCATTCTTTCAATCCTGAGTTTTAACGACCCTCAGAAAGAAAGCTGTTTAAGAAACAATTTTTTTTTTCCTTTTCCAACAATGTTTTCTACCCTTGGTAAGACATATCTCATGATTCGAGACTCGTGATTTACGGTAAGCAAATGCTTTCAATGAGGTCCATCCTAAAATTTTGTCATTTGAAAACCCAAATACTGTAAACTGGTGCAGGTTCGGTTTGATTATTTTACAAAGAAAAAGTAAAGAGGTACTTATTCAACATCTTTTTCAGGTGATAGTGAGTCAGAGACAGACGAGGTTGAGGAATATGATCCTTTCGCTCAACCCACTCTGATAGATCAACTGAAGAAGATCCTTGATGAATACCCTGATGATGGACAAATCATAAAGGTATTGTTTGTTTGCTTTGTTTGTTGGTGTATAAAACTCTTTCTAACGTTATATCACACAATCCCATCTAAATGACCCTTATGAAAAGGACTTCTGAAATCATTGTGGGAAAAGGAAAACATGTTTATAACCAGCATTTTCTCCTTTTCCCATGAGGTTTTCATGGGCTTTCTTTTCAGAGTAATTTAAAGTCGGGATTGTAAAGTGTTAATGCTGTCCATCATAACACACAGGACAGTGCACCTAGCAATGCTGCCATGGTGTTTTCATTTACCAGTGCTTCATCAAGCACTATTTTCAAGCGACCAGCAGCTTTCAAGTATAAACATTGTCAAAAAACTGTTCAGTAGTGAGAAAGACACAAACACATCTGTTATTGAAAAAATTTGGTTAAGTCTGGGCCCTAACTGGCGACCCAATGATTTCTAATCCAGTACACTATGGATTGAGCTACAGCTCAGCGGAGTCATCTAGTACTACTATTTGCAACATACACACATGTACATGTATGCATAGTCTTTATAGTAGTAGGTTAAATCAACCCTTTACCACACAACTAGTTTTTGATTTTGTCCATATTGAAAGTGTTTCCTGTTGATAAATCAGATATGACTCAAATAGATCAAATATGACTCAGATAATGGCATTTATCTTCAAACAGGCAGAAAACATTGTGGATTGAGAAAAAATGCTTTCTTCTTTTCCCAAAATGTTTTCAAAAGCCCTCTTTTTCAGGGTCATAAAAACTTTTGTTTGTGTGGTAAAGAGTTATGTAATATTTCAGGAATTGATACAAAATGCTGATGATGCTGGGGCAACATGCATGAAGATACTGTACGTCGGAAAAACAGTGAATCCACAGCAGGATGATGAGAAAAAGTACAGAAAATTTCTGAGAGTAAGCATATAAATAAGCCATGCTCTGTGATAAGGCAGTTTAATGCATCTGCAGAAAGTATTGATCCAAGTCAGTCTGCATAGTCGGCGCAGGCTGTCCCAAGTTGAAACTGTTTTCTATTGATTAATTTTTCTACACATCAAAGGATCAGTCTACCCCTTAATTCAGTTGGTTGTTTGACAAAATGGAGTCTATAGACCCATGCTTATATGATCACTTGCTTGGTACAATGCATCACAGAGATGCATTAAACCCCTCTTTTGCCAGACAACGGCTTATTTGTTTCAGACATTTATGGTCAGTTAACCTTTGTTGTGCTTATTAAATCAAATGGACATTTACAGTCAGTACTAAAGATGCAGATATTCCTATGTCAAAGCTGTTGTATTGGAATTTATGACAAAAGATGGGAATGGTGTGGATCAAGGAATACACTGCACAAAACATGTAGTCTGATCTTGTTCTACACCATCTGTGTAAGCAATTAAATTTGGGTTCAGTGCTACAATGATTAAATTTCCAAGGGCCCAGTGCTACAATGATTAAATTTGGGTTCAGTGCTACAATGATAAAAAGATTTCAAGTTTTATCAGTGATTTTGAAACAGAATTCAGGACACGGAACTCACTGACTATTCTAACTCTGTATATACCAGTTTCTTGTTTTAGCAACCGTGATGCTGCTTATCAGCATTTTCTCCCTTTTTTCCTCCTTGTTTTCTACCAAATGAAAGACATAACTGTGTTCCTTGCAAATGATTTTAGTTTGGACTTGCCTACATTATTGTCATCTGGTAAGGAGTTAAACCTCCCACCACACTGTCCTCAGTTTGAAAGACCCAAAGAAAAACGGCTTTTGAAAACATGGTGGGAAAATGAAAAAATGCTGGTAACAAGCTTTTTCTCCTTTTCTCACATTTTTTCTACTCAACTAAACACAATTTTCTAACTTTTGAGTCATGTTCATTTTTTCGTCTGCAAAATGTTTTCAAATTAGACAAGTCTAAAATATTGTCCCGTGGTAAAGAGTTTTAAACTAATTCTGTGGAAACTAATCTTGATCTACGTTGTCCGCAAAATGCAGTCTGATCTTGATTGACATTGTCTACAAACTGACAATATTGTGCTCTTTAAGTTGCAAACAACTATTTTGATACAGGGAAAAACAAAGAAATAAAAAAAGGAGGAGCAAAGAAAATTTAGCCATAAATTGGGCTTCATCTATACTACATTCATTCCTGGCTACACACCTGATTCATGTACAATTATGCTTGATTTATGTAATAGTCAGTTTTACTTTTAAGTATCTATGAATGTCTCGGATTTGCATGATTGCTCTTATAAAGGATTTATGTCTCCCCCCTTCAGGGTTGGGAGACATATTGGTTTTTCCCATGTGTCTGTCTGTTTGTCCGTCTGTCTGTACGTCACAAATCGTGTCCGCTGTATAACTTGAAAACCTTTTAAGATATTTTGATAAAACTTCACACATTTGTAAACCATCATGAGACAAAGTGTCATGCACAAGAACCATAACTCTGGCTTGTATATCTTTTGAGTTATTTCCCTTTGATTTTTTCCTTACTCATTTTACGTACAATTTCGTGTCCACTCTATACTTCAAAAACCGTTAGAGAATACCGGTAATGACCATTATTTCAGTTAGAAATTGCCTTGGTGACGTATCAATCCTCCTGACACCAAAAAGGGGGGAGACATCTTTTTTTTTTGTAGAAAAACAAGTTCTAGTTTCAATTAATGCATTGTTGTTTTAAGGTACATTGACAGCTAACATTGATAAGCAGGGCTGTACCCTGGAGTTCAGAATCATTACCCACTTCAAAGTGAGAGTACTTTCACTCTTTGGCTGCTACGCAGCGTGCTTTTTGTGGACAATGTAAATAAAGATCAGAATGCACAAATTTTGAGTGATTTACACTGTCCAATGCAGTGAGATTTTCCGTTGAGAGAAATAGGATGACATCACACTATTTTGGTTATTAGCGCACCTGATATTGAAGAAAACAACAAGTTATTGTCATAGTCCTGGGGTCTTCGTTGTTGTTGTCTGCATCATCGTTTTAGTGCAAAAACTTTGACATTTTGTAATATTTTTGTTCTTACATAAGATATTTTTTCAAACTGAAACAAGTTGTTAACTATCGAAAGGGGAACTCATACAACAGGGGCAGGTAACTATCAAAATATTCTTGACACTGTTATACCCCTTTTACGTCTCAGAATTTCATAAAAAATCAAGCTTTTGCAACCAAGTGTTGGAAACTGGATGCGGTGCTTTTGTTATATCTGCTATCAGTTGAAAATTCTGTATTTTCTTAAGCAGTTTTAGGCTTTTTTTATGAAGATGATAAAGTGATGAAAATGTCTGCCTATTCTCATTTTTTCGATGTTGCCCACTTGAGTATTGTGCATTATGGACTCTATGCCTTTGATTAGCTCACATGATAGGTGATGTTGTTGGCAAGAGGAAAATAAGTATGAAGGAATGCTTTAAGGAAATGTATGAGGTTAACCTTGTACCACACAACAAAAATTTTAGACTAGTCCAGATTTAGAGCATTTGTAGACCATTAAAGAAATGTGGATCAACTGATGAGCTTTGTCTTTGAAAGAGTAGAAAACATTGTGGGAAAAGGAGAAAATACTGGTAACAAGCATTTCTAAGACAAATTCTATCTTTTGAGGTGCATTAACATTGTCATCGGCAAATGCTTTTAGTTAGGACAGGTCAACATATTGTGTTGTGCGACAAATAGTTAAAAAAAGTCATTGTATCATTATAATTATTATAGAAGTTATTGTATCATCATTATAGTACAATATTATAGTATTATCACCATTCGAAAAAATATATAGTACAATACTGTCATATTATCACTATTTGAAAAAATATATGGTATAATATTAAAGTATTGTCAATATTTGAAAATATATGTAGTATAATATTATAGTATTATCACTATTTGAAAAGATATATAGTATAATATTATAGTATTGTCAATATTTAATAATATTTGAAAAAATATATTGTATAATACTGTAGTATTATCACTATTTTTAAAAAATATTTTGTATATTTGAAAAAATATATTGTATAATATAGTAGTGTTATCACTATTTGAAAAAAAATATAGTATAATATTATAGTATTGTCAATATTTGAAAAAATATTTCGTAAAATATTATTGTATTATCACTATTTGAAAAGATATATAGTATAATATTATACAGTGTTATCAATATTTGAAAAATAGGGCCCTGCTCTGGTGTTCCACAATGATGCTGAGTTCAAAGATGCTGATTGGATGGGTATTCGAACCATATATAACAGTGTGAAGGCTGATGATCCTTTAACAGTAGGCAGATTTGGCCTTGGATTCAAGTCTGTGTTCCATATAACAGGTAAAAACGTTCAGGGACCAAGTTCAACAATCATTCTTGGTGTCATTCTTAGTCTTATTCTTAATTTACAAAGTAACACTACCTCTGATTGGCTAAACTAAATGGTTTAGCCAATCAGAAGTTGTGTTACTTTCAGATTCAGGAAATTCTTGAGCAGAAGAATCTTCCTTAAGAACGGTCAGTGAATACTGACCTAACTCTATAACCATTTACTTAACAAACTAATAATGTTAGCCCTCCATTTTTCACCAAACAAATTTTTATGCTTATCCAAATTGAAGGTTTTTGGAGACGACAAATTATGTGTGGCTGAGCTGATGATATTTGTCCCTGGGAGGGAAGAAAAATTTGTAGGAAAAGACGAAAAAGCTGGTAAGCAGCATTTTCTCCTTTTTCCACAATATATTCGAAAGGCTTCTCAGTTTTGGTTGTTAAAACTAGGAATTGTGTGGTAAAGGATTGAAGTGCTTTTCAAAGCTATAATCACTTTAGTGGTCAGTGTAGATCAGGATCAGACTGCAAGTATGCAGTATAATTGTGGTTCTGCATTGTTGGCTGTTCTGAGACATTCTAACTAAAGGAAACATTGAAATGGTTGTTATTTAGGCATATTTGTCTTGACTGAAAATTTTGAGCCATGCCCTGTGAAAAGGGCGCTTAATGCATATGCGAAAAGTATCGACCAAGGTCAGCCTGTGCAGGCTGACCTGGATCAAAACTTTTCACTATTGGTCAATTTCTGTATGTTAACTCTTTACCACACGACAAAATTTTAAACTCCTCCAATTTGATAGCATTTTCAGACGACAAATAATGGGATTTGGTTTAGAAAGGGTAGAAAACATAGTGGGAAAAGAAGAAAATGCTGGTTACTAGCATTTTCTTCTTTTCAAACAATGTTTTCAAAAGCCTTTTTTCTCAGTGTCGTCAAAACTTGGGATTGTGTGGTAAAAGGTTGAAGGAGCAGTCTGCCTCATAATTTAATTGACAAAATAGATTTCATGGATCCATTTGCTAGGTATCATGCTTCATGGAGATGCATTAAGGCCCCTTTTGCCAGAGTGTGGCTCATTTATGTATTTGATGCTTCAACATTTTACCAAATGACACATTCTTGTATTTGTTGCAAATCGAAGATATTTTGCAGATAACAGAGTAAATTTGGCTCAAATGATAAAATTTTTGAATTGATGAAGACAATGTTGGACAATGAGGAAATGCTGGTTACATTTCCTGGTTACAATGTTTCCAAAAGCCCCTCTTTTAATTGTTGTTAAACTCGGATTTGTGTGGTTAAGGGTTTAGGATTAAGACCTAATTTGTGAAAAGGTAGCGGGTCAGCCGCTCATATCTATGGTTCCATGTTTGAATCCCATATTGAGCAGGGGCAACCTTTGGAACTGGCCACATGAAAACTGGTCAGGGTTTCCAGGAAGAAGAAATCAAGAGTGATAAACACATGTTGTAATAGTTTTTTCCACAATCAATTTAAATATAAATGAGCTATTTTCTGCGTAAATATGGTTTAATGCATCTGTAAAAAGTATCGCCGAAGATCAGCCTGTGCAGTCTGCGCAGGCTGACCTAGGGCAAAAATGTTCGCTATTTGTGAATTTTCTGCATTTCAAAGGACCTTTCTCCCGGATGATTCAGTCGGTTGTTAGAATGGATTTGATGGATCCATAGTTATATGACTTGCAACACGCGAAAAGTGGCATTCAGACATTTGTGTAAAATGTCGTCTCGGATCAGCCTGCGCAGTCCGCACAGGCTAATCCGAAACGACACTTTCCGTTTTTATGGAATATTCTGTTTTGCACAAGTCTTCTGTAGCACAAATTCTAATGTAGTCGTAAAGTGCCATCTCGGATTAGCCTGCGCAGTCCGCGCAGGCTGATCCGAGACGACACTTTACGCAAATGTCTGAATGTCCCTTTCCGTGTGTTGCAAGCAATATAATGAATTGCTTGGTATGATGCATTACAAAGATGCATTAAATCCCCATTTACCAGCGTGCCTATGTAACAGAATAACACTAAACCTATCAAAAGGTAGACAAATGATACACTATAAAAAGGACATTTACAAGGCGATTTTGAACTCTGTTAAAGATGTAAGGAAAAAAGCAATTGATTATACAAAGCACTTTATTATTTTCTGTTCTGATGGACAGACCACACACCAAATCAAAAGGTTTATCTAAAAAATTATCAATTAAATCCATCCATGTCTTTAATCAATATTATTATAATCCCATATGGGTGTGTCAATTGATTGAATGGTGTTTTACGCCATTTTCAACATTATTTCAATCGTATCATGGCAACAGTTCACATATTCATGTATGCCCTAGGTTTCACCAGTACTAGGCTAGAGCTCTGAAGTATCTTGCCCAAAGACACGAAGGACCCAGTGTATCCAGTGAGGCTCAAACCAAGGGCCATGTTACTAGTTCAACATGTTACCTCTGAACCATGCAGGACACTGCTTGTGTTTCAAATAGAGTGAGAAAGTGGGAAAAAAAAAAAAAACACCATAAGACATAGACGTGAAAGACCTAATGTTTCAATTTACTTACATCCTTCATCATTCCATAGATCTTATGAATTCGTTTACATGTTTCGTTGCAGATTATCCATGCATCCTGAGCGGTGACAGAATCATGTTTCTTAATCCATTGGAAAAAAAGTCACACAAAGTTTGTGTCACAATCCAGCTACAGAAACTCAAAAGGAGTAAGACTGTAGATCTGAAGGATGTCCTAACAGCTCTCGATGGCGTATTTGGTTTCTCAGAGAACAGTACAAAAATTGGAACATACCAAGGGACAACATTTTGGTTTCCACTGAGATCTGAAGCAACCAAATTATCAGCAAATCTGTATCCAGAAGGCAGAGTAATGGACCTATTTCAGGCGTTCATGTCAGATGCAGAAACTTCACTGCTATTTTTGAAAGGTCTACAAAACATAAAACTGTATTGTTCCATGCATTCCTCAACAAACAATGAGCCAACTTATCAGGAAAATGTTTCAAGATTTCAACACATCTCGTATGGTTTAGTACACGAGTTTTTCTGTGCTGAGATGAGACAAAGTCATAGAGTTGACAGTGACTCTAAAGTATCATTTATGAAAGAGATTTATGAGTTGAACGGATCTCTACCACCTAAAACACTGTTCAAATCCATTAGAAGTGAAATTTGTCTGACACAACGACAGATGAATAAGAAAGAAATTGTTGTCTTTCAAAATTGGTTGATTTTACTCTACTATCCTGGAAAAGAGCATTTACCAGAGCATGTGAAGATGCTGCTTGACGATAAAAACCTCTGTTACAGTCCACTTGTAGCTGTTGCGGGGCGAACAGAGACTGGTTCAGATCTTTATACACACAACAAAGGGAAAATATTTTGCTTTCAACCACTCCCAGAGGAGATGGAGAACCAGACAGGCTTACCAGTTCACATAAACGCATTCTTTGCTCTGACTCAAAACAGGAGACATGTAAAGCTTCCATCAGCCGAACAGGAAAATTTCAAAATGCAAGTAGCACAGCCAATACAGTGGAATAAAACACTTATGTTAGACATTCTGCCGGATGCGTATGTGAAGCTTGTTGTAGGCATAATACAATCATCCAAAGAACAACATCAAGGTGATTGCCTGTCTGGTCTTGTATATAACACTATACCCGATCTTGAGAAAACTAACAGAAAGTGGATTGCCCATGCAGAAAAAGTCATAACTTTACTGATGAGTCAAAGCTTCCTCTACACAAAAGCTAATGGAGGTGATTGGATATCAGCACATGAAGCTACATTTGCTCTCCAGGATTGTCCCAATGCAGTTCAAGATCTGTTACTGCACAACAACGTCAAACTTGTTCTGGTGCCACATCATATCCTTTCAGCAGTTGAAGAAAGAGTTACATTAACTAAAGTTTGTCCAGAGTTCATTCTGAAGTTCATGCAGGAAGAAAAGTCATACAACGTCCTGAGCTTTCAACAGAAAACAGAGTTATTACACTACCTGTGTAGGTCTGACTGCAGGAGTCAACTTCATGGATTGAAGCTTATGCCATTGCAGGATGGAACTTTCACTGTATTTGATAGCAAAGGTGCAATTTATTTAGAAAAATCTGAGATTGTTGATCTCTTCCCAGGACTAGAGGATCATTTCATCTCAACAATGATAGATGAACAAATTGTCAAACTATTTGATGATTTTGAAGGAACTGGTGAGTATTTATGGTGGTGATGGGTTTCTTAATATTAGTTGCCTTTAACCTTTAAGGTATACATGGTTAAGGTGTCAAATTACTATTGAAACCTACGAAACATATGACTTAGTGGGCTATCTCTGTGATAGGACTATATGTTAGAGGGCATTGCAAACACAAATCAATTTTTCCCTTTTAACTATTGGATTGGCAGAGAAATAAACTTGAAACGCAGCTAAATATATAACAGAGTATGGCATTATTCTCTTGGCCTTTATGTAACCTTAGTTAATTTACTGCACAAAAATTAACAGTTCAAGTTAAAGTAATTCAATAATATTGGCAAGTTCTGATTGACTGATTTTTTTTTTTCATAGCTTCATGAAAGAAAAATCATGCAGTGCAGGAACTACTTTTGCTGTCAAACTAATGTAAATAGACATGTATACAAGATTAAAATAATGTTTTTCCTCCTAATTTTATACCTTGTCCGAAGTTCAAATGCTAGCTAAGTTTACTTTCTCTTAACTCTTTACCAAACAATCCCTGGTTTTCACGACTCTGTGGAAGAAGCCTTTTGAAAACATTGTTGGAAAAGGAGAAAATACTGGTAACCAGCATTTTCTCCTTTTCCCACTATGTTTTCTACCCTTCCCAAAACAAATTTCAATTTTTGAGTCACTTTAATTTTGTCGTCTGCTAATGCTTTCAATTTGGACCAGTCCAAAATTTTGTCGTTTGGTAAAGAGTTAATATCTTAAATTGAAAAAAAAATATTTAACAAATTCATAAGGTCTATGAGAAAACTTAAAACGCAATAGATCTGCAAACTCTGCAATGTTCAATTCTATGCTGACGTTACAAATTTTTTACGTCATGGACGAGCCATTGTCCCGTGCTATGAAATACCAATAAAATGTGACTGTCCGTCTGTTTGTTTGTCCGTCCATCCCTCCACTTTTTCATTTCCATGTTCTAATTGAAAAGCTGTTTGACCTAGGACCCTGAAACTTTATACAAGTGTTGCTCATGATCCAAGGAGGTGCTTTATTGTTTTTTGATCACATGGGTTAAAGATCAAGGTCACAGGTGAACTTCGTTTGAAAATTTTTTCTGTGCTCTAAACTCAAAAGCCATTTGACCTAGGACCCTGAAACCTTCTATAAGTGTTGCTCATGACCCAAGGAGTTGCCCTGTTGTTTTGGGATTACATAGGTCAAGGATCAAGGCCACAGATTAACTTGGTTTGAAAATCATTTCCTTGCTCTAAACTCAATAGCTGTTTGGCCTAGGACCCTGAAACTTTATACATGTGTTGCTTGTGACCCAAAGAGGTGCCCCACTGTTTTTGGGTCAAAGGTCAAGGCTAAGGTGAACTTTGTTTTAAAAATCATTTCTGTTTTCTGATTATGCTGCTTTATGGCAAGGCACTGGTGGGGGGTATTTGTCCCCTTTGCGACAGCTCTAGTTTTATGCAGAATGGAGAATTTTAATTTCATAAATCAGTGGTAAGTTAGTTATAAGCTGATCTTATCAATCATCCGAAATCATTGATTTTCACATGTACATTTTTAGCTCTACTGGCTGAAAGCCAGCAGAGCTTATGTCGTGGCGTGGTTTCCGTCGTCCATCCGCCTGTCGGTCTGTCTGTCTGTCCGTCCGTCAGTCTTTTTCTTGTTTACGCGATAAAGTCTGCATTTGTTGTCAGATTTGCATGAAACTTGCACAGTTTATTTATCTCATCAATAGCTTGAACCCTGTTGATTTTGAAAAAATTCTGAGAATCGGTATCTGAAAAGTAGCCATTTAAAGTTTAACATTTCCATTTCTTGTTTACGCAATAAAGTCAGCATTTGTCATTCGATTTTCGTAAAACTTGCAGTTTGTTTATCTCATCAATGGCTTGAACCCTATTGATTTTGAAATTCTGAAAATCAATATGGGGAAAGAAGAAATTTCCATTTTTTGTTTACACAATTAAGTCTGCATTTGTCCTTGGATTTTGGTGAAACTTGCACAGATTGTTTATCTCATCAATAGCTTGAACCCTATTGATTTTGAAAAAATTCTGACAATCAGTATGGGAAAAGTAGCCATTTGAAGTTTAAAATTTTCATTTCTTGTTTACACGATAGAGTCTGCATTTGTGGTCTGATTTTCGTGAAACTTGCACAGCTGCTTTGTATCATCAGCAGCTTGGGCCCTTTTGATTTTGAAAAAAAAATCTGACTATCAGTATTGGAAAAGTAGCCATTTTACGTTGAAAATTTCCATGTCTTGTTTAGGCAATGAAGTCAGCATTTTGATCCAATTCTTTTGAAACTTGCAAAGATTAATTGATTCGTCAAGGGATTTAACTCTATTTAAAGTGAAGAAAATCTAGTTACCAGTTTAGGAAAGCAGCCATTTGATGATTTAGTATTGTTTACTCAACAAAGTCCACATCATAAGTGACATTTTTTTAAAATTTTCTTGGATTGTTTAATACAGCGCATACTGAAACCCCATCAAATTTGGCTTGATTCCAAACAATTGGTTTTGAGAAAATTGTACTTAAATTTTTTTCACTATTCAATTCACCATCCCTACTTATGCTGTCTTGGTGGGTTCAAGCCCAGTTGCTAGAAACCCCCCCCCTTTCCCTTTTTGTGTGTGATTTTTTTTTTCCTTTTGCATCATGAATTCATAATATATGCTAGCAATAGGCAAAGTCACTGCCAGTAGAGCGATTTCAGGCCCTCAAGGGCCTCTAGTTTCTTAATCTCATGCAGTTGCAAAACTCTCACAGGCTTGCCTATTATTCAAATTGAATACTTCAGTTTCACTTTTCTTTCAGATAGCTTAATTTGATAACTTAATATTTTCAGGGTACTATCAAATCAGGAAACTGGATGTGACAGCTACAAACAGACTTGTGGGTGTGTTGATTGAGACTGAGTTTGAAACCTTGAGTACTCCAATTAAAGTTGATAAAAATAAGGGGAAAAGATGGAAAGTTTGGTTAGAAGACTTTTGGGGTTTCACTATTGGTAGGTTTAAAGATGACATCGACTTATTCGCTGATCTGCCAATATATCCAATCTTCTCAAAGAGAGCCTGGTCGAAAGTACAGTCATTCTGTTTATATGCCCTCTCAGATAATCTATTGTACCCAATGGATCAAGATGGCGAACAATTATCAGCAGAGTATTGCTACCTTTTTGAGCTTCTGTCCATGAATGTTATCCATAGTATACCTGATTGGATTGACATGACGGCAATAGACAAATTTGTTCACAAATGCACAGGACCAAGCCTAGCCGATCTCATGGGAAAGCTTAGCTGTAGTAAAGTGCAATATTTCAACAAAGAAGCAACTTCTTCTCAGAAGTGTTTGCTTTTGACATTTATTGCACCAAAATTCACTGCAGATATGCTAAAAGAAGATGCTAGACATGTTCTTTCAGAATTGGAGATTTTCAAAGAGAAAACATCCTGTTCGTCAGACTTCAAGCTCGTATCAGCAAAATCTAGTACTGGAATACACAACTGTGAAAATTTTCCAGTGGCTTTTCCAAGACCACTGTTACAGTTGGAACCAAATGAAGAACAATTTGTTGGTATATTTGGAGTTAGGCGGCTGAGTCGAGAATCGCTTATATTTGACACGCTACAAGTCATAAACACTTATTCATTGGAAGACACTGTTGCTTTCGTCCACTGGATTCTAACAAAAAGCTATCACGATACATCCAACAGAGTAACCAAGCTTTTGACATCAACAGAATTTCTCAAGGTAAATGAAAAGTTGTTTAGGCCCAGTGAATTATTTGACCCGTCTGACAGTATGCTAAGAACTCTGTTTGCAGGTTTTGACTTATTTCCAACAGATAAACGATTCACTGAAGAAAAGATGATTTACACTTTGAGAGATCTTGGACTGAAAACCAAAGCTGATGTGGCCGTTGAGGACGTTTACAACATTTGTAAGAGAATACATAACTCTGGGTCATACAAGAAAGATCACAAAACCGCTATGAGTGTCCTCAAATTTCTGAACTTGAGTGAAAACAAAATGCTACTGCAGAAAGTGCAGGTTTCAAGTTTGAAATGGATACCAATACACGATGAAAACAAAACTGAATTACCTCAATACAACAAAGGGAGAGACACACTTGTTTCGCCTCTGGAGGTCCGGTCTCTAGAATTTAGAGATATCATTGGTTCAGTTTTGCCTCTGATAGACTGCAAAAAGTATAACCTGGTTGCAAAGCACTTCAACTGGACAAGAAAGCCTGATTTAGAGGATGTTGCAGGTCAACTTAAAACCATAGTGCAGCACTACACTAGCAGACAGAAAGCTGAATTCCTTCGTTTCGTCACTGCTATATATGCATGGTTTGACTCGTTGAAGAACCCTCGTAAAGTGGAAGAAACATTAAATGAAATTTTCAGTTACGACAACTTTACGTACATTTGGACAGGATTTGGATTTGTTTCTCCAAGAGCTGTGACTGTAAACAGGCATCGTGGGGACATCGACTTGAAGCCATATTTTTGGGTACTGCCAAATGAACTGATGCATCTAAGATATTTCTTCTTAGAGATAGGGTGCAGAAAAAACCTAGAAACAACAGATTATATCAATATCCTTGCACAGATAAAGAAGGATTCTGATGAAAAGGAGCTTGAAAATACATCTGACTTATTACAATTGGCCATAAACATCCTTAACAAGATCAAGGATAAAATTGAACATGGTGACATCAAAGATCATGATACAATTTTTGTTCCTGTTCAGTCTGATAAACTTTTAATGATGCCTGCTACTAAATGCACATATGGCCATAGAGATGAGTCCATTGAAGAAGGACTTTTATGTGTACATGAAGATGTACCAGTTTCAACAGCCGAAGCTGTAGGAGTACAGTCATTCAAGCAACAGATGATGTCAGAGTTAGAGGGACTCGAAGAATGGGGTCAGACAGAGCCTCTGACACGTCGCCTTCACAATTTGCTTAAGGAAGGCTATGTGGACGGTTTCTCTGTACCAAAAGAGCTATTTCAGAATGCAGATGATGCTAAAGCTACAAAACTTTGGATACTGTATGACGAAAGAGAAAATGAAGATTCAAGAACAGATCTATTGAACGATGCAATGTCAGAGGTGCAGGGACCAGCAGTTTGGGTCTATAATGACGCAGTCTTCACGGAAGCAGACTTCAAGAACATAACAAAGCTCAGTGGTGCTACAAAACAACCAGACACAAGCAAAATTGGTCGATTTGGTCTGGGATTTTGTTCAGTATATAACTTAACAGACGTACCTAGCTTCTTGTCAGACGAAAGTTTTGTTATTTTTGATCCACATACCACATTTTTAGGAAAAGCTTTACCTGGCAAAAGTCCTGGCCTGCGAATAAAACTCAGTTTAGAAAAGAACCGTAGAATGGTGAAAAGGCTGCGAAATCAGTTCATGCCATTTGAAAATATTTTCGGATGTGAACCTTTGCATAAGACTATGAAATACAAAGGAACATTATTTCGACTTCCTCTTCGAAACAAAAAGGGTCAGATCAGTGACATCATCTACAGAAATGAGGAAATTCAAGATCTCCTTTCAAAAATCAAACAATTTTCATCAAATTTACTGATATTTAGTCAGAATGTTGCAGAATTCAAATTGTTTCACTTGAAGAAAGAATGCCAGCCTGAGGATATTCAATTAGTGTTTGAATGTCAAAAGTCTACTCAGATGGACATACCTGAGACACTTAGATATAAATCTATCTTGTCAAAGGCAAGTGAGAAAAAACAGGAAAACAGCCTTGAGGAAAGTCCTTTAAAAATCATTGAGAAAGTAGCAATCTCAACGTCATTCGCTGACAATTCCTTCAGAGCGGATACCAAATGGCTGGTATCTTGGGCTACAGGGACAGAGGAGGGTACACTTAGGATGACAAAGGAAAATGAAGGTGCACTTCCGTTAGCTGCTGTATCAGTGTCCTTTGAGTCAAGCAACAATGCTTATACACTCAAACACATGCAGGAAATGCCTTACTGTTTTTACCAGAAGTCACATTTCTTTTGTTTCTTGCCGCTCCCTCTAGAGCACAATTTTCAATTCCACATAAACGGCTTATTTTCAGTCAGTTCCGATCGAAGGAGGCTTCTTAGTGCAGGAATAGAAGACAAAAAGTATACCTACCAGAAGTGGAATGAAAGCTTGATGCATGATGCTGCTGTTAAAGCATTTGTGCATATGCTTGAAAACTTACGAACGCTTGGTTCTACCTCAAAGGACGCCTTTTATACATTGTGGCCAAAGCCTGATCAAGATAAGCTTACAGGTCTTCTCTCGAAATCATTCTATGAATATATAATTGAAAATGACAGTGAGGTCATCGAAAAGAATGGCAAGTGGTATAGGATTTCAGAATGCATTTTTCTTGATCCCGACTTGAGGTCGCATGAAGACGGTGACTTAATATTTCAGGTACTGGACATGTTTTCGACAGATGCCATCGCTATTGATCTACCCGCCAGTTATTATGGGTATCTATGTAAGGTGAATAAAAAGGTCATCAAAGAAAAAACTGTGCTCAGGGAGGAGTTCTTTCTTGAATATTTCCTACCAAACATCGTTTCTTTGTCAACATCCAGTCAGCAGAGGATCAGTAGAAATACCTTATTGAAGCATGCAGTCCTCATCAACATTGACAAGATTGACAAATGGATGAAAGAAAATGCAAGCCTTCCAACCAAACCAAATGATGTTCTTCAGTTACCATCTCAAACTGTTGACAAGAAGTCAAAAGCTGGTAATCTTTTTAGAGAGTGTGATGGCAGATTTCTCATGGACGATTTTAATGATCTGCAGTCGAGCAGACTTAGAAATTTGGGGGTTATTCAAGATGTGCTATCTGACACTATCATGGTTGAGAGAGCCGAGAGAATCGAAAAGTTGAATCAGAAGTGTGCAGTTTGTGCACTCAGTCTGTGTAAAAATTTTCTTCTTTACATCTGTGAAAAGGAGTCATATCACGATGCGGTATGGACAGATCTTCGGTCTGTTCAATTTCTCCCAGTTTCAAATCGGCCAAAGGGTTGGCAAAGCGCGTGGGAAGCAGATAAATTCAGCGATGACACAAAAAAGAAAATAAAACTTTGCAAGGACCACAAAGAAGAAAAGACGGTCAGAAGAAATGTATTTGAGCGTGCTCCAGTTCTGTACAGTAGTAAACTAGAAGAATACGTTGGTTGCAATTTTCTTGTGCTTGATACAAAGCCATTTCAGGAAATAGGTGATGATGAAAAATTGGAACAATTACTCTTGAAAAAACTTGATATGAAAGGAATACGCGATGTTAGAATCGAAGTAGCAATCCAGCAATTACTTACGTTTGCAGAGTCGTTTAATGGACATCCTGATCAGACTGAGGGAAAACATGTTGATCTTGTAATGAGAAAAATTTACAGGTTTTTAAATGGTCAGGATGCAATATCAACCTTTGACTTTCCAGACAGTGCAATTATCTGGACTTCAAAAGTATTCACATACCCTTCTAAGGTCGCAATTACCAACTTTCACTTGGACTGCTCGCCTTTTCTGTTTAACTTAGAGAGGTCTCCATTGAATGATTGCCCTAAACTATGTAAGGCACTAAATATAGACGAATTACATAGCACTGATAATATTCTCAAAGTACTACGAAATATTTCCGACCAGTCAGATGATAAACCAGTGAAGACTGAAAATAGGAAGGCAGTGTTGAACTTAATTCAAAGCCTTAGCTCGGTACTTGAGGTCTATAACTTAACACATAATGATCTCTTCACAGAAAGTTCCTGCATTATATACGTTCCTGATACCCAATGGATTCTGAGAGATTCTAGGGACCTGTGTTTCAATGACGACAGTGGACTCGAAACAAATGACGCCATGATGCTCGTTAATGAAGATCTTACTATCAAGACGGCAAAAGCGGTCGGCATAAAATCAAAGTTAGCTCAAGTGATACAAGATACTTCTGACTCTGTCGGATTTTTCCAAGAGGAGCCATTGGTAACAAGACTGAATAACATTCTCTCTGGGTATCCATGTGATTATGGCATATTCAAAGAACTTATTCAGAATGCTGATGATGCTGGTGCACAAGAAATACACTTCTTACTTGATTGCAATAAATATGGCACAAATGTGTTTGACAGCTCATTTGAAAAACTTCAAGGACCAGCCCTGTGTGTTTTCAATGACAAGCCATTCACACAGCAGGATCTCACTGGAATTCAGAGTCTTGGTAAAGGAAGTAAAGGTGATGATCCTTCCAAAACTGGACAATATGGCGTTGGCTTTAATTCAGTATATAACATTACCGATGCACCATCATTCTTAACCAAAGGGCCTGAAATCGAGAACGGAGAAACACTCTGCATCTTTGACCCTATGGCAATGTTCTTACCACGTATATACGTAAGTAAAGAAAAGCCCGGCCGTAGATTTAAGGATGTAAATACCATTCGAAAGAAACATGCAGATGTTTTAGATCCCTACAACGAAAATTATTTTTCCATGGAAAAACAAGGAACAATTTTTAGACTCCCGCTACGGTTGAAAGACAAGAGATATAAATCAGAAATTAAAGATGAAAATGTTTCTACTGAATGTATCCATCAGATGTTGAAAGACTTTTATGAGGAAGCATCGGAAGCTCTGATTTTTCTAAAAAATCTTTGCAAGATTAAAATATCCGTAAAAAGAGAGGCGATCTTTGGCCTTCAAATGACAGTAGATACTACACTTGAGGAAAAAGATAAGGAAAAGAGGAGCCTTTTCTTTGACAAACGTTGTGAAACGTGTGAAATTTTTAAATCGGACAGATCAAGTTTGTTTTCTCAGTCCAGACTGTGCATGGATTATCAAATAACCAGCACGGTTGTTGATACAAAATTAAATACTTGCCATGTCACGGAATATTTAGTTGTCCAAGCTGTAGGGTTTTGCAACTTTAAACCGCCATCGGTCATTCAAGAAAAGTGCAAATCTGGAGAACTTGGTCTTCTGCCACAAGGCGGCGTAGCATCCATTATTTCTGATAAGAAGGGAAAGGTAAGAATAAAGGATCCTTCTAGGAAGGGCAAAGCATTTTGTTTCTTGCCTTTACCAGGAGAAACAGGCTTACCTGTACACGTCAATGGACACTTTGCTTTAGACCATGAGGGACGGAGAGGTTTATGGAAATCGGATAACTTTGAAGAAACCTTGTGCCACAAAACGCTCTGGAATAAATGTCTTATTCAAGGAGTCATCGTGCCAGCTTATTTGCATCTTTTGGAAGTCGTCAAGAAAAAGTGGAGTTCAAATATTGAAAGTAAGCTGGTGATCTATGACATCTTAAAGGATACTATTGCACAATACTTTTCCTTCTTTCCAACAAAGGACAATGTTTTAGATGATTACTGGATGCTTTTGTTGAAGTTAGTGTACAAGGAAGCTGTTCGAACAGAGCTAGAGTTTCTACCAAAACTTGTCTGGACAATGACTGAAAAACAAAATGAATCCTCCTTGTTGAAAGCACAATTTACATGGATCCCATTGAAAAGGGCTTGTTGGGGATTCCCTGCATATTCAGCTGACACTGAATTGGAATATAAAAGTACTCACGAAAAAGACGAAGAGAAAAAAAGGAGAGGCTTGAAATTAACCAACATTTTAATTGAAACAGGAATGAATATTGTTACAGTCCCAAAGGATATCAGTCAGTCACTGCAATGTGCTGATGTAGCCATAGAACCATTAACCTCAAAGAAAGTCATTGATTTTCTTGGCTCCTATGATCAAAGTTGGGCAGATTGTTGTAAAATTAGACCAGGTATGCAGGTAAAAGACACAGTCATAGAATCTGAGCACCATATGAGTGATATTGTGCTGTTTTGCATGAAAGATAAGACACATTTTCTTGAAAGTCTCTGTAAAATACCCATATTTATTACCACAGACAATATGATAAGACTCATTTCCACAGAAAAGCCGGTTTTTGTTACCCACTTCAATGATCTCTTCGAAAACTTCAGATGGAAATTTCTTTGTTCAAGCATGGCAAAAATATTTTTAAGAAAGAAAAATCCTTTTATGCAGAATACTGCTCTCAAACCGTTTCTTTTGCAAGATTTTAAAGATTTGTTGATTGATTCACCTTTCAGCTTCCTTCGGACACCTGAGGTGTATGCATGGAACCTGAATAATCCAAAGGATGATTGGGTTGCAAAGTTCTGGAATTTTTTTAGCATCGAGCATAACCAAAGCACTGACGAAGACAAGAAAATCCTTGATGCTGTGAAGAAAACTTTAAAATCCTTCAATGAAATTGCTCTTATTCCTGGTTCAAAGAGTTCTAGTGTAAGCTCCAAAAGAGAATGGTTCTTGATACCTCCGTGTAAATTGGACGTTACCATGGATTTGTCAGATTTCCAAACCGGGGCCCTTAAAAAGGCATTGCAAAAATTGAATCTGATATCTATTGGTTGGGACATGATAAAAGATGGTGACTCAAATAAGATATTTCAGTTTATTAAACAACAAGGACCTAACTCTAAAAGCCCAGAGAGGATAGTAGTTTGCTTGAATATGAACAGAGACCGTATACCTGAATCAAACATCTCTGTGACAGACGCAGAAGCTATACTGACTTACTTAGCTGAAAACTGCGGTGAGATACAAAACGTTGTAACCAAATTGAGAGACTTACCATTATTCATTACACATGAAGGAGGCTTGATATCTCTGTCGCAATATTCAAAGCTCATTTCCATCGAAGGGAATAACTTGCCGACAAATGGACTGAGTGTTTTCTCACAAGAAAAGAAAGTTGCTTTTCTAAGGAGTTTGAAACATGTTACAAAGCTGTATAAAATACTTGGAGTAGAATCAAAATCACCAGAGGATATCTACATAGAATTGATATTACCTAGTCAATGGAAGTTAGACAGAGACAAATTTTACAAACACATAGAATTCATCAGCCAAAAAATATTTTCTCCAGAAGATTATCGTGAGCAGAAACAATCCAGTAAAAAGAAAAAGATAGTTGAATTGCTCAAGTCAAGTAAATTCATTGAAGCTCGACCTGGTAAGTATGCATATCCATCAGAACTGTACAATCCCCGGATAAAGATCTTCAAAATGTTTTGTCGGAAGGAGGAGCTGTTGCCACAGCAATTTGATAAAGACTACTTCATTAACTTATTGGAATTACTTGGTCTGAAAAATCAGATGACAGTTGGGCTTTTGGAAAGATTTGCAAAGGAAATAAGTGAGAAAGGGAAACAAGGTGCTTTGTCACAGGCACTAAAGAACCAATCTGGACGTCTTTTGAAGGTTTTCATTGAAATGAAACAAGAACTACAAAATATATCGGGTCTTGAAAGGTTTGCACGAATACCTTTTATTCTTCCCTGCTCGGTACCTGATCGTTTAAGTAGCATTTGCAAACCTTTCCTTTCAGAGGAACGTATGGTTTGCTTTTCAGAATCAGTGTTTCATGACAGATTAGAAATAGCCTGGACATCATGTCCGGTACTTCCGGAAGCTGTGAGTGTAGGTGAAAGCATTAAAGAGAAACTTGAAGCCAAACCTCATGTATTTGAGAAGTGGTTTGTAAGTCACTGTAGGAACGTGGCAGGAGCTGTAACTGAAATGACAAAAAAACCTATTGAAAAAGAATTCAGTCAAAAGGTAGACTCTGTTATGCACAGTATTTACAAGCATCTTTTACAAATGAAAGCAACAGAGGTGTTGAAAGATGAGACAATTAAGCAGCTTGCAGACATTCCAATTGTATATTTCAAAGATGAACACCTCATATGCAAAGCAAGTCAAGTTGTTATTAGTTGCAGTGTATCTGAAGAAATTCCTCCATTTCTGAAGAAGTTGCCCCTCCACCTTGGAACATATCATGGTGTATTTCAATCACTAGGATCAGCATCAACACCCTCTGTGAAAAGTTACATACAGGTTTTACAGAGTTTGAAGGACAGATGTGGAAATGAAGAATTGTTAGCTCCAGATGCACTTATCGCAAAAGCCGCTGTTGGCAATATGTTGACACATGATTTGAAAAGCACCAAAGAAATCCTTGAGGAAGACTTAATATTGTATTTACCAACTGCTGAACTCAGACTTGATGAAGCAAAGTCTGTTGTTATCTGCAACAACAATTATTACAGAAAACGCATTGGCAATAAGAGCAAAGTTAACTACTTCATTGGGTTAGATAAACTTGAAATAAAAAATATCACTGAGGACCAATCCAACATATTTTTTAAAGGGTTACCAGAAGCACTGCGACCTACTTTTCTTACGGATATAGTAGAAGAAGTCGTGAGTCAGACAAAAGTGCGGAAAATAGCTGATAGCAGAACAAGAAATATAGAAGCCTTTATCAGGTCCACTTCTTTTCGTCTAGGACTGGTACGACTATTGAAACATACTTACAGTGAAAACAGAAAACCTTTTGACACTGAGATAGAAATGAGTGTTGCAGAGAAACTTTGTCAGATTTCCCTGGTATCAGTGACAGGGATGAGAACCAATCTCCAACTGAAAGTGTATGAAAATGGTGAGTATAAGACAGCAAAAGTAGTACCGAATACAGAGGAAGCAAAGCCTATACATATAGAAGACGATGGAAAGTCAACCAGAGTTTATGTTGAAACAGGAAGTTCGGAATGGCAAGATGATTTAAGTAGAGAACTTGTTGGACATTTGAATAATTTTTTGAATAACTGTTTGAAGCATGATTTAGTTCTAATCCTATTGGACTTTTTTAAATACACAAGTCGTCCATCCGGGATAGCAGATATGTTGGACAAGAAAAGAATTGTGAGTCATTCTTTCATGTCATCCGAAGAAACACCCTTATTTCAAAAACCAGGTACTCTTGTACCAGAAAAATATCACCAGTATCTTGACAATGACTACAGTTGCATTTATGAATATGAGTTCAGTTGTGTTGCCTATGAGTTGGATGATCCGTTAATAGATGGAGAGACAGGCACAGATGTTGGAGCAACATATGTGTTTGCTCGTATCTTGCGTAAAATAGAAAATGTTGGAGCATCATCACTCTTCGAATTATTCGAGGTAGATATTGGTGAGGACGAGCCTATACAAGCCCAAGCATACCGTTTGTTCAAATTCATCAGGAAGTCCAATACATGTACCGAGCTGGTTTTATTCAAAGGTCAGACAAACGATATGGGAGCAGAACAGTCAGTTCCACATCATGATGATAAATCGAGTGATGAAAAGGAGAAGACAGACAAAGAAGAACTTTCAATTCATAGTGTATGTAAAGAAATTAAAGAATGTCTCATGGAGGCATGGAAACAGGATGAGAGAACAAGGAAAAGTATTGTTAAGCGACTTTGTTTTAAATGGCATCCAGATAAAAATCCAGATAAAATTGATTTTTGCACGAAAGCTTTCCAGTACTTACAACAGTGTATCCACACACTTGAGAGGGGAGGCACGCCTAAAGATTATTGTGATGGGACAGAGGACGTGAGTGGAAATAAAAATGAAACTGATTCTTCAAATAGACCAGATAGATCAAATGGATCCAGCCACTGGAGATACCAAAGTGGGGGCAGTGGTTTTTGGGGATCTTTCTTTGAGCAGTTTGAAAGACAGAATTTTAGATATACCTTCGGAGCTCGCCGGGCACGGCAGGGACATTCAGAGTTTTATTTTGATTTTGAGTCTGAGAGTGAGCCATATCCATGGCCACATGCTGCAAGGAAATGGCAGAGACAAGCCAAGTCAGACTTCAGTTTTGGTATGAATTGTCTAGGAAATACGTCTGCCCCATACAACTGGACATGCTACATTTTTCATCAGGTTAGAATTTTTTTATTAACTTGCATGTACATTGTAGAATTCGTTTAGTCAAATGTCATGCTGCTTTTCAAGTAAATATATATGAGCCATGATCTGAAAAGGGGGCTTGATGCATCTGCAAAAAGTATTGGTCAATGTCAGCCTGCATAGTCCTCGAAGGCTGACATACGTCGAAACTTTTTGCTATTTGTGAATTTTTTGCAAGTCCTAGGACCATTCTTCTTCCAGATTCAGACAATTGTTAGACTAAATGGATTTTCTGGATCCATAATAATGTGATGGCTGGCTTGGTATCATGCATCACAGAGATGTATTAAACCCGTTCTTGCCAGAGCATGGCTCATACGTAAATTTAAGCAAAAGACGTGTTAACTGTACCAAACAACAAAATTTTTAGATCTTTACAAGTTAAAAGAATTTGCAGATGACAAATTAAACGTGGTGCAGTTATACAATTTTCGGTTGAAAGGATAGAAAATATTGTGGGAAAAAGTTACCACCATTTTCTTGTCCCAATATGTTTTCTAACGCCATTTTTTTCTCTGCATATTTAACTGCATTCTCTTTTTTCTATAATGCTTTCCACCATTTCAAAGACAAATCCCTTCAATTGAGACGCATTTTATTTGTCATCTGCAAAAGCTTTCACTATTGACAAGTCTAAAATTTGTTGTCTGGTGTTAAACACTATATTTGAATTCTCTTGTCTGGTTGACTCTTCAGGCAGCGGAGAAGTCTCTCAGAGCAGCATGGTATGCTAAGGATGCCAACAAACTATCAACAATCGGAGAAAAAACCTATGATTTGCCTAGCATAGCAAGTGGTAAGAGGTTTGAAAGTTTATCAAACCATTCATAATCTTGGAATATGTGGAATCAGAGTTTGAGTATTTAAGAGCCTGGTTCTTAAAGCGGGGTTTTTGTACTTGTTATTTAGCCATTACCGGAAATACTATTGTCTACCAGCTATATAGCTATTACTCGAAATATACTACTTTTTGTATAGGTAAAGTCATTACCGGAAATACCGTTTTCTAACAGCTGCAGTCAATACCAGATATATTTTCTTAAAGCTTTAGTTATTACCTGAAATACTACTTTCTAACAATTACACTCTTTACTGGAAATGCTAGTCTATAAGGGCAATTGGTCATCACCAGAAATACTTTTTTTCTAGCAGCTATCTCTGACTCTAAGAGTATACATATGCAAGTATCTCTGAGGAGGCCTGACACCCTTGCCTAAACGGTGATTAGTCATTGGTTTAATTATGCATGGCAAATTCATCAAAAAATTGACCCATGAAAAGAATTTGAAACTACAAATGATTTTGAAACATCCTTTTAGTATTAGGATATTCTATGTAATGTGAGGGTTGCCAGATGTGTGAATGCATATTGCTTAGTCACAGTGTTTGCAGAACATTTTGGCACTAAGAGGTCAGTTGTCGTCTTTACGAAGCAGTCTGTTGAATGACATATGTCACCATTGAATGGTGTTTTTATTTTCAATGCCGCTTGCAACATCATTTCAGTTATATTACATCCTGGGTTTCATCCACTTCTTGGCAGGGGCTGTGAAATCTCTTACCAAAGGAAAATCCTATGAAAAAGTGATGCTTTTAGTGAGGATTGAACCCGGGGCATTCAGGATCAGTATTCACCATGCAGCCATTCTGAATTTCATTCTTAGTCTACTTTCTAATTTAACACTTAACACAACTTCTGATTTACTGAACCATTTAGTTCAGCCAATCAGAAGTTATGGTACTTTCAAATTTAGAAAATTCTTGAAAATAAGATGAATAAAGTTTCTAGAATGGTCTGTGAATGTGGCCCCTGGTTATGAATCCACTGTACACCGAGCCATATAGGACCCCTAGAAACAAGTGAATCCTTGCTTGTTGAAAGAGCGATAATTCCCTCTTTTACACTTTACCACGCAATCTAAAATTTAGTGACCCTCAGTAAGAGCCCTTTAAATAACATCGTGGGAAAAGAAGAAAACAAGGTTACAAAGAAAACAAAAGATAGAAGGACTCTTTACGTAGTTTTGAAATTCATTTTTTCTGCCAGCGACTAATACTTGGACCAGCCATACAAAAACAGATTGTCATGTTCACAATAGTCTGCACACTATTAAATGCTATGACTCAAGTTTAAATGCATTTAACACCATTGTTTAATTTTGGCTGCTATTGGGCCCTTAACTATTGATCAGATAAAAAAAAATCATAGACTTGCTATATTGATATGGGCCATGCTCTGGCAAAAGGGGATTAATGCATCTCCGTGATGCATTATACCTTGAGCAAGTTGTCACATAATTATAGATAAAGAAGCAACAGAATTTCTGTCTGACAACAGACTGGATTATGAGTTATTATGACCCTTGAACATGCAGAAAATTTATTAAAAGTAAAAAGTTTTGAACCATGTCAGCCTGCGCAGGCTGACATAGGTCAATACTGTATGTAGATGCATTAAGCCCCTTTTCACAGAGCATGGCTTAATTAACATGCATTTCTTTCAGGACTTATTGGCAACCTTCACGAGTTAGCAGTGCAAATCACAAGTATCACAGGAGATAGACAGCGTATGACTTATCCATACAAGTACCGAGATGAAATACCTGCAGATATGTACTCAAGGGAAGATGCCGAAACAGTCCGCTCGCTCACGGAGAAAGTCATTGAGCTTGTGTCGGATTTTTATATTGCTAAACAGGGTACCACTTAACTCTGTACAAAACTACATAATTGTGGACTTGACCATATTGATAGCATTTGTAGAAGACAAATTAGATGTAAATAAAATTGTTGGATTTGTCTTTAAAAAAAAACTTTTGGAACAACGAGAAAAATGATGGTTACTAGCATTTTCTTCTTTTCCCACAATGTTTTTAACTCTTTACCAAACGACAAAATTTTGGACTTGTCCAAATTGAAAGCATTTGCAGACGACAAAATAAATGTGAATCAAAAATTGAAACTTGATTTGGGAAGGTTAGAAAACTTTGTGGGAAAAGGAGAAAATGCTGGTTACCAGCATTTTCTCCTTTTTCCACAATGTTTTCAAAAGCTTTCTTTCTCAGGGTCGTTAAAAGTCGGGATTGTGTGGTAAAGAGTTAAAGGCCTTTTTTGCCAGGGTTGTTAAATTTTGGGATTGTGTGGTATAGGGTGCAGTGACAGAAGCCACAGAATTGTCTACAATTAAAGCAACCTATAAAGGGCCCATTCAGATTTTTACAATAATTCCAAATTACACTTCAGAATTACTGTATGTAAGGCGATAGGTTGTAAATGACAGATTAATAAGATTAATAAGAAAGAGGGTAGTAACTAAAAATAATTATTGTTTTGTTGTACTTCCGTAAAATGACGGGCAGCCTATTATGGTGTTTTTTCAGATTCGTGATAGAATTCCGCAAAGGCTTGTAAGGATGTCACATGATCGATAAACATTCCCCTACTTAGTCTGATTTTCAAAAATTTTCTACATTTGATAACTAGACTAAGAACGATAAATCAAGTTGATTGACTTGGTCGTATTCAAATACGCAGGATGACGTTATATAACTGGTGCCATGAGTTCCTGTTCCAGTTATTAGAATGGAAAAACTAAGTTAATGCTTGCAGAGAAACATGTATTGACGAGTGCTTCTTATTTTATTTTAATTCACTGTAAAAAGAAAAAATGCACCTTTAATTTTTTAATGATGCACTGTTAGCTGTCCTGAGGATTATCTGTTCTTGTCTTCGACGGCCTAACTCTTTACCAAACGACAAAATTCTAGACTTGTCCATATTGAAAGCATTTGCAAGCGACAAAATAAATGTGACTCAAAAATTGAAATTTGTCCTGGAAAGGTGAGAAAACATTGTGGAAAAAGGAGAAAATGCTGGTTGCCAGCATTTTCTCCTTGCTCCACAATGTTTTCAAAAGCTTTCTTTTCCAGGGTCGTTAAAAGTCAGGGTAGTGTGGTAAAGAGCTATGGTACACAATTGACCGTAGTACCAGCACTTCAAGTAGATAGCTGCAGTATCTGGCTGATTTTGAAAATCTGTTGCTAGTTGTTGCATTTTCTTTTTGTTGCATAGTTTTCGACATTCAGTTGGGACATTTATTATTTCAATTGAAAGTTTGGTTTTTTTCTTAATGGATTGTACATTATTTACATCTAGTTCCAGTTTTTTTGTGCTTGTATATGTAACCATGTAGATTATCTTTCAGTGAGTTCATCTCAAGTGTGCACCTGTAATATTTGATTTTTCATTGGATTCATCTGCCAGTTTTATGCTTGTAAATACAGTCATGTATTTGCATTTTCTTTTGTAATGCATTTCTTAACTTTGTGCTTTTAAATATATTCATTTTCTTTTCAGTGAATTCAATTGTTTTGCCATGTAAATATTTGCATTTTGTTTTGAGGAATGAACTATATGCTTTTGCTGAGCCAATGGAAGGTATTGGTTTGAAAACATCAGTGGAAAAAACAAGATTTTTCTTACCCCATTATGGAGTAATATACATGGGTGTAATTGAGTTTTCTTTGGCATAATTTTGTATGCTGAGAGTAACAGCAAATGTGTATTTTGTAAAGATGTTGACTTTCAGTATCAGTATTTTCTTTAGTTGACTGTGTTAAATCTTATTTTGTCTATATAAGTAAATCATATTGCTGAAAGCGGAGTAATACACCTTTCAAACATTTATGTGTATTAATGTAAATAACTAGTATTTTACAAAATAATTCATGGTTTGAACGGCCCTGTGGAAGAAAGCTTTTGAAAGCAGTATGAGAAAAAAATACTGATTACTAGCATTCTATCCTATTTCCACAATGCTTTCTACCCCTAGAAAGACATACCCTATCAGTCATCTGCAAATACTTTCAAAATGGACATGTCTTTAATTCTATTTATCATCATTATACCCCCGCAAAACGAATGTTTTCGGGGGTATACTGGAATCAGCCTGTCTGTCCGTGTGTCCGTCCGTGTGTCCGTCCGTGCGTCCGTCTGTGTACAAATAATTGCCTGTTTTTGTCAAAGCGCTGGCGGGGTATTAAGTCACATTCAGTGACAGCTCTAGTTTTGTTTTGGGAAGAGTTTGATTTCAAACAGTATTTTTGTAGAAATCAGAACATAGTACCGACCTTTTAGTTGAAAAGCGCAAAGTTATGAATTTGAATGTTAGTAGATCTACAATGTGTTCTTTTCATACAAGTCAAGCTCTGGCATCTCCGTAATGCATTTTACCAAGCAAGTCATCACATGATTTTGGATCCATAAAATCCAGTATGTCTAACAATCAGCTGAATCCTGAGGTAAAATGCTCCTTGTCAATGTAGAAAATTGACCAATAGCAAGAGATCAACGAAGATCAGCTTGCGCTGACTACACACTGTGCAGGCTGACCTGAGTCGATACTTTTTGCAGTTGTAATAAACCCGCTTTTCACAAAGCATGGTTCATTATATTGTGTTCTTTTCATACATGCTTTTATTTACATATTGGTCTGAACGCCATTGCTGTTTTCAATTTAATCTTATACGATTACAAACCAAATTCTTTCGGAGGTAGACCTGAATCAACATGTCCGTTCCTGGAAATGTACGCAAATATGTGTAATTGTGTACCAAACTCCTCCATTACTTTTGCTGACATTGTTTTTAAGCTTTGTTCAACTACTAACAACAAACGATACTTGTATGAGAAGCATTTTTTGGGTGGCTTCTTTGAGGCATTAAAAACTTCTCTCCCTTTTAACATCTGCTTTTTTTTTTCAATCAAGGCACTTATTAGTGGTATTAAGTCACCTTTCGTAACAGCACTGGCTTGATAATTACAATTATTGCAATGTGTGGGCATATGTGTTGTATATGGCTGGAGATCATTGGCGGCATTCACAAACCAGTCTAAACACAGTTCTGAATTCTAGAATTAGCAAGCTGATTGGCCAAGACCTTCTGTCTCTACCAATCAGATGACTAATCATTTATTAACCCTTATCCTGCTAAATAAATTCAAATGAAACTTACAAGCCGACAGTAAAAACCTTTTCAAAAGTTTTTTTTTTTGGGGGGGGGGGGGGAAGACATCTCCTTATCGGACAGTGTAGTTTCAAGATCAGACTGCACGTTATGTGCAGTCTGATCTTGATCTACACTGTCCGCAAAAGGTCAGCGAGTCGCGCTTAGCAGCCAAAGGGTTAGGTATAACAATTCAAATTGAAATTGCAAGTGACCAATTTCCAAAGCATTTGATATGGAAATTAGAGCAAAATAAATAAGATGGAACTTTCAAGCCAATAGTAAAAGACCAAGATTTTACTATTTCAAAGGTATATTTTTCGGAATTATATCGCATTATCGGAGAGTGTAGATTCAAGATCAGACTGCACATTTTGTGCAGTCTGATCTTGATCTACACTGTCCACAAAAGGTCAGTTAGTCCAACTCAGCAGCCTAAAGGTTAAAATCTATTTTTTCCTTGCTTTGACAAATTTAAAATGAATGACTTTTAAACCCCAATATAATGAAGTAATGTTAATGGAAGAGGTGGGTGTATTTTCGAAAAGAGGTTTGTGAATTAACATTTATTTACAACATGACAAATTGTGTTCATTGTTGAATCCTGTTGTATTGCTTTATATTTTGCTTTTTTCCTTGATAGGCATTTGTAAATACATATTTTTTGTTCAAGATTTCGAAATTCTCCTTCAGAGAACTGGGCATATCAGCTCAATCATCAAACCGTGATTTTATGAGTTGATGAACACTGTTATTTTATATAGTATTGTTCTTTTACAGCCTTGATATAAACATGAGTCATGCTTTAGGAAAAGGGAGTTGATTAATGTATCTGCAAAATGTATCGACTCAGGTCAGTCTGTGCAATATGCGCCGACTAACCTGGGTGAGACTTCTTGCAGTTGTTCAATTTTCTACATGTCAAAGGACCATCATACCTGAGGACCTGTCGGTTGGGAGACAAACTAGATTGTATGGATCCATAGTTATATGATGACGTACTTGGTATAATGCATCACGGAGATGCATGTAACCCCCCTTTTGCATCGCTCATATACATGTATATATATTCACATACATGTAAGTCCCTGTAGATTTAGACATAGAATTATTGTATCACTTTAAATGAATCACACTGTTACATGACATGTATATATGATGCTGTTTAGTTTCGGCATTGAATCAGTTTGTGTCTTCAAGGAAACAACATGATTGATTACATGACATGTATATATGTAACTTCTGTCCCTATGAATATTGATTCGGATGTTATATTGCTGTACATTTAGACGTCATTCAAATGATAATGCATGCATTTTACATAATTTTGAATGCATTTTATGATTTCTGATAAAGAATTAATTCCCTTAAAAAGAGTCAGTTATATGTGTATTATCTGACATTAAATGACATAAAATTATTGGGTTTTTTCTGTGGTTTTTGTTCTTAAGCTATATGAGCAACAAGTAACATGTTCACTCAAGAATGCAGGTGACATGTTTATGAAAGAATGCAAAAAGCATGTTTATTTGTGAATACAAGTGGCATGTTTCCATGAGAATACAAGTCACATGTTAAGGTGAGAATACATGTACATGGCTACACCGGGATACAAACAACATTTTTGTAAATTAGAATACAGGCCACATACGTGCAACAGATTACAATCGACCTGTTAACACGAGAGAAAAAGTGCGATGTTTATGTAAGAATATTGCAAAACGTAAAAAAAAGACAGGTTTATGTGAGAATTCAAGTGACATATTCACTTGAGATTGAAAGTGATATGTTTACATTACGTTACAAGGGATGTGTGTACGTCGAAATACAGGCGCCATGTTAACATTAGTAAAATAATAAACTGGCAATTAGCCTTGAAACAAAAGTAATAAGTTAATGTGGTGACTTTGTACGTTTACTTTTTTTATTTAACTTGCCTATTTCTTTTATTAAACTTTATTTCTTCGTTCATTTCACAGGCTTGTTTTTTTTTTGTGATCAGAATAAACACTACAAACTTGTAAACTCTTTGCGAACCATGTACTGCACTAATACAACCTTTGACACACCTAATGCAACAAGCAGTTTCTCTTTTTCCCACTATGTTTTCAATGGACGACTGCTGTGTGACGGAAGTCAGATGCATGAAGTAACGTGTACTAGAGGAGAAAATAAAAAAATATTTGCGGATGGCTTAGATCAAGATCAGACTGCACAGAACATCAGTCTGATCTGGAATCTGAACAATCCGCTTATGCATGCAAGATAAAAGTGAGTTTCAGTAGATCATATTTTCAGCCAGCGAAAGAGATCGAGTTTATTTTAGCCATGCTTTGGCAAACGGGGGCTTAATGCATCTCCGTAGTGCTTTATCTCTTTACCAAACGACAAAATTTTAGACTGGTCCAAATTCAAAGCACTTGCAGACGACAAAATAAACATAACTCAAAAATTGAAATTTGTTTCCCATAGGTTAGAAAACATTGTGGGAAAAGGAGAAAATGCTGGTTACCAGCATTTTCTCCTTTTCCCACAATGTTTTCAAAAGGCTTCTATCTCAGGGTCGTAAAAACCAGGGATTGTTTGGTAAAGGGTTATACCAAGCAGGTTATCACTTAATTACGAATCCATAAAATCCATATAGTCTAACAATTGTTGGAATCTTGAGGTAGAATGATCCTCAGACATGCAGAATATTTACAAATAGCAAAAGGTTTCGTCCCGTGTGAGCCTGCGCGGACTGCGCAGGCTGACATAGGTCGATACTTTTGGCAGGTGCATTAAGCCCCCTTTTCACAGAGCATGACTCATTTATTTGGCGCTTAAAAAATGTAACTCTGACACACAATTCCGAACCTAGGGAAGAATGCTTTCTACAGGGTGATCCCCCCCCCCAAAAAAAAAGTGCCACTCATGGAATCGTTAATAAAATTCACAATCCTGTCTGCAATCCCACCATATTTGGTACAAATGAGCTTCAGTCTATGACTTACGTGCCCACCAAGTTTCATTCATAAATGTCTGACAGTCTTTGTTTTATCTCCATTCCATGATATGCTCAAAATGTGCACCTCTGCGTTGCAAGCACACCTGGATACGACATGCAAAATTGTCAATAACTCTGACACACCCCTCCCTCAGTATTGATCGCTGAGAGTGAACTCCAAGAATAACATCTTCTGGGAGAAACCCCACCAGAAGATTGTCTGCAGAGGCCTGGGTGCAGCCAGTCAAGTACACTGCAGTATCAAAACATGGGATCATTGTTCCTTACTGTTTGTAAGACCAGAATGAACGGTCAATCACGTTAAATACCGAGAGCTACCTAGTGGTCATTAAGTTTTGGGCAGCTTGGGCAGACGAAGAGGTGTTGTGAGGGATGAACATTGGTTTCAACAGGATGGAGTAACCCCCTAACTTCAAATGACTCGTTGGAATGTCTGAAGGGACACTTTGGTGATCGTCTTAACATTAGGATGTGTGATCCTGAATGGGCTTCACACTCACCGGGCCTTAACCACCCAGATTTTTATCTGTGGGGTTATCTCAAAGATAATGTCTGTCAGAACAACCCCCACACTATTCCTGAACTAAAGAGAGCCATCACGGCCAAAATCAGGGCAATACTGAGGGAGGAGTGTGTCGGAGTTAATTAACAATTTTGCACGTCGTATCCAGGTGTGCTTGCAACGCAGAGGTGCAGATTTGGTGCCTATCATGGAACGGAGATAAAACAAAGGCTGTTGGACATTAATGACTGAAATTTGGTGGACAAGTCAGGCATAGACTGAAGTTCATTTGTACCAAATAAAGTTGGAATGCATAAAGAACTGTGAATTTTATTTACGATTTCATGGGAGGCATTTTTTGGGGGGTAACCCTGTAAAATCATTGTGGTAAAAGGAGAAAGTTCTGGTAACAAGTGTTTTCTCCTTTCCTCGCAATGTTTCCTGTCCTCATCCACGACACGGCGACAACTTATGTTTCTGTTCTTGATAGAAACCCTGACGTATTTCTATGAAAAACAACCCTATATTGAACAATAGAGTGGTGTTTCATCCATTCCCTGAGGAATTCCTAGTGTCATTGTGTTATTAACGTAACGTATTTCGTTATCTGCAAGAGATTATTTAACTTTTTGTTTTACCCACTCTGCAAAATATCGGTGCTGGTGTCGTGCTTCAAGATGACAACGTCAGACCTCATCGAGCTAGAGTGGTCACAGATTTCCTCACACAAAACAATAGTAACAGGATGGATTGGCTAGCATATTCTCCATGTTTGAACCCTATGGGACAAGTTGGGACGCAGAATTAGGAGGAATCTTTACCCATCCAACACCTGTGCACAGTTAGCCCAGATTCTTGTAACCGAGTGGCACACAACACCGAAAATCATCTTCCAGACCCTGTTGAACACCATGAGACGATGATGTAAAGACTGCCTTAATGCCCGAGTTGATTACACCTATTATTAATCTCTGAAGTAAGTTTGTAATTTTCTTTTTGAACATTTATTTACTATATCTCGAATCTTTCTTTAGAGAATCGTATGTCTGAAACCAATGACTTTTGGCATATCGACACATATCAGAGCATAACCGCGCTATTTTTTATGATGCATTGGCTACTTCATTTAACCTGACCCGAATCAACATTATTTGCATGAATTAAAATTCTGTTTTCACCTTCGGCATTGCACGTGGCTGCCTTAGGCATATGTCCCGAATGGTCACACCAAATATTTCGCAGGGTATGCGCGAAATTGCTTACCCGTTTATATAAGTACCTTCCCGTGTATATATACCTTCCCGAATAAAAGTCTCAGTTGGTTGATTGAATTTCCGTTTATTTATCGTCGCCACCGGTTGCCCATACGGGAGACGCCCCTGAAGGCTGTTAGTATTATTATGGAGGAAAGTGCAAGATACAGAACGAATACCATTCTAAGTTACGCCTTGTTCTTAAACGTGCTCGGTGTATAGCACCGTCACACGGGACCTCGGTTTAACGTCTCATCCGAAAGACTATTGGCAATTTTAGATGGCCAGCCGTGGGAATCGAACCCACACCCTCAAGTGACCCGAAACATCACGTTCAAGAGTCCTACGCTCTACCAATTGAGCTGGTCATAGTCGCAGTTCTATTTATATGCCTACTTATATATTTAGCATAAAAGTCAGGATCATGTTAAATGAAGTAGTCAATGATTGTTACTAAAATTGTTGTCCCTTAACTTGTTTTAGGTAGTATATAAATAAGCCACACAGACTGAACATGCGTTTTCGAGTAAATAGGTAGAACGGGTTTTGTTAAATAACTTCTGCAGGAATGGAACTAAATTCTACGACAATAAACATTATAGCCAATCATCTTAGCCTAAAGGATCACACGATACTAAACAGTGTGGTTGTGCCTTTGAAGTTTGATGAACACATTTTGTACCACATCAAATGTTTTACATCCCTTCATCGTTTACAATTAAACTTTTTTAAAATCCTATACCCTCTTTGGTTTTTTCCATTTTCATAAAGACGGTAATAAAGCGTCTAGATTGGGTGGCAAAAAAATCAAAGAAATCGGTATCACTCGTAACAAACTGATAAGGCACATTTTTGTTTTCGGAGATTCCGTCGTGTAAATATAGCCCGCGTCAAAAGTAAAGAGATGGTGCAGAGATGCGCGCGCACAGTAGGAAGTAAACAGAGTATCAAAGTGGTGGAAATCCTTATCATGCTGAATAACTAACATGAAACTTTCAAGTCGATAGTAAAAACCTAAATATTGCTATTTCAAAGTTATGTTGCGGGGAAAAATATATCCTTATCGTACAGTGTCGTTCCAAGATCAGACTGCACGTTCTGTGCAGTCTGATCTTGATCTACGCTGTCCGCAAAAGGTCAGTGAGTCGCTCTTGGTAGCCTAGGGGTTAACAAACAGCAATTGGAATACTTCGAGAGTAAATATACGTTCTAAGTGAATTTTTTTATTTGAAGACATTCCTGCGGTATGCAAATTACTTCACAACTCATTGCCCTATTTCGAGTCTTGTCTCTAAATATGCAAATGGAGTGTTCCCCGTGATCAACCATTTCGTTAAAGCTTCAATGACGTAAACAACGTTCTGTCATCTTTTCTGAACTACTAATTACCTATAATAAAACAGTTTAGTTAAACCATCTCCCAAACGACGTAATTTAGACTCTTTCAAAATGAAAAAGTCTGTAAACGAAAAATTCAGACTTGGAACAAATATACTTAATTTCTCTGATATGGAAGAAACATTTGGGAAAAGGGGGAAAATGCTGGTGACAAGCATTTTCTCCGTTTCTTTTCTCACAATGTTTTCAAAAGCTTTTCTTCCACAGTGTAGTTAAAAACCGGGATTGTATGGTAAAGGATTAATTTCTTTGCCCATTCTTTATTTTCATCTAAGAGAGCATGGGGCTTTGAACTACATCCGCGTCTCAATATAGCTCTCACGCAATAAACCTTTCATTAACAGTGTATACTAATGTTTGTGTATAGAAATACAAGTTTAAAATCATGTACTGTGACATGAAAATATAAATATTATCAAGAATTGAGGTTTACAATTATCTTGTCACGGTACATGATTTTAAACCCGTATTTCCAAACACGAAGAATAATATAAACTGATAATGAACTGTTTATCGTTATGAGAACTATACCTGTAATATATCCGAAAAGTTTTTTTTTTTTGTTTCGTTTTGTTTTGTTTATTTAACACTCTCTTTATGAAATAGAGATTATTTACGATACGTTTATATTACCTGTATTGTTTAACTCTTTTACCAAACAATCCCGACTTTAAACGACCCTAAGGGAAGAAGACTTTTTTAAACATTGTAGGAAAAGGAGAAAATGCTGGTAACCAGCATTTTCTCCTTTTCCCACAATGTTTTCTACTCTTTTAAAGACAAATTTCTTGTTTTGAGTTACGTTTATTTTGTCGTCTGCAAATGCTTTCAATTTAAGCTAGGCTAGAATTTTGACATGTGGTGATGAATTAACTCTTTTCCAAACAACACCGAGTTTAATCGACCCAAGGGAATCAGATTTTTTAGAACATTGCGGAAATAGTAGAAAATGTTAGTAAACAGCAGTTTCTAACTTTCCTACAACTTTTTTGTTATAACAAAAAATCGATTATGTCAGCCATATTTAAGTTGTAGTCTACAAACGCTTCGAATTTCGACAAGTCCAAAATTTTCTTGTTTGGTAGGAATTAACTCGTACCAACAATCAAGCCATTTTTTTTTCTTGAATCGGACTACTTTTGAAAACGAAGTTGCAAAAGAAAGAATCCTCTTCATGAGCAAGTCTGTCCTTATAACGTTACCACAATATTTTAGACATTCATGTTTTCATGTACAGCACCTTTCTCTTCAACTCTTCACCAATCGACAAAATCTTAGACTTGTCCAAACTGAAAGCACGTGCAGACGACAAATCAAATGTGACCCATATGAAAAAAAAAAGTTAAAAAAATATTGTTGGAAAAGTAGAAAAATGCTGGTTATCGTCAAAGTTTTACTAGGACGTTTCAGAGGTGCCAACTCTAACGGTTAAGCATACGATAACTTTTTAGACTTGTCTAAATTTAAAGCTTTTGCTGACAACACATTACACGTGGGTCTAATGACTGGATTTGTTTCTGAAAGGGTATGAAAAATTTTCAGAAGATGGAAAAAAAATGCTGGTTATCAGAATTTTCTCCCTTTCCCACAACGTTTTCAAAAGGCCATTTTCCTCAGGGTTGTTAAAAGTCAACATTGTTTGGTAAAGGTTTGAAATATTTCAAGGGGTCGTGGCTATTATGATACTAACTGGTAAAAACAAATGCACCATGCTCTGTGAAAAGGGGACTTAATGCATCTGCAAAAAGGTTTCGGCCCAGGTCAGCCTGCGCAGTCAGCTCAGGCTGACCTGGGGCAAAACTTTTTGCTTATGGTAAATTTTCTCCATGTAAAAAGACCATTCTATCTCAGGATCCATATGAACGCAATGGCTTGCTTGGTATCATAAATCACGGAGATACATTTAGCCCCCTTTTGCTAGAGAATAACTCATTAGTTTAATTAGTGGGCTGTCTTAGTTTAAAGTAGTCTAAAACGATATGTGTCACATTGACGATCGGGACTGATATACAAGGTTTATGCTTTAAAATTGATTTTAAAAATTTACAATACAATTCTGTGTTTAAATGACCGAGTGGCAAAACGGCTATTGGAAACAGTGTGGAAAAATAAGTTAAAAAGGTTTATGTCTTAACATTGGTTGAAAACTTTGGTAGACGATTTCGTGTTTTAATGAGCTAGGGATAGACGGCTTTTTATAAACATTGTGCGGAAAGAAGAAAGTGCTGGTAACCGTACATATCACTTTTTTTAATGCGTAAGTCGTAAGTGGTTTTTGAAAACATTTTGAAAATAAAAGAGAAAATGTTGGTACTGGTATTTAAAGGATTTACCTTAATTATTAAATGACAAATGTGATCAATCAAAACCGTTGAATTTCGGAGATAAGCATAATAAGGTATGTGTTATCTAGTGTTTAATATTCATAGGATTGTGGGTTGGGTTATATTAGCCATATAACTAGCAATTTCTTCTTTGCCACCTTCTTTTCGAATTTCTGTTCGTGTATTAAATCGAAACATTATATGATGATCTATAGTATACTTTTCAAGAATGTTTCCTAAGTCCACCGTGGCCGGTTTATTTCATCAATGAACCAAAACTCCCTCATGAAGCAGGGGGAATCTACATTGGCCGATATACTTGAGGCATGTTCTGTGAAAAGGAGGCTTAATGCATCTGCGAAAAGTATAGTTTATTTCATCAACGAACCAAAGTTTCCTCGTATAGACCCATATCAGCCTATGCAGTGCGCGCAGGCTGACATGGGTCGAAACTTTTGGCTATTTATCATTTTTTGCATGTCTGTAAGGACCAGTCTATCTCATGACTCAGACGGTTGTTAGAGAGAGAGATAGGGAGAGAGAGAGAGAGAGAGAGAGAGAGAGCAAGCCAACCAGCCAGCCAGACAGATAGACAGGCAAACACAGACAGACAACAGACACGCAGACAATATTGTGATAACTCGGGAAAATGCATCGTTTGCAAATCTTTAGCGATTTATCACAATGTCAAAAAAATTCTGTTTCGCAGATACGAAAAAAGGCGTCTATCTTTGCAAAGGACAAGGGTAAATTGTCCGTTGATAGGTAGACTGGAGTATATGTTTGTTGAATAAAAGTAAAACAACGCAGGTATTCAAAAGCCATTAAGCATGGCCAAGTAACAAAACTATCTGATAAAGCTAGACTATTGTACAAAGACTAAATTACATACAAGTATAGGCGTAAATCAACTATTAGTCTTAACTCTGTACCAAATGACAAATTTTTTTCTTGTCCAAATTGAAAGCATTTGCAGGCGACAAATTAAATGTAGCTCAATCAGGAAAAGTTGTCTGAGAAAAAGGTAGAAAACATTGTTGGAAATAGAGAAAATGTTGGTTACCAGTATTTTCTCCTTTTCCCGCAATGTTTTCAAAAGCCTTCTTCTTCAGGGTCGTTTAAACTAGACTTGTGTGGCAAAGGGTTAAAGGGGACTAATTAGAATTGTATCACCTCATTAAACTCGAACAATGATTCACTTCTGGATTAAATAAGGCGATCACCTAAACTATCAGTAGAGAAGAAAGACAAATGAAAAAAAATGTCTTGGAATTTTTATTTTTCATTGATATTTCTTTCGTGGGCTACGTAACCCCATTATCGTTTTGTTTTTGTTCAGAAAGAAAAGCTACGTAACCCCATTACCGTTTTTCTTTTTTTGTTCAGATAGAAAAGATACCGATTGCAAAGCGACCAACCTGTTTGTTGCCAAATTTACTTTTTAGCATGTTTTCGAAGAAAATGACGGGTTATTGTCATAGCTACTGTAAGAAAAAGTAGTCAGTGGCTTGGAAAGTAAGTTGTGTCCGTAAAGGTTTGAGAGAGCCAGGAAACTTAGGCGTAGGTGCTCTGACCGCCGTTATATGACCAAAGCTGTTAAAGCGGCGTTAAACTCCAATACAAACCATTCAAACCAAGCAAATACTTTCAATTTGGAGAATTCTAAACATGCGTAGTTTGGAAAAGGGTTAACAGACTAAAAAAAAAATCACGTTATCGTAAAATCCTCGATAACTATTTAAACTATTTGACACCTATTCAAATAGCTCTGCACTTCACATACCCTCTTACAAGGACAAAGTTTTGAACACATTCCGACATGCATGATGTCTAAAGTATAAATAGTAAATACATGCATAATTTCCCAAAATCAGTTATACGCTGTTTCCACATTGTTTCAGTCATATTACGGCGTCAGTTCGTTTATTAAAGGATGTCCATGGTTTTACTAGTACTAGGCCAAGGCTATGAAGTGTCTTGTCCAAAGACACTCTCTCGAAAAACTCTCAGCTTTGAGTAAGGAGCGAGGCCGGGGCCTTTAGGTTGAAATTCCTACACTTTCATCCAATGAGCAACGCAGGACCAGCCACGGCGGACCCCATTTCTATAATTGGCCTGCAACACGCGAAAAGGGGCATTCGGACATTTGCGTAAAGTGTCGTCCCGGATCAGCCTGCGCAGTCTGCGCAGGCTAATCCGAAACGACACTTTCCGTTTTTATGTAATTTTCTGTTTTGCGCAAGTCTACTGAAGAACAAAATCTATTGTAGTCGTAAAGTGCCGTCTCGGATTAGCCTGCGCGGACTGCGCAGGCTGATCCGAGACGACACTTTACGCAAATGTCCGAATGCCCCTTTCCGCGTGTTGCAAGCCATATATGAGTTGTACTCCGGGAAAATGGGTTTTTACGCATCTCCGTGATGCATTATACCAAGCAAGTTATCGTTATAATCAGAACTGGATTCATAAAATCCATTTTGTCTAACAACAGACACATCCATGTGGTAGTCTGGTCCTTTGCCACGCAGAAAATCACTAAAACCATAAAAAGTTTCGACACAGATTAGCCTGAGCGGACTACTCAGGCTGACCCGAGTCGATACTTCATGCAGATCCAGTAAATCCTCTTTACACAGAACATGGCTGTTATGCTCGTATATCTATGGTCTATGTATTGGAACTGCTACTCTATGAAAATGTCTACTACATGTATTTTGTAACTATATCAATAACCTTATTAAATGGTAATCGCAGCTGCTGGTGTCCTTTGCGAAAAGCACATGTAGAAACCAAGATCAGACTGCAAGTTTGTGCAGTGTGCTCTTCGTTGACGCTTTTCAACACTACGTTCAGTGCTTAACTCTTTACCACATGACAAAATTTTAGAATTGTCCAGATCGAAAGCATTTACAGATAACATATTAAATGAGGCTAAGATGTTGGGATTTGTTTTTGAAACGGCGTAAAACATTGCGGGAAAAGGAGAAAATGCTGGTTCCCAGCATTTTCTCCCTTTCCCACAATATTTTCAAAAACCTCTTTTATAAAGGCCGGTAACACCCGACCGTTTCGTACAGTTTAGCTTTACCTCATCCATCTTATCTGAAAAAAGTAGCTTAAACAACACTGGTTAGTTTCATGTATTATAATTTCATTAAAGTTTGATAAAGGTAAAGAAGTTGTGGATTAATTAAGTAGATAATGCACCACGTGACCGTCACGTGGACGACTGTGGAATTTAATCTCGTCAGTCTTAACCCATAACTTATATCATACGACTTTTTTACACAGATTGTGTAAACCTGACAGTTTTGAAACCACTATGGGAAAGAAGTAATTTGCTGAACTTTGTTTCTAAACTGTGAATGCTCAATTGTTCACGAAGACGATTTTAACTCCGTACCGAACGAACAAATTTTAGCTTAGTCAAAATTGGAAGCATTGCAGACGACAAATAAAATGCTTATCAAATGATAGGATTTGGTTTGGTGGGAAACTTTGCGGGAAATAGGGAAAATGCTGGTAACCAAAAGGTTTTTTTCCCCCTTTTTCATAATGTTTTCAAACGCCTTCTTTCTTAGGGTCGTTAAAACTACGGGTTATTTGGTAAAGGGTTAAATGTGGTGTGTCTAGATTAACCACTTAAGTATTTGTCAGACGACAGTTTTACACTCGTCAATATTGAAACAGTTTGCAGATGGAATTCTGGCACAAACATTTTTATATGTTACACTATTTTCTTGTCTTTGCAGAATTTTGAGCGCATTTTAACATCGCTATGATGTCAGGAAATTTATCCGCCGCGAGTTCTATGACGTCATTGAACGCTGATGCAAATCCAAGATGCACCACTCACCGGAAAGGTTTGAAATTCTTCTGTTGCAAACACGAACTACTTTTATGCTCCGTATGCGCCGTTAAAAAACACAGAGGTTGTGAAGAGGTTTTGACAATAAACGAGGCAAGTGAAGATAAAAGAGCAGAAGGTAAAAGGATTCTGGACGTATATAACCAGCGGATTGCATTGATAGAGAATGCAATCGTTGAAAGAAAAGCTGCAAAGAAGCTGCTGGATACAAACGCACAAGAAATACAGAACGAGATACACCAGGTAACGCAACGTTTAATTGATCTCGTAAAACACGAAGAGAGAGCACTGATGCAAGCGCTTATTGAAATGCAATCCAAGGAGACCGAGTCTCTTGAGAAAGATGTAGGAAACCTGCAGTTTATGTGCAGTACTGTGAGAGATCTTCATTCCAGTCTATCACAAAGTCTCAAACTCTCGGACGTGGATCTGATTCACGCCGTGATTAAGGAAAAGCAACAATCGGAAGAGAGGACCGATGTAGAAAATGTCGTAAAAAAGCGTTTTCGAGAGATAGATTTTAAGTTCGTCACATCCCCTCATGTTATTAGCTTCCTCAAACATTTTAAAACCCTCGGCCAAGTAATGGTGTCAGAGGAGAGTGGCGACGGTCAAAAAAGTACGTCAAGCCTCTCGAGCGCATTAAATGACCTTCCAGCCTCCCCGGTCTCCAAGAGAACCATCGAGTATTCACGTAATGATCAACAAATAGGTACTCTTCGACAGACCCAAGACCAGCCAACTTCTGTAAGAAATACGGATGACGATTCTCATCTTACAGCGCGCGAACGGTGGGCAAGAGATCGAACCAAACAATCACAGATGAGAAATCAAAATACTTTCCAAAATGGGCCATCGTTGACGGCACAAACGCCCAGTTCAGCTCGTCCAATTAGAACGTTACCACGCCCTGCAACACCAGAAGTTCATAACAGACAGAGGACAATGGTACCAAAAAGGGACTTCACCGACCGCCCCATGTCCACTCCTCCGATGGATGTTTCGTCCAATGTCCACACGCCAAACGGATTTGAAACTTCACAAAGGAATACTTTCCGACAAAAATCATTTGCACCAAACACTGACAATACCTTGCCCGTTTCTCCAAAAAGTCGTGTTTATGGCCAAAACAGCAGACAAGACATTAACTATGAAACACATCACGGGTATCCAGTGCACGTTTTCAAACAAAAAGAATCACCGGAGTATGACATGAAGGTCGAAAAGACACGTGTTCGATCACCTGACTACAGTCATCATGTAGCAAACCCCGTCGTTGCAATAAAAGAGGAGGACAGTTCTTTCGGCAGATCATTTGCTGCTGTCCAGATCACAAACACACAGGCATACGGAAATTTTGGGAACGAGGACCGCAACAGTATTCATGTAAGGTCAGTAAATACGTCTTCAAGCCATTCAGGTGAAAGAGCATTTGATGATGAAGAGGCGGATATCGTCTTTACTGGGCATCCGCCATCTTACTCGAAAGCCATCGCTAGACGAAGAGTTACTGATCGTTTACGGGCATTCGAAAGAACCCGCTCCCCTGTGCTGGAAAATCATGGTAACCTAGCGACTGATGAAGAGAAAGAGAGACGTTGGGTCCATCGAACTGCTTTCACATCGGCTGGTCCTGGTACAAAACGATTACTCTGTGGCGTAGGCGTCATGCTGGATGGTCGGCTGATTCTGGTGGACCAGGAACATTATACAGTACAGTTGTTTGACCAATATCACAGATACGTGACTGAGGTGAAGCTTGATTCCCGTCCGTACGATGTAACCGTTTTGAATGAAAATAAGATAGCTGTAAGTCTGCAAACTGAAAGAACAATTAAGTTTTTCATAGTAACCAGTGATAGCCTAACACCGGTTGCCGATCTTGGTGTTCCATGTGAAATGGTTTGCTATGGGATTTGTCGCGGAAATGGATGCTACTGTGTTTGCTGTGGGGACGAAGTTTGGATTTTGTCCGATGAAGGAAGAGTGGTAAATCGGATAAGAAACGACAAAACCGGAAATTCTCTATTCGTTCAGGCAGAGTACGTTACCATGGATACTAGCGGGGGTACTATGTTTGTTTCCGATGCCGGAAATAGTAAAGTACTTGCAATGAACATTGACGGACGGCGACTTTGGGAATTCACTTACCAGGGCTTTAGACCATCTGGTATCAAGTGTGTGGATGGCTACTTGTACATATGCGACAGAGACCAACACCGGATCCTGATGTTAAACATGGAAGGGCACGTTGTAAAACAGTCTCTGATTGGTCGAATCGAAAATCCGCGGGCTTTGGCAATCAACATTGCAGGAAATATTATGTACGTCACTCAAATACGTAATGACGCAATCGTTAGTCCAATCAAGCCAATACAGGTGTTTTCTTTGCAATAGATGGTACTTCAAATGCAATAGGTGATATTTCCTAATATTTGATTTGTCTCCGCTGAAATCAATAGCAGATGACAAATTCTATATCAGTCAAATTATGCCATTTGCCTTTGGGAGGATAGAAAGTACTAGTACTTTGGGAAAAGAGGAAATACTGGTTACCAGCATTTTCCCCTTTCCCACAACGTTTTCAAAAGCATTCTTTCTCAGGGTTGTTAAACTCAGAATTATGTGTTAAGGGGCGCTTTTGCGAACAGTTCAGATCAAGATCAGACAGATCTTGCAGTCAAGTCTTGAATCGAAACTGTTCGACAGGAGATTTCTGTAGTCTAGAATCGCACTATTTGGAATTCTGCTGAGTTATCTACTGGAAATGCTGATGTTGTAGATGCAAGAAAAAGCTGCATGTGATCTACGCTATCCTGAAACGTGCAGTAAGACGCGCTTTTAACAGTCGTTACTCTTTACCAAACGATAAAATTAAAGAAAAGTCGAACAGAGCTCCAGATAAGAAGGAGTGATGGTATTCTAAATCCATTATTTCTCTTCCGAACCCTATGTTGTGGGTAGTCATTAGAATCGTCTCGATGAGACGATTCTAATGAGTACCCACAACATAGGGTTTAGTGGAGAATAATTAATATTTTCAGTTTTGAAATCGAAATCACTCCCTCTATCTGGAGCTCGATCTGGTCCAAGTTGAAGACATTTGCAGACGAGAAACAAAATGTTGCTCAAATAATGGGATATGTTTTTATAGGTAAGAAAGCGTTGTGGGTATAGAGAAAACGCTGATTACCAACATTTTCTTTTTTACCCGAGTTGTTTTCAAAAGCCTTTTTTCTAAGGGTCCCTAAAAGACAAATTTGTGTGGTAAAAGGCGCCGAGATATATCAATACGACCTCTTTCAATCGAAAAATAAAAAAAAAATCCATCGAAACTTTGGAAGAACAAGCAGACGGTATAAAAAATCCATCGAAACTTTGGAAGAACAAGCAGACGGTATAGATCTAAGATCAGACTGCACTTTCTGTGCAGTCTGATCTTGATCTATGCCGTCCGCAAAAAGGCCTGTTTTCGCCAACGGAGCTCAAAGGATCAAGATGAAACCTTTTCATTATGTTGGGTGTGTGTTTATGTTTGACAAAAGTGAAAGCAATTGTGGTGTTCAGTGCAAATTGGGCTGGGAGCACGAGGCAGTTTGTTTTGTTACACATCAGAGAGAGAGAGAGAGAGATCGAAAGAGAGAGAGAGAGAAAGAGAGAGAGAGGGGGAGAGAGAGAGCGCAAATAGGCAGTACGGACGGACAGACAGGCAGACAGAAAGATAGACATACTGTGATACAGACAGATATACAGTGCAGACAGAAAGAGATGAACAAATAAACGATCAGAAAGACTGATTAAACGACAAACAAACTTACAGAAGCAGAATTGAAGAGACATAACGGGATTACAGGCAGACAGACAGACAGAAAGGCAGACGAAAGCTGGGCGACTTGAGATTTTACGTGCACCTTTGGAATTGTGACTTTTTGCTGTCACAAAAAATTAAACTTGCAATCAAAAGTAAACAATCGGGAGTCAAAATTCAGACAAATTCAATTCATGTATACCTTTCAAAAGTTTCGATGTCATTATTAATTAGTCTGACAATGCGTCACAATGCAATCTGTCAAAGTCGCAGTCGCTGGCAGACAATTTAATACTAGAACAAAAGTTAGCACTTTCTGTTCTAAATTTACAATACTTTTTTTCTGCCAGCAACTGGGAATTTGACAGATTGCACCGTAACGCATTATCAGACTCTTAAGCATATCTATACTTTAAAATGGTATGAATGCATTTTGATCCCAAAATTGTTTACTTTTGGCAGCTAGTGTGCCTTTCACATTTCACACAGAATATACCGTCAAAAATAGTCGGTAAACCATGATCCGAATTGTGCCAAATATACTTGTAATATACATGCAATGTGTGTGACTGTTCAAGCTATGAATGGGTGTAGCGATTTCCTCAGTGCAACAACAACAACACGACTTTTGACGTTCCTGATTTTAAAAATGAGCCACGCTGTGGCAAGAGGCGGTTTCATGGATCTTTGTGATGTATTTTAGGCCAAGCGAGTTGTCACAAAATTGTGGATCCATTGAATCCATTTTGTCTTACAACCGACTGGTCCTTGGGCATGTAGATAGTTTACCAAAAGCAAAAATGTTTCGACCAAGGTCCGCAAAAGCAACTTTGCCGGTTTCCAGCGCTTTAAGAGTTTAGAGTATGAGTGGTTTGATAGTGATGAAAGTGTAAAAATTTCCACGTGCAATTCACTACTTTTGTTACACCATAGGCCACTAAAGTTCCATTGGTCTATCACGGAGCACGCAAATTATCATTGCTCGATCATTGGACACCGTTACTTAAAATAGCACACTATACATGGACCCTTGACAACCGCGATGTTAAGTTTCGGTGTTTTCAAACTGAAATTACAGGGATAAAAATGAAACTCCACTTGCCTGTACGTGTTAAACAATTAATGTGCGTCAAGTATACAAGAAATGTCCAATTATTTCCAAATATTTACAAAAATATTTCGGTGAGCGTAACACATCCGACAAAGAGCAGCGCTTTTGTTATGCAGGTAAGTTCGCGGAAAGTGAGATTAAACTACCATTTAAATAAAAATAGACTGACCTTAATCATCTCTCGCTGACACGGTCATGTGACAGTCATTAACAGTAAATTCTGGCTGATGTGTTAATTTTTGTCAAACGCAGTTTCGTCTTGAAATAATCTGTAGCTTTTATGGCGAGGGGTTTTCGCGTTAGTGGAATGACGTGTGTTGAAAATGAGTTTTAACAGTTCGCCGATTTGCCCATCTAAACCTCATTTACGTGGAATTTTCGCAGACGATAATGATTTCAATAAATGGTATTACATCATCTGGCTCGATTCGATACAGTATCAGGTGACTTACACCAAAATCAAAATTCCATATATCGCGGTTTTAGATGTTCGACGATATAAATATATGTGTATCTTTTCTATACATGTACATGATATAGAGGCGATGCGCAAATGTGCTATTTTTAGTAACGGTGTCCGATGATCGAGCAATGAAAATTACGGTGATTCGTGATAGACCAATGGAGGTTTTAAGACCTGTGGTTATGCAAAGGTCATTAATTTTGTTAATTAGTCGTTGGGGTTTTTGATGTGCCTTTTTTTGAGAAAATAAACGGATTCCTACAATCCAATATAAATTGTCTATTTCTATTGTCTGTGACAATTCTAAATGTCATATATCAACAATTAACCCGTTACCAAACGTTCCCGACTTTTAACGTTCCTGAGGAAAAAGATATTTGGAAATACTATAACCAGCATTTTCTCCTTTTCGCAAAATTTTTGCTACCCTCTCAGTCAGTTCTCATTACTAATATTTGATGGCGGTGTTAATTTGGACAAGTCTAAAATTTTGTTGTCTGGTTAAGAATAAGTTGCGGACAATGAAAGGGTTAATGTTTCTATGTTCTTATGAAAGAACTTAGGCCTATATATCTTTTACAAGATAAGATTTTAAACTTGGTCATTCTTACGAAACAAGTCCGTAACAAAGAAACAAATGAACAAATGCATGGCAGTACAAATCGCATCTGGCGGGATTCGAACCCATGGCGGACAAGATCCTCGTTTTTCGAGGTTTAAAAGACCAATACCTTAACCACTGAGCCAGAGATATCTCCCTAACGCAGTTATTAGGTATTATATTTAAATCGGGACGAAGCCATGAATGAAGGAGTGGTCTCCCGTAACACACCCCCTCTTAAAGTCATCATTTATTGATGACCCAAAGCCTTATTAGGCAGTAAGTCTATTATTTAGACAACAAATGTCCGTTTTTGGACAACAAATGGGATTAATGGCTCAATGGCCAATCCTGGACGAGCTCCCATCTTACGAACCAAGTCCGTAACAAAGAAACAAATGAACAAATGCATGGCAGTACAAACCGCATCTGGCGGGATTCGAACCCATGGCGGACAAGATCCTCGTTTTTCGAGGTTTAAAAGACCAATACCTTAACCACTGAGCCAAAGAGATATCTCCCTAACGCAGTTGTTATGTATTTAAATCGGGACGAAGCCATGCATGAAGGAGTGGTCTCCCGTAACACCATACTGAAAGCATTTACATTTTACGAATGAAAAGAGGCTCATTGGACGAGATTTGTCTTTGAAAGATTATTAAGCGTCTAAAAGCAGCAGTCGAATTGATGTTCCCACCCCCAATATTTGGGCTGTTTCTACAAACCTTTCGATTAGTTAAAATTAATTCTAAATTCCATGCCTAGAAGTTTGATAGGCTGCCAATGAGAATGCAAGTCTTTACATTAAGAAAAAGCGTTGAATTTGGAATAAGCTGCGGTTTAAGAACTCTAAACCAAACAATAAATATTTAACTTGTCGAAAGCATTTGCTAACAACAAAATAAAGGTAACTCAAAAATTGAAATTTCTTTTATAAAAGGGTAGAAATTGTGGGATAGGGAGAAAATGCAGAGACCAGATGTTTTCAAAAGTCTTCTTCCTTCGGGTCGTCAAAACTCGGTATTATTTGGTAACAGCTTCAAACTTGGACCTTTCAATCTCCTAGCCCACGACATAACCACACAGCAGTGGCAGGTCTAAAAGTGGTAAGCAGTAAATACCACACATAAATGAGCCACACCCCAACAAAAGCGGGTTTCACCCTTTCCCAAAATGACTAATTTTAGTTTTGTCAACATTTATAAGATCTTCAGATGACAATATTAAAATTGGCATAGATGAGCTGAAGTTTCCGAATAGGACAGAAAACTTTGTGGGAAAAGAAGAAAATGCTGGTTAACCAGCATTTTCTTCTTTTCCCACAAAGTTTTCAAAAGCCTTTTTCCTCAGGGTCCTGAAAATCTGGAATTGTTTGGTAGGGGCTAATGCATTTCCGTGATGCTTGTTACTAAGCAAACCATCGCATAATTATGGATCAATAAAATCCATTTCGTCTAACAACCAACTGATACAAAAGGTAGACTGTCTTTGACATGCAGAAATTTGACCGATGGCAAAAGGTTTTGACCCAGGTCAGCCTGTCGAAACTTTTTGCAGATGCATGGCTCTTATCTTTTTAAGTGCAAAGATGATGTCAGTGAATACAGGCTGGTCTACAAGTATTATTGATACCAAAAATCAATGAATTCTAACAAAGAATACTCTAACAAGGTTTCCAAAATATTAGCAGAAGAAAACGTTTTTTCAACAGCTCAAACGGTACAGTTCTGGAACAAAAGCCTGAAGGAAACAAACCCTACTTCAAACCCAACTCATCTGAGCATAACAATGTAACAGTGCAGGTTGATAATCAAGGGAGGTTAATGGTAACAAACAACATAATTCTGTAATGAGTCAACATTAGTTATTTCCCTTGATCAGTATTATATAAGCTCGAGTCATACTGACTGTATGTGCTACAAGAAGACTTTTAAAGATTTCGCCATATAAGCCTTTGTAAAACATGTTATCTTGCCACACATCCATACAAATTTCGGTAGCCATGGTCCTTATGGTTAGGAACAAGAAGATAGTTTCAGTTTATAGTTTTCAGTTTATGAGCCGTTGTAAAACGTGTGACCCCATGAGCTGGGCCAATTTTTTCTCCAGGGCTACTATTGGGACAACCTTGATAGATGGGGCTACATACAAAATTTGGCAGTCCTATGAATCAATATTCTGTATTCATCAAAACATTTATCATTGTGTCTATGGACAGATGGATGAACGGACAACCTAATTCCAGAATACCCGCCTAATTTCCTTCTTTCAATGGGTGGGCTGGGTCATTATAAATCATGTATAACAAAACATCAATCAACTTCAGCATAATTAGCTTTCTCATTTATTTACTCAAATCAATATTCTGTACATATAAAAGCAATTTAGCCATGCTCTGTGAAAAGGAGGTTTGATGCATCTGCAAAAAACTATCGACTCAGATCAGCCTGCACATACAGCACAGGCTGACCCGGGCCCAAACATTTTTTGCCATTGGTCGGTTTTCTGTATGTATATAAACCAATCTACCTCCTTTACGGATCCATAATCACGAAATGGTTTGCATAGTATTATGCACTTCGGAGATGCATTCCACCCCTTTTTGCCAGAGCATGGCTCATTTATTATTTTCAGCATTAACAAATATACAGAAACTTATTCAGTAATGTTTTTAGTCTTTCATATGTAAAACCGGCAAAACAAAACCCTGACAAAAGGAAACCCTAACTTTATGACCAACAAAAAAAATTTTTTTACTGTATCTGGTTTAGAAGAAAATTCCATTGCAAACACAGCACTTTGGCTTGATCTAAGTCCTTAACCACACAATCCTGAGTTTAACGACCCTGATGGAAAAAAAACTTTAGAAAACATTGTGGGAAAGGAGGGAATGCTGCTTACAACTAAATTAAGAACAATCCACATCAATAAAAGAGTAACCCTTATCCTGCTAAATAAATGAAATGAAACTTTTAACCCTTTACCAAACAATACCTGGTTTTAACGACCCCGGAGAAGAAGCCTTCTGAAAACACTGTGGGAAAAGGAGAAAATGCTGGTAAACAGCATTTTGTCCTTTCCCCACAATGTTTTCTACTCTTCCAAAGTCGACTTTCAATTTTTGAGTCACATTTATTTTGTTGTCTGCAAATGCTTTTGATTTGGACCAGTCTACAATCTTGTTGTTTGGTAAAGAGTTAAGCCAATGGAAAAAAAAAAAATATGCTATTTCAAAGGAATTTTTCAGCAGGAATTTGTCCTTATAGGACAGTGTAGATCAAAGAGCAGACTGCACGTTGTGTGCAATCTGATCTTGATCTATACTGTCCATAAAGGTCAGTGAGTGGCGCTTAGAAGCGTAAAAGTTAACTCTCTATCAATAATTGAAACATTTCGAGAAAAAGTGCCTTGGACTCCAAATGGTGGCATTCATCTCTCAAAGAGTAAAAAAAACATTTTTGCAGGAAAAGGAGCAAAGGCTGGATACAAACATTTTCTCCTTTTTCCCAAGGCCTTCAAAAGGTTTTTTCTCTGGATCCCAAAAAATTATGAGTTTATGTGGTAAAGGGTAAAGCCGTTGTCACCTGGAACAAATTTGCAGCAAATCACTTTGGTTAATTGATTGTATGGTGCTTAACACCATTCTCAACATTATTTTAGTATCATGGCAGCCAGTGCACCAATCACTGTTTTCCTGGAGTTTCTTTTACCAGTACTGAAAACAATATTCTTCAAAAGCCACTGGCTGCTTTCCCACATTACCCTCTTCAAAACAATGATCAATCAAATCACTTTGGAATTTCCTAGTACAGTATGGTTCATCAATGCAATACAATGATACATATGATGAAACCGGTTTGGCTATAGTAGAAATGGCGTGTTTCTCAGTTTGCCACATTGTTTTATGAAGTGGCCTACAACAAGAGAATAACAGATTTGTGTTCAAGGAGTCATATACGAAAATATAACTAGGAGCACACCATGCATGACTGTAATGTATATCTGTAAACAAGTAAATGATGGGTTGTTCATAGAGCTTTACAATCAGTTAAAGAAAAGACTCTCACCATGTAAACCTTACACCTTTACCAGGGTCCTGCATGGCTCATGAATATGTGAGCAGTCCCCATGATAAGACTGAAATAATGTTGATAGCAGCATAAAACACCATTCAACCGATCAATCTTAACCCTTTACAAGATGACAAAACTTTCACCTAGTCTAGATTGGAAGTATTTGCCGACAACCAAAGAAATGTGGACCAAATGATACACTTTGTTTTTATGAAAGGGTAGAAAAACATTGTGGGAAAGGAGAAAATGCTGGTTACCAGCATTTTCTCGTTTTCCCACAATGTTTTCAAAAGCCGTATTTATCAGAGTCATTAAAACTACAGATTGTGTGGTAAAGGATTAAATACACTTGGAAAAACATATTTAAATTCTAACATGACATGTGAATTCGGCTCTATAAACACAGTGAAACGAAAGCGTGGTAAAATCTGCGTCATTCTATATAGAGAGACGTCATTCTATATAGAGTGACGTCATTCTGTATAAAGTAAGTGAGTTATTTAATGGAATATAATCTGGATTGCTGTTTCTATTCAAAGTATGAACTTGTTTTCCTTTCATTTAGAGTTGGTCATGTTAGAATCGAAATATTCTTCTTTCTATCATGGCTATCCCCCTTGTGGATTATTTATTGTGCCTCATAACTCACAACTGTGGTTTATTGAACAATAAACCACGATAGAAAGAAGATTATTTCTTAAACAGAACATGTTAAATTGACACCTATCTGGATCAATCCATATTCAAAGAGGGGAGGTGAAGTGTCTGATTATTATCAATAGCTCTCTACCTTTTTGCATCATCATAAACCCTTATACAGCCAAAACAAACCCAGCAAGCACTTTCAGTCTAGAAATAAGACCAAAAATAATTTCAATTTTAATGTTCTTTCTGTATATAATGTTTCAGCAAAGCAAACAGTGCAGATTAGCAATCAGACGCACATATTAGTTTGATCTTGATCTATACTGGCCGCAAAGGCAACTACAGTTGTGACATGTGCTTTAACCTTTTACCAAACAACAAAATTTTGATTTCGACTAATTTGAATGGATGAATAAAATAAATGTAGCTCAATGATGATTTCTGTCTTTTTGATAGGGTAAAAAAAACATAATGAAAACAGGAGAAAATGCTGGTTACCAGCATTTTCTCCTTTTCCTACAATGTTTTCAACAGCTTCCTCTCTTCAGGGTCATTAAAACTCTGGATTGTGTGGTAAAGGGTTAAATTACACAGCAATTTAATTGTAGTGTTTATGTTTTCAATAGCATGGAATAAGCCAGTAATGGTAAACAAATACCACAACTGACAGGCTAATGTTATATGTATTACAAAAAGAAAAATACTATTGAAAATCACTAACAATGCTTAAGGAAGACTTGGGAAAGCTACTTCTACATGTATTTATAGTTCCAACGACTTAAGCTTGGTAATATCATTATGATGTTATCATTAATCTATCAACTCTTATATATACCAAACGACAAAATTTTGGACTGGAACAAGTTGAAAGCATTTGCAGACGACAAATTGAATGTAGCTTAAATGATGATTTCTTTTTTGATAGGGTCGAAAAAACATTGTGGGAAAAGGAGAAAATGCTGGTAACCAGCATTTTCTCCTTTTCCCTCAATGTTTTCAAAAGGCTTTTCAAAATTGTTAGAAATTGGGATTATATGGTAAAGAGGAACCCTTTCAGGGCCAAAGGTGAAAACAGGGACTTTCGCAAATGGCAATGATCAAGATCACCTTGTACAGAACATGCAGTCTGATCTTGGCTCCATACCATCTGCCGGTTTAGTCAAGCCTATATGATATAAATCTTTCTGAGTTCAAAGTTCTAGTGGATTGTGATACTAGCAATGGACCATTTTCTCCTTTTCCCAAAATGTTTTATATAGCCAGCCTTCTTTCACAGGGTTTTTGAAATTTAGGATTGTGTGGTACAGGGTTAAGAGATGTTCATACTGAAAGCAACAATATTTTGCAGACAACGAATAAGGCTCAAACGATCTGTCTTTGGAAGATAAGGAAACATTGAGAGAAAAAGGCTAAAATGCTGGTTAACAACATTTTCTCCCTTTTCACAATATTTTCTCCTCCCTCCCTTTTCACAATATTTTCCAAAGCTTTCTACTGAAGAGACTATTAACATAGGATCATATTGTAACAGGTTAAAAATGGCCTTTGTGGTAATGACTTTTACAACGTTTTAATCAGAAAAAATCCTTGTAAACTAAGGAAAAATCAATATAAAGCAAGATTTAACAAGTGAATACATCCCTGCAAATATCGTTATTTGAGCCAAATCAATAAAACTAGATGAGCAATGCTCTATGAAAAGCGAGTTTAGTGCATTTGCAAAAAAGTACCAACCCAGACCAGCCTATGAAGTCTACGAAGGCTGACCTGCATCAAAACTTTTTGATTGTGATTAATCTTCTGCATGTCCAAGAACCATTCTACCCCATGATTAAGCCAGTTGTTAGACAAAATGGATTTTATGGATCAATAATGATGTGATGAGTTCTTGGTAGCATGCATCACAGAGAGGCATTAAACCAGACATTTTGCCAGAGCATTGCTCATATCTTGATAAGAAACCAATACACATGTTATCCCCCGTCTCTTTCCCTTGACCCCCCATAAATGTTTGTTTGTTTGTAATTTAACCCTGCTTAACTCTTTACCAAACGACATTATTTTAGACCAGTCCGAATTGGAAGCATTTGCAGACAACAAAATTAATGTGACTCAAAAATGGAAATTCGTTTTGGGAAGGAAGAAAACATTGTGGGAAAAGGAGAAAATGCTGGTTACCAGCATTTTCTCCTTTTCCCACAATGTTTTCAGAAGGCTTCTTTCTCAGGGTCGTGAAAACCAGGGATTGTTTGGGAAAGGGCTAAACAGTACTTCAATCATGTCACAGTGACAGTCCACTTATTCTGTTTTTTCTGGGTATCATTAGTACAAGGGTGCAACTTGACAGTCTTGCCCAAGGGAAACTATTACTAATATGTGACCTGCAGCATCAGCACAAATCAAAACAGGAATTTCTACTTACAAATAGATTGCCTAAACTCTTCACCGAGCTACATATTTTGAGACTCATGCATATTGAAAGAAATGTGAAGGCCACAATTCAAATGGGGTTTTCTTTCATAATGGAATTTGCCTCTGAAAGGATAAAACTCATTGTGGGAAAAGGAGAAAATGCTGGATGTTAGCATTGCTGCCTATTCAAACAATGTTTTCTAAACCCTTCCTCTTTAGAGTCACAAGATTGCTTCATGAAGCGTCAAAATCTGTGCCCTGTGTCTATAAGAAGAAATTTGAGAAGAAAGAAATTGTATAGCATGACTAATAATTGAAATATTAGACTTATAGATATGGTAAAATTAACAGATTTTATAGTCAACGCACAAACAAAGGTTTAACAATGTCAGTCAAAACGTACAAGTAATTTAATCCCTGCCTTTAAATTAAAAAAAAAAGAAAATATTAACATAGTCACCTGCATGTATTTCTGCTGGAAGCTGAAGTTCTTCTAATTACACAGAGTTGATGGAATATTGATTCTTAACCCTCTACTATACAATCTCATTTTTAAACAGCCTGAGAAAAGGGGCTTTGGAGAACAATGTGGGAAAAGGGAAAAACCTGATAACCAGCATTTTCTAATTTTTCCACATTATTTTCTAACCTTTAATCACCATATCCCATCATTTGAGTCATATTTACTTTGTCATCTGCACATACTTTCAACTGGACTAAGTCGAAACTTTTTTCTCTGCTTAAATTTTAACTTTTAACGTTTTACCACACAATCCCGAAATTTAATGTCTCTGAGGCCTTATGAAAACATGTTTAGATTAGGAGAAAATGCTGGTAACCTGCAATTTTTCCTTTTCCCACAACATATGAAAAGCAATCCAACTATTTGAGCCACATCAAATTTGGTATCTGCAAATTCTGAGAATTTGGACAATTCTGGTTACCAGCATTTTCTCCTTTTCCCACAATGTTTTCAAAAGGCTTCTTTTTCAGGGTTGTGAAAACTTAGGACTGTACTGTAAATGGTTTAAGCCGTTTTTCAACAAAATACTTCAACATGGATCTAAGATCACAGTGCAACTGAAATTAAGCTGCGTATGCCAAGGCTCAACTTTAAAATTTTCAGAGCTGTTTATTTTGAAAGCAGCTGCAGAGAGAAAATTAAACTTTATTCAAATAATGGGATCTGTTCTTGAAAAGAGTAGTAAACAATATGAAAAAGGATGAAGTGTAGGTTACAAGTACTGTCTTCATTTGTAGGTGATATTGTAGAGTAAATGTATAATGAACTTCCTGCCTTTTCATAAAAGTTCATATGTAGTTCATATTAACTATTATTTCATAATGAAGACTTATTACTAAAACTTTCTCAAGTTTTGTTATAATGTTTGTTTGATTTCTGAACGACCAAAATTAACAAAATTTGGGCTATTTTCCAACCTCTAAAAAGCACATGTTATTATATGAAAATTACACAAAAGACAAGTAACTGAAAGAAACGGAAATATCTTTATCTGCGGTATAGAAAACATTGTGGACAAAGCAGTAATTACTTGTTACAAGCACTTACTCCTTTGTTTACTATGTTTTTAAAAAATATTTTACCCTTTATCAAACAATAATAAGTTTTAGTGACCAATTGGGAAAGAGAAGGCTTTGGGAAAAAATTGTGAGAAAAGAAGAATATGCTAGTAAACAGCATTTTCTCTCTTTCCTGCAATGTTTTCTACCATTTCAGGGAAAAATTCCATCATTTAGCCACATATAATTTGTCATCTGCAAATGCTTTCAAATAGGATGAGTCTAAAATGTTGTCTCTTTGTAAAGAATTAACTGCATGGGTGTGAAATCTTGTAGATCTACTAGTACAGTTATGAGTAAATTGAAATACTGCACTAATTCTTGTATGAGGAAAAAGGGGCAATTCTTACCCCTGGGAACGAAATCAATTCTTCTTTTTATACATATAGCTTAAAATGACCTTTGACAATCCGAGTTAAAGGCCAAGTAGCGACCAACAGTAAACAATGCAGGTGTTAAAATGCATTTGAATTTAAATCATACTGATTGAAAGTGTGAAAATTACTGTGGAGATGACAAACTATAACTGTACAGGCAGTCCAAGTGTTAGTCGCTGGCAGAAAATGAATTTCAAAACCAGGTAAAAAGTAAACAAAAGACAGAGCGAACTGGTAACTTTTAATCTAGTTCTGAAATTCATTTTTCTGCCAGTGACTAACACATCGACCAGCCGTATAATAACCGATTGGCATCTTCACAATAATTTCCATACTTTTAAATGGTATGGTTTGAATTCAAATGCATTTTACCAGCAGTGTCTTCTTTTGGCCCCTACAGGGCCTTTAAGTTTAACCTTCGACCTTTTCAAGGTCACAGGCTTAAAAGTAAGGAAAGTTCAACACTGAAGGTCAATCAACATGGCATTTTCATAAAATAACAAAAAAATTATAGGTACAAACTACAATCTACATAACAAGTACTATACAGTTGTACTCTTGGGTTGAAGTTGGGGTCTAGCGTACTCTACGAATTCATCTATTAACACCGGCCATGCCCCTGTAGCAGAAAAAGAATCTTGTTTTAATTTATTTTATGTACAGTGTTCTGCAAATGCTGAGAATCTTGGACAATGTCCCATTTAACCCTGTATCATACAATCCTGAGATTCAATGATCCTGGATAAAAAGATTTTGAAAACATCATGGGAAAAGTAGAAAATGCTGGAAACCAGCATTTTCTCCTCTTTCACATGATGTTTCCTACTCTATTAAAGACGAATTCTATCTTCTAAGTGATGTTCACTTTGTCTCTTGCAAATGCTTTATATCTGGACCAGTCTAAAATTTTGTTGACTTGTATAGAGTTAATTAGAAAAATATCCAGTTATATGGTCTCATTTGGGACTTAATTCTATCAAAAATTTTACCACTGGTCTTGAGTACATTTGTCTCACTAGATTTGGTAACATTTTTCTTTCTACAAGTTTATATGGCAATTGCACCCTTTCTGAAGTATCCTTAACATGCAGCCCAAAGAACAGAAACGCGACTGCGATACACTCATACTGACATAAAAGCTGGTGTAAAATAAATTTCAATCTTCTACACAGCCAAATATAAATTACCCATCACTTCACTCTAGTTGTTTTACCATTCTAAACTAAATCTGATCAACTAGTAGAGATACTTAGTACTTGTTATTGCCAGTCCCATAGAGTTATCTCTCTTTGACCACGCCTGTGCATGTAAGGTAAGAAAGTGAACAAGTCTCACGAGACTGTGCAATATTATCAGAACCGACATGGTGCTCGTAACATAGCCAAATCATTTATTAACCCAAAATGGGAAAAGCCTTAATATGCCTATTAGACACTATATCACAATGAAATGTGCCTCCATTAGTTCAGATGGTTGTGTTTGATTGTACTTCATCTATGATGCCACTGTTTTTTGCTTACGCATGGTCCCTGTAGTAGGTTAAAATGGGCCTTTAAGGTCTACATCCCCTTACTCCTTAGTAAACATCTACATTTTCGTAAAGGCTATTCGGCCAATCTTGGCAGCTTCTGTCTTTTAATATGAGAATTAGAGGCCGTAGACTCACTAACTCATCGGTAAATATCGTGTAACATCAACGTTTTCGTAAAGGCTATTCGGCCAATTTCGGCTGCTTCTGTCTTTTAATATGAGAGTTAGGGGCTGTAGATCTTGACTTCCAAAAATGGAAATAAGAAGTATTCATGCAAGATATTTTTCCCCCTCTGTTCAACCTAAAACGCTGATGTAGATCAATTTCTTTATATTATTTAGATTCAATTGAGACATGTATAGTTTTACTGCTTTAAGCAATAACTTACCTTCTTCATCGTAATTTGTCATATCTTCATTTATCATGTTGCAAAAATCTAACAATAAATTCCATGTGTCTTTTGGTATAGATCTTTTATGATGTTCCTGTAAAAGCAAAAAAAAAAACCACCTGAACTACAGACAGTCCAACCTCACGCAAAATGTGCAAGCTTAACCCTTTATCAAACAACCTCAAGTTTTAATGACCCATCAGACCAATCAAATTTATTTGAAAACATTTTGGGGAAAGGAGAAAATCTTAGTTACTACCAGCATTTTCTCCTGTTCCCAAAATGCTTTATATCCTTTCAAGGACAATCCCATTATTTCAGCCCCCATTTAATTTTTGGTTTGCAAATGCTTTCACTATGGACAAGTCTACAGTTTTTAACATTATTTCCGTCATATTACTGTGACAGCTTGCATATTCATGTTTGACCAGAGTTTCACCATTATTAGGCTGAGGCTATGAAGTGTCTTGCCCAATGACACTCCCATGAAAAACCTAGTGCTACCAGTGAGGCTTGAACCTCAGACCTTCAGGTTACGAGTCCTACACTTTACCACTGTGCCAAGCAGGACCATAACTGACATTCAAACTATGCTTGCTTCAGAGAAGTAGTTGCTTAGTACAGGTACATTCCAGCATATCTGCCTTCCCTGAAAACTCAATCAACACCTGCTTAATATACAGATATTACACTGTTCTTTACATTTACTTTTCGTCTCAAATATGTGGAATATTACATATCTAAGGTCCAAGAGCATACAGCACTTTCTGTACAGTCTGATCTCTATACATATAAATATTGTTTTCAAAAGCAGCCAGTAAGCTTTGGTGCTGAAAAATCTAACCCTTTAACAAACAATTCTAAGTTTTAAATATCCTGAGAAAGAAGGCTTTGGAAAACATTGTAACAAAAGGAGAAAAATCCTGGTAACTAGCATTTTCTCGTATTTCCATAGTTTTTAACTATCTAAGTTCAAATACCATACTATCATTTGAGAAACATTTGAATTATCATAAATTTTGTAAATTCATTCAATATGAACAAGTCTGTTATTGTCCTGTGTGATAAAAGGTGAAGAAAATAACCAAGGGGAAAGCTCTGAAAATCGTTCAATGGTGTGGTACCATTTTCTTACCTGTAAAAATTGACTCCAAAGGGATAAAAATTTGAATCTTCCTGCCAACACTATATTCCAATATGCTATTGCCATATCTAAATCTGTGTACGAAAAAATATTATATTATGTGGCCTGCAACAGGCAAAAAGGGACATTTGCGTAAAGTGTCATCTCGGATCAGCCTGCGCAGTCCGCGCAGGCTAATCCGAGACGACACTTTCCGATCATGTGTGATTTTCTGTTTCACGCAAGCCTACTGTAGGACAAACTCTAATATTGATGTACAGTGCCGTCTTGGATTAGCCTGCACGTACTTCACAGGCTGATCCGAGACGGAACTTTACACAAATGTCCAAAAGCCCCTTTTTGCATGTTGCACACCATATTACACACAGCTCACTGTTTCTGATCAAGAAAACTGAGCGGCAATCACGTATAAATGAAAAGAGCAATGCTCAGGTAAAAAGGGTTTAACTCATATCTGTGATGCATCACACCAAGCAAGCCATCACATAATTATGGATCCATTAAATCCATTTTGTCGCACAACAGTCTGAATTAAGAGATAGACTGGTCCTTTAACAAGCAGAAAATTGACCAACAAAAAAAAATGTCGGCCCAGGTCAGCCCTCGCATATTACACAGGCTTACCTGGGTCGATACTTTTTTGCAGATGCAATAAGCCCCCTTTTCACAGAGCATGGCTCAAATATAACTGAACTAAAGACTGCACAAAATGACGATCCTTTATGAAATCACATACAAAAAATTTGGTCACAGAAAGAAACAATTGACAGAATAGAATTTACTTGAAACTTTAACCTCAATTTAGGATTTATAGCTCAATCTTATTTTATACCGTTTACATAATCAGAATACTGAGTCTTAATTCTTATGTATTTTTGTCAAGAAATTGCAATTAGTAATTGACGACTGTGTCTCGTTTGTTTTAAAAATATCAGTAATCCAACTATTCAAAACAAATGGCTGCCCGTGTTTGTATTACTATATGTTTTGAATTTGTATCCACTTTTTTTTACTTATACCCTGATTTTTTATTGTAGGGGGGTACAAAAAAAAACACACACACACACATTTAAATTTCAGAGGAAATACTACAGCTGGTAACAGGTGGGAATTTATTTTTTGGTCTTTTTCTTCGAATGAATGTTAAAGGACCAGCCTTTCCCCCTTTTCCAACAATCTTTTCTACCCTTCCCAAAACAAATTTCAATTTCTTAGTAACATTTATTTTATTGTCTGCAAATGCTTTGAATTTGGATATGTCTAAAATTTTGTTGTGTGGTAAAGAGTCAAGACAATATCATTCCACCTCTTCACGTAGCTTCACCTTATTATGATCCTTTCTGTGCATTCAGATATTTGTGAAATCCTAGTGGAAAGTAGTAGAAAGATTGGGCCTCAAACCCAGGACTCCTTGCTTAATGTTGGGGCATAGTCCTAAAATTTCAAAGTGTGAATGCTTGAAGATTTGAGCTATAAAAGCATACTCTGCCCCACTATCCACTGAAATCTGTTTGAGGAATGGACACATTCCTTCCCTACACCTTAATATTCATCCTTAAAAACTATGACCCAGTCTAAACCACATCAATATCAGGCCTACAGCCTGTCAAAGTTCCTGTCTCTGGCAGAGGAATGTATTGCAAAACTAGAACAAAAGTTGCCAACTTTTGTTCCAGGTTAAGTTATTTTTGCTAGCAACTGGAGCTGTGACAGATTCCACAGACGCATAATAACATCAAAACTTTTATATGGAATGAATTAAAGTTGTCTGTAATTTGACCCCCTAATTGATTACATGTGGCAGCATGTGGGCCTTTAAGGCACTGAATTATTTAAATTGTGAAACATGGCCAAATTATTGCTATTTCAAGGTTGTTTTAGCAGTGGACAGACTAGATCCAGGATCATTCTGTGCAGTCTGATCTTGATTTATACTATCTGCTAAAAGCACCTTTAGCCATTCCATCAAGAAATTCCAGCACTTAACAATGTATGAATGAATACATTACCTAATCCTTTTTGCCCTGGATTTTTGGCATAATTAAATGTAAATTGGTAAAAGTCTTTAAAATTTGATGCATCCCGAATTTCACGTTCCATTTCTGGAAACTTCATTTTCAGCTTATCTACTGTATCACATCTGCAATGATAAGAAAGGAATTCATCATCATCATGATTCATCAACATAAGCAGTATCATAAACCCTTTTGAAAACATGAAAACAATGAGAAAGAGAGACATTGACAGGGGAATCTTTGTACTAACCTTTATGTCATGTTGATGATAAATTTTCACACTACTTTGCTTTGTGGGTATGATTTAACTCCTAAGCACACAATCCCCACTGTTAGAGCCCCTGAAGAAGAAGGTTTTTGAATACACTGTGGGAAAAGGAGAAAATGCTGGTAACCAGCATTTTCTCCTTTTGCAACAATGTTTTCACCCCTATGAACGACAAATTTCGTGTTTTAGCAGCTTTTATTTTGACGTCTGCAGATACTTTGGAGGAGAAGACCAAAATTTTGTTGTGTGGTAAAGAGTTAACCTTTGTAATAACACAAGAACAAAATACAAGTCAATCACACCCAGGCTGACTCCAGCCGTCTGCCTGAGCCTGGTAGCTCAGTAGATAACATATATGGTCTAAAACCAAGAAGGTCGCAGGTTCCATTCCCAGCTTGGCCAAATTTTTTTGAGAATTGATAACAGTCTTTGCGACAGGATTCATACCTTAGTCACTATAAAAAATTACTTCAAAGATGTCAAAGTGGGAAAGCAAATAGCTCGCAAAGAATTTTGTGTATAGTGCTCACAAAAGAAGCTCTTACGGACAGCATGGATTTGTGAACTGGATGCTGCAATACAACTTTAAAACAAAACAAACAAAAAAATCAAGCTGGCTAATTCATCTCTGTAGAATACAGCTTTAGAAAGACTAAGAAATGGCTTCTTTTTTTATAAATCTATCTCTACCATCCAATTATCTTGACTCCCACTGAGGACCTTTCTGTTCTGTTTTTTACTTGGTTGGTTGAATGTCTCAGCAAAGCTGACAGTGAAGATTAAAGATCAGATTGCATATTTTGTGCAGTCTGATCTTGATCTACACTGGCGGCAAAAGCAACTATAGTTGTGAAAGGTGCTTTAAGGGTAAAATAGCCCCTTTCCCTCCTTTTTGTTCTGTTTCTTAACCTGTAGGGTGCCGAATAAACCCAACCGTCTTCTTAAATCTAGAAATAGGATCTAAATATATGCAACATCAAGGTTGATTTTATGTAGAATATCTTGGCAAAACAGATGGTGTAGATCAAAGATCAGACTGCATGTTTTGTGCAGTCTGATCTTAATCCACACTGGTAAATATGTTAGATGAACTGGAAAGCTTTAAGACAGTTGAAGTTATCTTTATCAATATCATTCAGTTTAAAAATATCATGCTCTTACATACAAATAATTATATACCAGTGTATTCATGACTGTGTGGAAACTGTTTGTATAACAATGTGCCAGCCTTTTTTGTTTTTTTTATAAGTTTGTCTGATTTTAACTGTCTTCCTGGTCTGTCCACCCCCCTTTCATTTCTCTCTCTCTCTCTCTCTCTCTCTCTCTCTGTCTCTCTCTCTCTCTCTCTCCCTCCCTCCCTCCCTCCCTCCCTCCCTCCTTTCTCTCCTTTCTCTCTGAGTCATTACCCGAGGTCTGTCATCCCAGTAACAAATTCTTCTTTTGTGAATTCACACTGTGTTGCTGCCTTGAATTTCCAAGCTATGAGTAGAACAAGTCTAGATTCTGGGTTCAAGCTCAAATCCTCCAAAAACTTCATAACTCCATCAACAAGCATCTTGTCCTCTTCATGAGGATCTGTCAAAAACAATGTGAAAACATGTTGATTTTAATACTGGCTTTACCAGGCAGTCCCATATTGTTATGACCCTTGGGAAAAATGCTTTTGAAAACATCATGGAAATAAAAGAAGATGGAGGTAACTAGCATTTTCTACTTCTCCAGCAATGTTTTGTATCCTTTCAGTGACAAATAACATCATGTGAGCCCAAATTATTGCATTGTATGCAAAATTAACGCTTTAAATTTGGACAAGTATAAACTATTTTGTAGGCTGGTACAAAGTTTAGAGAGTCCGTCCTTACTACAACTCTGCTTGCCTTTGCAGACAGTTATTCAGTCTCAGATCAAAAAAGTGATTGCTGATCTTCTGTCTGCATTTTCCAATAGCTTAACCCTTTAACACATAATCCAGAGTTTAACTGATCCTGAGAAAGAAAGCCTTCGAAAAATATTGTGGGCAATGGAGAAAATGCTGGTAACCAGTATTTTTTTCTTTTCCCAAAATGTTTTCCAAAAGCCTTTTCCTTGGGATATCGAACCACATTTTCTCCCTCTCCCACAATGTTTTCAGAAAGCCTTTTTTTCAGGGACACAAGAACACAGTTTATTTGGTAAATGGTTAGCATAGTAAAAAAATAATGTTATCTTAGTCTTACTGTTCATGTAAGAATGGTTCTCTTACTTTTCAAGGCAAAATATCTGCATGCATTGATAAGAAAATAATTATTTAGTTCAAACTTATTTATTTTTCATTGAATGTAAAACAATTTCATACAACTTATATCAATCACTAGTGACCATTGCTTCCTGGGAATCTTAACCAGTATTCATGCAATGCCTGTGATGACATTGGTAGCTGAAAAAGTTATACCTGCTCATCATGGGACCTGCACAGGACCTGGAATCTCTGATTAGAGGCTGCCAATGCTCTACCCCTAAACAATCCTGACTGTTAAAAACTCTATGGTAAAGGGCTATTGAGTATATTGTGAAAAATGAGGAAAATGCTGATAACCAGCTTTTTTTCTTTTTCTTTTTTCCATAATGTTTTCTACCCCATCAAAGACGAATTCCATCATCTGAGCTACTTTTAAATTGTCTTTTGCATATGCTTTCGATCTGGACAACTCTTTGTTATTTGGTAAACAGTTAATAGCCCTAACCTTTCACACTATATATACCATTTTATGCAGGTACCTAGGATGAAGACCTATGTATATGACAACTAAAAATAATTGACAAATTCTGCACCTTAAAACAATTACCACAATCCATTTGATCAGTTGAAAGTGGGTGGGGTAATTGTTTACAATTTATCCGTACCTTTGTATCTATTCCAGAGTGTTTCAAGGCGCTTTTTCTCGACTGTCGGTCGTGAAGTCTCATTGTATTTGTCAGGATTTTGAAAGTAGTTATCCACAGCTACGTCTAATTTCCAGTCATGACAGCTTAGACAGTGAATCCCGGTTTTCTCTGTAGTTTGGGTGAAGGCTATAAACTGCCTCACTTTATCTCGCTGTGAGCTTTTCAGCTTGTGCTGAAAATTAAAAAAGGATAGAAATCAAGTGACTGAAATGTTTTGAGGGGATAGCTAAAATAGCAGTTAATAAAAGAGGGGAATAAAAGTAATTTCCAGACTAGAACTAGTGCTCAACCTACCATAATTTCGTAGTTTCTCGATTGAGGTATAGAAGACAAACAAGTTGTAGACTGGAATTGTGTACACATGTCGTTGTCGTCTCATTCACGAAACATAGAACTGTTGTACTCTGACTGATTTTTAGGTGAAAGAAATGGCTCGATTTTCGAAAAATCCTTTCGATACCCTAAAGAGCGGATCTCTAAATTTTTTCTTTCTTTCTTTCTTTTCTGAGGAGGGCGGGGGAACAATGTAGATAAAAGGTCAGACTCCGGAATATCTATAAGATCATATCTTTGATCAACTCTCTTTTTGTTGAGTAGAAATATTCTTGCGACTTTCATGGTCTTTTCCTCTATTCATGTAACGTTTATTATCAACTTAAATGGGTAATTTCAGCCAGAAAGAGGTTATGTTTTCGATTTCAAAACTGTAGAACTGCGCTGATCCTAAACTGGAGGCATTCATAACAGTGGGATCTTGATTTTCAACAGTCTTCACTGATTGCAAAAGTTGATCTGGCATGTTTTAGTTAGCTCTGTGAAGGTGTTCACAGCAGTCACAGATACATAATTATATACTTAAGTCTTTCTCCTATTCATACCGGTGCAAACTTCGCATTTGAAATACAGAGTATTTTGGGAAATTGTATAATTTGTATTTACCTTGTCTAGGAGAGACATGCATAGATATAATACAGTCAGCGTTGTTGGACAGAATTGGCTAACCAGGGAAAGTATAACTTAAGGTCCCTGATCTAATGTAATTGGAGAGTATAGATTCATGATCACATTGCAATTTAGTGTATGCAGTCTGATGATGATGATGATGGATGATGATGATGATGATGGTGATGATGGTGATGATGATGATGATTAAGTCTGAATTACTTTTCTTTAAAAAAAATCTTATTGTGTTTGGCGTCAAAGCTCCTTATCCGAATCCGACTTCTCGTGCAATCCCAAAAAATATCTCCGAAATTTTATCAGTCGGATGTTAGCCCCAATCCTTTTTTTACAAGCGTTTACCAACCTAGATCCACAAGCGTTTCTCAACTGAGACTAGAATTACCGTATACGGAAGTTCGAGAGTTTTCTGAAAAAACTAGCTTGCCAATAGTTTATTTCCGTAATGTTCTGCTACAACTTGTTTCAGGTATTTCAACTCGTTCACATTCAATCATTTTGATCGATACCGGATTCGAGTAGAAGTATCTTAAAGCTAGTCTTACAGCCTACCTTAAAGATCCTGTTTGTGTCGTTGACTTCCGAAAAGAAAATTGCCCCAAAACGGGTGCAGTGAAAACTCGAATTTCACTTAACCCTTTACCAAACGACAAAGTTTTAAACTGGTCCAAATTGAAAGCACTTGCATACGACAAAATAAACGTTACTCAAAAATTGAAATTTGTTTCCAGCAGGATAGAAAACACTGTGGGAAAAGGAGAAAATGCTGGTTACCAGCATTTTCTCCTTTTCCCACAATGTTTTCAAAAGGCTTCTATCTCAGGGTCGTAAAAACCAGGGATTGTTTGGTAAAGGGTTAACTCTTTCCCAGCAGCCGATTGAATGGATTTGACTTTTCTCTAATCTTACGAGTACATCTTTGTCACCATTGAACATCATTTTGTTCAAAAATCAGCATAGGCAAGTGGATGGTGTAGATCCAAGATCAGACTGCACATTTGTGAAGTCTGATCTTGACCTGCACCACCTGCAAAAGCTGTCTAAGACAACATTGGCCATAAAAGTTAAAGGCCCAGTAAAATAAACAGAAGATATAGCAACCTGCTATCTTATTTTCTAGCTTTAAAATTCATTTTTCTGCCAGCAAAGTCCATATAATTTCCATGATTTTAAATGGTATGATTTAAATTTAAATGCATTTTAACACCCACATTGTTTACTTTTCGTTGCTATTGGGCCTTTAAGCTCTTTATGAAATAACACAGTGTAACAATATATCCTTACAGCTAGAAAGAAAAAAAACCCTGTTTAAACTTGAAAGTGTTTATAATACCTCAGCTGTGTAAACATAGATAAATTTCCAATATATACAGAAACTAAAAAGAAACGCACAGTATCTTTTGACAAATAACTCTTGATGTCATGACTTGCAAATTATAAGTATTGCATGCATATTATTCCCAGTGCATGAGAACCCAGATCACATGCACAGTATGCAAGTGGAGGTCTCGTGCTTACACTTACGTAACGTAAGCATGGAAATGATGTTCCTCATGCTGAGGTTGTTTCAGGTTGATTTATAAGCTGGAAATTTTTCGTGAATAAACCTTTGTTAAAGCATTACACTTTAGTATAGGTCGCTATCAGAAGAAGTCCTTAGTTCCATGCCACGGCTACGTCAAAATGAGCGTCAAGGGGCTGTACCCTCTTGCTACAGGGGGTTTCACAGTCCGAAGTCTCACGACAACTGGGAGTAGCGTCATCAACCATTTGTCGTCTCTGGCAACGTCTACGTACTACTGATGACACGGTTGACCGACCCCGAAGTGGACGTCCCCGCATAACGACCGCCAGACAGGACCGTCACATACTCCTGGTTCATTAGCGTGATCACTTTCGGACAGCAACAGAAACTGCAATGAATACACCTGGAACTCACAACAACTGCATTCATCCCCAGACTGTCAGAAATCGACTGCAGGACGTCGGACTAAGGGCACGTAGACCTTACGTCGGACCACTACTGACGTCATGTAGAAGGGCAACGCGCTTGAATTGGTTGGAAAGACATCGACCAATTAACTTTCCGAGACAACAGTGGCGCAGCATGCTGTTCTCTGATGAGTCAAGGTTCAGTCTATATCATGCAGACGATCGGCAGAGTGTATACCGACATAACGGCGAACGTTACGCTGACACTTGTGTTGTTCAGCACGATAGGTTTGGCAGTGGATCAGTGTTAGTGTGGGAAAGCATTGCGCATGGTTTTAAATCACCACTGGTTGTTATTGACGGAGCACTGACTGCAATAAAATACAGGGATGAAATTCTTGCTCCCCATGTGATACCCATCACACAGCAACGTCACCTAACCTTTCAACAGGATAATGCAAGACCCCATGTCGCACGGATATGCACAGACTTTCCGGCACAGAACAACGTGGACGTTATGGCCTGGCCACCGTATAGCCCTGACTTCTCTCCTATCGAACATCTTTAGGATGAACTAGACTTAACGTACCAGTGACGTTACTGGAGCTCACATATGCGTTAATTGAAGAATGGAACAACATTCCGATGTGCAGAATTAATAGACTGATAGCGTCAATGTCTTCCAGGATTCGCGAAGGCATAAATGCTAGAGGTGGACATACTCGATATTGAACTGCCAAAAAAAATGAAATTCAAAATTCATGACACTGCCTAGTCTTGTGTGTACAGCTTCAGTGAACGATTCCTATGCCTTATGTTACTGTAGTTTGAATAGAGAAACAATAACGTAAAAAATGAAATAATGTTGCTTCTCAATTGATAATTGGATCAGTTAGTAAACAACGTAAAATTTACCTGTGCGTTTCTTTTTCGTTTCAGTATATATGGTATAAGGGATAGCAAAACACTAGGGATTTGTCCAGAAATGACAACAGCGATTGCTTTTAAGGCTTCCATTCCAAAACAAGAAATGCATTTTCTAGAAGAAAACAATTGTCTGAGAATAAGAGAATTCTAATTACTGGATACCAGCATTTTTCATTTTCCAACAGTATTGCTGTCATTCTTAGGGTTTATCAAAAATAGGATTGTTTGGTATGTTTTTAATTTCCAACATTTTGTTTTTGAAATTCTTTATTCCCTTTCTATTTCTATTCACAGAACCTATGCTGGTAAAATTCATTTGTACTTGTTTCTTAACAATTGGCTGGATGAACATCCTGCACCTCGTAACAGCCAAAAAAGATCCATCTCCAGAAATACAGAAACTCAAAGCATCATGTAAAGAGACTGCCACATGTCCAGTGAAATACCCTAAAGATGAACTTAAGGAACGTCTGACTCCATTGCAATACAGGGTCACACAGGAAAAGGGCACTGAAAGGTTTGTCTTAGCCCCTTCATCATGAATATTGATGACTTAACCCTTTACCAGATGACAAAATTGTACACATGTCCAAATTGAAAGCATTTGTCATGTCCAAATTGAGAGCATTTGCAGATGACAAAATTGTAGTCCTGTCCGAATTGAAAGCATTTGCAGTTGACAAAATTTTAGAAGAGTAGTCTACACTATAGAAAAAGGATAAAATGCTGATTACTAGTATTTTCTTCTTTTTTCCACATTTTTTCAAAACCCCCTTCTTTTATGATTGTAACAGGGGATTGAGTGATTAAAGCTTATTCAGACTTAATGTCCTGAATTGTAGAGCTAGCGCTGTTTGTTTTTTGTGATATGTTGCCAAGTAATCAAACCTATATACAGGTTTCATTAATGTACATAAGTAAATTTATTGTGTCAAAAGGAGAAATTGCTGGTCAATAGCAATATCTTCCTTGGGCAGCAATATTTTGAAAAGTTGTCTGCTGTAGGATACAAAAAATGTCCTGTGTTACATACATTTACATTCTATAAACAATCATGTATTTGCATGACCCAGACCAAGAAGGTATTTGAAGACATCATGGCAAAAGGAGAAAAAACTAGTTATACTATCAGGATACTTTTTCCCTTTCAGTAACAAATCCCATTTTTTAACTCTTTCACTGCCAGATAAATGGGTTTGAATTTTCTTGAGGTCTAAAAGTACATTTTTGTTGCTTTTGAAGCTGATTTTGGTCAAAGAGTAGTTACAGGTAGTGGATGGTGTAGATCTAAGATCAGACTGCATGTTATGTGAAAGTCTGATCTTGATCTACGCCATTCACAAAAGATGTTCAAGGAGACGTTGGCACTGAAAGACTTAACTCTCTACCAGACAACAAAATTTTAGCTTTGTCTAAATTAAAAGCATTTGCAGACGACAAATTAGATGTTACTCAAAACATAAAATTTGTCTTTCATAGGGTAGAAAACATTTTGGGAAAAGGTGAAAATGCTGGATACCAGCATTTTCTCCTATTCCCACCATGTTTTCAAAAGCCTTCTTTCTCAGGGTTGTTAGAAGTCGGCATTGTGCGGTAAAGGGTTAAGGCACATTTAATCTATTGCCTATAAATATCTTTAATATGTAGTGGTCTAAAACTTCGTCATCTAGTGTGTAGAGTTAACAGTCTATATTTATTTAACTCAGAGCATTTTCTGGAAAGCTCCTGAACCATAAAGAGGAAGGCTCATACAGATGTGTTGTGTGTGAAAACAGGATTTTTTCTTCCGAACACAAGTTCAACTCTCATTCAGGTTGGCCTTCATTCAGCGACGTCATAGCAAAGGATAGCGTCACTTTGTCCGATGATACTTCACATGGTAATGTCATGATTTATTTTTTATCCTTTACTTAATAATCTTCTGTTCTCAATGATACCAAACTAGGCTTTTGGAAACATTGTTGGCAAAGCAGGAAATGCCAGTAACTAGTATTTTCTCCTTTTTCAACATTGTTTCTCATATTTCGAACAACATATCCAGTCATTTGAATCAGGTTAATTTGTTCTTTGCAAATGCTCTTAATTTCGACAAGTTTAAAATTGTGTTGTATGGTAAAAAGGCAACTATATACTGTATCGACAATTTGTAGTTCTACTCAAATAGGAAGATGAAAGTACCTGATTGGTAATGAGAAATGATTTTTTGTTTATACATCCCATCATTACTTTTCCGTACCGGTAAATATCAGATCAAAAGCTGTATTCTGCCAAACCATTGAAACAATCAAGCCATGCTCTGGCGAAAGGAGGTTTAATGCATCTCCATGATACATTATACCAAGCAAGTCATCTCATGATTACGGATCCATAAAATCCATATGTCTAACAAAAGGCTTAATCTGGCTGAATTACCCTGGAACATGCAGAATATTCACCAATAACAAAAAGTTTAGATCCAGGTCAGCCTGCGTAGACTGCCCAGGCTGGCCTGGGTTGACAATTTTTTGCAGATATATTCAGCCCCCTAGTCACAGGACATGGCTGAATTATATTTGTGTAGCAATGGGTTGAATTCAACTGCAGAGAAATCTTGAAAGATTATTGTCATTTGCACCATCTTCAGATTTTTTTCTTGCCTTATTTGAGATTTTCTCTGCTAAAGCAAACATAGCCGAAAAGTAGCTTTATATCAAGCATATCTTAAAACTGAAGGTTTGTGAATATTTTAACTCTACAGAAAACACTTTCTTTAGCAAACTCATTGATGCCATGATGCTGTCACTGAATTGGGTACAAGCATTACTCATAGAATAAAGATTAGACTCTATAACACACAATCCTGATTTTTACGACTCTGAAGAAAACAGCCATGAAAAGCATTGTAAGAAAAAGGAGAAAATGCTGGTAACCAGCATTTTCTCCTTTTCTCACAATGTTGTCTAACCTACCAAAGCAGAATTATAGTCATTTGAGCCACATTTTATTTGTTGGCTGCAAATGCATTGAATTCGGACAAGTCTTAAGCTTTGTCATTTGGTAAAGAGGTAAGATTATGAATTTAAAATGAGAATACAATATCTTACCTGGATTCATATTCACTAACAGTTCTAGTTATAGTCCAAATCCTAAATCCCGAGACTAGCCATTTGATTGGCTGAGACTTAATGCCTGAACCAATAAGATGGCTAGCTTTGGAGTTTGAGGCTATGAAGCAAATTCAGCGTGGTTTGGCGAGTGAGTACAGACCAACACTTCTGTCCCCCAGGTATGAGACGGGTGGAAGTTACATGTTCTAAATGTGGAGCGCATCTGGGCCATGTTTTCGAGGATGGACCACCACCCCTCGGAAAAAGATATTGTATCAACTCTGTGGCAATGGATTTTGTTAAACAGGAAGACAGAAAACCCTCTTCAAAGACAAAATCTGAACTGTGAAATGTTTATCTTGAAAGAATAAAGGATAAAATGAAATACATGTTGATTTTGATTTTAGCTCTACCAGCCCAAGGCCAGAAGAGCTTTAGTCATGGCATAGTTTCTGTCTGTCAGGGTGTGGGCCTATAGTCTTTTTTTTTTTTTTTTTGTTTACATGAGGAAATCTGTTATTGTACAAGACCTTGATCAAGTTTGAAAATGAAGGAAGTTCTACAGTAAATTTAGGAAAAGTAGTCATTTGAAGCATTTAACTTTTTTCACAACTGATTATAACTGGTTTCCTTCAAATTGAAATACACTGGTCAGTAATTGCCAGCAGAACAGTTCTGGCCTTCATGGCTTCTTGTTTGAGTTTTAGTTATCTGTGATGTTTATTGCACAGAATTATTTTTAGTCATTCATTTCTAATTTTCACACACATCAGTTTACAATGAACTCTTTTACCAAACGACAAAATGTTTAGACTTGTCCAAATTGAAAGTGTTTGCAGACGATGAATTTCATCTTATTTACATTATGCGATTTGCCTTTGCATTTTCTCTTTTTCCCACCATGTTTTCAGAGTTGTGAAAACCAGGGATTTTTTAGTAAAGAGTTAATGGCCACCTCATGTAAGCAACCAACCTTAATTCTTTACTTAATACTTGAAAGGGCAGAAAACATTGTTGGAAAAGAAGAAAATGTTAGTTACCAGCATTTTCTCCCTTCCCCGCAATGTTTTTATAAAGCCTATTTCCCATAGGTCATTAAAGCTCTGGATAGTTAGGTAAAATGTTAGTACACCTAAAATGTTAGTACACCAACATTGGTAAACCAAAATTTATCAACATGAAAGTTAAATGTCAGGTAATTTATAAATAATGTACAGATATGTAACGAGAGAAGCAGAGTTCCTAAACATAAGCCAAGACTTCAGTTCTTTCAATATGTGCATTCCTTTTTTTTCCAAGGAAATAGAGGACAGCTCCTGCCCATTTTGCATGAACATCATGCTCATGGTATTCCTGTGGCCCTGTTCACCAACTATTCTCGGAAACACTCTTAGTCTAATTATTTCGCTTGGAAAGAAAGTTATGTCAGTACTAATGTGAGAAAGCCAGGAAACACATGCGTAGGTACAATGACTGCCATGATATGACCTCAGCTGTTACAACAGCGTTAAACTCCAGTACAAACAAACAAACTGTCTGTAGGTTAAGAGAATAACACATTTTCTGATTGGCAAAAGCAAAATAGTTTAGCCAAACTGATGTTGTGTTACTTTCAAATTTATAAAATTCATGAGGATTAGATTATGAATATTCTTAAGAACTGTTCATGAGTAAGGGCCTTAGTTTTGTCTCGATTTGCTGAGTTCAATCCCCACTACTAAATTTTTCATGGTAGTGTCCATGGGTAGGGGGCTTCAGAGCCCCAGCCTAGAACAGATAAAACCAACTCCTTATATGCTGATCTAAATTTGCAGCCATTAATATATTGATAATTGACATGAATTAACTCTTTACCAAACGACAAAATTTTGGGCTGGTCCAAATTGAAAGCATTTGCAGACGACAAAATGAATGTGACTCAAATACTGAAATTTGTTTTAGGAAGGGTAGCAAAGATTGTGGGAAAAGGAGAGAATGCTGGTTACCAGCATTTTCTCCTTTTCCCACTATGTTTTCAGAAGGCTTCTTTATAAGGGTCGTTAAAAGTCGGGATTATGTGGTAAAGAGTTAAGGGCTCATACTCACCAGTTATTCTTAAGAACATTATCAGTCGTATTCTCATGAATTATCTAAATTTAAAAGTAACTCAACTTTTGATTTGCTATACCAATTGATTTAGCCAATCAGAAGTTGTGTTACTTTTAATTAGACTAAGAATGTTCCTAAGAATTGTTGATTAATACAGACCTATGTTTCATCGGTAATTGCAGATACATTAAACCTCCATTTGACAGAGCATGGTTCATTTATTATTTGAACTCTTTACAACACAAGCTATGTTTTTCAGCCCCCGATAAGACAGCTTTTGAAAAAAATGTAGGAAAAAGCCTTTTCACACGTTTTTTCCCTATTCAATGACCAATCCCATCATTTGTATTTAACTCACTTTGAATAATGTTATCTGCAATCCAAATACATGAGCCATGCTCCATGAAAAGGGGGCTTAATGCATTTGCGAAAAGTAGCGACCCAGGTCAGCCTGCGCAGTCCACGCAGGCTGACCTGGGCTGACACTTTTCGCTATTGATCAATTTTCTGTATGTCTAAGGACCAGTCTACCTCATGATTTAGTCGATTATTAAAAAAACTCGGCTGTTATGGATCCATAAGTATATAATGGTTTGCTCGGTGTGATGGATTACGGAGATGCATTAAGCCCCCTTTTGCCAGAGCATGGCTCGCATGCATTCATCTCTCATTTCATTTGCAAATGCTTTTGATATGGACAAGTCTGAAAATTTTACAAGAGATATATTACTAATTAAGGACAGTCATTCTCTGTTTCAGGTGCAAAGAGGGTAGAGGTGAAATGTGCCGACTGTCAGTCCCATCTGGGGCATGTTTTTGATGATGGACCGAAGCCCACAGGTGTCCGCTTCTGTGTTAATTCTGCGTCCCTGAACTTTAAAAAGGAGACTACGGTGTGACCCTAGCTACTGGGTCCCGATGGAAATGTTTTGTGATGTGCCAGGGTTTTTTTGAAAGGCAGCAATAATTGTTCCCCACATGTCAAGATGTATTGTCCTGTAACTTAAATAACTGTGTGCTCTTGGCTTAACCTCCTGAAAAAAATAAGTATCCAATGATTTGGAAATATCCATGTGAGTAAAGGAAATTCAACATGCATAGGAGTGTAATATGCTAATACTTGTGAAAATATTGTGGTCAAGAGCAATTGCTCATTACGACCAATTTCCCTTTTCATCATCATATTTTTATATGCCATGCCTGATGATACAAAACGATTCAAAGTTTTAATAGCCCTTAGAAAGGAGGTTTTTGAAACATTGTGAGAAAACTTCAGGTAGCTTGAATACAATTGAAAACATTGAGGCAGAAGGAGAATTTACTTTATTTTAGCAACTTATACTTTTACCACAATGCTTTCAAAAGTAGTGTGCAGCAAGGAAAGATCATTTACAGATGGTACTGAACTGGATATTGTTAGAAATATGGCACTCCATGGTTTGAAAATTTAATAAAAGGATTGTGAAAGTCCAAGATTAGATTGCATGTTCTCTGCAGTGTGATCTTGATCTCCACTGTCTACTTAATCCTTTACCAAGCAATTCTGAGTTTTAACGTCCCTGAGAAAGAAGGCTTTTGAAAACATTGTGGGAAAAGGAGAAAATGCTGGTAACCAGCATTTTCTCCTTTTCTTACATTGTTTTCTACCATTTCAAGCACAAATACTATCATTAAAACAATTCTGAGTTTTAACATCCCTGAGAAAGAAGGCTTTTGAAAACATTGTTGGAAAAGAAGAAAATGCTTGTAAACAGCATTTCACCTTTTATTACAATGTTTTCTACATGATGTCTTTTGACTGTAAATTCTTTCAATATGTATGAGTCTATTATTTTGTAGTGTGGTACAGTGTTAATCAAAACACAATGTTATTTTGATTATGTTTAGTACCTTTATAGTATACCTTACAGTTCTGAGTCTTAATGACCTGGAGGAAGAAGGCTGGCAAAGAGTTTTGTGAACAGTGTAGATCAAAGATCAGACAGCATGTTTTGTGATGTCTGATCTTGATTTACACTGGCCACAAAAGCAACATTAGTTGTAGAAGGTGCTTTAAAGTTAAGTTAGAACTAGAATTAAACTTACAATGTTTGGTGTGAGTATGGAACCTGAACGGGCAATTTTTCTTTTATGTTAGATCTAGATCTTGTATCTCTGGATTTTTAGTCATGTATTTGTATTAATTGTGTACATATGTGTAGTGTTCTGTGTTGCCTGGCACATATATAAACATTTCCATCACACAGACCCAAGCAAATATGTATATAGAACTTACATAAAAAGTTGATCTGCATAATAGTAAGTAATATAGCATTATCCTATTCCCTGTCTCAAAGCTATGTTAGGGGCCGTCATATTTCACTGAACAAAAAACATTGTTGATCAAAGATCAGACTCTGTGTTTTGTAGAGTCTGATTTGCGATCTACACTGTCAGCAGATGTAATCAAAGTTATTCCTAGGGCTCAAAAAAATTGAGCTATGCTCTGTTATAAGGGGGCTTATTGCATCTTCGTAATGCATTATATGGCGTGCAAAACGTGAAAAGGGGCATTCGGACATTTGCGTAAAGTGTCTTCTCGGATCAGCCTGTGTGGCTAATCCAAAACGACACTTTCCGTTTTTATGTAATTTTCTGTTTTGCGCAAGTCTACTGTAATAGAAAATCTAATGTAGACTGCGCAGGCTGATCCGAGACGACACTTTACGCAAATGTCCGAATGCCCCTTTTCACATGTTGCGAGCCATATCAAGCAACGCATCACATAACTAAGGATCCATCAAATCCATTTTGGTGTAAGGACCAACTGAATTTGGAGTTGCAGAAAATTGACGAATAACAAAAAGTTTGGTCCCATGGCAGACTGCGCAGGCTGACATTGGTTAATACTTTTTGCAGATGCATAAAGCCCAGTTTTCACAGAGCATGGCCCAATTTTAAGAATTGCAATATTTTGATCTTTTATATAAACTGAAGTTGTTATGTTTATTTATTTAACTCTTTGCCAAACAAAATTAAATACCATCAAATTGAAAGCATTGAAGACAACATAGTAAATATGGTTTAACTCTTTACCAAACGACAAAATTTTGCACAAAGTTAAATTGAAAGCATCTACAGATGTCAAGTTAAATGCTGCTAAAATGATGATTTCTGCTTTTGATAGCACAGAAAACAATGTGGGAAAAGGAGAAAATGCTGGTTACCAGCATTTTCTCCTTTTCCCACAATGTTTTCAAAAACCTTCTTTCCCAGGATCTTGAAAACCAGGGATTGTTTGGTAAAGGGTTAACAGATAGTTTCTGTCTTTAAAAGAGTAGAAAACATTGTGGGGGGAAAAACCTTTTTCCAACAATGATTTCGAAAGGCTTTTCCATGAGGGTCATTTAATCACACATTGTTTGGTAAAGGATAAACAACCTAGTAATCAGTTTGCTGAATCTTAAAGTAAATCTGTAGTAAAATACCATGTGACAAAAAAAGGTGGATGAAGGAAAAACTGGTTGTTATGAGCAATTTCTTCCTATTGCTGCAGTTTTTTTGTTTTTGATTTTTTTTTTTTGAAAGAGTTCTGCCGCAAAATGCAGGAAATCATGTGCAGAAGGCAATGAGTTATTACAGCTCATTCTAATATTACATTCTAAACTTACCGTCTTCAAAACCTATATGGCATGCAACAGGCGAAAAGGGGCATTCGAACATTTGCGTAAAGTGTAGTCCATGATCAACCTGCGCACCCCGTGCGGACTTATCCAAAATGACACTTTTCATTTAATGTAATTTTCTGTTTTGCGCAAGTCTACTGTATGACAAAATGTAATGTAGTTGTAAAGTGCTGTCTAGGATTAACCTGTGTGGACTGCGCAGGCTGATCCGAGCTGACACTTTATGCAGATGTCTGACTGTCTCTTTTCGCGTGTTTCAGGCCATATGATACAGACTTTTCAAATATTTAATACTTTACCAAACAGTCCCAAGTTCTAATGACCCTGAGGAAGAAAGGCTTTTGAAAACATTGTGAGAAAAGGAGAAAAAGCTAGTGACCAAAAAGAGAAAATGTGGGACCCATATTTTCTTCGTTCCCCACAATGTTTTCTACTCTTTCAAAGATGACTTTCACAGACAAATCCCATCTCTTTAGTCAGATAACAATTGAAATCTGGCTAAAATGATAGAATTTGTCTTGGAATTGGTAGAAAACATAGTGAGAAAGGGAGAAAATGCTGTTTACCAGCTTAAAAACTTTTTTCTACAGGAATGTTTAAGCAGGAAATTGTTTGGTAAAGGGTTACGAAAAAGGAAAAGTAAATAAGACATAAATGAAGTCAAGATCTGTACTGAGAGTTAATTGGGAAACACTATGTCAAATGGGAAAAATGCTCATTCCTAGCATTTGCTATATTTTTCATTTTTTTTTTCAAAAGCTGTGTTTGAATTTTTTGCTTCAGAACATCACTGAACAAACGTAGATTTAATTTTGCTTCATTTTTATTCTTGCCAGTGTATTTGATGTGCTGAAAATGGCTATAGATCTAGATTTACCTGTTGTGTATGTCTTTTCTTCATTGTTTTGCATTTTTTAATACTGAAATAAAAATAAATCTAAAATATTTTAGATTTGTCCAAAAAGAAACCTTTACAAAGGACAAAAAATGTGGGCCAAATGATGAACTTTGTTTTTGAAAGGGAAAAAATCATTGTACGAAAATGAGAAAATGCTGGTTACCAGCATTTTCTTGTTTCCCCTCAATGTTTTCATAAGCATACAAACCCAGGGTTGTTTAAAGGTTAAATTTATGTTTGAAAGGAACTCTTAATATCTTAACCCTGCTAAGCTGCTAAGCACAACTCGCAGACCTTTTGTGGACTGTGTAGATCAAGATCAGGCTACACAGAACATGCATTGTGAACTCGGATCTACACTGTCCCAGAAAGAGATACTTTTAAAAAAATAAGTTTGAAATAGTGTTATTAGCATTTTAACTATCGGCTTGAAAGTTTCGTTTGATTTATTTAGCAGGACAAGGGTTAAAATGCAATTTTATGTGTGTCTTTATGTGATTAGTACTCTTTAGTGTCAAAATGATCTGGTTTTATTGAGTGGTATTGGTTGCTCAGCATTTATCAAATCATCCCATTCTTTTTTACTACCTTCAGGGAAAAGAGGTTTTGAAATTGTCATGGAGATAAATACTGATAAAGAGCATATTGTCTTTCACCCACAATGTTATCCTACCTTTTCATAGACAGATCTCATTACTGAGCTGCATGCTGTCTGTTATCCACAAAAGCTTTACATAGTTTGGTCTAAAATTTTCTTGTCTGGTAGAGCTGATCATTCACCTTTACTTTGTTTGCAAAATCAAACTGTAGCTACAAGGCCTAATCTGAACAAAACATATTGCAATAATGCATGCACGACATTTAGTTGAAGTCCACTTCATTGAAAAACATTACCGTTGAATATCCATTTTGCCGAAGCAATGTTTTTCTGGATATGACATGTGAAGAAAATGACCAAAATTTGGTCATAAGTATGACCAAATATATTAAAAAAATATTTATGTCAATCCACGTTTCGAATTTTTCCCCCTTAACTATTGGAGACTGTTCACTATGGATGCTGGTATTAGTTGTGTACATTAACCCCGGTAAATCAAACGCAACCTTACCAATTCAAGACAGCCAGGTCAAATTACATGGTGAAATTTTACGCAGACCATCTTGTTATCTATCAGAGTTTTGGACATTGTTTTTCTTTATCTCCAAATTTGACAAAATTTTGAAGAACTTTGACAAAGTGTTGCTTCAGTGAAATGTCTTTCTGGCAAAATGGGTCTTTTCGACAAAAATGTGCTTTCACCAAAGGGTTTTCAATGAAATGTCATGGATCAATTATGAAATTTTAAAAGTTATTTTCTGCATATTCTGACCACTAGAATGTGGTAGACAACTTGACTTCACAGTATTTATACACTGCTTTATGCAATATTGACTGATAAAATAATAATTTCTTTAACTTACATATCCGGTTTTGCCATATTTTAACCGTTTCTTTCTCTTTATTTTGCAATATTTTGTTTTGTTACATTTTGTATACAATATCAGTTACGTACTGTTTTGTTTGGTTCTCTATATGAATTAAGGATTGGTTTGTTTGTTTCACAATATCAGTTTACATATTGTTTTTGTTTGCTTCTGTTCCTGTTGTTTTGTGCAATGTACTGTTTTGCTGTTGTTTTATTTTTAAACCTTTACCAAACAGTCCTAGCCTTTAAATTTTTACAAAATGACAAAATTTTAGACTAGTTCAAACTGAAAGCATTTCCAGATGACAAAATAAGCATGACTCAAGCTTTAAAATTTGTTTTTGGAAGGGTAGAAAACATTGGGAAAATAAAAAAAATGCTGGTTAACAGCATTATCTACTTTCCCACAATATTTTCAAAAGGCTTCTTCTCGTGGTCGTGAGAAAGTCCTGATTGTGTGGTAAAGGGTTAGTGACCCTGAGGAAGAAGTCATATGAAAACATTGTGTGAAAAGGAGAAAATGCTGGTAACCAGCATTTTCTACTTTTCCAACAATATTTTATACCCAATCAGAGAACATAGGCCCATTTTTATCAATTTTGAATTTGTCTTCTGCAGAAGCTGTCAGTTTCACTGAGTCTAAAAAAAGCTGTTTAGGGTAGGGTTAATTTACATTGTGTATTGGCTACTGTCTAGGTTTAGTATTGAGTGTTGTGCAGTGTTTTGTCTAATTTGCTCATTCTATATACCAAATAAGAGTTCATCTTATCCTTTGCCAACATAGAATTTTAGACCAGTCCAAATGGGAGGGCCACTCCAAAGTTATTTCCCTTGATTCCTCTCCAATACTACATCAGTCCTGAAAATGTGATTACTTGGTTTTTATCCTTGACCTTTTTTTTGCATTACACAGAACGTGTTCTTGAGTTAATATCTCAACTAAATTTGATCATTTTTTTTTTTCTTTTTTTTTTCAAATCGTTAATACACTTTTCATTGATGACTGGGAACAGAATTTGCTTTAGAATTCCAAGCACATTGACACATATATATATTATAAATCAAATTATATATTTATCTCAAGATCTCTAAGGGAATCAAGGATAAAAACAAAGGAATACAGGTCAAATTACCAATCTTGTAATTTGGACACCTTTTTCTGGCAAGGGAAATAATTTGACTTGCCACCCATTGAAAGCACTTGTGGATGACAATATAAAAGTGTCTATTTGTCACTGAGTTGAAAACATTGTGGTAAAAGGAGAAAATTGTGGTCCCTGGCATTTTCTTCTTTTCCCTCAGTGTTATCAACAGGCGCCTTCTTTAGAGTCGTAAAAACTCGAGACTGTGATAAAAGTGTTGACTCATGACCCCATGAAACAAATTTGCATGCCACCATTTCTGTAGTCTTGAAATACAGTTATAACATTTTCCTTTCCTGCAATTGTTTATCCCTCTGTGATGTAATTAACAGGTTTTAGCTGGTTTTAACTCCTTACCAAATGACAAAATTTCATGCTGGTCAATTTTGAAAGCCTTTGCAGATGACAAATTGAAAGTATCTCCAATGATTGTTTCTGTCTTTGATAGCATAGAAAACATTGTGGTAAAAGAAGAAAATTCTGGTTACCAGCATTTTCTCTTTTTTCCACAATGTTTTCAAAAGGTCTCTTTTCTCAGGGTAGTTGAAACTTGGGATTGAGTGGTAAAGGGTTAACCCAGCAGGCATTGTTGGTTGAGGTATAAGAACAAAATTAGTGGCTTTTTAAGACTAGACTAGATCAAGAATGTCCCAGCATAGCAGACAGTGTATATCAAAGATCAGGCAGCATGTTTTGTGCAGTCTGATCTTGACTTGCACTGGCTTCAAAGGCTACTAGATATGAACCATGCTCTGGCAAAAGGAGGCTTAACACACCTCCTTGATGCATGATACAAAGCAAGTCATTACAGTATTATACATCCCTAAAATCTATTTCGTGTATTAACCTACTGAATTATGAGGTACGCTGGTCCTCTGACACACAGAAAATTAACTAGTAGCGAAAAGTTTCGGCCCAGGTCAGCCTGGACTTGGGTCAATACTTCACACAAAATGCATTAAGCCCCTTTTTCATAGAGCATGGCTCATATGTGAAACGTGCATTAGGAGTTGAGACAGCCTGAAAAGTTTACTGCAAGGCAGTTATGTACATTCTTCCTAGTTTGCGTTTTTACATAATGTACATGTATTTGTAGGCCGTATTTTAACATGCAGTACAAGTCATATCGCTTGCTTTGATAGTACATAGATCTACATGAACTTTTCTGAGTCATTAAACTTTTAGAATATTTATGAATAAACTTTTAGAATCAAAGAGTATTAAACGTTGATGATTATCTTGTTTTTTTTTACTGATATATAGGATCTGACATGAGTTGAGTATTTCAGATAATTTTATTAAACAAAACCCGAATAATGCAACTTCAAACTTACTTCGGTTTGGAGAGAAATATCTCCTTATCGGACAGTGTAGATCTAAGATCAGACTGCACGTTGTGTGCAGTCTGATCTTGATCTACACTGTCCGCAAAAGGTCAGTAAATCGCATGTTATTAAGGGAGTCTTTCACTTCTATGAAATACATACAAAATGATGTCAAAAAATGATGTCACACAATTGTGATATCAACTTTGTCTAAGAGAAGAAAATTTGTAATGGATATACATGTGTTACAGTGCAAATAAGGAAGGTTATGTAATAAAAACTTTTATCACATAACCTCCCTTGTTTTCAGTGTAATACATGTATATCCATTACACATTTCCAAATCTCACACATGTATGAGATAAGCATTGTGTGACGCCATGTGTGATATCATTTTATTCTTCTTTCAGAGAAGTGAATCAGATTTTCCTCATGGAGATTTCCACCTGTGCATGTATGGTTTTGCAAATTTTGACCTCACATTTGGAAGATTTTGTTAGGTGATAGAAGAATCTGACACTGGTTGGCATTTAAGGTAGGATTTTATTAAACTAGTCTACGAAAATGTTATTAAGTTCGCCAGAGGCTTGCTTAATGATATTTTTCAAGACTTGTTTGATGAAATTTTATCTCAAATGCAAACTGATGTCATATTCTGTACAATATATAAGAGATACATTCAAACCCATTGTAAAGGCCATCTGCATTAAGCAACCTGTTTGCTCTAACACTTCAACCTAAAATTGCTGTGTTTGAAAGACCTAGAGGAGAAAGGCTTTTGAAAACATCATTGGGAAAGGAGAAACTGCTGGTAATACTACCCCTTCACATAAAGATAAATACGAGCAATTGAGTTACATCCAATTTTTACTCTGTAAATGCTATCACGTTGAGTAAGTTTAAATATTTTGTCCATTGGTATAGGTAACAGAACCCTTTACCACACGACAAAATTATCGACTTGTTCAAACCTATGGCATATGCAGGCGCCAATTTAAATACGGTTAAAATTGTGGAAGTTGTCTTTGGTAGGGTAGAAAACATTGTCGGAAAAGGAGAAAATACTGGTTACCAGCATTTTCTCCATTTCCACAATGTTTTCAAAAGTCTTCTGTCTCAAGGTCGTTAAAAGTCGTCATGGAGTGTTAAAGGGTTAAGTAAACTCAACTCTCAACAGAGGACCGTGTTTAGCAACATCAGACTGCACAGATCGTGCAGTCTGATCTTAGATCTAAAGCGTCCGCGAATATCTTACATATTCTTATGGAAACAACATTGAAAAAGCAATATTTCGTGCTGTTTTCCCTAATTAAAAAGGTTCCAATCATTAAGTCAGTACTTTCTCGCTTTACCACACAATCTCGCTTTTGAAAACATTGTGGGAAAAGGAGAAAATGCTGGTAACCAGCATTTTCTCCTTTTCCCACATTGCTTTCTACCCTATCAAGAACAGATCTCGACATTTGGGGGACCTTTAATTTGTCGTCTGCAAATGCTTTCAGTTTGGGCAAGCCTAAAATTTTGTTGATAGGTAAAGAGTTGATTTGTCAGACACAGAAGGCTATTGTTAAAATGTTTGGTGCAGTCTGATCTGAATCCACAGTCCACAAAGTACCAATAAGACCCAAGACAGTTTCTGGTAATGTTGGGTTCTCTGACTCGTTACCTGGAAGTTGCGGGTTCGATACCCGGTTGCAGCGATCTTTCTTTCTGGCGATTTTTCGCCTCTCACTTCTGATACATGTGAGAAAAGTAGTCAGTGGCTTTGGAAAGAAAGTTGTGTTAGTACTAGGACCTCGGCCTTTCTCTATGGCATGTCGTAGAAGGCGACTAAAATTAGAGACAAACGGCTGCTTTCCTCGTAATTCGTAGGATTGCAGCAGGCTGGGTAGTTCTTATTCCAAATCCTGTATTTTTTTCTCGATGTAAATAGGGTTTGGAATGGGAATCAATTGGCCTGTGGGACCCCGTGTGGTTTAATCGGGGGTATAAGAATAAACCACTGCAGTCCCGCGATCGTCACATCTGCCATTTCATCTGGGGGAACAAAAGTGACAGCATGCATGTCGTAAAAGGCGACAAAAGGGGCATCATTTTGTGTTTCGTCCATTCCTCATTTATCATGTTTGTCTTATGTTGTTGCACATGTATGTTATTTTCACCTCGCATTATTGTTTACTAAGTAAGTGCGCCCAATATGACCTAAGTTGTCGACGGGCCTTAAAACGCTATTCATCTATTCATCTATCTGTGTTAGTACTGGTGTGAGAAAGCCAGGAAACATGTGGGTGCGTCACTGACCGCCATGGTATGACCTAAGCTGTTAAAATGGCGTTAAACTCCAATACAAACCGAAATGTTGGGTTCATTCATAGTATTTCGATTATCTCCCTTGTCAATCAACACTAAATAGTTGTCATGAACAGAATCAGCAGCAGATCTTAAATTGCTTCCTTGGGACTGTTCAAAACCTATGGAGCTCCTTTCTGAACTAAAAGAATATATTTGCTCGTTAGTTTGATACTATAAAAGAGGAATTAACTGACAGGCGAAAGATTATTTGCATGAATCTATTTGCACCTGAAAAATGTGTGAAATCTACTTCTGGTAAAAAATCAAAGATAGTGCTCTTTTAACTCTCTACCAGAAGACAAAAGTCAAGGCTGGTCCACATTAAAAGGCTTAGCGTTTGCAGAACCACAAGTAAAATACAGCACAAATTATGAAATTTGTCTTTACAAGGGTAGAAAATGTTATGGGAAACGGAGGAAATGCAGCTATCAAACATTATGGGAAACGAGGAAAATGCAGGTAACCTGCATTTTACTCCTTTTCCCTTAATATTTTTCAAAGTCACTTTCCTTTGGGTCGTTAAAACTCTGGATTAATCATTTTAAGCAGAAGATGGACATACTTTCGAAAATACAAATATTCCCTTGTTTACTTTTTTCTTTTAGAGCACAATGGCATTATGATTATGTAATAATCTGGTTCGTTCATTCGTTCGTTTGTTCTTTCGTCGTCCATTTCTTCTCTAACGAACGTTTCCTTTTGAGTAACCTCAAAATTGGATTCGGCAAAAAACGTAACAACTATAACATTTCTTCAGTAACGAAATATTTTATATGATTTATTTTAATTAACTATTGGCAGATTATCTTACATAGTCTATTTACAAATTTATTAGTTATAGAAACATTCAAAAATAATATTCATATAATGATAATTATTTCAGGTTAAGTCTTTAAAAAAACGTTTAAGCGTTTACAGACAACAAACTGAATGTAACTTGGCAGATGATATCTGTCCTAATCTTGATAGAAAACATTGTGGGAAAAGGAGAAAAAACTGGGTACTTACACCTTCTCCTACGATATTTTCCAAAGCCTTCTCCTTGAGGGTCGTTAAAACCAGTTTGTTTGATAAGAGTTGAACTCTTCGCCACACGTCAAAATTGTAAACTTGTACAAATTGAAAGCATTTCCAGATGACTATTTAAATGTCGCTTAAATGATAGAATTTGTCTTTGATAAGGTAGAAAACATTGTGGGAAAAAGAGAAAATGCTGGCAACCAGCATTTTCTCCTTTTCCCACAATTTTTTCAACAGGCTTCTTTCTTAGGGTCGTTAAAACTCGGGAATCTGTGGTAAAGGGTCACAAACCTTTGCAACCTTGCCATTTTCTAAAATTGATATTGTAGAATTTTGTGTCTTTCGTCAGATCACTTTTGAAAAAAAAAAAAAATGTAGGAAAAGTAGAAGATGCTCGTCACAAGAAGTTTTCTCCTTTTCCTGCAATGATTTCCACAATTGTATTAAATCGCACATGTATTGAATCTTTAGTTATACTGGTTGAAGATATTTTAGAAGGAAAGCTTGTACACCCTGCCTTTCTTCGTCGACTATTCTCGGCATGTTCCGCGTATGTTCGTTATGTCCGACTTTTTTTAACGGAATATGCCGAGAGTAGTCGGTGGTCAAAGTTACGAGTTTGTCTCTGTTAAGTAATCATTATTATTATTACCAATATTATTATGATGATGATGATTTTTTATTACTATTATTATTATTGCTCTTGCCATCTTTTTCGGCGACTTTTTCAAATTTTTGCTAAATGAAAACTAAAAATTTTAGACTTCACCATATTGAAAGCGTTTGCCGCCGACAAATCATGAGGGTAAAAAGTTTAAACTTAGTTAAAAAAAATAACAATAAAAACAAAATATTGCTAACAATCAATTTAAATTGTGAAACTATCATGTAAATTTGTTATTGCAATCCTTACTCAAGTCACTAAAAAGGACCTAAGAAACCCAAATTTAAAAGGCATATCTGGGCTAAAATATTGCCGTATCTAACAATGAGGATCCAAGATCAAACTGCGCTTTCGGCACATTCTGATCTTGATCTGCACTTTTCGCAAAAAGTCCTGGAGTCGCGCTTGGCAGCCTCAGGGTTGTTTTTAACTCTTTACCACACAATCCCGACTTTCAACGACCCTGAGAAAGAAGCCTACAGAAAACATTGTGGGAAAAGGAGAAAATGCTGGTTACCAGCATTTTCTCCTTTTCCCACAATATTTTCTACCCTATCAAAGTCAGAAATCATCATATTACCAAGATTTAATTTGTTGTCTGCAGATGCTTTGAATTTGGTCCAGTCCAAAAATTTGTTGTTCGATAAAGAGTTAAATAGAGATTGTTCGATAAAGGGTGAAAGTCCTAGAACACCAAATAATCACATTCAATATTTTAAAGTTGTAAGAAAGACCAAATAGGACAAGTGCATAATCAAAGGTGACTTTTGCCAGAATTATTCAAGACAGCGGACAATGTACTTCAAAGACCAGACTGCATTGTCTGTGCAATCTGATGTTGATCTACAATAGTTGCAAAAGAAAATCAATCTTCCGAATATTTTCAAAGGTGAATTTTGTCAGATTATCGTAAGACAACTGACAGTGTAGATCAAGGATCAGACTGCACATTTTGTGCAGACTTATCTTAATCTACACTGGCTATAGAAGAAAAATAAACTCCATATGGATTTTGTAATGGTAAAGGTATTGATTAAACACTGTAAGCCTTTTACTGTGTCAGAAATTTTGAAACATTCCAGAAATTATCAAAATATTCACAAAAGACAATAGTACTACTGTTTAACTCTTTACCAGACGACAAAATTTTGAACTGTTCTAAATCCAAAGCATTTCCAGACGACAAATCAGATTTAGCTCAAATGTTTGAAGCTGTTTAAGAAAGGGAAGAAAACATTGTGGGAAAAGAAGAAAAGGCTGGGTTACCAGCATTTTCTTCTTTTCCAACAATGTTTTCAAAAGCCTTCATCCACAAGGTCGTTAAAAGTTGGGGTTTTGTAGTAAACGGTTAAAACTTCTTACCACACTTTCCCGAGTTTTACCGAACATGAAGACACAGCCTTTTGAAAACATTGTAGGGAAAGGAGAAAATGCTGGCCACCAGCATTTTCTCCTTTTCCCACAATGTTTTCTGACCATTCAAAGACAAATCACATCATTTAATTTCTATTGGATTATTCGTCTGCAAATGCTTTCCATGTGAACAAGTCTAAAATTTTGTAGCTTTGTAAAGCATTACATGATAGATTAATATCATATTTTCCACAACAATATGGGAAACAGTGTGGGAAAACAGTAATTGCTTATGATAAGACCATTTTTCTCTTTTTCTCACAATGGTTTCCCAAAAAGCTTTCAACTGCGGAAGAGATTTTATTTGTACCTATGGTAATGGGTTAAGTTTCTCCAATTCGAGAATTTCAGTAGACAATTAAATTCACCTTCCCATAGGCAAAGCCATTAGAATGCCTGCTTTAAATATCTCTTTTACTCTCCTAGCCGAAATAGGTAAATTTGGGAACGATGTAGATCAAGATCAGACAGCACAGAACGTGCAGTCTGATCTTGGATCTACATCTTTTGCTTCTCGATTTTAAATCTATAACCTGGACAGTCTGTTCATTTTTTAATGTCTTGTTTTTTCAGACCCCGACAAAAGTTGGATATTTCAAAATGGCATCGAAAGAGTTGAAAACGTGCACAGGGAAATGCCTTATTTTCTGTTGTTTTTTTTTCTTCTACATTTTACTATGGTTTTACGACTCTTTGCTCGATGGCATAATATCTTTGAACGTTTCTGAGAAAATATGGTTCACCAGTTCGGCTTATTGAGCCTAGGATATTTAGGATTTATACATGAACCACGCTTTTGTGTCTTCAGACGAAATACATGTAAGTCAAACTTACTAAAATCTAAAAAAAAAAAGGCTAAAATTTCTTTGTGTACATTTCATTGGGATATGTGTATATTTAACTCGTAGGCAGAACTATCTCTTTGTCTTTGACAGGGTAGAAGTGGGAAAAGGAGAAAATGCTGGTTACCAGCATTTTCTCTTTTTCCCACAATGTTTTCAAAAGGCTTCTTCGTCAGGTTCGTTAACACTCGTCACTGTGTGGTATAGGTTAATCACTATTCTTAGTGTCTCATTTTGGCCCCCAAGTTGGTTCCGATATAGTGAAACGGTAATAACCGTGTCCAACCGCGGGCACTTTTCGGGATAAAGGGATGAACCCTGCTGATACAAGATTCCATTCAGGTTGTTTGAGTTGTTAATGACAACCAGAAGTCACCTAGGAGAATATCTAAACCGGTTATTTATTCCTTATTGATAACCGGTTACAACCGACGTGTCATAAGGACGGTCAACTGAAAAATATATCCCGGATCATCAGGGTTCATCTAGGATCTACTGTCGGCAAAAGAGACTAAAGCTGCGTTTATCCTTTTACAGTATATGTAGTTCAGCAATTTATTTAGCTTCAAAAACCGATAAATAAATAAATAAATAACAACTGGAATTCTTTTCCCTTTTGGAAAAAAATCTGAAAAAAAAAAAATGCCCGTGATGAGTATTTAGTATCTTATACCGCAAACCTATAGGTGCAAAATTTTGACTTGCATTCGCATACAGTATAGAGCAGTATGAGGCTGCACAAAATGTGCAGTCTGATCTGTGATCTACACTGTCCGCTTGGCTGAGACATTCTGGACAAGAACAACCTTAAAATCGTAACTATCTGGGCCTTATTTCTAGAGTGAAAATGTGTGTTGGATTTATTCAGCGCTCTAAAACTTTAAACCTTATACTGCTAAACAACTAAAATGAAATTTTCAGTTCGATAGTAAGAATCCTAATATTGGTATTTCAACAATATGTTTTGGGACATAATATCTACTTCTCGGACAGTGTAGATCAAAGATCAGACTGCACATTCTGTGCAGTCTGATCTTGATCTACACTGTCCGCAACAGGTCAGTGAGTCGCGCTCAGCAGCTTAAGGGTTAAAAGAGTTAAATTATTGACTCCCGGCTGATATTCTCAAATGGATTTGAACGATCGTCTGTACTTCCGGTACTGCCCATGTCACTGGTACAAGTCATATGCATTTCCAGTTCGGAGAGTCTGTGTTCGAGCTCCCATTGCTGCTGATTAAGTTTAGAAGCCATCATGGCGTTTTCTGATTCCACTTGTCTCAGACGCTCCCTGAGACGAGTAATTTCTGATACAAGCGAATCGTGTGACGCGTCACTATAGACCATAACGGTACTTCCGGTTTGCAAGGTCCCCGGCGATTGTGAGTCTCTTTGGTCTAGCACACCTTGAACATGACTGGAAGTGGATTGTGGCGTATATTCCGAATTTGCTGATGCACTATTATTGCCTATAAGGGCCGTATTAGGGGAACTAGGGGGAATGTGTCCTGTAGAGGCACAAAAGGGGCTCAGTAGAGTCACAGGATGTTGTGAGCGAATAGCGTTTATCGCGGATACTGGCATATGTTGGGCGTAAGGATTGTACGTAAAATGCTGGGGTGATACTTGTTGAGCAGGAACACGCGAACCATAGTCATGTGAAGGATCACGTGATATGTAATCGGAATAGATATTTGGTATTGGACCACTAACGTTACGTAGGTTACTTTGCTGTACATGGTACGCAGACGGGTACTGGGGAATGGCGGCCGGCGTTGTAGGGGGACTAAAATGGAACATTGGGGTGTTCCCGTCTGCGTTAAATGGTGAGCGAACAGATGGAGAACCGGAAATAGGAACAGCTGAATTTCGGAACTCTGTCTCGTGAGAAGAAGGGTAGGTTTCTTCCCCACCCGCATTCACAACCGATGACGTCAAAGTAGCTGCAAACGTCACTGATGACGTAGTGGCATGGGTTTCGGGATTTCCGTGTTCCTCGCCCTGCGAATCGTTCTCGGGTTGGTCACAGGACGCTTGCGATGGAAGACCAGCGGGGAGTGTATGATGTCGGGTGATGGAGGCGGCGTGCAACGGAACTTTGCCCGAGGATTCGATAAGCCCTGGAGTACTTTTACTTCGGGTTAAATTAACTGAAAAACAATTGAATGAATCAGTTAGACAGACTTTATGTTTACAGTACAAAAAGCTACAGATCGAGTGGCACTGTCGATTAACTCGCATTGGCATATCATCCAGTAAAATCTGCAAGAACATTGCAATAAAATACGACTTATCGTAAGTATTTATCACTGATTTTGAGCTCTTATTTTGCTTCAAGTAGCTCATAGGATAGAATAATGAGGCATAAAGACAACTGTTTGCTCAGAATTTCACATGACTGGTGTGTTTATACGAAGTAGTTAAAGCCCTTATCGGTAGCAAACAAAACATTGCAGTCATGCTGGCAAGTCAAAGATGACGTATATATAATTGACTGTAAGATGCATTTTCCTAATACTTTTAAACTTGAAGAATTGGTTGCGTCTTATGACGTCTTAGAATCGAGTATAAACTAGAAACTCTCTATGATAGCATCCAGATGTTTACTGTAGCTTGAGTTCACTGTATCTATCAGACACAGATTACTATTTATACTCGACTAAACGACTCACTTTCACTTAAACTTTAAACTTAAAGTGGCGGGTGCGTCTTATAGGTGAGGACATCTTAAAGTTATGTATGGTAAATCATCGATGACACCACCAGGATATTTTTCTGCTCGAATTCATTGTAGTAATCACACAAAGATCTTCACTGTATAGCACTACCGGTATATGGTATTTAACGTCGCTTTCAACATTATTTCAGTAATATATAACGGCAGCCAGTGCACTTTTCCATGCTTTCTTGGAATTTCTGTTACCAGAACTTCGTACTGTATTCTTTCCAAGCCACCAGCTGCTTTCTCACACAACCATCGTCGAAACAATAAACAGCGGTGAGAGACAAAGATCTGCAAAATACAGCTATCTGCATAAAAAAATGCATAAGTTGGAAGCTCTGTCTAATAAATTGCTTTCTTCAGTATATACATATTAACAATGTTACAATTTAGGATGGTCCATTAGCACAAGTTTGTTTCGTGTTGACCATGCAACGCGATTGGTACTATATATAGCGCTCATTTACAAGGAAACATTTGCGAGAGGAAACAAAACATGGACCAGGATTCTCCAAAAGTATCTTTTTATTGTAACCTTATTTAACCGATTCCAATACTAGCACGACTAAAAAAATCGACATATCAGCCAGGGGCTTTTGCAAAAATTGTTAAACAAGAAGAAAATGTTTCTTCCAAGTGTTTGATTCCTTTTCCTGCATTATGTAAATGCAAATTGCTAGAATCTTTTCTTCAAACACTGCCCTCTTGTCTCACTGGTACAAGTTAGTGCTTTTGATTTAAAGAATAAATAGGAATGTGCTGAACATCGGCTGTTTACTAGTAAAATAAAGATAAATCGTTAGAGTGCCGAATTAATATGAAAGGGACTTTTTCAATTAGGAGTTGCATTTCCAAGGTTGTTTTGGCTGGACTATGTTAGAATGTAACTGACATGGGTAAATTCAACATCGAATTGCACGTTCTAGATTTTGAAAGTAACGCAATTTCTGATTGGCTAAACCATTTCGTTTAGCTAGTTAGTAATTGCTTACTTTAAAATTTGGAAGATTTTATGATAATTAGATCTCGAATGATAAATGGTGCGTAAATACTCGTACTCGTGGGCAGAATACTAACAAAGTATCGGACAGAAATAAAGAAAGGACAGACCCATTGATGTCATATTTCTAAATAGATCAAAATTCTATCAACACTACCGGGAGACCGCTACCCAAGGATTATTGATGTCACATATGAGGTTCTTACGAACAGTTTTTGACATGAAGATTTTCGATGAATGCAAGATAGCACATATCAAGGTAGAGGGGCACGCTAATGGCGGCTTCGCTTTTTTGGGGGATGGGTATTTTGATATCTGAGAGAAATCTACTAAAATATGAATCTATTCTGACCAATAATCTTATTTCAAAAATTCTTCATTGTCTTGTAAAAGAGAGGAAAGCTACAACTATGGCGGCCACGTTTTTCTTTTTCACACATTAAGACACTATTTCGATAAATGAAAGGCGTCTAGCTTAGAACCATTACTTCAAACTTGAGAGAGAGAGAGAGAGAGAGAGAGAGAGAGAGAGAGAGAGATGCTATTTTAGCGGAAAAATAAAATCAAGATTTTTCAAGTTTTTAGTTTCCTTGCCATAGGAACAAAAGGTCTTCATAGAACTTTTTTTTAAATACTTAAGGATCACGGTATGATGATTATGTAAGTTTCACGAAAAAACGACCTCAAGCGCATACTCTATCGCTTAAACAAGAAAAGAATAACGGACAGACGTATGGACGGACAGGCGACGGAAACCACCCCATGACATAAGCTCTGCTGGCTTTCAGCCAGTAGAGCTATAAATAGACCTCAAGAAAAATTAATATTCACACCTGTATCTATTGGCTTCTTTTTGGTCTTTTCCAGCCGCATAACGGCAATCGACTCCAATTTTACCCTGGCAGCCGGATATTCTTTTAAAACATCCCATAAGTCCTGTTTCGACAGTCGGAAGAGATCGGAATATCCTACGGAACGTACCGAAGCTGTTCGCCTATTTCCGGAAGTCCCCATATTAAGAATACTGATTTCACCGAAGTAACTGCCCGGTTTAAGCGTAGCAAATACTGTTTTTCCATCGTCCCCTACCACTTGTAGACGGCCTCTATTTACAATGTACATTTCTTTACCTACTTCACCTGGAAAATAAATAGAAAAGCATACTTAGAAAACTGCTCAGATACAGCTTGAAATATCTATTAAAAACAATTTAAAAAAATATTTATGGCAACTGAACAAGTCGTTTGATAATTCATTAGACAGGATTAGGCCTAAAAACGACCAGGGTCCATATTGAACAACCATTCTTAATTTTCATTATAAGTATTATTCTAGATTTAGAAAGTAACACAACTTCCGATTGGCTAAACCATTTGGTTTAGCCAATCAGAAGTTGTGTTACTTTCAAAGTTAGATTTTTTTGGAGAACGAGACCACGACTGTTTTTAAAGATTGGTTGGTTGAATACGGACCAAGAAAAGGAATTAGTGTTTCATCCTTGACATAACCTCCCTTGTTTTCAGTGTAACGTACCCTTAGCGAATTTTCTTATCTTACACACGTTTAATATCACGATTGTGTGACGTCATTTTTGACGTCATTTTGTACGTATTTCATAGAGAGAATGGGTATTTATGGATATTACCGCAGGTGCATCTATAGATGGTTTTGCATCTTCTGATCTATAATTTGTGAAATATCATTATGCGATAAAAAAGAATCTGACATACATTGTTTGAGATACAATTTTATTAAACTCGTCAAGAAAAAGCTGTTATTAAGCTTGCCGAAGGCTCGCTTAATAACATTTTTTCTAGACTCGTTTAATAAAATTTTATCTCAAACGCTAACTCATGTCAGATCCTATAGATAAATCTTTGTAATTTCTTTTGCAAAAGTCACCGAGATTTTTGTAGGCATAACGATGTCTTTTGATATAGAGATTGAGTTTGGATAGATTAGTCGAATAAAAATGCATCTATCAACCCCACAAAGACGAAATTTTCGATAATGAACTGAATTTAAACCGTCTTGTTCAAACCATTTGGTTAATGTTGGAAAAGGAGAAAATGTTGAAAAGTAGAAAAAGTCGTAATATGTGCTTTTTTCTACTTTTCGGAGACGGACAAACAAAATGGGCAGAATCATGCTAGATGGGAGACATATGTTAGATCTACTCTATTCTATATACAAACTCTGAAAGCGCCTTTCACAATGATAGTTGTCTTTGTGACCAGTGCAGATCAAGACCTGACTGCACAAAAAGTGCAGTCAATTTTTTTTTTATTAAAGTGTCCGCTTAGCTGAAACACTCTGAACAAGAGAAACCATGTAATTGCAAATATTTGGGTATAATTTCTAGACTGAAAGTGCCTGTTGGGTTTATTCGACGCAATAATCACCCTTTCATGGATCCGTAAGAGCCTTTTTTTTTTCAAACATTCGACTTAATCATGGTCTGGTCCTTTGACATAAAGATAATTGACCAATGGCGAAAATTTTCGGCCCAGGCTGACCTGGGTCGATACTTTTCGCAGATACATTAAGCCCCCTTTTCACAGAGCAAGGCTCATATATATATGGCGCAGAAAGAGTTAAGGGTCAAATGTGTACAAACAAGACAATGGGAAAATTGTGGATGGAAATCGTAAATAAATCATCGTCCAATAAAGCTAAGATTGGACTGTCATCCACGTATTGTAGTTATACGGCAGCTGTAACAAACGCCTTTGTAATTAAATGAAAAAACGGCCTGTATTGGAACAGAAATAATCACATGTACGATAATATAGAATTTGGCTTTGTAGAAATGTATTGGAATTCATCGTTTGTCCTGTAGTGCCTATGCAACGGCCTGTGTCCTGTCTGCCGGCCTGTCCGCCTGTCCGCCCTGTACTATCTCATGCCCTGCTTATCCCTACCCTCTGTCCTGCGGCCCTGTGCTACCCTACTGTTTGCCCTGTTTGTCCTTGCCTGTACCTTGCTGCCTTGAACATTGCTAGCCAATCCCTGCCTGAATTGTGCCTTTCCTGCTCTGTCCTGTATCTTGCCTGCCTTCCTTGTGACCTATCTTGTGCCCTATCATATGCCCTGCCATGCTCAGTAACCTTCCCGCCCTACCCAGTGCCCTACCTGTCTTGCATTGTTGCCTGCGAGCATGTCATGTGCGCTGACTGCTTACAGTTTATCCTGCATGTGCTGCCCTTGACTGCCCTGTGCCCCGCCAGCCTTATCCTATGCTCTCTTTTGCTTTCTGTCATGCCATGCCATACCCTGCCCTGTCGTTTCCTGCCCTGTCGAACCCTGTCCTGCCATTATATGCCATGCGATGATGTGCCATGCCGTTTCGTGCAAACTCACTTGTTATGCCTGCCCCACTTTTCCCTACCCTACTATTACCCATGTCTTGCCTTGCACTGGCCTGAGGTACCTTATGTTGCCTGACTTTGCCTAATCCGCCACGTTCCGCCCCGCCCCGCCCCGCCCCGCCTCGTTTCGCTTTAGCCTAGCCTGTCCTGACCCTCTCTGCTTTGCCCTCTACCATGACCTCATACCCTGCCCCATCCTTCCTTGGCCTTAGAGGGAAAACATTACTTAAAAAGGAGAAGCTGCCTGTTGCTAGTAATCGCTCCTACATGTATTCCAGTTTCTGCAATGTTTTCCAAAAGCTACCACGTGCAGAGGCAATGTATTGTTTAAAAATACTAGTATCAGAAATGTCAGCCCCCCCCCCCCCCCCTCCCTTCCGCATAAAAAAAGCGACACAAATTTCCCACAAAAAATGGAATAGGGATAAAAACACCGTCATCATCTTACGGCAGTCTGTTTCCGAAAGCTAATCTTAATCTAATTTTGTTTATTTTTTTCCCTCGCCCGTTTTGCCATCGATTTTTGCCGAAACCGTAAATTATTTTTTCCTTGTCAGTATTGGGGCAAGCAGCTTTTTTTCATTTCACGCATTCAAATATTCATCGTCCAATTCTAGTGTGGCCATCTAATATTCGCTTTGCTGCAATTTCCTTTCTCCCCAAGTTAATTACACTAGTTCCGTTGCACCTATCTGGCCAGGCTACGAGAGTTGAGAGGGAAAAATCTTGGGCTCATTTAACAGGGGTTTCGGGTTTTAATCCTGGGTTCAGCTCTTAATCTAATCTTTCTAGGACTTGATGAATGGCAGTTCAACAGGAAGAGTACATCTCTCACTGTTGAACGTGATGAACACTCGCAAAGCTAACAGTGGAGTATGTTATATAATGCTGAGACAGGTAGCTCAGTCGGTCATATTGATTGATTAATTGATTGATTGGTTGGTTGGCTGATTGATTGATTGATTGACTGATTGATTGATTGATTGGTGTTTTAAGCCGCTTTACATATTATTTCGGTTATATCACGGCGTCAGTTCACATATTCATGTATATGGGTTCCATCAGTACTAGGCTAGGGTTATGAAGTGTCCTGCCCAAGGACACTCTCACGAAAAACCCAGTGGATCAAGCGAGGTTCGAACCGAGGGCCTCCACGAATCCTACGCTTTACCACTGAGCCACATAGGACCCCAGTTGGTAATATCATAGTTCACTGAAGTTCCATTGCTCTTATATGGAACACAAAAAATTTAGCCATACTCTGGCAAAAGGGGGCTTAATGCATCTCCGTGATGCATTATAACAAGCAAGTCATCACATGATCAAGGATCTATAAAGTCCATTTTGTCCGACAACCAACTGAATCATGAGGTAAACTGGTCCTGAGACATGCAGAAATTTGATCAACAGCAAAAAGTTTCGGCCAAGGTGAGCCTGCACGGCCAAGGTTTACCTGGGTCGATATTTTTTGCAGACGCATTCAGCCCTTTAGAAAAAATAGATTTTATGGATCCATAATTATGTAACGACATGCTTGGATCATGGATCACGGAGCTGCTTAACCTCCTTTTGTCACAGTATGGCTCAAATACTTTTGTTGAATGAAAAAAGGACGAAACAGAAGAAAGAAGAAGGGAAAAAAAATGAGCCATGCTCTGACGAAAAAGGGTTTAATGCATTTCCCGTGATGCATTATACCAATCAAGCCATCACATAATTATGGATCTATAATAGCCACATTTTTTAACAACCGACTAAATCATGATGTTGACTGATCCTTGGGCATACAAGAAAATTGACCTTTAGCGAAAACTTTCGGTCCAGAAAATCCTGAGGCTGACCTGGGTCGGTACTTTTCGCAGATGCATTATGCCCCCTTTTGCCAGAATACGGCTCATATTTTTTAATAATTTTGAAACGTGAAAGACAAATTTGTAGAGACACTAGACAGACTAAACGAGCAGTCAGAGAGAGAGAGACAGAGACAGACAGAGACAGAGATAGAGAGACAGAGAAAGAGAGAGAGAAACAGACAGAGAGGGACAGACAGAGAGACAGAGAGAGAGAGAGAGAGAAAGAGAGACAGACAGAGACAGAGACAGACAGACAGAGAGAGAGAGACAGACAGACAGACAGAGGAGAGAGGGGAGAGAGAGAAAAAGAGAGAGAGAGAGAGAGAGACAACCACAGACAGAGAGACAGACAGACAAACAGACAGAGACAGAGCGAGAGAGAGAGACAGACAGACAGACAGACACAAAGAGAGAGAGATAGAGAGAGAGAGAGAGAGAGAGAAAGAGAGAGAGACAGACAGACAGACAGACAGAGAGAAATCCCCAGCAGAAAAATCCCCACCCACTTCTTTAAAAAAGAACTCATTTCTGAGAGGAAAAAAAAAAAACCAAAATCGTTATTTTCTTTTCAATTACGGATGATTTCCAGATTGTGAACGGGGAAAAATAATAGTTAATTAAAACCAGAATTTTTCGGGACAAAAAACAAGGCCGAAACACGACTGTCAGTGACACAGTAATTCAATGTAATTTGAAAAACAAATGAACCCGAAAACTTTGGAATCAAAATCATTTGAGGAGGAAAAACTTTGTTTTCTATCTTTCTCCTTCACTTTCTTTATTCCACGACGAAAAGTTAGACTTGTCCAAATTAAAAACATTTGCAGACGCCAATTTATATATTCTATGGCTCCAAAATTGTGATTTATCTTCGAAAGGGTAGAATACTCGTACATTGTGGGAAATTCCTACTTCCTCAGGGTCGTTAAAACAGGGGATTGTTTGGTATATGGGGTCAACACTCTCCTGACCTTATTCGTCTCCTGAAAACACAATCCACTAAATTCCGGAAAGATTTCTATCTTATAGGCTTCACTAAACAAGCGGACGGTACAGATCGAAGATCAAACTGCACGTTCTGTGCAGTCTGATCTTGATCGATGCCGTCCGCAAAATTTCCTGTTTTCGCAATATGGCTGAACCCTTCAGCCCAAAAAATCACAAGTTTTAACCACCATAGAGAGAAGGCTTTTGAAAACATTGTGGGAAAATGATAGGATGCTGGTAACCAGTATCTCCTCTTTTCCTACAATATTTTCTGCACTATAGAAGACAGAAATCATGACCTGAGCTACGCTTAATCTGTCGTCTGTAAATGCTTTGAATATGGTCGAGTCCAATTTGGTATTATCCAAAAAACTGTCTTCTCGTAACTCATTACCAAACGACAATATTTTAGGCTTGTCCAAATCGAAAGCATTTGCAGACGAGATAATAAAAGTGAATGAAAATTTGAAATTTGCTTTGTGAAGAGTAGAAAACATTGTGGGAAAAAGAGAAAATGCTGGTTACCAGCATTTTCTCCTTTTCCCACAATGTTTTCTAAAGGCTTATTTCTCAGGGTCGTCAAAAGTAGGGATTGTGTGGTAATGGGTTAAAGAGTTAAAACGTATCAATACGAGGCCCAAGAATACCTACTCAGGAGTTATCAATTATTCTGCTAATTTGTCCAAAAAGGGTGTGATAAATTTTCAATAATGAAAAAACTTAACATCTACGGATACGTCTTCAATCAACTGTTGGTGAAAAATATTGTCGAAAGTGATGCTAATAAATTCTAGTTATGTTACGTCGTGTCAGCTCTGAAAATATCTGTTGTACATAATTGGGCTATGCTGTGGCAAAATGGGGTTTAATGCGTCTCAGCGATGTGTTATAATTGGCATGCAATGCGCAAAAAGGGGCTTTCAGACGTTTGCGTAAAGTGTAGTCCCGGATCAGCCTGCGCACTCCGCGCTGACTTATCCGAAACGACACTTTTCGTTTTCACGTAATTTTCGGTTTTGCGCAAGTCTGCTATAGGACAGAATCTAATGTAGTTGTAAAGTGCCGTCTCGGATTAGCCTGCGCGCACTGCGCAGGCTGATCCAAGACGAAACTTTACGCAAATGTCCGACTGTCCCTTTTCGCATGTTGCAGGCCATATTAAGCAAGTCATCACACAGTTATGGATCTGTAAAATGGCCAAGATATTTTCGCCCACTCGTTTCACAAGGGGGACGAAAATTGGGGCTTATCAGTATTGAAAACATTCGTTGACGATCAAGTAAATATAGCTCAAATGATAAGATTTACATGAAAGGGTACAAAAGAGTATGGAAGAAGGAGAAAATTATTATTTGTACACGATATTAAAAAAAAGTCCTTGAAAGATAAGGATAAACAACATAAATTAAAATCACTCGATACAAACGATGCCTTCTTTTGCCACAATGTTTTTTAAAAGCGGTCTGGTGCAAGGCAAAAAGAATTCATCTTTAGATTTAATCGTGTTAGGACAGCTGGTCACATGACTGACGGAGAAAAAAGAAAATTCCTATTTCTTAAAACCCTTTACCACACAATCCCGACTTTTAACGACCCAGAGGAACAAGGCTTTTTAAATCATTGTGGGAATTGGAGACAATGCTGGTAACCAGCACTGTCTCCTTTTCTCACAAAGTTTTTCGGGAAATTAGAGAAAACACTTCCCACAAAGCAACATTTATCTTGTTGGCAAACGTGTTCAGTTTGTACGTGTCTAAAATTCTGTCGTTTGGTAACGAGAGAAAGAGAAACAGAAATCACGAAACATCTTTAAAAAGAGGTAGACGGCGTAAATTTGCCAGCAAATAGGCAGGGACCCTCAGAATAAACATGTCTACATTCTTGACCAATCACAAATTTCTATTTATTCATTTGTTATCAGTACCAAAGAGTAGGTCAAAAGCCAGCACATTCAGCTACGCCAAAAAGAAAAAAAGGAAAACCCGTCTGGTTCTTTTTGGACGTTACAGCACTCCGTTATAGACCTGGAAAACCATAAATATGCTATTGCAATATTATCTACAAGTCTTATCCAATAATATTTCATTTTTCAATTTTACTTTTGACAGATTGGTTCGATTACATTACATATAGGATATGCTCTGTGAAAACGGGGTTTAATGTATTTGCAAAAAGTATCGACTCAGGTCAGCCTGCGCAGTCCGCGCAGGCTGACCTGTCTCGAAACTTTTTTGCTTTTGGTCAATCTCTTGCATGTCAAAGGACCATTCTACCTCATGGCTGAGCAGTTTGTGAGATAAAATGATTTTTTTATTAATGCATAATTATGTAATGGCTTGCTTAGTATGTTGCATCACAGAGATGCATTTAACCCCTTTTTACCAGAGCATGGTTCATATTCATCTCTCGAATATTTGATTGGCTGAGCCAAATATCTTTTTTTTTTTAAATCAGAATATCGAATAGTTTAGTATCAAGATCAGACTGGTCATATACCCTGCGGTCTGGTCTGAATCTACACTGTCCGTAAATACGATTTAATGAATATCATCGGTCCGGTGAGAATCTACACTGTCTGTAAAATAGATCTGATAAATAGTATATCAGCGTTTTTCTTGGAATTTTCGTCTAATTATATACTCGATCTTCGTTTCCATTATCTTTTCATCTAAAGCTTTTATAAAATTAGCCATAAAAATCACTGACCGAATTCGAAGGAACAAACCTGTTATTGTCGTCCATCAAAAGTCTGATGAGAAAAGACAGAATACATTGCGATTTCTCAAGCAATTGGTTAACAGTCAAGTAGAGAATGACAAGTCAGGAATTTATCCATCCATCACGATGGAGAGATATTTCCTTTTGTGATACGTCATTGTTATATCGTTAAATGATGCAATATTTGTTAATCTTTTACATTCGTCAAAGACAAATTGGTGTAGACAGAAAACACGAAAGACAGAGGAACAAAGAAATAAAGCAATCAAGGAAGTCATTTTTAGTATATCTAATCTCACATACATACAGAGAGAGAGAGAGAGAGAGAGAGAGAGAGAGAGAGAGAGACACACACACACACACACACAGACGGACGGACGGACGGACAGACAGACAGACAGACAGACCCTTGGGGGGTCCTTCGTGGTTCAGTGGTAAAGTATAGAACTCGTGACCTTGAGGCCCCGGGTTCGAGCGACACTGGATCCATTGGGTTTTTTGTGGGAGTGTCCTTGGGAAGACACTTCAGAGCCCCAGTCTTGTACTGATGAAACCCATGAAATACATGAATATGTGAGTTGTCGCCGTGATATGACTGAAATAATGTTGACAGCGGCGAAAAACACCATTCAATTAATTAATCAATCAGCTAATTAAACGACCCTTGAGAAGGAAGCTTTTGAAAACATTGTGGGAAATAGATAAAATGCTGGTAACCAGCATTTTCTGCTTTTCCCAGAATGTTTTCTACATTATGAAAAACAGAGTTCATGTTTTGAATTTCATTTAGTTTGTCGTCTGCTACTGCTTTCAATTTGGACCAGTCTAAAACTTTTTCGTTTGGTAAAGAGTTAAGTCTTAACTACCTTTTCTGCATATATAATCCCCTGGCGAAAACAGAACCGGGTTTAATCGCAGCACAAGCTCACACAAAAACCCAGCCTCGGTCTGTTGAAAGATTTCTACCCGTTTTAACGTGTCTAGATGGACGTGAATGGCTATCTCTGCTTTCAGCTTATCTGGCAGTAGACTGAGTGTTCGTTCTTCGTCCGTCGACTTATTGCACATCCAAAGATAGTCGAACCATTTGATGACTCGATCTTGCAACCTCAGGGGCACACGCCGTAGAGACATGTACGTTTTGACGTTGTCCAGCTTGGCTGAAATCAGGAAAAAAGAGAAATATAAGGTAGTAATTTGATAGAGCAAAAGTCAGCCTGCCTTTACCAACCGTTCTTGACTGCATTCTTCTTTTTTCTAATTCTACAAAATTTTCTTAATTTTAGTGCATTGCAATTTCTGACTGGCTAGTACAAAACTGTTGAGCCAATCAGAAATTGCGTTACGTTGAAATATTGACAATTCTTGAGAATTAGACTAAAACTTCGATTTAAAACGGTTGGTCAATAAAAGTTTTTAATGCATCTCCGTAACGTGATATAACGAACAGGTTATCATATAATCCTGCCATCTATTTTATTTAACAACCAACGGAATTTTGAGGTAGAATGGTCCTTTGAAGTACAGACAATTGACTAACAACAAAACAATTTCGACCAAGGTCAGCCTGTGCTAACTGCACAGGCTGACCTTAGTCTATATTTTTTAACAGATGCATTAAACCCCCTTTTCATAAAGCATGACCCGTATACATATGAAAAATATTAAGAAAAAGGGAGCAAATGCTGATAGTATAAACATGCAGTTGTCTATTTTCCCAAAATATTGTTCAAAATGGCCCTCTGCGACGAAAAAAAAAAGAAATCTTCAAATTGACTGAAAAAAAAAATTCTGAAAAATGACGTGACGCTGAAATGAATATTTCTTGTAAGAATTCAAAAGCCTGATTTTTTCCATGTCAGAATCGAACAATAAATGAAAAAATGCCGTGACGTTTCTTGTTGCATTTCATAAAATACGGTTTGAATTCATAAGACTAGACAGTTTTAGCTACATGTTTTCACCAGTGACGACAAAATTTCAGACCTGATCAAATAAAGGAAGATTTGAATTGCTCAGACTAGACGGTTTTAACCACATGTTTTTATCAGTGACGACAAAATTTTAGACCTGCCCAAATAAAAGAGCGATCTAAGACAAAAAATCATATATGATTCAGAGGGTTTAATGCTTTGTAAAAGGTTTCGATACAGGTCAGCTTGCCCAGTCCGTGCAGGCTGACCTGCGTCGAAACTTTTTGCTTGTGGTAAATTTTCTACATGTCCAACGACCATTCTACCCGATGATTCAGCCAGTTGTTAGACAAAATGGATTTTATAGATCTACAATTATGTGATGACTTGCTTGGTTGGTATAATTCATCACTGAGACACCTTAAACCCCTTTTTGCCAGAGCATGGCTCATATCTCATATGAGTTACCTGCCATGATTCCGTCATGGAAACCTTAACCAGTAACGTTACTTGCTCCGCAATACAGTTAGCTTATATGTTTTAACCCGCTTACTAAAGGATTCGAACTCGGAATCAATGTTGTGAGGGCCGACGCTCCAATCCTACGCGACAGTCTTCCATTTTTAGTCCTCTTCCACACAATCCCGAGTTTTTAACGACCGTGTGGAAGAAGGCTTTTGAAAACATTTGGGGAAAACGTGAAAATGCTGGTGCCAGCATTTTCTCCTTTTCCCTAAAATGTTTTCTAGCGCTTGAGCCACAATTAATTTATCGTCTGCAAATGCTTTCAATTTGGATAGGTTTAAAACTTTGTCGTTTGGTAAAAAAATAATTACCATCTTTACAATATGACATACAAATTTACGCCTGTTTGACAGACAGAAGAAATCTGGCGATGCCTTACAACTGTTCACCATGCTGTAATGAATCATAGTAAAAATTGGGGCACATAAAAACCGGGAACTGTCACACAATTTGACAAGGTCGCCAAAATTAGTGACGCCATATTGAATTTATACGATGGAATTTGGAGACAGAAAAATTTTAATTTTGAATAATGTTTTTCTCTACGAATTTGTAGGGCTAGAAAATTAACTAAAATTAGGCCTGGGTTCTATTTTGCCTTGCCATAGGACATTTGCACGTGACCAGTGAATCCTACTTCTTAACTTTTCACCAAACGAGAAAATTTTTAGACTTGTTCAAATTGACACAATTTGCAGACGACAAATTAAATGTAACTCAAATGTTGAGATTTTTTTAAAGGGTAGAAAACATTGAGGGAAAAGAAGAAAATGCTGGTTACCAGCATTTTCTCCTTTTCCCGCAATGTTTTCAAACAGCCTCTTTCTCAGGGTTGTTAAAACTCGGTATTGTGTGGCATAAAAGTTAACCATTCAGCTTAGTATCTAACAGTAGACTAACGTATTTTAAAACATTGGAAGACGACAAACAAAATGTAGAAAAAATGATAGATTTCAAAAGTGCAAGAAAACATTATGGGAAAATAAGCTTTGGTAATCATCCATCCATCCATCCATCCATCCCCCATTACCGCATCCATCCATCCATCCCCCTCAACATCCACCTCAACATCCATCCATCCATCCATCCATCCATCCACCCATCCATCTTGTTTTCAAATAACTCAAAAATTTTCATGAACGCAGTGCGACCAGGTTAACCATCCAAGAAATACAATTTAAGCCCGAAGTTTTTCAACACGTGGTTCTCTGAGGACTCGCAAACTCTTTACTTGCCAGCATCAACAAAATATGCATTTGCCGACATTGTAGATCAAGATCAGACTGCACAGAACGAGCAGTCTGATCTTGATCTTCACTGTCCGATATTTAGTGAGATATTTGGATTACATTGTTCCTATATTTTGACTGAAATATTGCAACAAGTGGTGTTTTCCCTTTCGACTGCAATAAAAGGTTTCTATTATCAAATCTTTCGGCGCCAAGTATATAAACTCGACCTCTTTCGACAGCTAAAAATACAGTCCACTGAAACTCAGATTGATTTTAATCTTAAGCTTGACTAAACAAGCGAACGTCTTTATGTGTAGTCTGATCTTGATCTATATCGTCCGCAAATGACCAAGGTTTCTCCAGTAGCGCTGAAAGGGAAAAACGGTCTAAGAGTTGAGTATTTCGGATAACTAAATTGTCAAATATTTGATCGATACTCTAGTGCACAATTTTGTCTGTTAGGTTTTCGTCATGTCAAGTTTTGACGCTTACAAATCCTGGAAATTGTATTTCTTTTTCCTGAAAGAGTTTTGTTTCTCCCAAATTTATTTGGCTTTGGGTGTGACATACCCTACCCATAATCTATTCAGTGACTCTTGGGCCCGTATTTACCGCCAATTTTAAACTGCATTTCCTGTCTTATATTCAACATTTTTCTTAATGTTGAAGTAACTTAACCTCAGATTGACTAAAACAAATGGTTTAGTCAATCAGAAATTGTGTTACTTTCTCAACCTAGAAAAGTATTAATCTTTGTTTAAACATATTTTATTCCATAGAAATACAATTTACATTTTAAACAATACAATAAAAAAAAAAAAACAGAAGATAGGACTAAGAATGTAATTTAGAACAGTTGGTGAATACTAGCCTTGTGTTGCCTTGTGTGAAATTACTAAACTGCTTCACTTCAGTAATGTCTTCGTCCGTTTCCGTGAAGACTCGTTTAATGTGGTATCACAAGCGTCCGATGGGACATTGCAATAATGACTAGAGTAATCTAGTAAGTTTGGAAGACGAGTCTTACCAAACAAGAGTTCACGGAATATGCCGATGTCTCGTTTAAATTTCGTCAACCAATACGAAGAGATTTGAACTCGTATTCACCAATGATTAAAAAATGTATTCTCAGAGTTTCAACCCGAAAAATTTGGGCAAAGAAACTAAAGTCAGTCATTACATTGGTAGACAATGGTTTCAGAAGACACCAAAACGTTGTTTACTTCACTGATGCTTTACCTAAATATGGTGACGGGAGGTGAGGTAATTTGCTGTAAAATAAAATATGCATGTAGAATGTACAGGGTGATTCATAATATCTGATACAGTTTCAAACCTTAATATCTATTTTGTGCTGGCACATACCTTGTTATAACTTATATTACAATACTCTACAATAATTACAGTTTTGTTTGATATACAATGTAAAGTACTTTAGATACTTACATGTTAAATAAAATAGGTCAAACTTTTTCACAACATTTACATGATATGCTATATATGACGTCCATTCTGGGCTTTTCGACGTCAATCCTCTTTCGAACGTTTGCTATCACCGATGAACACATTTCTTGAGTTATTTTTCTCATCTCTCGACAAATAGCTTGTTTCAACTATCCAACAGTATTTGGTTTAGGTGAATTATTTCAAGTGTCCCTACGAGAAAAATCAAAAGGACTAGGGTCCGGGGAACGAAGGGGGGGGGGGGGTCAAACCTTGTCAATCCTGAAGGAGATGAAGTTTTCCCCAAAGTTTCAGGAAGCCATGACAATACTGAATGTGCTGTATGGGGTGCTGCTTCATCTTGTTGGAACCAAATGTCTTTAATCTCTATTCCTTTTTCTGTAAAGCTGGCAAATATTTGATTTTCAGCAATGTCAGGTAACGTTCAGTGATTGCTGTCCGCGACTCTCCACTTAGTTTAAAAAAGAACGGTCCAATCACACCACTGTAACTTAACGCTATCCATACGGTAACTTTTTCATAATGTGGAGGATTTCATAATAAATGTAAAGCAGCACCCCATACAGCAAATTCAGTATTGTCGTGGTTTCATGAAACTTTCGGGAAAACTTAATCTCCTACAGGACTGACAAGGTTTGGCCCCCTCATTCTACGGACTTCAGTCCTTTGACCTTTTCCATGTGGGAACACTTGAAAGAAAATGTATATTCACCTAAACCAAACACTGTTGGATAGTTGAAAAAAAGCCATTTGTCGAGAGATGTGAAAAATAACTCCAGAAATGGTAACCACACCATTTTCATCATTTTAAAATGCCGTAATTGTAGCGAAATTTAATTTGTCGTCTATAAATGCTTTCCGTTGGACCTAATAAAAAATATCTGTGTTTAGGGTTTGGTCCGAGATCCTTTAGGTAGGGTTGGCAGGGATTTTTTTCCAGGAACTTTTTTTACATGGACCATGTACCGAAATCACACCCGACAGATTTTTTTTTTCAATCGTAGCCTAAAAAGTTTAGGATCGGCAGCATTTTCTAGGTAGGGTCTGGAAACCCTAAATACAGATATTTTTTTGATAGGCCTTAGGACAAGTCAAACATTTTGTCTCTTGATAAGAGGGGTTTATTTAGGGAAATGAAAGCTAATGTATTCAGCAATGCCAGACAAAAATAAAAAAGGTATTTCTCTGGATGTGTTTAAATGTGTGATAAGAATTCCTCTTGCATGCAATGATGTCTGGACAATCAATCCTTAACCCGATGGGGACAATTACCGGAGCTTTTTGCGAACAGTGTAGATCAACATCAGACTGCACAGAACACGTGCAGTCTGATCTTGATCTGCACTGTCCGATGCTCTACGTTATGGATACTTTGGCTAAAATTTTATTAAAGATGTAATATTTTAATATTTGTGGATTGACTATAGATGTTGATTTTGATTTGGGTTGAAAGAGTTAAAACAATAAATACTTGTAAAATGGGTATTTTTGGTGAAAATACTAGATAAATGGCTTATGACGTCAGTTGCATTTCATATACTTACGTTTTATTGATGCAATTTATTGTATTGGAGTTTAAGGCCGTTGTAACATCTTAGGTCATATCACGTCGGTCAGTGCACCTACGCATGTGCTTCCTGACTTTCTCACACCAATACTGGCACGACTTTCTTTCAAAGTCACTGACTACTTTTCTCACATGCATCAGAGGTGAGAGGCGAAAAATCGCCGATAAGAAAGTTTGCCTCATCCAGGTATCGAACTCACAACCACCAGCTCACGAGTCGGATACGCTAACCATTTAGCTACTCGGCCAGGCGCTTTATTGATCCAGAGATAGAGAGAGACAAAGAGAGAGAGAGAGAGAGAGAGAGGAACAGAGAGAGAGAGAGAGAGAGAGAGAGAGAGACAGAGGGAGAGAGAGAGAGAGAGATAGAGTGGGAGAAAGAGAGAGAGAGCACTCAGACGACAAAACGAATGTGCTCAGTTGATGGTACTAGTCTTCGTTATGGCTGAAAAGTGTGGGGAAAGGGGGAACGCTCTTCGCCAGCATTTTAGTCTTTCCCAAAATGTTTTCGGGCAAAGTCGTTCATTTTAAGTACGTGTAATGTTTCGTCTGTTAACCCTTGAGCACAAGATCCCGAGATTTGAAGATCCTGTAAAAGAGGTTTTTAAAACTTTGTGGGAAAAGGAGAGTTTTGGTAACCGGCATTTTCCCCTTTGCCAATAACCTGTTTTTTTTTATTTTCAAATACAAATCTCACCACCAGGACCACATTTATTTTTGCTGTCTGTACATGTTGATGCTTTGAATTTGGACGAGTCTAACATTTAGAACAGTTATAACGAGTTATACTCTCAGTAAGGGCAACTCTGAAATTTTTTTGTCTGGTAAAGATTTAACCCTTAGGCTAACAAGCGCGACTCAGAGACCTTTTGCGGACAGTGTAGATCAAGATCAGGCTGCACAAAACGTGCAGTCTGATCTTAGATCTACACCGTCCGATAAGGAGATATTTTTCACCCCAAAAAATATGAAAATATGAAAATTTGAAATAACAAAATTTGGGTTCCTACTATTAGCTTGAAAGTTTCATTTCACATAATAATGTCTTGCAACACGCGAAAAGGGGCATTCGGACATTTGCGTAAAGTGTCGTCTCGGATTAGCCAGCGCAGTCCGCGCAGGCTAATCCGAGACGGCACTTTACGACTGCACTAGATTTTGTGCTACAGTAGACTTGCGCAAAACAGAAAATTACATAAAAAAGGAAAGTGTCGTTTCGGATTAGCCTGCGCGGATTGCCCAGGCTGATCCGAGACGACACTTTACGCAAATGTTCGAATGTTCTTTTTCGTGTGTTGCAGGCCATTATATTAAATTAAGGGTTAAGAAAGCTGGCTACCACTATGGCACTACAGTCGTTTCCGTAATTTGCGATTTAAGACAAAATTTATATTCGTATAAATTGTAGCGTTCGACACCGTGCATAAAAATGACAATAGCATTTGGAATTTAAATCCGTCCATTATTACATTAACGTGAACATGACTCATCGTGATTTCCATTTTTTATGAAAAGAAATTTAAGTGTATCTAAGCCATTGTCAGACTACATGATTTTTAGACTTGTACAAATTGAAGGAATTAGCATACGAAAAACAAATGTGATTCAAACATTATGATTTGAGTCGTGCTCTGTGAAAAGGGGCCATAATGCATCTGCGAAAAGTATCCGCGCAGGCTGACCTGGGACGAAACTTTTCGATGTTGGTCAATTTTCCGTATGTCCATGGACCAGTCTGTCTGATTATTAAGTTCATTGTTAAAAAAAGTCGCTATTATGGATCCATAATTATGTAATGGCTTGATTGGTACGACGCATCACGGAGATGCATTAAGCCCCCTCTTCATACAGCATGGCTCATTTGTCATTGAAAGGACAAAAAACATTGTAGGGTAAGGAGAAAATGCTGATTACCAGCATTTCTCCTTTGTACATATTGTTTTTCAACAATCTTTTTTTTCCCTTTGGTTCTTTAAAACTCGGAATTGTTTATTGAAGAGTCAATCACAACATGGTAACAGCTCAGATGTTCAGCTGTCCTGCGTTTCATCAGTACCAGGCTGGGTCTCTAAAGTGCCTTGCTGGAGTACACTCTAATGCAAAACCTGGTTTTGTATTCTCCAACCATTCTTCAAAACATTCTCAGTCTTACTTTAAAAAATAATCTAAATTTGAAATTCACACAATTTTCTGATTGGCTAAACCAAATGGTTTAGCCAATCAGAAGTTGTGTTACTTTCTAAATCTTAGATATAACTTAGAATGAAATTCAAAATGGTTGGTAAATACGGACCCCGGAGTCTCGGATGCACATCAAACCAGGGGCCTTATGTTTGCAAATCCTGCACTTTCAGCTCTAAGCCACGTAGGACCACGTCACTATACCTAAAAGCTGCACTCTGACAAAAGGGGCTTTAATACATCCCCGTGATGCATTAAGCCAAATAAGTCATAACGATGGATCCCAAAAATCCATTGTCTTACAACCAACTAAATCATAAGGTAAACTGATTCTGTGACATGTAGAAAATTGACCTAAATCAAAGAAGTTCGACCTAGGTCAGCCTGCGCAGACTGCACGGACTGCGCAATCTGACCTGTGTGGATAGTTTTTGCAGATGCACGAAACCCTCTTTTTACAAAGCATGGCTCATATAAAGACAAATGCAAAATGCATAAAAAGAGCAACTTCATCATTTTTCGCATTGTTTAGTCGATCTGCTCCTCATAAAAAGATTCATCTGAGTATGTTTTCTCAAGTCACTTTTTCGACATTTAGCCTGTAAGTACTGAAGTTACCAACGACCCTTTCGTTATGCAGGAAGAATTTTTTTTAAAGAAAATTGCGACAAAAGGAGACCTTTCTCAAAATGAACAATGACTCACGTGAATCAAATGAACTTTCAAACGTTGTGTGTTTTTTTTTTCTGAAGAATCATTCAAGTGCCACTAACACAGTCAGGGCGTTGGACTTGTGCGAGGAGCTCAAAAGTTCCAGGTTTAATCCTGGTAGCTGTTCCCAAAGCGGATGAGTGCTGTTTGCCCAAGCCGCTGTGCCTTACTTTTGAAGCAGTAGATTAGAAACCAAGTCAGGATAAATCACTAAAGTTCCATTGGCTTATCACGGAATACCAAAATTTTCATTGCTCGATCATCTGACACCGTTACTAAAAATAACACACTGGCACATCGCTTCTAGATCGAATATAAAAACACTTCATAAGATACAGAGACGATGCGCAAATGTGCTATTTTTAGTAACAGTGTCCGTAAATTCCGGAAAATTTCGGTCTTCGTGACAGACCAACGGAGCTTCAAAGACCTGTGAAGTCAGCAAATGTCCTAGGGATATTCAAGTTGTTTACAGTGTCATTCAAAATAGAAATCGAAAATAAAGTTGACGTCGACATCTTCTGCTAGACATTGAATCCACACAAGTTGTGGAAATATCAACAGCGTTCGTAATGTAGGTTGACATACGAGAGTTTCCGAATGCTGGTAGTATCTTTTCAACCCTCTCAGAACCATCCCGCATTTTTTAACGACCCTGACGGATTAGGCTTTTGAAAAACATTATGGGAAATGGAGAAAATGCTGGTAACCAGCATTTTCTCCTTTTCCCACAATGTTTCTTATCTTTTCTCAGAGAAATACCCTCATTTGAGCGATTTAGCTTGTCATCTGCATCTGGAAATGCTCTGAATTTGGACAGGTGTAAAATTTTGTGGTACGGTAATAAGTTAACTCTTTCAGGTGCCTTATACTTTATATAATCTCGGCCTTTTTTCTGCCGAAAATACAATCTTCTGAAACCCAAAAGGACTTTTAAGTGTATCTGAATGCGCTGGCTTTTGACCTACTTCTTGGTACTGATAACAAATGAATAAATAGAAATTTGTGATTGGTCAAAAGTGTAGACGTGTTTATTTTAAGGGCCCCTGCCTGTTTGTTGGCAAATTTACGCCGTCTTTCTTTAAGATATTTCTTGTTATCATTAGGCTTGGCTAACCAGGCGGACAATATACATCGAAGATCAGACTTGCACGTTCCGTGAAGTCTGATCTTGATCTATGCCGTCCGCGAGGGCCCCTTTTTTCGCCTATGGCCCTGAAAAGGTTAACAGTCCACTGATTTTACACAACCAGACGACAAAATATTAGATTTAGCCATATAGATATCATTTTGCAGACGACAGTTGATACACGCACGATCAAGTGCTTTACCACACGAAAAACAAAATTTGTCAGAATCGAAAGGAATCGTAAACGATTCAAATCCCACGGCTGTATTACGATGGGTGATATGCACCTACGCGCTACATTTCTTTGCTGGAAATACACAGCTTTACAGTTCTTGAAATTGTGGGGCTCCACTTAAAAGAAGATATCAAGAGTTACAGTTCTTTACCAAAATCTTTCTAAAGATATTTCCGTTGAAAAACAGTTTGTACATTTGATTTTTAACGTGGTACATCAACTTCGTTGGGGGATTTCACAGACAGGTTGATAGATATGAATAACTTCACCGTGGTCTTTCATGTCGTTGCTAATCGGGTTCGAGCCTCACCATCTTCGCAAGCCAAGGATACTAACTCCACTTTGTTCGTTACGTACCCTTGGCCGCTCGCCTCTTTAAAAATCGAAACTCCCGCTGCGCCACCTATCGAATATCACGAGTTGCGTAACCTTTGCTGATGTTATTTCTGACCAATCAAAATGCTTGTAATAAAATTTGTTAGGCTATGCATCAAAACAAGGCGAACAGTCATACGATGATTCGCAATCATTTGGCTGTGGAACCCGTCCTAATATTTCACATAATTGATCGTAAACTATAAAAAACTCATTAAATATCGATCGTCTACTCTTTTTTGGCAAATTTTCGTCACAAACACGACAACTTTCGTTTTTGACGGGCGCCGCCATTATTGTTTTCTGTTTTGCGAAAGATTTCTTGTTACGGATGGTTTGATTGGACGCGATGGGTTTTGATCGCATCCAATGAAATGGCGCAGCGGGAGCTTCGATTTTTAAAGAGGCGAGCGGCCAAGGGTACTACCTTAGTATCCTTGGCTTGCGAAGATGAAGCCTCACTGGAGGCGCTGTTTTTTTTTTTTTTTTTTTGTAGGGGTGTCCTTTGGTAAGACACTTCAGAGCTCTAGGTGAATACTATTGAACCAGGAAATACATGAGTTTGTGGGCAATCACCGTGATGTGGTTGAAATAACGTTAAAAGATGCGTAAAACATCATTCAATTCATCGCCTAAGAAATGTTACCATATCGGACGGCGCAGATCCAAGATCAGACTGCACGTTCTGTGCAGTCTGATCTTGGATCTACGCTGTTCGCTAAAACCCAACCGAGTCTCCTCGCTTAGCAGCCTAAGAATAAAAAAGTTGTAGAATGATTTAAATGTCTGTCGACATTTCTTGTCTGCCCAGGATACATCTGGGAATCGTCTGAGGATAATTAAATTTTGCATTGCCCAGAAAAACTAAAAAAATAGATGGAAAATATCGTGTGACAGTCAGCCTGTCTTATTCAACATACATTAGATCTGATTGGTCGAGCCGTAGTCGATCGACTTAACCATTTACCAACCGATAAAATTTTAGACTTGACCAAATTCAAAGCATTTGCAGACGACAAAGAGATATAATGGAAAGTAACCATTTTGCTCGAAGATTAGGCCATCATGGACCCCCAAGAATGGTCATGTCCACATTTTTATCAATTTCAGATTACTACTTTTTCATTCTGATATTCCAATACTGAGAAGTACGTTAAAAACCAGCGCATTCAGTTACGCCGAAAAAGAAAAATACCCACAAAATAAACTAGTAACTCTCACACAAATGGCTTGAACAGAGCAGATGAAAAAACACTATCGTCAATTAAATCGCATACAGTTTGTTGTCAAGTTAGACTACAAACATACACCACTATGAGTATGTAGGGAAAAAAGCACCACAAAAAATGCGTCCATATTCACCATCCATTCTCATTAAGATTGTTAATGTAAATCTTAAGAAGATTTCTTAAATATATCAAAATTCTAATTGGCTTTTCGGACTATACCATTTATCGAATTAAGGCAGTGATTTCACTAATTTGCTAGACCTAGTTGAAGATTATTTATTGATAAATGCTGAAAATTTTAGACTTCACTGTTACATATAAATGTTTTTCTTTTGTCAGTTCAGTGTATTATTTGGCCTGCAACACGCAAAAATGGGCAATCGGACATTTGCGTAAATCCTCGTCCCGGATCAGATACCCAGTCCGCGCAGGCTAATCCGAGACGACACCTTCCGTTCTTGTGTTATTTTCTGTTTTGCGCAAGTCTACTGTAGGACTAAATCGAATGTAGCCGTAAGGTGCCGTCTCTGATTAGCCATTCTCATTTTTCATTCTCAGACGACACTTTACGTAAATGTCCGAAAGCCCCTTTTTGCATCTTGCAGACCATTTAGACCTTTGAAAATAGACGTTCGGTCGAGAGCAATACAGTGGATGACGCCGCCCGAAAGGGAGAAAACCGATGAAAGTGGTGGGAAACCTTATAACATACATATAGGATCTGACATGAGTTGGCGTTTGAATTGTATTTTATTAAACAAGTCTAGGGAAAATGTTATTAAGCGAGCCTTTGGCGAGCTTAATAACATTTTTTCTTGACGAGTTTCATAAAATTTTGTCTCAAAAGCCAACGAATGTCAGATTCTTTGGTTCACATTACGATTTCTTACAATTTTATAGATCAGAATATGCAAAACCATTAATAGATATACCCGCGGTCATATACATAAAACCCATTCACTTCTATGAAATACGTACCAAATGACGTCAAAAATGACATCACATAATTGTGATAGCAAACGTGTATAGAACATGATATCCTTTTCTTGAGAAATGCAAATTTTAATTATAATAATCTACACGAGCTTTCGGCGGTACAACCGCCTTCTTCACAGGATCACACTTGAAGAAGGCGCCGAAAGCTCGCGTAGATTATTATAATTAAAACGTGTATAAGATAAGAAAACCCGTATTGGGTATATACCTCTGATAACAAGGGAGGTTATGTGATAAAAACTAGTCTTTCTTTCGGTCAAAATGTACAACAATAACAAAAAAAGGGCAACTGTAGGCAATCTGTACTTCAGAGTTTTTTTTTTTTTAATTCCATTTTTCGGCTGTTGTCACAGTCAAAGTGGGTGGTAACCATCGCACACGGAAGTTATATGACGTCATAATAACGTGGAATTATGGGAGGCGAATTAACGTAATTAGCTGTTCTGATCATCTGTACGGGCTTTTTAGTAATTACACATTATATTTTGGAATACGGAGATAGCCATTTATATGTCATGCTAATTGCGCCGGTTGCCAGAAATGATTTGCTGTTATTATCGACGGATTTGGCGAATTTATCGTCATTGAAATAAATTATGTCGTAGTGACGGGGAAACGTCTTTATTGTTAATGATATCATACCGAGATCATATTTTGGATTTGAAAAAGACAATAAGCAGAGAGAGAGAGAGAGAGAGAGAGAGAGAGAGAGATGGTGTTAAACACGAGACAGATAAATGAGATCTTGCAAGAAGCATGATAAGCAAATAAACCAGAACCAATCAGACTTTTTGATGAAATTCTTCATAAGTTTGGATATGAAGTTGCAGCAACCTTGGAAGGATTCGGACATGAACAGTTCAGCTTTGTAACTTTAGGGGCAAGCTGTGACGATCTATCTCGTATACATGTCGGTGAGTTTTACAGATGCTTATTCAGCTTTGTAAAACAGACTGTTACAGCATACGAGAGACTTTTATTGTCACATATGAAATAAGGAGCTTTTGGTGCGATTTCAGCCACGCAGTACTACAGGGATGTAGCGTACCTAAATTCTGTACTTTGACTGATTTGTGGGTGTGAGTGGATGTGTGGGTGTGTGGGTGTGTGGGTGTTTTTTTTTCCCTCATATTGATATACATGAATGTAGTTTAATCCCCCATGAGGAGAATAAATAAATAAATAAATAAATAAATAAATAAATAACGATCATTTGTAGTGAAGACGACGTTTGAAAACATCGTGTGAAAAAAGGAGAAAATGCTGGTCACAAGCATTTTCCCATTTCCCTCGCGATGTTTCCTGCTCACTCCACGACCACAGTTTTTCTGTCGCCTGTAAATGCTTTTCAACATAACGAATCTCAGATTTTGTCGTCCGGTAAAGGGGCTAGTTTTCTTGTTTGGCATCTGAAGTTACAAAAAAAATTCAACAGAAACAAAATGAAATACACACATTATCTAAAAGTTACTACAAGTAGATTTAAAAATAAAATGTGATTTTAAGGTCCTTCTTGTCAGAAAGATACACAACATCAGTGAGAATAGATCCAGGGTCAGACAGCACATTCTATTATACTGCAAAGAAATTTCTCGTGATCTGATTGGATAATATGCCCAAAACCTATATATCATGTACACTGGCATTACCCACGTAAAAGCAGTTTCCCCTTCGGGTGCGCCGTTTACATGACTACACTTTCAACACAACATCCAAAATGTCGGCGTCGATCCATCGATACGAGCCGCTCACAAGACAAACACACTGAGTAGCCTGCACCATAATATTACTAGCTTCCCTTGATGGTTGTCATTAAAACGGAAAGAATGGATTATACACGGGGGTTAAAACGAGCCATCCCTTCGTCAGGTAAGCAAATTGTGATTTGTCGAAACTCATACACTGTGCATAACGTTAAAAGGATTTCCTACTGGTCGTTTGAGGAGACTAATGGTCGTTTACTTTTGCCAACAAATCATTAAAATTCATAATTACTTACCTTGAAGTTGTTTAAATCCATGTTTAAGTAAAAATAGGGCGAATGTCTATCGCAGTGACGTCATCAGATTATGCACCAAATTGCACGTTTTATCAAGGTTTCAGTGACGTCAGTTCCCAGTGACCTCAGTTTTCATTGAATTGGGGCACTCAGAAGGGAAATTCTATTTCGTCAGCTTACTCAATTTTTGAGACCATAAAAGAGGGAAAACTCGCTTAACACACGTTGGAATGGTAAAACTTTGCAGTAAATAAATTCGTTGTACGGTCAGGTGGCAGAGGACTTGGAAACTTGTTCACGGCTGTGGTGGATAATGTCGCCACCTCGCCTTCGGCTCGGGGCGACATGATTCACCACAGACGTAAACAAGTATCCAAGTCCCCTACCACCTGACCGTACAACTAATACTGTGCAGTCTGATCTTGATCTACACAGTCTGCCAAAAAAGAAAAGTTAGTCGCGTTTATCAGCCCTTCGGTCCATAAATATTATTATACAGTGCCGTACAAGGCAATAAGGACGAATATCCATTCCATTGCGAATTGCTTCATTTACGTCAGACCGGCGTTACTCTGACTTTACCGTTGTGTTATATTACGTTGTTTAATTAACCTGTCGAATACAGATACACAGCTATATCTGAATCGTCCGCAGTACGAATTCCAATGAAAAAAGAGAGGAAATAGACGTCTCGCACAGAAATTGTTACCTTATGTGGGTTCACGATAAACGTAATAGCCATTAAGGTAAGACCTGGTAAACAGGTTACAGGAAGTTTGTTATCATGGCATCCTATAGAACTTGATATTAAAATCTGAAACAATTACATAACTTAACTCTTTACCAAATGACAAAATTTTGTACTTGTCCAAATCCAATGCATTTACGCTTGACAAAATTACATGTGGCTCAAATGGTAAAAGTTGTCTTAGATAGGGTATAAAACATCGTGGAGAACGGAAAAAATGCTGTTTACCAGCATTTTCTCCTTTTCCTACAATGATTTCAAAAGTCTTCCTCCTCAGGGTCGTTAAAACGATAAATGAGTTACATTTAAGGTTAGCTTACTTTAAAGGGACATTAACCAGATTTCGTGTCGCAAGATTTCTTTTTTCTAAAAAATCGTAACAAATAATATTATTTTCATTCGCGTACAAACATAGTAAATATGGCTTCATATTGAACTAAAGATAGCAATTCATGTGGAAAACACACACACACACACACACACACACACAAAATACAAGTTTTATTTTTGTTTCAACTTTAAAGATATATCCTTCATCTAGAAAAAAAAAAAGTTAAAACTTGAAAGTGTGTAAAACGGCTCAGATAGGTAAACATAGATAAATTACCAATATATGGGTTGCAACACGTGAAAAGGGGCATTCGGACATTGCGTAAAGTGTCGTCTCGGATCAGCCTGCGCAGTCCACGCAGGCTAATCCGAAACGACACTTTCCTTTTTTATGTAATTTTCTGTCTCACACAGGTCTACTGTAGGATAAAATCTAATGTAGTCGTAAAGTGCCGTCTCGGATTAGCCTGCGCGGACTGCGCAGGCTGATCCGAGACGACACTTTACGCAAATGTCCGAATGCCCCTTTTCGCGTGTTGCAAGCCATATATGGTGTACGGGATAGGAAAAAGATAAAGAGATTTACCCTCATATAAAATCGGAAACGACAACAGCGATTCCTTTGACGGCCCCACAAAAATGAAATTCATTTTCTATCCGTCGTAATCTGTGCAATCTTGCAACCATCAGGGGCAACATTGGGCATGAAGATACAAGAATGATAATATTTTCATAAAACAAGGATAAGATGGGATAGAAACTGGCTGAAAAATGCCTGAAAACGAGTATAGATGTGTCTTTAAAATTTCTTTTTCTGTTTTTAATGGCATAGAAGTTATTTCAAAGCAACAGACAAATTTATACATTTTGAACACTATAAATTACCGATTGTCTCATAGGTATGCTTTTGAAGGTCGTGGATTCGACCACCCAATCAAAAGTTTTAAAGGCCCTGAGAAAAGGAGCCTTTTGACAATATAGTGGGAAAAGGAGAAAATGCTGGTTACCAGCATTTTCTCCTTTATCCGCAATGTTTTCCATGCTATCAAGGACATATCTCGTCCTTTGAGCGAAATTTGTCCTTTTCAAATGCTTTCAATTTGGACTAGTCTACAACTTTGTCGATTGGTAAAGTGTTAAAAAGGAATCCTCTATAGGAAAGCCTCATTCTCCTGTTGAATTCAAGATAAAATAAGACGGTAACTTTAAGCCAAATAAAGAACGTTAAATCGAGTTACGGTCGTTATTGCTCTCTTTTTTATTACAACTTGTTATTTTCACACACATCATTATTTCACCCATGCCATTATTTCAACACACGTCGTTATTTTCGCGTCGCGGATTATCGACAAAATCGTATTTATAGCGTTGAAAATTTGCATGTACTTTTTCTCTCTGAACCGCATTAGAATACACGAGAGAATTCCTTTTCCAGAGAAATAGAGACCCGATAACTCATCTAGTAACCGAAATATTTTAGATCATGGTCGCCATTTCAAACCGTAGGCCTGTTTTTAACAACAATTCTTGATAAGCAATCAGTTCAACCCAACAGAAATTATCTTCCTTAAAATTTAAAAGCAAACAATACGATATGATAACCGATCACTCGTCACAATTCTGCCGATTCTGTATCTTCATTTAACCTCGTCCGTATCAAAAAGGTTTCCATTTTGAAGTATAGGCAGTCCCATGATCTGCAACATGACAGCGCCCATGTAGATCGATTAGCAACGATATAAATGACAAAAGTGAAGGTATTCACATCTGTCAACTGTCGGTGAAAACTGCCAACGGAATTGATAGACCAAGTTGAAAATTGAATGTACAAACTGTTTGACAACGGAAATGTATTTAGAAATTGTGGCTCGTGTTTTCCCTTTTTAAGTGGAGCCTTACAAACATGTATTTTTAGAACGGTAAAGCGGTATTTCTCTTGTGAACAAATGTACCGTGTAGGTGCATATCACCAATCGTAATACAGCATGGGATCTGATCAGCAGATCACCCTAGACTTACCGAATGATAACCGATGCCACAACATCGAAATTATCTTACACAAATTTTCCATGGTCAAAACAATCAAGTGAAATATTGACCCCAAACAGGATTGTAATATGTGGCCACAGATGTATAAGATCTCAACACTGTGTGCATCATAGATCGGCTACATTAGCAACAGAATTTCTTTATCAAAATTTACCTCCTACGTGTCCAAGGACCATTCTGCCTCAGGATTCAGTTGATTGTAAGACGAAATGGATTTTATGGTTCAACTGTTCTATTGTTGCTTGGTATAGTCCATCACGGATATGCATTAAACGCCCTTTAGCACGTGCATATATCGGCTCTATACAATGGGAGAGGCGACAGATCCTGCCTGGCTGAAACATTTGATTTTTTAACAGTAACATTTAGTCTTTTCTATTATTGTCAAAGTTCCTCACGGACTGTCTAAGATGGAGTAAGCCTAGTGCTAAGTGCTGCTCAGTCCTTTCGACCGCTGAGCAACGAAGGAATCTAATGAATATTGTGTCTGGGCAAGACATTCTAGTGCAGTATCAGGTCATCCCGACAAAGTACTAGCACGTTGCAAAATGTAACTTGCCAAGATCGGAGATGGAACCTACAACCTCCAAACGCCCTATTGTAGCTAACTACACCATAGTTCACAACAATCTTTCGATCTGTCATCAACAGTAATGTACCCTTGGCATGCTTCTGTAAACAATGACTTTCAAGTCCTGATGCCAACTCTTATAAGCGGTAGCTTTTCAACAACAACATTGCAAAACATAAGAGTCGTGTTTTGTGATAAGATGTTTTAATGTATTTGCAAAAAGTGTTGATCCATGTCAGCCTGCGCAGTCCGCGCAGGCTGACATGGGTCAAAACTTTTTGCTATGGATCATTTTTCTGCAAGTGAAAGGACCGTTTCACGTCATTATTTAGTCGGTTTTAAGACAAAAATGATCCATTTTCTTCAACAGCTTGCTTGGTATAATGCATTATGAAAATGCATTGAACTTTCCTTTCCCAGAGTGCCGCTAAGATTATGTTTTACACGTACAGCATATTATAAAACGCATTTAAATGGAAAATTTTGAAGAGCGGAATTTAGCATACATTATTACACAAAAAGCATGTCTTTATTTGGAATGCAATTAGTTGTTACTGAAACCTTATCCTTATTACAGTAAACTTTTCATTGTCTTGTATACATAAATGTCGGCGATACAAGATATAACCGCTGTCACACAAATACTTGAGTTTACAACCCCACTGTTGACATTGTAAGGAAATATTACAATAAAACGAGTAGTCTAATTGCTTGGGTCAGGTAACTGCTTCTATTCCTATATTGTTTTCGGTGTTACTCCATTAGTACTCGTCCTTTCCGTTATAACATTTTCAGAACTGTGTATTATGTGCTGTTGCTTGAAGACAAGGCCCGTATTTGTGATTTCTTTCTCCTGTTCAATACAGTCTTTCAGAATAAAGAAGACGGCAGAACCTATCGAGCTGATTAATTGATTTTGCGTTTATTTATCGTCGCCTCCGGTTGCCTATATGGACGACGCCCTCTGAGGGCTGTTCGTATTGTTACGTGGGATAGTGCAAGATACCCATCTTAAGTTACACCTGCTTCTTTAGCGTGATCGGTGGATAGCAACGTCACACGGGACCTCTATCTAATGTCTCATCCGAAAGACTTATTATTAATTTTAAATGGCCAGCCGTGGAGCTTGAACCCACACCCTCAAGTGGCCCGAGACTTGACGTTTACGAGTTCTACGCTCTACCACTTGAGTTATTCAGGCTGGTCAACAATCTATCGAGTAATTGGCATAAAACATTGCGGGAAAAGAGAAAATGCTGGTTACCAGCATTTTCTCCTTTTCCCACAATGGTTTATATATTCTTATATCAGTTGATTCGGATTTAGGCGGGATGCTGGATGAAAGTGGAACGAGCATCGGATAGAGGCAAAGTTCTTCTGTCATCATCATTTCCATTTGTAGAATTCTGAAAATGATACTTTTTCAAGATCGCCTAAACATATGAACCATGCTCTGGCAAAAGAGGGTTTAATCCATCTCCATTATGCATCATACCAAACGAGTAGTCACATGATTACGGATCCTTAAAATTTATCCATTTAGTCTAACAATCGACTGATTCATGAGGTTAACTGGTCATTTGAGCTACAGAAAATTTAAGAAATAGTAAGAATTTGCGATCTCAGTCACCCTGCACACACTGCGCAGCCTGACCTAAATCGATACTTTTTGCAGATGCAATTAACTCCCTTTTCACAGAGCATGGCTCATATGGCCTGCAACATGCGAAAAGGGGCATTCGGACATTTGCGTAAAGTGTCGTCCCGGATCAGCCTACTTAGTCCGCACAGGCTAATTCGAGACGACACTTTCCGATCGTGTGTGATTTTCTGTTTCACGCAAGTCTACTGTAGGACAAAATCTAATATTTACGTAAAGTGCCGTCTCGGATTAGCCTGCGCGAACTGCGCAGGCTGCTCCGAGAAGACACTTTACGCAAATGTTCGAATGCCCCTTTTCGCGTGTTGCAAGCCAATGTTATACAGTTACAGTAAATGCACCGTATTCTAACCGGTCTTAGTCTGACGATATCGAAGGCATACAAAGAAACTCAAAAACAACAAAACACAATGCAAAGAGAGTTTGCCAATGGTTGCAGGCAGAACGACAGGAAGTGACGTGGTCAGTCATTTACAAGTGACACAGACACGCGCTGTTTGGAGGAAATATTGTCAGATGTCAGGCATTTTGCCGGTCTTTTTTTTTTGACGTTATCAAATGACCTTTTTTAGAGTACAAAATAAGTGAAATGTGTGCATGTAGCATACTTCACTCTGAATCTGCAGAGAATATCAGCGGTTCACAAAAATATGAAAGCATAAAGCCTGCAAAATTTCCAAACCGCTGCATGCATCATCTATTTAGTTTTTGGCAAGTATGAATTAGTATTGGACACTAAGAACTAAGTCAGTGAAATAGAATTATATAGAGTCGTGCTGCGTGTAAAGCTGGTTTCATGCATCTGCAAAAAGTAGGCTGACCTAGGTCGAAGCTTTTTGCTATGGGTAATATTCTGCATGCTAAAGGGCCGTTCTACTAAATGATTCAGTCGGTTGTAAGATAGAATAAATCCGTTTTTTTTTTTTTTCGGAGGGCCGCCCATCAGTGAAAATGGAAATGTGTACTATTTTTTAAAATATAAAGATTTAAATCTACAAAGACAAATCGAAAGTTCCCCCCAAAAAAAGCATAAAAACACAAGGTCGGGACAGATTCCAAAAACGCTACAGGCAGAACGACAGGAAGTGACGTAGTTTGTCACTCCAAATGACACGGACACGCGCTATCGAGAAGAAGAAATGTCAGATGTCAAGTGGTTTGCGGGTCTATTTTTGGACGTTATTAACCCTTGCTACCTTTTGGTCCATCGTTCTTATCGTTTAGGGTCAAATGCTGTCAATGACAAATTTACCACGGTTCACGTACATTTTAGCACCGCTTAAATCTAGCACGTTCAGTGCATTTATGATTTTCTTTTACCATTCACTGTCAACATAAACGCCATTCACATGTATTGCTTTGAGAAATGTAAGCGCATTGTACTGTTTGGCTTCAGAAATAACTCAAGCAAAAGCCTGTCCCTTTTTGGCTTCTTTCTTTCTTATTGTTGGTTTTTAAAGTGATGGAGCTTATGACTGATTGTGGTCAGAGAAGGACGACAAAGGTTCTGATGATGATGATGGTGATGATGATGAAGAGGAGGAGGAGGAGGACGATGATGATGATGACGACGACGACAATGCAGCTGACGACATCCTCATTGACATCCCTGTTCATGTTATTTTACATGGAGAATGAGAAGACAACATTGTTGCTCTAAATTTTATCGCAACTCAGACTTTGATGGCCGCATACGTATTTACATTTTTTCCTCCAGAAAAGGCTACTGTAAAACCTGACGAATAATATTTGATTATGTTGCAACGTACGTCATTCCTATTGTCCTCTTTTTTTGAGGAAGCCTGAGTCAGGCTGGATTTGGACGTTTGGTAAATCTAATCAATTCTGTTTGAACGTAAATTCAAGATACTTCGTCGCTCATTTCTTTTTTTTTTGCCTCAGCGAAACTGTATGTCCTCAATAATGACCCACATACTAGACCAATCAAATTCGTCAAAAGGTGTTGCAGTCCCGGGTTTCTGATTTTAATATGATTTGAGTGGTTTATTGTTGATTTTAGTTTAAACTGCGGCAGATGTTGGTACAGGTGGTTGAAAATTCATTTCAATATTAACTCTTCTTGAGCAACCGAATATTATTGAAAGCGGATTTTTTGCCTCCTGATGTTCTACTCTATTTTTGAAATAAAACAGTTGTCAAAAAGATCCTTTCTTTTTGCAGTATTTAGTCTACTTTTACTAACTGCCTATTTCATTTTGTTCATCTTAGCATTAAATCAAAACTGTCCGCATGGAAACAACATAATGCATTCAAAAAGTAACGAAGCCGTTGATGTTGGCAGGTTTTTTTGCGGACAGCATATATCAAGATAAGACCGTACAAGCCTTTAAGATGAAAAAATCTGTCTAAGTTCAGTGGACGTATTTTCAAACACCGAAAGACGTCGAGTTCATATGAGCCATGAGAAAAGGGCGGTTAATGCATCTGCAGAAGGTACCAACCAAAGTTAGCCTGCGCAGTCCGCGGTCCGCGCAGGCTAACCTGGGCCGAAACCTTTTACTATTGGTGAATTTTCTGCATGCCGCAAGACCATTCTATCACAGGATACAGTTGGTTGCTAGACAAATTGGATTTTATGTTCCATAATATTGATTGTGATGACTTGCCTGGTATAATTAATCGGGGAGATACATTAAACATCCTTTTTACTAGAGCATGGTCCAATTATGTTTTGTTTTGACTGAAGAATTATGGGTTTCTGTGGAGACGTTTTAACCCTTTCCCAAACAATCCCTGGTTTCTACGACCCTGAGATTGAAGCCTTTTGAAAACATTGTGGTAACCAGCATTTTCTCCTTTTCCCACAATGTTTTTTACCCTGCTGGAAACAAATTTCAATTTTTGAGTTAAGTTTATTTTGTCATCTGGAAGTGCTTTCAATTTGGACCAGTCTAAAATTTTGTCGTTTCGTAAAGAGTTAAAACAGCTTACTAACCAACAATGGTTACTTGTATTTTGGAAGGTCACCCAAATGGTTTTGAGTTTCCTCGATGCGTTTTTGTTTCTATCGGTAATCTTGCTGAGTTATATTTTGTCAACATATTAGAATAAAAAAAAAAGGGGGGGGGGCGGGAAAAAAATATGATTTCTGTAAACTAGACAAAAAATAATTCTACATTATTATCACAGTTTTTCCGTTCAGACATAACGAGGAAATAAACTATCTTCTTGTACGAAAAAAAAAACACATCATTTAATACTGAATAAGACATATCTCCAATGTCTGGCAGGACATTATGGTTATTTGACCTTCCACTGTTGGTTCTAAGAAATTGAACGGCTACATGATGGTGATGATAACAATGATGATGATGATAATAATAATGATGATGACCATGATCATGATCATCATGATCATGATTAAGATGATAAAAGTGATGAAAATGCTTTACATTATGAAAATGGTGAAGCAGAAGAAGAAGAAGAAAAGAAGAAGAAGAAGAAGGAGAAGAAGAAGAATAAGTAGAAGAAGAAAAAGAAGAAGAAGCAGAAGAAGAACAAGAAGGAGAAGAAGAGTAAGAAAAACAAGAAGAACAAAAGGAAGAAGAAGAAGAAGGAGAAGAAGAAGAAGCATTTCCTGTTTTTCCGATGATGTTACCGTGCTATTGATTATTTAAAATTTTGTACTTCTACCTTCTGATATGTATCGAGATAATTCAATTAAAAAAATGAAAGATTCAATAAACTGGTCTTATTATTATTATTAGACAAGTTTATTAGATTTAAGGAGAGGAAAGGTTCACGCTTAATATGCTCGGAATAATTATTGTAATGCTCTTGGGACGGCATAGATTAAGATCAGACTGCAAGGAACGTGCGGCCTGACCTTAGATGTACACTGTTCGATATCTTCATAAATAAACTGTTCTCTGGCAAAAGGGGATTTAATACATTTCAGTGATGCACGGTACCAAGCAAGTAATCACATGGTTATAGATCCATAAAATCTTTTGTATAACAACCGACTGAACCATGAGGTAGACTAGCCCTTTGACATGTAGAAAATTGACAAATAACAAAAAGTATCGACTCAGGTCAGCCTGCGCAGTCCGCGCAGGCTGACCTGGGTCGATACTTTTTGCAGACGCATTCAAACCCCTATTCACAGAGCACAGCCTATATAACTGTATATTCAAACCCGAAAGGAGACATGAAAAGTTAAGCCTTGGCTTAAGTCTTCTTAGTGTGGCAATATAGTGGGAAAAAAAGGCGCTTCACGCAAAAACCAGATTTGCGAAAAAAAAAAAGATTATTTCAAATATCACAGACTTTTCCAAAGCTAATAAATTGGGCTGTTTCTTTGGTAGATTCGTTTTGCCTCAAAAGTAAGAAAGAACGCTCAATAAATGTCAGGAAAGAGAATAATTCATTTGCAGCACTATATTTATCGTTTGTGAGATTTGAATTTCCTGTGTCTAAGATTAGACGCGTATATCAAATGTAGATTGCGTCGTATTTTATTTTGGGTGACACAATGCGATCTGGAATGAGGCCGACTTTTTCTTCATTTAGCGTGAAAATCTGAAAACGATGCCATTTCTTTTGCCAAAGCTTGGTTTTACGCTCCCTTGACTATATTCAAAAGGGTGAAAAACGTTGTTGGAAAAGGAGAAAATGCTAGTTAGCAGCACTTTCTACATTTCCCTACAATGTTTTCGAAAGGCTCATTTTTCAGGGTAGTTAAAACTCGGAATTGTTTGTTAAAGGATGAAAGAGAGCTATCCAGATTTTTATAATCTTACATTTTTGGATACCACTAGGAAAACTGCCCCCCCCCCCCCCCCGAAAAATGCCCCCAGGAAAATTGTCCCCGCCGACATTTTTATGAGTATTTCATGTTTTACAGAAAATATAAAAAGTATTTCGGCTCATCTAGTTTTATTATCTTATTTTATTATTTTAGTTCTAATATTGTAATGGAAACAGTAAACAAAATAGAACATACCTACACGAAGAAATATAAACATTTTTCAGGAATGATATGGTGCGTAATTTATTTATTTTTTCTCATTCATTTCTAATTCAGCGCATCTTTAATTGGGCAATATACAAACTTTTTGTTTTTTACTTTTTAGTACTATCATCTTTATATATAAAACATTTTATTTACAATGCATTTATAAACGTTTAAAGTACAGTTTGAAGAGCAAAATTCTCAACAGTAAATACTTAAAGCAATCAATTAGCTTTAATAGGATTAAACCTTTCAAAGGAATCACTTCTCCTTAACAGGGTTAAACCTTTCAGAGAGAATCTTAATGTCTCGAGAAATGTGTTATTAACAAAACATTCATGTGAAATAAATTCACTCAAATAAAAATGAAATGCATAAAAATAATAACCCACAACATCAGCATTAGTATCACAATGTTAAAAATTTCCCGGAGGTGGGGGACAATTTCCTAGGGGGCAGTTCCCACGGGGGAAGTTTTCCTAATACCTTGGAATACCACCAATAAAAAGAAGGAAGACAAATGTAAGAAAAGCGTTTTTCACACGTTTTTCCTAAACGGGCTACGTAGCCTCGGAATGTTTTCTTTTTAGATTGCTTGCGACGATTTCACAAAGCTATCTGGGAATGTCACTTGATCAATAACATTCAATGTCTTTTATGAAAGGACGCATTCAAATAATAATAATAATAATAGTAATAGTAATGTTAAAAGAATAATGATAATAAATTCTTACGAACATGACAGTTCGCAACAAATGCATAGCTGATCTTGATCTACACCGTCCGCTAAAGGTCAGTGAGTCGCCCTTTGCAGCCTAAGAGTTAAAACTGGGTTTTTACATTGCTCTAAACGGTGTTCATGTCATGATATGATAATATTGTGATGGCGACAGCTCTTTATTCCATGTCTGTCTTTGGTTTTGCCTTAGGCGACACATTTAATTTTCAAATGTGTTTCAAATGATAGGACTGACTTTAATGAAAAAGTTGAAAACGTTGTGGGAAAATGAGAAAATGCTGGTAACCAGCGTTTTCTCCTTTTCCCATACTGTTTTCAAAACCTATCTCTTTGTACCTCTGGGTCGTATGAACAAGAGATTGATGGATTTGCCTCTGACGGGATAAAAACAAAAATGGAGTTGGGAAAAAGGGAAAACTGCCGGTTACCAGCACTTTCTCCTTTTCCCATATTGTTTAAAAAATCCTCATCTGGGACGTAAGAACTCGAGTGTTTGCTAAGCAATATCTGGTTAAGTATTTTCATGCAAGAGGAAAAGTTCAGCGTCTAGTTGTAAAGCTGTTACTATAAATAGAAGATTGCGTAACGGCGTATTTTGTCATTTTTAAAAATCCTTCAATAGAGACGAATGGGGAAAAAAAAGGTCGTAAGGTAAAGTTTTAAATGTTTTGGCTGAACTTATGAAGCTTGGGGTCACGCTTAGCCGAGTTCGTGTTTAACTTACAATTTTACAGGCAGCGTCAAACTTCGTGAAACATAGACATTACTTTAAGAAGAAGAAGGAAAGGATACATGGATCCGTGGAAATCGGTATTTAACCAATCAGGTTATCGCATTTATTTTACCCGATGCGCAGTCTTGCTGTCCACTATTTCCGCTACCAACTTAACGACTGTTAACGTTGGAGAGGTGTAATAGTTTCTATTTATTTCTTGTTTAAAAAGTTAGTAATTTGATAATAATGACATACAATAGGACCTGTGAAAATGAGTTTTGATCAACGCTAAATTACATAATGAATTAATCAATGCCGGGTTTTGTTTGGAAAGATACAGTGGGGAAAAGAGGCAAAAAGTAAGTGAAATACTAATAAATAGAAAGTATGTTCATTTTAACAACTAACCTTGTTAAATAACCTTTGCAACCTACTAAAAATAGTAAATTGTCATCAGTTTCATTTCCACATTAACTTTTATACAGCTGTTTAACTTTATAATTCTGTGGAAAAATCAAGTTTATGAGGTGTTTCATTCCTTCTAAATGAAGTACAAAACTTTGTTTAAACAAGTATTTCGTTGTCCGAAGCCCCCGAAACTCGTATTTTATGTGCATATCCTTGCGTAAAGTTCATACCGAGAATTCATCAGCGGCAGACAAATATGATTGAAATATTTTGTCTATGATTTTATCTAGAGAAACAGTCAGGAAGGCAAAATTTAAGTAGTCTATCTGCTACACTGTATATGCATACCGCGTTTGTTTGGGAGCCTATAGCAACAGTTACCAAGGAAGTCGGTTTATCTTATCGCTACGGATCGATGTATTGGCCTAAATGATAAGAATGTTCTCTGTTGTATCAAAGTTATAATTGAGCCATGCTCTGTGAAAATGGGCCTAATATGTCTCCTTAATCCATCATACCAAGCAAACCATCATAATTATACTTATGGATCCATAACAGCCACTTTTTGTTTTTTTAACAACCGGCTTAATCATAAGATAGACTGGTCGTTGGACATACAAAAAAATTGACCAATAGCGAAAAGTTTCGGCCCAGGTCAGCCTGCGCGGAATGCCCAGGCTGACCTGGGTCGATACTTTTCGCAAATGCATGAAGCCCCATTTTCAGAGAGCATCGCTCATATTTAATTACCTTTGAAATTTTAAGCTCAACTGAGCTGAAGGAACGAAAAGTTTTATAAGCACTGAGCTTGGTCTGTTTCACAAGATTTGGCGTTTTCTGAACCAAATGGGAGACGTGCTGAAAAGTCAATTTTGTCGTCTGGCAGAGAGCTAAATGTTGGCCTATTTCACAAGATCTGACGTTTTTCTAAACCAAGAGGGAGACGTGCGGAAAATTCAATCTAATTCTGGATCAGATAGAGCCATGTTTTATATATCTCCGGAGTAAACATTACGGGGTAAGCCCATTCATCACCCCGGTATTGGGAATTGCCTTCTTTGGGAAAAAAGACACGGAATGGGTTTGGTTTTTTTTTTGCCATTGACAGAGGCCCTACATGGCTCAGTCGACGAGTTGTAGGATAATTAATCTAGTAGTTCTAGGTTCGATCGTCGTCCAAGACTCTGAATTTTCCGTGGAAGTGTCCTTCGGCAAGATACTTCAAAGCTCCAGTCCAATACCGGTAAACCCAACAAAAAAAATCATGAATAAGTGAGCTTTTACCGTGATTTGACTGATATTACAGTTAAAAACGACATAAAACCATTTAACTAGCCCTTGCTATAACTCTAAGATTCCGGGCCTATTTTCATGAGAAAAACTTAAGTTATTTTTGCTCAAATCTACTAATGGTCCCAGATTCTGACTGAAGATGAGCTCAACGTTTGAGATGCATTTCAGTAACGTTAACAGACTGTAGTAACATTGTAAAAACCTGAGTTGACACTATGTTTCAGACTCAACTAAGCAAACTAAATGGACTAATGTCAATTATCAGACTTAAATTCATTATTTTGCTGAGTTAAGTCTGAAACGATGTGTCAATTTTGGATTTGAGAATGTTCCATAAGTCTGTTAATATAAGTGAAATGTGTCTGGAATAACAAACTGAACTTAAGTCGGAAAAATAAGTATGTTTGCAGATTTGAGTAAAATCAGAGATTTAACCCTTACGCTTGCTAAGCGCGACTCACTGACCTTTTGCAGACAGTGTAGATCAAGATCAGACTGCACAGAACGTGCAGTCTGATCTTGGATCTACACTGTCTGATAACGAGATACTTTTTCCCCGAACAAGAAGTTTGAAACAGCTTTATATGGGCCTTAACTATCGGCTTGAAAGTTTCAATAAATTTATTTAGCAGGATAAGGGTTAAATTTTTTTCGTGAAACCGGGCCCAGATTGTCAAAGTCGTGATAGTTTCGGTATTTCCTGGGAACCTTATCAGAATACACGCAGAGGTGTAGAGAGTTGAATAGACCAGGTCTAGTTATTTACTGAAGGAACTTAAATGGGTGTTGCGTGGCTCAGTGGTGCACTCGAAACCTTGGTGTCACTGGAAGCATTGGGTTTTTCATGGGAGTGTCTTTGAGTAACATCTTCAGAGCCCTAGCTTAGTACTAGTGAAACCCAAAACAACATAAATATGGGAGCTGTCGCCATGATGTAATTGAAATATTGTTGAAAGTGGCGTAAAACAAGATTTAATCAACCAAGCAATCAGGGAACTCAAACCTTGGCTAGCTAGTATCATTTGGGATCAGCGGACTGAAGCCCAGTGTCTCCAAAACACAGAGTACATGTACGACGTCAAGTCGTGCTTAAGATAATAGTCTTCGCAGCTTGAATAGAAAACTGGAAACAAAATAATTGACACATGCTCTGTGAAAAGGGGACTTCATGCACCTTATTAAAAAAAAAAAAAAAAAAGGAGTATCGACCCATGTCAGCCTGCGCTGTCCGTGTCAAAATTTTTTGCTATTTGTAAACTTTCGGCATATCAAAGGATCATTTTAATTCATGATTCAGGCGGTTCTTCAAATATGGATTCATAATCATGACATGACTTTTTGGTATAATGCACCACGAAGATCCATTAAACCCCCCTTTGCAAGGACATGGCTCGATTCTTGATTTCAACAATTGGCAAATAAGATTTACCTTTTATCGCGGAAAATACATTTTGTCGACGGCTATTGGTTTATGTACATGTACATCCGGTGGAAAACGAAAAAATAGAGGACCAATGTCTGGCTAAAAATAGCCTGGAAGTATTTTGTATAGCAGACCTCACAGTTTTTGTGACCTCCCTTTTTTGTTGACATTTACTCCAAAATCGTATGGCGCCATTATTTTTTGCATTCTTTTTATTTTAAACGCAATGCTATAACTGCGATCAAACAAACAAATGAAAGATAATCGTAACATTAAATTTCATCAACAGTTTATTTATTTATTAATCTATTTACTTTATCTATTTACTTATTTGTTGAAAAGAATATTCGCCTAACTTCACCGAAACAGGGAGGTAATCGATACTTGGCTTGCATCACGCGAAAAGCGACATTCGGACATTTGCGTAAGTGTCGTCTCGGATCAGCCTGCGCAGTCCGCCCAGGCTGATCCGAGACGGCACTTTACGACTATATCAGATTTTGTTCTTCAGTAGACTTGCGCAAAACAGAAAATTACAGAAAAACGGAAAGTGTCGTTTCGGATTAGCCTGCGCGGGCTGCGCAGGCTGATCCAAGACGACATTTTACGCAAATGTCTCAATGCCCCATTTCGCGTGTTGCAGGCCACTTCTGCAAACGAGTATAATCGAGATAGATCTGATCAAATTTACTAAAAGTGTCCAAATTTATACAAATTAAGCGGAAAAGTATGCATGGATTTGACCTTGCCTAATTAGGTTACAATACCCAGGGGAGCCTAGCCTCTGTCTCCCTAATTATTTAAATGATGTGCGAGGAAGGGTCTCGCTTACCAAAGACAATTTCATTAGGTACGGAACTCCTAGGTCAAACCGTTATCACAAATCAAAGTATTGAAGGTACAGAGCGACAGGTATTGATTGATCTACCGTTTATTGATCGTCGCCACCGGATTCTAATATGGGCAACGCTCCCAGAAGGCTGTTACTTATGTTACTGGGGATAGTGCAGATACAGGACAAAACCCATCCAAACTTTCGCCTGGTTCTTTAACGTCCTAGGTGATAGCACCGTCACACGGGACAACGGTTTCACGTTTCATCCGAAGGAATGTTAGTAATTTCAGATGACTAGCCGCGGGGCTCGAACCCTAAAGTGGCCCGAGACTAAATGTTTACAAGTCCTACGCTCTCCCACATGAGCTATTTGGGCTGGTAAGAGGCAGGTATGGATTTCCTATGTCAGACCGTTATCACGAATCAAAGTACCGAAGGTACAGAAAGGCAGGTGGTACGCTTTTAACCCTTTACCACACAATTCCGAGTTTTAGCAACCCTAAGAAAGAATACTTCTGAAAATATTGTGGGAAAGGCGAAAATTCTGGTCACCAGCATTTTTCTTTTTACAACAATGCTTTCTAAACTTTCAAAGAAAAATCCAATCTTTTATGTAACGTTTAATTTATCGTCTACAAATGTTTTCAATATAAATAAGACGATTTTTAGTCTTGCAAAAGGCATTTATTAAAATATTTTTGTTCAATAGAAAAAGGCTCGAAACTTTGATATTCGCTCAACTCTTTATAAAACTCAGAAGTACCCCAATCCACAAAAGTTCTGAGAATCACGAAGCCACTAAACTTTGCGGTTTATCAACCCGCTTAGTTCCAGAGACTTACCAGTCCTAGCTCTATAAACACACCGGCCAACTAAGGTTTGAGAATAAAAAATCTACGAAACTTTCGAGTTCACCGATCTGATATGTTCTAAGATTCCGGAGTCTACGCTGACCCCCATGATCTAATCTATTATTTCTGTTAGAATGCCTTCTTGAAACCAACAGTCTCGCCTCAAAACCGAGAACTGCCAAGTAATGATGGTAAAATTGCCTAAAAATATGAAGAAGAAGAAGAAGATGATGATGATGATAGTGCTAAAAATATGAAAAATATGAAGAAGAAGAAGAAGATGATGATGATGACGATGATGATGATGGTGGTGGTGATGATGACGACAACGACAACAACAACGACAACAACAAAAATAACAACAACAACAAATAATAGTTATAATAACAATAATAATGATAATAATAATAATGATGATGATCAAAAAAAATAACAACAACAACAAATAATAGTTATAATAACAATAATAATGATAATAATAATAATGATGATGATCAAAAAACCAAAATTCGAGGTGGGATAAACACGAAACAAAAACATAAGACAAGCAGAACGCTTTTTTTATCATCCTCAGTAAACAAGTCTGCTTAACAAGTATAGTTATTGAATGTCTGGTCAGAAGATATTATTTACGCCATAAATGATTCTGCAACGACGAAAACGGACGCTCAACACAATTATAGATAAGGGGAAATTCTTTAACACTCAACCACACACTTCCAAGTCTTAACGACTCTGAAAAAGAGAGCTTTTGTAAACATTATTGAAAAAGGGGAAAATGCCGGTAACGACTCCTTATAAGAAAGCTTTTGAAAACATTGTGGGAAAAGGAGAAAATGCTGGTAACCAGCATTTTCTCCTTTTCCCACGAAGTTTTCTACCCTTTCATAGAAGAATTTCATCACTTTAGCCATATTCGATTTGACGTCTGCAAATGCTTCCATACTGGATAGGTCTAAAATTTTGTCGCCTGGTAAAGAGTGGATACTTTTCCAATACAAACAGTTTCACGAATTATTGCAGAGGATGATGACTCTTGAAAACAATGAGGCAAATAACGAACTAACATACTAAAAGAAATGTATTTTTGTTTTCTTGACCATTATGTTATATCATTTTTCTTGACTTTTTTTTTCAGATGTCCAAACGACTTTTCCTCTATTACGCAGTTTGCAGTTTTCCAAAAGGGTGTAATGGTGTAGAGAGTTAACTACAATCAAAGTCATCCAAGCGACCTCTAACGATGCTTTTGACCCTCTGTAAGTGGACGCTCTTGCAGCTTTAGACAAAATTTACGAAATCAATATCACCCAGACGCTAAATAACACCAGCATCACACCTAATATAGTCTCACAATGAACACTATTTTCGGGGAAAAGGTATTATCCTGAGGAAATGTGGTATAATAGAAGGAATCTCTCTCTCTCTCTCCCTCTCTCTCTCTCTCTCTCTCTCTCTCTCTCTCTCTCTCTCTCTCTCTCTCAAAACTATTCAGGATCTGACATAAGTTGACATATCATATATATAGGATCTGACATTAGTTGGCGTTTGAGGTAAAATTTCATAAAACGAGTCTGGGGAAGATATGTACAGAATGACGTCAAAAATTAAGTCATAGATTTGTGATATCAAACGTGTGTGAGATAGAAAAATATTCGTAATGTGTATATTCCACTGAAATCAAGGGAGGTTATGTGAATAAAAAAAATAGATTATTAAACGAGTCTAGAAAATATTATGACGCGAACCTCTGGCGGTTTTAAAATCATCTTCCTAGATTAGTTCCATAAAATTCTTCTAGAAATCCTACACATGTTGGTTTCTTTTTATCATATAAATATAGCTCATGAATTATTGTAATAATATGCAAAACCATACTAGCACACGTGGAAGTTCCCATGAAACTCTACTCTCTCCTCTGGAAGTAGTATGAAATGATGTCACATATAACGTCAAACAGTGTTTATCTGTAACGTGTGTAAGGTAAAAAATCGTAATATAGTTGTATTACACTAAAAACAAGGCAGGTTATGTGACAAATATAGGATCTGAAATGAGTTTGCATTTGAGGAAAAAAAAGAGTTATTTAGCGAGCATTTGAAGAGCTTGATAGCACTTTTTTGTCTACCAGATTCCTTTTGTCACATAAAGGGTGTAACTAAAGAGTTGTACTCAGAGATCATGATGTGTCTAAACAGAGGCCTACTTGTACATTTGCAATGAAATTTACATACAGCTTATTCACTTCTTTGATAGGTGTCTATATCACGGATGAAAAACAGTTCCAAAGAAACTTGCATGTTATGATTTTGTTTTGAATCTAAATATGATAAAGTCTGCGGCTTTGTCATAATCATAAACCAGCACTATTTGCTTATCCCAAACGAGTGAAAAATAATCTAATTCGAAATGGCTGTATTACACTAAGAAAGGAGGTAATTATGTAATTAAATTGTTTCTTTTGTTCTAAGATCAAAATATAATTTCAGTTTAGAAGCACCAAAAACCTGTCTTTAACGAGTCACAAAGCGACGAGTTTAAATTGAGAATTTCGTTATTACGAATAAAATTATATATCTTGAGTTTTCATCAAAACAAACATTCTTTCACATGCTAAAACAGACAAAAAATAACATTCTAACTGATGTATTTCTGTTGGACAACGTCACGACATTAATGTGTTTATTACATAATGAAGATTTTTGTCGACAACTACGTTCGCACGGGCACATCCTCTTCGCCAAGGATAGTCTCTGGAGAAGGTTCTGATAGAAAAAAAAAATCTTGCATGTCTTCATTTAGTGTAATCCTGGATTACCGCATTTTGTTTATTGCATTCATCGTCCCTGAGCTATAAATATCTCATTTTTGTTTTCTCTTGCTCATGAATCATTGACGGTGCAGTCTGATTGGTTATCTCAATATTTATGTGAGAATTTTTCAGCGTAGCTGTATGATCTCACTTTTGACCTACTTTCAGTACTAGGAGGAAATGAATGGTTACACATTTTGTGATTGGCCAAATATAGCTAAACTACGCAAAAAAAGAAAGGTCACAGTAGAAATTTACCGACATTGGATAAAAGTGTTCATGACTAGAAAATCACGTAATGATCACATTTAGCCTACCTGTGTAAAGATGTACTTTTTGGCCATGCAGATGTTAAACTCTAGCTAAGCATCCATAACCTAAATCATATGGATAAACTAACAGCAATGAGTATTGGCGAGTTTTCTATTTTGGTTAGTGTAAGAGACTTGGTACCCGTTTTTCCTCGCGTAAAATCCAATACGAATTGCGACGGCAGGCTACCGCTCTATTGTCTTACACGAAAACGGGCTGTGAAACAACTGATTCCGTTTCTTGTCACAATGAAAAAAGATGTTATGTCTTGAATTTGGTGATTTAATTCGAAACGTGAATAACTATGCCTACCTGGGGGAACAATCGATTTTATTGCGTTGTTAGCGAAGAAACTGGGTTTCTACTAAATTACTCTTAATAAAAGTAGGTGGGTGTGGCCAAGCATTGAGATGGGTGATAAAACCCCGCCTTCTGATAACGACAAAGAGTCGATGTTTGAAAAATGCTTCATTTTTGTACAAAAACATGTAAATCTACTTTGTTTTCTTTTTCAAGATTTCATCGTATGGTCTAAACAGACCTTTATTTAAACATAATTCGTTAATAAAAAACAGAACAAACGATATATTCCGAAACATGGCAGAATGTCGACTCTCATTTTACGTTAAACATGAGAATTAATGTATTGCTCAATAACGCTCATTACGAGAGCTTCCTCATTCTTAAATCTTATTGAAAATTCTGCTTTCAACCATATGCAAAACAATTTAAAAGAGGCTACTTTCTGAACTGTTTTCATCATTTCTCATCATATTATACTACAAACGAATTTAAATATTCATATCCCAGTGCCTCTTACGCCGATATTTCTTGTTTTATCTACCATACACACAGGGTGTCCAGAAAGAAAGTTAACAGTTTAAGGTCTATTTATTATATCTTTACGTTCTGCTAGATCAACGAAAACTTCAGCATGTATGCACATTCGATATAAGTTTTATTCCGTATCAGTTTTAAGATTTGCACTCCTATACTTTTCAGAAAATGCCAATTTACTAAAATTACTATATTTTGTCCATGCCGTAAATGCAGTAGGCCTAGTTTATGACGTTTCCAAGAAGTCTGCCCTTTTTGAATCTTTAAAACTGTTGATTACTTTGCAGCTCGTTGATCCTCCTTACTTCTCTCTTGATGTTTCTTAGGAGCATAGATGTGTGCAATGGTTATGGTTTCTACACTAAGGACTTTAGATAGCCACAGAGAAAGAAATCACAACAATTGATATCCGGGCTGTGGGCGGGCTGTGTGAATAATGCATGGTTCATGCAAGATGGGTCAACCCCACACACTGCAAGTGAGGTGTTAGACGCATTTTATGAAAAGTGTGACGATAGAGTAATTTCCAGGAAATAACCGGAGGTGAAGCACTGTAAGTAACATGGCTCACCCACAACCCGGATCTAAATCCTTCTGATTTCTTTCTCTGGGGCTATCTGAAGTCATTAGTGAACAAACCAAAGCCAACGGACACAGAAACTTAAAGAAAGAAGTAAGGAAGATCAGTGTGGACAATGGTTGTAATCAACAGTTTCAAAGAGCGAGTGTGAGAAGGCGAGATTCAACGGGACAGACATCTTAAGAACGTCATAGACTACTGAATTGACGTCATGGACAAAATATGGCAATTTTAGTAAACTGACATTTTTCTGAAAAGTATAGGAGTGTAAATTTTTAAAATGACACAGGATGAGACTTATATCTATTGTCTATACAAACGCAAATTTTTGTTGATGGAGTAGAACATAAAGATATAACTTGTTATTTCTAGTGCTATCAGTGCTTTCTTTTTGGACACTGTACGTCACGAATACTAATAACATCATCGCTATAGTTTTACCCGGCCGATATCCAATCATTGCGTTCGTTGCAGATCTATGAAATGTTTTTGAAATTACCTGAGCAAGTTTCGGCGATAGAATAGTATCGGTAAGTGACCTGCATTTAAAACTGGATTTTTTAACTGTTTATATCAAAGTAACAATAAAGACCAAATGTAAACCATTTGAATTTATATTGTACCATTTAAAAGTATGGAAATTATTGTGAAGATGACAATCTGTCATTGTACAATTGGTCCAAATGTTAACCGCTGACGGAGAAATTAATTCTAAAACTAGTTTAAAACCTGCCAGGTAGCTGTGTCTCTTGTTTACTTTTTGCCTGATTTCAAAATTCTTTTTTCTGCCACTAACGAACCTATGGCATGACCACACAATAACAGACTGTCATCTCCACAATATTTTCCATACTTTTAAATGGTATGATTTAAATTTAAATGTATTATGACACCTGCTTTGATATTTTGACCATTACTGGGCCTCTAAGCTTTGTATGTTTGCTTGCTTTTTGACAAGACTTAAACGTTCAAGAAAAACTAAAAATAAAATATTGGCTTAAAGAAATGTCATGCTTCATTAAAAGGGTGTTTAATGCGTCTCCGTGATGCATTATATGAAGTAAGTCACCACGTAATTATGTATCCATAAATCCATTTTGTCCTACAATCGACTGGATCTGGAGATAGAATGGTCCTTGGACATGCAGAAACTTAACAAAGAGCCGAAACTGTCGACCCATGTCAGCCTGCGCGGACTATGCAGACTGACACGGGCCGTTATTTTTTGCAGATGAATCAATTCGTCTTTTCACAGAGCATGGCTCAAATCTATGTTCTAATGGACACTTGACGATTTCACTTAGAGAAACCAATCGTAGCTGCAGCGTTGCCCCGAACATTAAAACCACTCTTGTGCGGAATGACGAAATATTAAAATTACTTTTAAAAGTGGAAGATTATGACCTTCAAACTTTGTATTCTTTCGTTTAGGACTGGTTGCATTTAAAATGTAAATAGTCTTATGACAAAAAATATACGCAAGGAGAAATAGGAATAGATGTTATATCCCGCTTTAAAAAAAATGAACAGTAATCGTTTTTGTAGCACCATGCAGTTTTGTTATTTCTAGTGCTATCGGTGCTTTGATATACGTATAAACCCTTTCGTTTAGTACATAACGAATCTAGCAAAAAAGAGAATGTGGTAAAATACAGGGCAAAAATATTGCAACCCGTCGCATTATTATTGAAGGCAGCACCGGCCTGCCGTTTGATTTACTGGAAAATCCCAATGCGAAAGATGTAATTACAGCCTTTCCCTAAATGAGGACAAAAATTTCCGACAAGCAGGCGGTGTGTGTTTATTATGTACTCCAGGGTAATTATTACGCTAAAGCTATTATCACGACAGCAAAGCGCACGTGTTGAATGTTCTCTATCCGTCTCGCCGATTTTATTGTAGCCGGGTTGTTGAATTATTAACCACTTTCTCCACATACAAAACGCTAAGAGACCGTTTGAAGACCTGTACTTCATGGGTAGTTACGCACCTTTGCTGGGATAAAACCTTTAGATGCGATAGAATCGCCTAATCTTCTGGATTTGTCTCAAAAAGACAAGAAAGGAAATAGTTGTCAGTTCGGGAGTACACTCCACAGACGACATTAACTCGCGCATTGTTCCTACTTTCATGCCTGTTGAACAGTAATGTACAATAGGGCTGAAGTAAGTCTGGATTTGTGTACATACATACGAACCTACATACATACATACATACATATATACATACATATATAAAGAATTAGCTGGCATAATTATCTCCCTTTAATTTATGCAAATAGGATAAGCTTACGACAAAATGATTTGGCGCTTGTGCAGATATAAGACGAGGCTAACATCTGCTTTTAAAAATGTCTTTGCCTGTTTGTTTGCATTTGGTGTCCCAGCTAGACAGATTTGCCGCGTTTATCTAGTTTCGTGTCGTTTCAATTGCTCTTTATTTGGACGATGCTTACTTTCACCCATACATGCAATGATGCAGCACTTGGGCATCTAATAACTATTAGTTTAACAGATTAGTTCAAATATATTATGTAATGCATCTACAAAACGTACCGACCTCAGGTCAAGCAGTCAAAGGACCAGCCTAACTCACAATAAAGTCAGCTGCTGTACAAACTGATTTTTACGGATCCATAATTACATGAAGACTTGCTTGAATAATGTATAACAGAGATGCATTCAATCCCTTTTGCTAGAGCACTGCTCATATTAATTAAAGTCCATTTTGAAACAAATTCTTTCAACTTTTATCAATCACTCTCGATGATTTCTTCCGGGAAACCTCTACCAATACTTGCGCCGTGATGGTGGTAATTCACGAAGTTGACCCCCGCTCATCACAGAATTCGAAGCCGAAACCTTTGAATGTGACAGGCCGGCGCTCTATTTTTACTTTACTGTCTCCATTAGCGATTAATGTCCATGCTTTACTTTTCATCTAATGCAAATTTTCATTCAATAAAAGCAACAGAAGTATTACTAAATGGAGCAAAGTCTACTTTTGCCACAATTGGTTCTTTGAATTCATGCATTAAACTTGTTTTCAATATTTTAAGAGTCGCCTACAGCAAGTTAGTTCCAGGATGTAATAACTTAAAAACGGTCCAGAAGTTAACTCTTTACCACAAAAAACTAAATGTTCCACAAATTAGAAAGTTTTTCTTTGAAATGGTAGAAAACATTGTGGAAAAGGAGAAAATGCTGGTCACCAGCATTTTCTCCTTTTCCTATAATGTTTTCAAAAGGCATTTTCCTTGAGGTGTTTAAAACTCATGATAGTGTAGTAAAGGTTTTTAACAACCGTACTTCCGTGTGATGTTGATCATAACTCGCAATCCTGTGATTCATAGGGGGATTATTTTCAACCTAACCCTTTACCAGACGACAGTTTTAGACTTAACCATATTGAAAACATTTGCAGACGACATTTTCATGAGATGCCAAAAACATAGGGTTTGTCTGGAATGCGTTGAAAACACTGTAGGAAAAGGAGTTAACAGCATTTTCTCCTTTTCCAACAGTATTTTCAGAAGGATTCATTTATCAATGTTCTAATAACAGGACTCTGTTTAGTAAAGAATTAATCACTGAAAAATGTATGAATGCGAACACTTTTTGATTCTACATGTGCTAGTTGATGAAAATGCAAATATTGAATCCTAGATTTTAGTAATTCTGGTTTTATCTTTACATCTAGCTCGTAAAATAGATTGACGGATTATAATCATCGCGGTATCATTACGCTCTACCACTAACCACTTTTCCGAGAACAAAATAATTAAAACGACATTTGCATACACGTTTTTCACATTTTAGCCTTGACCTTACAAGACAAGACACGTCAGAGCCCTAGCCTAGTATGGATGAAACCTAGGGCATATGTTAATATGTGAACTGTCACCGTGATATGACTAAAATAATGTTGAAAGTGGAGTAAAAACAGGATTCAATCAATCATTCAATCTGTGAGTTGTATTCACCAAGCATTGTTAACTGTTTTATAAAAATTCTTATTTATATTAATTTTCTGAATTCAAAAGGGACGTACTTTCGGATTTGCCAAGGCAAATTGTTCTGCCAATCAGAAATGATGTAACTTTCTACAAATAGAAAATGACAAAAATGGTATTTTGAAAAGTTGGTGAATACGAACTACGAACGCACAGGCGGAGCACAGAAGAGCATCAAGGTCTTCTATAGATTAAGACCGCCCCGTTTTACAATCAAAGATAACAAAGTACGAGTATAGCGTTCTGTGACCGCTCTGTTTAACACTCTACCATTGCCAAGTATAGTGCTATGTGACCGCTTTGTTTTACAATTCACTATTAGGAGGTATCGCTCTCTGTGACCGCCCTGTCTAACACTTTACCAATACCAAGTTTAGCGCTGTGACACTTCCCTGTTTAACACTCTACCATTACCAAGTACATGTATAGCGTACTGCGACCGCCCTGCTTAACACTCTACAGTTACTAAGTATAGCGTACTGCGACCGCTCCGCTTAACGTTCTACAAATACCAAGTATAGCGTACTGCGACTGCCCTGTTTAACACTCTACCATTACAAAGTATAGCGCACTGAGACCTCACTGTTTAACAGTGTACCATTACAAAGTTTATCGCTTTGGGACTGTCTAGTTCAATACACTACCTCTACCAAGTATAGCACTTTGACACTGCACGATTTAAAACTCTATCATTGCTAGTGTAGTACCGTGAGTCTCCTGTGTTTAATTTTCTACCATTACAAAGTACATCGCTCTGCTACAGCCCTTTTTAAAGACTATACTATTACCAAGTAAAGCGCTCTGAGATTCCCCGTTTGACACTCTACCATTTCAAAGTATAGTACTCAAAAAAAGCTCAGTTAAACACTCCATTATAACCTAGTTAATCTCAGAGACTGCCCTGTTCACTACGCTACCATTACCAGGAATGGGACTTTGACACTGCTCTTTTCAACAGCGTAGTATAATCAAGTGTGGAGCTCGACACTCAGTCCCCTCAGAAGTTATCATTATGGTTGACTGTCACAAAAATAGATTTTCAGTTGCTTACTGCCAATTTTCTTTATAGAGCCGAGCACAATTTCAGTTGTTTTTGTAGACAGTGTAGACCAAGATCAGACTACACAAATCTTGCAGTCTGATTTTGGATCTACATTGTCCGCCATTACATAAAAAATTCTGGCAAACCTGTCCTAAATTTCGATCTATTTCTTAATTAAGAAAGACCATTATTATACACTGATGGGCCTTACAGTTCAAATCAGATTGTAAAATTGAAACCATCAATACAAAGTGAAGCAGCGACTTGTGTTGACGAAGATCAGACTGCAAACTATATGAGCCATGCTCTGTGAAAAGGAGGTTTAATGCATCTGCAAAAAGTATCGGCTAAGGTCAGCCTGCGCAGTCCTTGGTGGAAACCTTTTGCTTTTGGAAAATTTTCTGCGTGTCAAAGGACCACTCCCTCTATCTCAGGATTCCGTTGGATGTTAGACAAAATGAATGTAATGGATTCATAGGTATGTAACTACTTGCTAGGCATAATGCATCACGGATATGCATTAAACCCCTTATGCTGGACCATGGCTTATAAACATAGCCAATTTGTCTAAACTTTCTGCAAAATATACCCATAATTGCATTGTTCCTAACACGCGCAGACAAAGAGTTACATGTCATTGACAGAATGATAGCCGTTGTAATGTCACCTTAGAAACAATGCACTTTCAGTATCTCAATGCATTTCCGTGTTCGATAGGTCATTCTCCTTATTTAGTTCCGACGTAGCTACTGTTATTCTTATTATAGTGGATTTCTTTACTGCCATGCGCATTGCTCGAATTTGTTTGGTCTTGTTATCCATAAAAATTTATTCGGCGTTCCTGCCTACGCTGGCTTTTGACCTACTTCCTAGTATCGATAAACTCGGACGAATAAATAGTATTTTGCGATTGGTCATAAATGTGGACATGTCTATTCAACGGGTCCTGCAGGCTTATTTGCCGGCATATCTATGATACCAATATACAATGTATTTGTAAAAGCGTTGCTACCGCTATTCGATATCCCGCGGTGCTTTTTCACACCAAAGAAAGAAAAAAAAAAGGTTGGAAATTAATTTTTATTGCTAATTTGATATTTTGAAAGCGTTACTCTCCAAGCCATTACTGTATACTACGTGTATTTTCAGATACATACTTGACGGTTAATTTTTCAAAATTTTGTATTCATTAATGATTCTATAAATTCTAAGTTCTTGAAACCACGTTATCAATAACACAACTATTAAAAAACGAACCAGTATAACATAAAACAATATCCTTACGCGATGCCAGCTTAACCCGAGTTGTATCACCGAAAATGCCGGAAACAATTTAGTTGGAGCCCCTCTTGTACCATCAATGCATGTGGAATGCATTAACGACTGTATTTAGATGCAATAAAGTGAGCGCTAGACGTAATGTAATGTCTGCCATTATCGAGTACCGTATCGTTTGTGTCGACAATAACATAATGATATTTTGATTTAACCCTTGCCTCGAACGCAACTACCTTGGGCTCCTTTACCCTATACAGGATAGAGAAACTTAACTTTTTTTTTTCAAATTGAGGTATTCATTATTTCCGCCTTCACCTATTCATTTCAGGGTACCTATTGGTATCAAGGTGTACTGTTGCTGTTTGTTGTCCATACTCATGTATTTATGACCAGTGTGTTCCAAGATGAACCTAACGTGTTCAAGTCGGGATCATAAATAATCTTTCTGTTCTGCTCTGAAAAAAAATTGACTTGGCCAGATTGAATGGGTTTGCAGCCGACAATTTAGATATGTCTCAAAATGATCAGACATGTCTTTGGAAGGGTAGAAAATGTTTTTTAGCATTTTATCCTTTTCCCATAATGCTTTCAAAATCGTTCTTTCTCAGGGTCGTTAAAACTCGGGCTTATGTTGTAAAGGATTAAGCTATTCCTTATTTTCTTACATTTTTTTGTTGTTTGTGTTGACATTGCAGTATTCACAGTTATAACTGTACTTTCTTCTGGATACCCTAAAAGTACATTTCTGTATAACATTTTTATGAAGGACAACTTGCATGAGGGAGACGATGGAAAGGTTCATTAGGACAACTGCCCTTCAAAGGTCTGCCTCAAGGGTGATAGAAGTACTTGGTTATAGACTGAAACATTTCGATAAAAATGGTGGATGTCTCAGTGTGTTGTTTTCGATTTGTGCAATTTGTAGACACTATCTTCCTGGTTAGATGATCGGTTTCTTGCGCTATATGATTAAAGCCATGGTCTGTGAAATTGGGGATTTAATGTATTTGCAAAAAGTATCGACTAATATCAGCTTGCACAGTCCGCGCAGGCTGACGTGGGTCGAAACTTTTTTGCTATTGAACAATTTTCTGCATGTCAAAGAACCAGCCTACCTCATAATTTAGTCGGTTCTTAGACGTAATGGATTTTATAGATCAATATTTATATGATGACTTGCTTGTTGTAATGCGTCATGTAGATACATTTAGCCCCCTTTTTTCCAGAATATGACTCATTTGTAACTGTCATGCGTTATGAATTGCTTGGTATAAGTGCAGAAAACATCAACCTCCCTTTTTCCACAGCGAGTCTCATATGTTTATTTCAAGGCATCAGGGCATTCCCCAGGGAGAAACAGCGCGTCTCCTAGAATTTGCATAAGAAACATATTTAACGAAATCTCGTGTAAGGCAACGAGATTAACTTCTGCCGCAATTCGACCCTTTTCATTGACGACATTTTGTCAAACATTTATCCTCGTGTAAACTCTTAACCATACGACAAAATCTTGGGCTCGTCTAAACTGATAGCGTGTGCAGACGACAAATTTATTGAGGCTCACGTTATATGTCTTTGTCTTTGAAAGGGATGAAAATATTGAGGGAAAAGAAGAAAATGCTGGTTACCAGCATTTTCTTCTTTTCCCACAATATTTTCATATCCCTTTTTCGCCGGGGTTGTTAAAATGTAAGGATCGTTTGGTAGAGGGATTTAAGTCAATTATGACATTTAAATATATGCAAGGATAGTTTTCTATGGGAAAACTGGAAAAACTCTCTTGTTTCGATCCAGTAGTAAGCGACGTGGGTCCTCTTAAATCTCGGCGTAAATACTGTTTGAGTTTTCCTTCAACGCCGCGCCCCCCTCCCCCCCGACAAAAATACTGGGCAAGTCTACTGCAACACCCAAAACGCCATCAGCAATTACTCAACACTTTGACCGGCAGGTTAGCTTAGTGGTTAGCATATCTGAATCGTGACCTGGTGGTTGCGGGTTCGATAGGGTTCGATGCATGTGAGAAAAGTAGTCAGTTAATTGGAAAATTGCGTCAGTACTGGTGTGAGAAAGCCAGGAAACACATGCGTAGGTGCACTGACCGCCATTATATGGCCTAAGCTGTTAAAATGGTGTTAAACTTCAAAACAAACTTAACTTTTTACCACATAATCCCGACTTTTAACGACCCAGAGGAACAAAGCTTTTTAAAACATTGTGGGTAAAGGAGAAAGAAATGCTGGTAACAATATTTTCAACCAAATCAGAGAAAAATTCCAGTAAGTTATCAACATTTTTCATTTCGTCTGCAAATGCTTTCAATTTGGACTATTGTAAAATTCTGCCGTTTGGTATAAAGAGTTAAAATAAAAACAACAACAATATTTTTCGGCGTAGCTGAATCTGCTGGCTTTTGACCTATTCTTAAGTATTGATAACAAATGAATAAATAGAAGTTTGTGATTGGTCAAAAATGTAGACATGTTTATTTTAACCCTTTCGCTGCTATGTGCGACTCACTGACCTTTTGCGGACAATGTAGATCAAGATCAGACTGCACAGACCGTGCAGTCTGATCTTTGATCTACAATGTCCGATAAGGAGATACATGTATTTTCCCCTCAAAATTACCTTCGAAATAGCTAAATTAGGGTTTTTACTTTCGACTTTAAGTTTTATTTCACTTATTTAGCAGGATAAGGGTTCAGGGCCCCTGCCTTTTTGCTGACAAATTTACGACGTCTATCTTCTTTATAGATATTACTTATTACACATACAGTAAAACTCAAATAGAAATGTTTGTGTAACCTTTCACTAGACCGTCTCAGTTTTGAACGACCTTGAACAATCAAGCTTTTTAACAATTATCCTGCTAAATAAATGAAAAGAAATTTTGAAATCGATAGTTAAAACCCAAATTTTGCTCTTTTCAAGGTCTTTTTGGGGGGGAAAGTATTTCCTTTTCGGATAGTGTAGATCAAAGATCAGACTGCACGTTCTGTGCAGTCTGATCTTGATCTACACTGTCCGCAAAAGGTCAGTGAGTTGCACTTAACAGCCTACGGGTTAAAACATTGTAAGAGTGGTTACCAACATTTTCTCCTTTTCCCATACTTTTTTCTACTCTTTCACATACAATTTCCAGCATTTACTCCGCATTGGATTTGTCGTCTGCAAATACTTTCAATTTTCACAAGTATTAAACGATTCTTTTACGATCCGGAAGAATGAAACATTTGAAAAATTGTGATATAAATAAAAAAATGCAAGTAATATTCTTTTCCCACAATATTTTCTATTCTGTGACAGACGAATTCCAAAACGTAAGCCACTTTAAATCTGTCGCCTGCAAATGCTTTCAATTTGGACAAGTCTAAAATTTGTGTCGCCTGGTAAAGAGTTAATAAACTAGGAATGCATAAATGACCAATTTTTCTGTCCGAGCTGTTCCAAATGAAGATCGACCGAAAAACCGTTCCGTTGCGATTAGTATGCGTCAGTTATATGGAATTTTTCCCACTGGATATGCATTGATTTACATAGAATCGATTGATTTTTGGGTGTTTACTCTTTGAGTCATTTCCGCTGAGCAAAATACTGGGTCAATGCTAACTGACAGAAAATAAAAACAGCCGAGAGAGAGAGAGAGGATGGCGAAAGACAGACAGAAAGAGGTGAGAGAAAGAGGAGAGAGAAAAAGGAGAGATGTCATGAATTTGTGATCGAGTATATTCTGTTTTTGTCCTATATGATTATCATGATACAGCAGCAAGTTTCCTAAAAATTTCAGATTTATCAAGGTCTTCCAGGCTTCTTATTTAACCTGCAATGAAAACAAGAAAACGAGAGCGTTCTGAAAGCGTTTTGAAATAACTAGTATACATTCGAAAACGACCACTAAACTCCAAACAAATTAACAAGTTTTTAAATACACGGAGCCTCTCTATCAAAATATGATACATACATTATTTCATGTCTTTATTAATTCGACCGTTTAACAGATTAATAGGTTACTGTTTAACGGTCGAAAAAACTACCAAAGAATAACTATTCGACCGCTAATGAAATAAAACACAACCATTCTTCAATTTTACATCAATCAATCAATCAATCAAACAAACATCAACATTAACGCTACTTAAAAAGTTACGCAGGCAAGCATAATAAATAAAAAGAAAACCATATAGTTTATACAACAACTAAAGATGCAGACTTATTCCTGCGGTTATTATTGGAAGGAATGTGTCCGGCCCGATTGTTTTGATGTATGACTGTACGATCTCTAACATATGTCGAGCAATCCATAGTTCATAGATAAAGTTACTGGATGTATAACCTATTTATATTGATCGTGTGTCATTCTTCCACAAACCCTTATTTTCTTATCCTTTTCGTAACCTTTCCGGACATGCCAATAATTCGGACGGCCGTGGGGAAAAAAAGTGGTACATAATGTTTGAAATGATAGCAGGATGCAAAATCTTCTATTCTTTCGCTGACAATGACGACTTAGATAGCTTTTACGTACGGCGTAGATTAAGATCAGACTGCATAGAACGTGCATTCTGATCTTGGATCTACACTGTCCGATAAATACTCGTATACCATGCTCTGTGAAAAGGGAGCTTAAGGTATCTGCAGAAGGTATCGATCCATGTCAGCTTGGGCAGTCCGCGAAGGCTGACATGAGTCAAAGTTTTTTTTTTCTATTTGTAAATTTCTGAATATCAAAGGACCATTCTACCTCCAGATCAAGTCGTTTGTTAGACTAGAATGAGTTTTATGGATTCTCAATTATGTGATGACTTGTTTGGTATAATGCATCACGGAGATGCATTAAACCCCCTTTTGCCTGAGCATGGCTCATACTCAATCGCAGTAGAAATATGCTTTTAAACTTCAAAAATAGTCTTGGTCATTAAATTATTAAATTAGCAACACAAGAGTCAGGTAAATGAAAACACTGCTTAAACTGATCAATTGTTTAATCAGTCACAGATTTTCCACAAGTTTATTATTCATATCGTCAACTACTTTGGTCTACAATCTACACTATGAAAACATTGTAGCTTCAATAAATTTGAGCTATGTTCTGTGAAAAGGGGCCTTAATGCATCTGCAAAATGTATCGACCCATGTCAGCCTGCGCACTCCCGCACTTATCGCATCATATCGCACATTGTATAGACTTGACAAAAATTCATATGTACGATGTTAGTCGATATGTTTAAACATATTTCATTCAACAATATATGATACAAGTTTTACAAAATACAATACACTCATATAACAGATATACTGAAGAAAAATAAGAAGGAAAGCTTGGGTTTACAAATTTCTTCTCCAAATTTCGGGTAACGGTTATTACACGAAAATTGTCATTACTAGTTACAGAAAATGTATGTTAAACAGCTATTGTTTGTTGCATTAATATAAAATGTTCATTTCCAAAGATTAATACAAAGAGTAAGTCTTTCTAAAACTAATTATATTCAATTTTATCGCTCTTGACTGCACGACGCGCATGGCAACCGGTATAGCAACAAGGCTTCAAGGCTTGCTCGTCCCCCAAATAGGTCGTAATCTTGTATCCATTCCGATTAAAATACCCCGTTTTATGTGTCTATTTACAATAATATCCTCAGCAGTCGTCTGATTTGACATAATGCTTTAATATGATATGGCATGCAACACACGAAAAGGGACATTCGGACATTTGCGTAAAGTGTCGTCTCGGATCAGCCTGCGCAGTCCGCGCAGGCTAATCCGAGACGGCACTTTACGACTACAATAGATTTCGTCCTACAGTAGGCTTGCGCAAAACAGAAAATTACTTAAAAACGGAAAGTTTCGTTTCGGATTAGTATGCGCAGACTGCGCAGGCTGATCCGAGACGACACTTTACGCAAATGTCCGAATGTCCCTTTTCGCCTGTTGCAGGCCATATAATACAATCATGGTGTCCATATGCTAGATATAAAAAGGGGATTTAATGCATCTGCAGAAAGTATCGACCCAGATCAACCTGCGAAGTCCGCTCTGGCTTACATGGATCGAAACTTTTTGCTTTGATAAATTTTCTGCATTTCCAAAGACCGTTCTACATCATGATTGAGGCAGTAGTGAGACAAAATGGATCCATAACTATGCGATATCTTCCTTGGTATAATGCATGACGGAGATACATCAAACCCTCTTGCGGCGTTCCTTTACTGTTTTTAGCCCTTACCAAAATAGTTCGAATTTCAACGAAAGTATCGAAGAAGGCTTGTGAAAACAATATGGGAAAAGGAAAATAACCAGCATTTTCTCCTTTTCCCACAACGTTGTCTACCGTTTTAATAACAACTTTTGTGTTTACAGTAACATTTGATTTGTCTTTGCTGACGCTTTCAATTTTGACAAGCTAAAAATTTGTAGTCTGGTAAAGAATGAAGCACGAAAGTGAAACTAGATCATGGATCATATCCTTATGCTAGGCTGCCCAGTCTGGTATAGACGAAATCCAGGAAGCAAGACAGCTGTCCCCGTGATACGTATAAAGTACTGGCGGAAGCGACGTAAAACACATTTCAAACACACAAATCATCAAAAAAGCTATCAAACCTCGCATATTTGAGATTCAAGGTAAACCTTTTACAAACAAAATTTCTAGACTTGTCCAAATTGAAAGCGTTTGCAGAAGACTTACGAAAGGTGGATCAAATGACTAAATTTGTCCTTGATAGGATAGAAACCATTGTGGGAAAAGGAAAAAAATGCTGGTTACCAGCCTTTTCTCCTTTTCCCACAATGTTTTCCAAAGCCATCTTCCTCGGGGTCGCTAAAAATCGAGTAAAGTGTTGAGCAGTGAGAACTATGAGGATCATGTGCAATGAACAACACCTCATTCCGGAAGAAATGGCGTCGCGAGACCGGATGTAAAAAAACATATCCCGCGCGCATGCCTAGATGAGACCATGTGGCTCATTTACGGAGATTTACAAATAAAATGGTAAATACCGTTAATTGCAGCTTACTAACAGTCTTCAAGTGCGGCGACTTTTCCAAAGAAAGAGACACGGCATAGAAAAAAGTTACCGACAATTATATAGATCTTTAGCATCAGAAAATACCTATGTTGTTCTTTGGTATGCAAAGTTTAAATGGATCCATTTGGTCAGAATTCGGAATGCTTGTTTGGCATTGCTACTTAAACGTTCCTTCCCATAGAGCGTCTAGCCATGATTAAGATCAGCCCCTGCGCATGCGCATATACTAATCTTAGTCATTCCAAGTGCTCATTTGACTATTAAGGTTTCTTTTCTGTGTTTCGGCTTAGAACCCTTTACAGAGCGATTTCGTCTTTTTTTATGACCCAATAAAAACGCTTTGAAAAGATTGTGTGAAAAGGAGAAAATGCAAGGTACTAACATGATTTCCTCTTTGCCCCATAAAATTTTCTACCTTTCAAAGACAATCCCACCATTTTAGCTACTATATTTTGGTCGTCTGCAAATGCTATAGAATGTGGGCAAGCCTTAAATTTTGTCGTCTGTGAAGGAGTTAAATATAAATACATTCCGAGAAATCAATGAATCTCTGCGGGAAGCCTCATTAACGTATTCGATGCTACATTCATTTTCTCCATAACGAAATCTTTCGACTCTTATTTAAGATCTGGCATTGTAAAAAAAAAAAGATATAGATACATGTAGACACAACTTGCAGCACCCTTAAGCTTAGTCGGTTACGTACACGTTTTGAAACCAGAAGGTCGCTGGTTCGAATCTAGACCAAATTCTTTTTGAGGTTTGATAATTGTTTGTTTGTTTGTTTGTTTGTTTGAATAGTGTTTTACGCCGCTTTCAACATTATTTCAGTCATATCACGGTGACAGCTCACATTTTCATGTATTTCCTGGGCTTCACCAGTACTAGGCTGCGGCTCTGAAGTGTCTTGCCAAAGGACACTCCTGTGAGGACCCAGTGGAGCCAGTGATGCTCCAGCCCGGGGCCTTCAGGTCACGAGTCCTACACCCCACCACTGAGCCACACAGGACCCCGTTTGATAATCGTTATTGCGACAGCATTTATTCCTCTCTCACCGCTGATTATCGTTTGAACGATGTTACGCGAAAAAGAAGCCAGTGACCTGGGAAGAATATTGTGCGAAGTACTAGTAAAAGAAATTCCAGGAAAGCATGGATAATTGCACTGGTTGTCGCGGTATTACTGAAATAATGTTGACAACGGCGTTAAACACTATATAAACATACAAACATAGACGAAAATGATTCATAAACTTGAGAAGAACTGTTCCTAAAATCATTTGTTTCATAAGCCAATATATGAGCCATGCTGTGGCAAAGAGAAGGTTTAATGCATCTTCGTGATGCATTCTACCAAGCCAGTCATCACATAATTATGGATCCAAAAATCCATTTTGTTTAACAACGGTCTAAATCACGAGATACACACGTTCTTTAAAATGCAGAAAATTCACTAAAAACAAAACGTTTCGACTCATGTCAGCCTGCGCGGACTGCGCAGGCTGACATGAATCGAGACTTTTTGCAAATGCATCAAGCCCCCTTTTTTCAGCATGGCTGATATTCTATGGTATATAATACCTCATTGTAACCGGCATTTTCTCCTATTTTCACAATATGCTCTACACTTTACAAGGCCAATCCCACAACTTGAGCCAGATTTCATTTGTCATGTGAAATTACTCTGAATTTGGACAAGTCAAATTATATCGTCTGGTTCAGATTTGAAAGTCTCACTTCACATGAATCATAATGATGTAGCAAAATTTGCGATTGATTTACACTACTCTAACTATACTCTCCAAAAAGTCAAACAGTCCCCGTGCCAGTAACTTTGGTAGCTTTAACCTTGCGCTAGATTGAGCCCATAGCTTTCAGGTAAAAGGGTTGCACCAAAGCTCTATAGACACCATGGTTTCGACCGAGAGTCTATTTTACAACGTTCTCAAAGAAGAAACATGAAAGTCGGTTCATTTGTTTAGTTGGCTGGGTTTAACGCCGTCTTCATTATCATTTCAGTTCTATCGCGGAGGCTAGCACATCTATCTATGTTTTTCTGAAGTTTCTTTAACCAGTAGGCCTGCTTCGCGCAATATGTGTTGCCACTGTCTCTTTCCCCATTTAAAAAAAAAACATTATCAGAACAATGTTCAAAGGTATGAGAGGAATGGATCCTGTCGCAGTGAACATCATCAATTGTTAAAAAGATTTTTGGCCGAACTGGGGAATCGAGTTTCAAGCCCTGTTCGTTTCCAACTGAGTTACCGGGCTCGGCATTCGGAAAGAAAGTAACTGGCATTTGTTTTTTTTTTTGTAATTGGCTTGCAACACGCAAAAAGGGGCAGTTGGACATTTGCGTAAAGTGTCATTACGGATCAGCCTGCGCAGTCCGCGCAGGCTAATCCGAGATGACTCTTTCCGTACCTATGCAATTTTCTGTTTTGTGCAAGTCTACTATAGGACAAAATCGAATGTAGTCGTAAAGTGCCGTCTCGGATTAGCCTGCGCGGACTGCGCAGGCTGATCCGAGACGACACTTTACGCAAATGTCCGAATGCCCCTTTTCGCGTGTTGCAAGCTATATAATATCGTAACTCTGAGAATAGGAGCAAAAGGGTGTGACCATCAAATCTGTCCTTTTCCCTGTATTTTTCCCCATTGAGCTTTGTACTACACTTTTAAGTTTATACTTTCTTTTTATCAATGAGCTAAGCCTTCCAGAGACTTAGGCTAGATCAGGGGCTCTTGCTGACGGCAACAGATGGAATGTCAGACTACACAGAACGTGCAGTATGATCGTGCAGTATTATCGCTAATCTATCCCGTCAGGCTATTTCTTTTTGGCAACCCTATTAGGTAAAAAGTCTTTTTGAGTTCCAGTGGATTACTAGAATATCATCCGCCGTCGACCGAGGTCTACAAGTAGTTTATATGTTTGAAAAGACGGCTTAGTGCATGTGCAAAAAGTATCGAAACAGGTCAGCCTGCGCAATCCGCGCAGGCTGACCTGAGTCGAATTTTTTTGCTATTGGTCAATTTTTTGCAAGTCAAAGGACCATTCTACCGCAGCATTTAATCGGTTGTCAAGACTAAATGAATTTTATGAATCTAGAATTATGTGATGACTTGCTTGGTATAATGGATGACGGAGATGTGTTATCCCCCACCTCCCTTTTGCCAGAGCACTCATGTATTTAGCGCTGACAGATTTGAATAAAAGAACGCTTTTATAGGACAAAAGTCAAGCTTTGATGGGATAATGATTGGTATTGGTAGTGAATACTCTTCTGTCAATTGCCCCAGTCTTATAAATGAATCCTATAAAGTTTCATTTCAAAGAAGAAGCCACGTTTCAAGTTCAAAGTAATCTATTGCATTGTCTATCGAAAGAACACAGCATTTTAATCGGTTTTATGCCCTGAGCTCGTGCGGAAAGCGCATTACTACAATTTCGTAACAATGCCAAGGCCAGTGTCCTTGTACTTTACGCGCACGTTTGTTTAGACTTTCTTTATAGGTCGCAAAACTCTTCTGAATGAATCACTTGAACAGTTATTTGAGGTTAATGTCTTTTTCAACAATAACCAGAATCATAAATATAAAACTGCCGGTTTTTTTTTTTTTTCTTCGTTTAACACTTAAACTGTAAAATAGATAAGATGTAAAAAAAATTCATTTGATGGTTAAAAGCTAACCATTGCGTTACTCTGCTGGTAATAATATCGCCATATCATGGAGTGTAGATCCAAGACCAGACTGTACATTCTTTACAGTCTGATATTGAGCCACACTGTCTGCAAAGCACACCTCAAGTCATGCTTAGCAACTTAAGGATTAATTGAAAATATAAGTACATGTATGAAACAATATACATGTACATAGTCGTTGAACGTGGTTAGAGGGTGACGATACGAAACAAAATAGTTCTTACCTTGAAAATCCTTCCGTGCCGCACTGACACACGACACAATGTTAGATATATGTCCAAGGACGGTCGCAAAAAGAAGTAGTCCGAACATAAGTTCGAATATTATAAACACATAGTCTCCATTTGTGCGAGGTCGTGGTAAATTTCCAACCGTTGTCAGTGTCAAAGTACTCCAGTACAGCGCGTGCAAATACTGCCTAGCAACGTCGCCATTTTCTTTCGGAAATTCCCAAGGTTTGGAATGCTTTTCTGTCGTGTCGGCCACAAGATAGTACAAACAAGCGTTCCAATGAAAGAGAGCGATTAAGTAGTGCATTAACGTGAGCGTCCTCATCACGTTAGGATAGTTTGTATGTCTTTCCGTACGATCTAAAAACGTCCAAAACCGGTATACTTTAACCAATCGAAAACAACGTAGAATTGAGCAAAATCCGGTGGACAAATAAAGAAAATCTAACGGTAATAAACATAACAAATCTATGTAAAAAGTTGTTGTATTCATGTAATGTATACGTAATTTAATGCTATCTGTTTGTAACACACCGTCTTCCAGGTAACCCGTTCGAAAGTGGAAAGCAATGTCCATTATATAAATGAAATCTGCTAGGTAATCCAGCGTGAACCAAACTGAACGGTTGTCAGCGTTGATTTCTTGAAAAGCAAATCTATAAATTATTACCCAAAAATTATAAATAAAGGCTACACTGACCACAGATGACCACCAGTAACTAAGACGCCCGGAAGGATCGAATACAAAAGTCCAGTTGCAACCTTCATGGTCGGAAACTGTTGTTTCAGTTTCAAACCGGTTGTTAGATCGAATACTTTTTTTGCCGAAACGAGCATCGATCTCTTTTCGTCTCTGTTTACGCACCTCTTTCGATGTAACGGTTTCTGTAGATCGAACTTTTTTCATCAGATTAAATTGGTCTTCCCTGGAAGACTTTCGATTAGCCCTCAACCGAACAAGTTCAAATATACTTTGTCTCGAGGTGGTGCGTGACCGCGGTCCCCTCTGATCGTAGAGTTTACTCGAGTTTATTGGAGAAGACAGAGTTGCAATCGAACTCACCCGATCCCCGATTAACTTCGTTCGATCGTTCGGTGATGACGTAATACTGTGTACTGATCCCGGAAGTTGCTTTGGTCCGTTGAGTTCAGCGTCGGTTTTCTCACTAACGGCGTCTGGGTTGCTATGGCAACCGAGTTCAGCGTCGGTGACATCGTCCTCAGTTTTACTTAAATTACTTAAACTAAGATCGCCCTCTTGACGATCGTCCACGATCGAGATTTCTTCCAATTCGTCCTCGTCCGTCTGTTCATCCCTTGCACAAGGTGTGTATTTGATGGCAAGCCCCGAATCTGTAGTCCGCTGCACGATTATCCCGCTTGACATACTCCAGAGAAACACACTGACAAATCCGAGAACATTTTATAGAGCACCATCGATAGCAGAGAGCAATGACAGAATTCCAACACGTTCTATCCAATATTCTTATGATGAATACTATTTCCAGCCCTACACTCTTATTTGCTTCTTGATAGTAACGTCACATAACCCTTATTTCATTCAGAGATGCGTATCATAATTCTGGGAAATACTGTCAATAGTATTGCAATAACTACAAACTGGTATTATTAAACAGAGATGCTGTCAGTCAACTATAAACGACACTTAAATGAATGAAATTTTCATGTAAAAATATTCATTACAAACGGAACTCTCCCTCACCCGTAGATTAGATCAATCGTTTGTAAATTTTATAATATATGTGTTCTTTTAAAAGTAACTTTATTGCATTATTTTCTTTTTTTCACAAATGTGTTTTTCCGGAAGACACGTGATAAAATAGTAGACCTGTAGACGGTACAAAAATTATTGTGAAGACCAGTAGCGTGAGAGTATCTATTTATCTGAGGTCTATAGGTCTATAAAAAGAACACACAAAATGAAATTGCCTATTATTTCCTTGACGATCGATACCTTTCTATCAGACATCACAGTTTGTACTGTAAATGAATATTAAAAGGAAGACGTTAGGAGAGTTATAAGTAAGACGAGACTTTATATGTCTTCAAAAGAAAATTAAATATCAATCTGTTTCGAGAACAAAATAAAATACGATCTATTGGACAAATAAAAGAAATGCCATATCACAAATACACAGACGAAAGTCCGTAGCTGGACAGTCGCGAAAAAGGTATTAAGCCTATTCTTTCGTGGTGTATTTAATAAACTTGTAAACTTATATCGATACCGGACTTGTAGAATACTCCATGTTTGTTGCCATATGTCCGGATGTATCGGTAATCGGATAACGATTTTTGTTGCAAAAGTCAAGTTATGTAAAGTAAACAAAATCCAATAAGAACTAAAATCCAATTGCAGCACAGCACAAATCAAACGACGCTTTCAAACCATTCTTAACGCAGCTGTATTCTAACGATGTCTTTCGCTAACAACTCACAATAGAATCAAATGTCACAAAATGTTACATTGTTTATCTCTGCCACAATTTAAACATCATTCTGGAAAGCGTCAGGTTGTTTTCGGTGAACTCCCTGCTATGAAACCAACACAACTGCAAATAACTCTTGTCATAAACAGTAACACAACGTATCCTTGTGGTGCCAATTTCGCTAATAAGTTAAGCAATCCTTGAGAGCGATTTTCCAATATATTATCGCCCATTTATAGCTCGCGCCTGTTTGATCCATGCTACAAATATCGAAGTACAGATACTGTTCACTCCATCCCATTTTTAGTCCTAGAGATTTTTTTGTACTTTCTCACTCTATCCCTCTCTTCACTTAAAAATCCATAAATTTCTCTGCTTGTTGACTTGTTGAATAAAAGGCTCTTTAATCGCAATGTTTCGGATTGTCAATAACTGCTATTGCCATGTGTTTCTAGCCCACAATGCAACTCGAATGCATGGCGCTGCTATGTACACGCAAAGCTCTCCGAATTAGAAGTCTCTAGGGATCTCGTGGTATTTGTCAGATTTCGTGTTTCCTGAAATTATAGAACAAAATCACATGTGTATAGAAAGTTCTGAGAAGCATTATATATTCTTGAATCCATACAGATTATCCTGTGTAGTATTATGGCCAGATTTGTTACCATGGTGTCGGGGCAAAATGGGGATTGTTTCTCGGCAGCACAACATTTGGCAATCCCAATTTTGACCTATTGAAGTTTCTCTTTCAAAACACAAGACATCTACGTATATCGTGCTATTTTGTTCTATCACGTTTTCAAACAAACAAGCAAAAAACACTTTGTTCTCCTAGGCTCGGCTTCACGAAAACTTTTACGTCCCTCATTTTGCTCAAATCCACTGAAGGACTCAATTTCCAACTTACGTTTTGTTCCTCAATTGAGATGCAGTTCACTATCATGGGGGGAAGGGGGTGGGGGGGGGGGGCTATTCCGAGTTTTACAATTTCATCAAAATCAGATTAAGTTTTATTTCTAAATCAAATTCAGTAAAGCGATAGCTGACAAAAGTAAGGCAAAATTAAAAAAGAAATAAAAAAAAAAAGTTTTTCAGTGGTATTTACCAAATTGGCTGCGTAGCCTCTTAAAGTATTTTTTAGATTTTTCGCCAGAGTATTGCTAAGACATGTCGGAATGTCTCATGATCAATAGCACACGTCGATTACGAGGATTTGTATGACGTCATATCTGATGTTGAAAATAGACGGAGTTACCATTTCAAAACGACAATCTCGTTATTCAAACGCCCAAAATAGCACCTTCCACTGAAGACAACCGTATGGTTTCTATATGATTGCAAAGAAATATATTTTGGAGCCATGCTCTGGCAAAAGGTGGCTTAATGCATCTCCATATTGCATTATACCGAGCAAGTCATGAAATGATTATGAATCCTTAAAATCAATTTTGTCTAAAAACCGACTGAACAATGAAGTAGAATGGTCCTTTGACATTCAGAAAATTGACCAAGAGCAAAAAGTGTCGACCTAGGTCAGCATGCACGGACTGTGCAGGCTGACCTGGGTCGATACATTTTGCAGATGCATCAAACTTTCACAGAGCATGTCTCATTTAGTTTTCTTTATCAGTGTTCTACAAGCAATTTTGATTCACAGAATAAAATCTAAATAGCTCCATAAGAGACTTCTGTAACATTCCCAAATGGCGAGTTGACACAGCATTCCAGACTAAACTCGGCTAAAAAAAGAGTTTTAATTTAGTGAAGAGATTTGGAAAGACTTGAGTCCATTAATTTGCTGAGTTGAGTCTAAAAGGTTATGTTCACGTATATTTGATAACGTTACAAAAGCCTGTATAAACTACAGGGATTTTATAAAACCTATACACGACAGGGATTTCATAAAACCTATACACGGCAGGGATTCGATAAAATCTAAACACTACAGGGATTTAATTAAACCTATACACTAGAGGGATTTCATTAAACCTATACACTACAAGGATTTCATTAAACCTATACACTACAGATTTTTTTTTTTTAAACCGATAGAAATTAGGGATTTAATAAAACCTATATACTACATGGTTTTACCAAAACTTATACACTGTGGGGATTTGCTAATTCCTACACGCTACAGGTATTTAATTAAACTTATACACTACAGGGATTTATACAAACCCTTTCACTACAGGGATTTAATAAATACCCATACACTCCAGTGATTTGATAAAACCGTTACATTACATGGATTTAGTAAAACCTATACATTACAGGAATATGATAAAGCCTGGTCAACAGGGATTTGGAAATCTGTAATTGTACGTGTAATGTCTTCCTTTCAAAATAATGTAATGGCATTCTGCCCTTTCTACCAACCATGATTATTTAAAAAAAAAAAAGAACGTTATCGACTACCAAAAGCGTCAGAGTTGTATTTGAATAATCAATTTCTTCCTCTAAAACTAGTGCAGCAGCGGTTGTACTTCTTTTCCCAACTGTAATAATAAAAGCTATATACTACATAATTCAAGAAATTTACAGTGTATGGTCACAGACTAAAGGTCAAGGTCGATTGCTCCGCGTGTCACAGTTTTATATTTAGAAGCCATCTTGTTCAAATATTTGAGCTTGTCAATAGAGATACCAATGTTCCATTAACCCATTCAGCGAAATCGGCAAAATCAAAGAGCTTTTATGGTCGGTATAGATCGGAATCTAACTGTACAGAACGTGGAGTCTGATCTTGAATCTATATCGTCAGTTCGTTTAGTGATTTCTATTAGAAAAAAGAAATATTTCTGGGCTTCAATGAATGATATATACATCCGTCGAGAGCGGCAGGGACTATACGTTTTAGGTTGAACGACTTAATCCTTCACCAAGCAATCCCGAGATTTGACCAACCTGAAAGAGGAAAAAAACAGGTCTACGAAAACATTGTGGGCAAAACGGAAAATGATGGTAGCCAGCATTTTCCCTTTTCCCCACAATGATTTCTATTCTTTCGAAAACAAATTCCATCATTTTTTTCATGTTTCATTTGTCGTCTGCAATGACTTTCAATTTTTATAAGTCTAAAAATTTTATCGTATTGTAAAGAGTTAAGCCTTTATCCCCCTCTGAAAAGACTGCAAGCTAAAAAAAAATAATGATCGTGGATGGAAATGTTCGAGATTTTCCTTGACGAGCATTTCTACAAAGATTTGAGACGTGCTATGGCAAAAGGGGGCTTAATGCGTCTCCGTAGTACATTACACCAAGCAAGTCATCACATTATCATGGAACCATAAAATCCATGTTGACTAACAATCCGCTGAATCATGACGTACACTGGTTCTTTGACGTGCAGAAAAATTTCCAAAAGCAAAATGTTTCGGCACGGACTGCGCAGGCTGACCTGGTCGATACTTTTTGCATATGCATTAAGCTCCCTTTTCACACAATGTTTTCATAAACCTTCTTCCTCGGGGTCATTTGACCCTTGACCTGAATTTCCCATTTTCAACGATCTTAAATTAAAATAAAAAACTTCTGAAAATTTTGTGGGAACAGAAGAAAATGCTGGTAACCAGGATTTTCTCCTTTTTCCCACAATGTTTCAACCCTCCCCAAAGCAAAATGCAATTTTTGAGTCACAGTTATTTTGTCGTCTGCAAATGCTTTGAATTTTAACTAGTCTATTTTTGTTTTCGTTTGGTAGGCTTTCAACACCCGATTGTTCGATGGTTAAGATGCGACTATATTTTGGTTCAGTGAACTCTTCCTCGTGACGAACAATATTTTCCTCTACCACAATGTTTTTACTGTTATTCATAGATCAAACGTTTATTTTTGCAGATTATCCATATTTGATGAGGACGTTTCCAATGTCGTCTGCTGCAGACTTGTTTCAGGAGATGATGTGTTACATCACGAAATATTCTCCCCATCTTCAAACGGAAATGCGCAGTACTAAATGAAAGATTGCTTTAATCACAAACTAAACGTTAACTCTTAGGGCTGCTGAGCGCGACTCACTGACCTTTTGCGGACAGTGTAGATTAAGATCAGACTGCACAGAACGTGCAGTCTGATCTATGATCTACATTGTCCGATAAGGACAGATATTTTCCCCAAAACTTACCTTTGAAATAGCAAAATTTGGGTTTTTATTGTAGGTTAAAAAAAATTCATTTCACTTATTTAGCGGGATAAGGGTGAAATGGATTAGTCTGAAACCGTTTATCAAACAATCCTGTGTTTTAGCGGGCTTGAGGAAAAGATTGTGAAAACATTGTGAGAAAAGGAGAAAATGCTGGTAACCAGCATTTTCTCCATTTCTAACACGTTTTCTACCTGGAGAAAATGTTGCTAACTTGCATTTTCTCCTTTTCTCACAATACCCTTTACAACTTGGAGTTTTAATGACCGTGTTGATAGAAAGAAGCCTTTTATCGACCTTGAGGAATAAAGCTTATGTAAACATAGTAAGAAAAGGAGAAAATCTTGGTAACTTGCATTTTCTCCTTTGCTCACAATGTTTACTACTTTTTCTTTAAACCCTTTACAACTTGGATGTGTAACAACCCTGTTGGTAGAAAGATGCCTTTTACCGACCTTGAGGAATAAAGCTTATGTAAACACAGTGAGAGATGGAGAAAATGTTGCTTACTTGAATTTTCTCCTTTCCCCACAATGTTTTCTACTTTTTTTTTAAACCCTTTACAACTTGGAGTTATAACGACCCTGTTGATAGAAAAAAAAAGCCTTTTACCAAACATTCCCGTTTTTTAACGACCTTGAGGTTATGAAAACATAGTGAGAGAAGGAGAAAATGCTGGTAACCAGCATTTTCTCCTTTTTTCACAATGTTTTCTACCTTTTCTTTTTAACCCTTTACGCCTTCGAGTTTTAAAGACCCTGTTGATAGACAAAAAAAGCCTTTTATCACCTTGAGGAATAAAGCTTGTGAAAATATAGTGAGAGACGGAGAAACTGTTGGCAACTAGCATTTTCTCCTTTTCTCTCAATGTTTCATATTTTTTTTTAACCCTTTACCGCTCAATCTTTAGTGTAACGACCCTGTGGATAGAAGTTTTTGAAAACGTGGGAAAAGGAAAATATGGTGGGTACCGGCATATTTTTTCCTCCCACGATGTATTTAACCCAAGTTTTTTTAACAGCTTTTATCTTGTAGAGCTCTGCATATGCCTTCCATTTAGACAAGTCTAAAATTTTGTCTTCGGGTAAAAGGTTCAGATTGATTGATTGATTGATTGATTGATTGGATGGTGTTTAACGCTGTTTTCAACATTAATTCAGTTATATCGTGGCGGCCAGTGCGTCTATCCATGCTTTCCCGGAGTTTCTGTAACCAGTACTCCGCACAGTATTCTTTCCAATCCAGTGGTTGCTTTCCTACATAACCATTGTCGAAACCATGGTGAACCGTGAGAGAGAAATTAATCCTGTCGCAATGACTATCATCAATCCTCGGAAAGAAATTGGCCGAGCCGGGGATCGAACCAGCGACCCCTTTTTGTCAAGTCCTGTTCGCTACCGACTGAGCTACTGGGGCTCGGCGCTAAAAGGCTCAGACAAATCCTATAAATTGAGCCTTGTTAAAAATGTCGTCAGAACATACATTCAATAACTGGCCTGCAACACACGAAAAGGGGCATTCGGACAATTGCGTAAAGTGTCGTCTCGGATCAGCCTGCGCAGTCCGCGCAGGCTGATCCGAGACGACACTTTCCGAGTGTGTGTGATTTTTCTATTTCACGCAAGTCTACTGTAGCACAAAATCTAATGTAGTCGTAAAGTGCCGTCTCGGACAAGCCGATAGTAAAAACTCAAATATTTTTGTTCGAAAGGTATTTTTGAAGGAAAGATATCTCCTTATCGGACAGTGTAGATCTGTGCAGTCTGATCTTGATCTACGCTGTCCGCAAAAGGTCAGTGGATCACGCTTAGCAGCTGAATGGATAAGGGTCTGACTAAAATTTCTGTGCTGTTATAAATTCTGTCTCTACCAGATTACATAGTCGACATTTTTTCGAAGTCTACAGTTGATTTCCACTATTGCTGAAGATGAATTTTCTCATACTTGAGAATCAGGGAGCAGATGGTCTGTATCTAAGATCAGATGCACATTCTGTCACCAAAAGCAGCGAAGAAATTAAAACGCCAAAGAGGTCACATTTACACGCAGAGCACTTAACGATATGATACAGCTTCAAACGTTTACAGGGACCACACAATTTCAAGAGAGAGATGCAACACTTTTCAAACTTTGATCCGATTTCATTAATACATGTAGCCCGGATCTTGGATTTTTATCGTGCTTTAATCTTGACAGATAGAGAGATATTCGGTCTCCAGATCGCTCGAACATTTTGCTCTTATGAGTTCTCTCTTCAACAGTTTGAATTTCCCTTTGTTATGTTTTATTTTCAATGTAACTCCATTTACTATACTTAGCCCTTTCGTCGCCATAGGCGAAAACGGTGACCTTTGCGGACGGCATAGATCAAGATAAGACTGCACAGAACGTGCAGTCTGGTCTTTGATCTATACCGGCCGCTTATGTAGTCAAGCCTTTATAATTCAAAATCTTTGTAAGTGTCAATGTGTTGTATTTGGTCTGCAACATGCGAAAAGGGGCTTTCGGACATTTGCGTAAAGTGTCGTCTCGGATCAGCCCGCGCAGTCCGCGCAGGCTGATCAGAGACGGCACTTTACGTCAATATAAGATTTTGTCCTACACTAGACTTGCGTGAAACAGAAAATCACACACGATCGGAAAGTGTCGTCTCGGATCTGCCTGCGTGGACTGCGCAGGCTGATCAGGGACTACACTTTACGCAAATGTCCGAATGCCCCTTTTCGCATGTTGCAGGCCAGTTAGAGCCGTCGAAAGAGGTCGAGTTTATTTATTTAGCGACGAAAGAGTTAAAAGATTGAGCATCAGATTAATTTTATCTATATCTAGAATAGCTTTTCAGTATCGTTCATAGATATTAATATTAAAGTCTAGGATGCTGATAATTAATATTTAGCTCTAGGATGCCGATGATTGATATAAAATTCTAAGATACCATTGATTAACATCATTTTTTAGGATGCTGATGATTAATATCAAATTCTAGGTTACTATAGATTAACATCATTCTGTAAGATGCTGATGATTGATATTTAACTTTAGGAAGCTAAAGATTCACATTGTTCTGTAGGATGCTGATGATTGATATCAAATTCCAGGAAACTAAGGATTCACATCATTTTGTAGGATGCTAATGATTAATACTAAACTCTAGATGCTATAGATAAACATCATTCTGTAGGATGCTTATTGATATCAAACTCATGGATGCTAAACATTCACATTACTTTGTAGGATGCTGATGATTAACATTGAACACTAGAATGCTGATGATTAAAATTGATCTCTTATGTACTGATAATTAATATTCAACTTTAGGTGCTGAAGACTTATATTAATAGCTAGGATGCTTGTTATTGATACCTATCTTTATGATGCTAGTGATAAAGGTAAATCTCGAGTGTACATATGTTTAATATTAGCCACAAGAATGCTGGTGATTAACAAACTTGTTATAAGTATTGAACTGTAACGTGCTGGTGATTAACATTAATCTCTAGGATGCCGATGATTTATATCAGTCTCCAGGATGCAGGTGATTGCTATTAATCTAAAGGAGGCTGATGATTGATATTGATCCATAGAATGCTGATGATTTACAATGATTTCTTGAAGGCTGAAAAATTATTCAGTCCTTTACTACACAATCCCGTGTTTAAACGAAGCCAAGGAAAAGGACTTTTGAAAACATTATAGGAAAAGGAGGAAATGCCGGTAACCATATTGGTGAGATAGCTCAAAACAGAACAGCTCAGATCTTGTAATAATGTCTCTCTAGACTATCCATCTTTTTGTCGCATAATCCTGTAACAGTCCTGGATACCCATTTCAAAATTACGGTTGTCATAGCATTAACACGTTACTTCGTATCTGTAGCAAACAACATTAAATGTATGCCTGCATAAAACGGAAATTATGTAGTCTTAAGTTGAACACATGAACATGGTGGCAAAAGAGGTCAAGAGCAATTTTTTCGTTTTCTTTTTTTTTTTCAAATAAGGTCTGCAACATGACAAGAAATGTTGTCTTCATGGGGAAATATGGTAATGTCCACTTTCGTAAATAATTTGTTTACTTTCATCTCCAAACATGGCAGATGTTTTCTAATACAGATGTATTTTCGGAATGAGTGATGTCGATTAACTCTTGGCCAAACGACAAAAATGTAGACATGTCGAAATTGAAGACATTTGCAGACGACAATTTCATCGTGAATCAAAAGATACAACTTGTGTTTAACAGGGTAGAAAACATTGTTAGAAAAGGTAAAAATGCTGTTTACCAGCATTTTCTCCTTTCCTGCGATATTTCAAAGGCTTTCCCCTCAAGCTTGTTTAAACTCGGGGCTGTGTGGTAAACCTTTAAACGCAGTAGATTTTCTCTTAAATTACTGGATCGACTTTCTTTATATTGTTCCCAGCTGCTATTCATGTGTCTGTGTGTCTGTCCGTATTCGTCGCCTACATTATCAATGTATTGCCACCCCCCTCTCTCCCCTTCCGCCCCCTCTCTCTCTCTCTCTCTCTCTCTCTCTCTCTCTCTCTCTTTTAAAAGAAATTAACGGATCACAAGTACCAGATTTTGAAGTTCCTTTCGAGATTACGTATCCGAAGTTTAATTTTCTAACAAACAATCCCGTGCTCAAACGACCTCGAGTAATAAGTTTTTTGAAAACATTATGGGAAAAGGAGAAAATATCGGTTACCATCCTTGAAGGCCAAATCCGCTAATCGAGCCATATTTGATTTGTCGTTTGCGAGTGCTTTCAATTTCCACAAGTCTTAAATTTGGCGTTTGGTAAAAAGATATGTACACAACTCTTATTCATACAAAACTTCTGCTAGAAAAAGTACAACAGTACCAAGAAAATGTCCCCTAAATGCACTTGACGTAAAATCATGCCGACTTTATCAGATATTAACAAGTTGTTATTACAAAGGCAATAACACTCAGCCTGGCGAAAAATTGTTAGTTTTGTCCAAATTCAAAAGCATTTGCTGACGACAAATTGAATGGTGCTGAAATTATTAAGGTTTTCCTAAAAGGATTAGAAAATATTTTTCTGGAAAAGGGAAAGTGCTGGTTACTAGCATTTTCTCCTTTTCCCACAATGTTTTCACAATCTTTCTTACTTATGGTAGTTAAACACAGGATTGTTGATGAAGAGTTATGTCTGGCGGAAAAACGAATAGAAAACCCGAGATACGTTCGAGCGAATTATCTTTTTACATGTTTTCATTTCAGAAAGATTAATACGCCTTCAGTATTATTTTAGTAGTAATAAAGCGACAACTCAATCGTTCATGTCTTTCCTACATTTTCCGTTGGTACACATAAAAGACGGGGGCACTGAAATTCCTTGTCAAAAAAACATGTTCACCGGAGCAACGTCACCAGGTAAGACCCGGAGTTTCCGATTCCAAATCATTCGTTAAATTACTGATTCACGCAGAACTTCTCCAAACAAATCAAAGATAGGGGGAAAAAAGAATGCGGTGTCAAACATATTTTCAAGCTTTTTGTTCAGTTATCACCCTTTGACGTAGTGAGCCCTTTAGCACAAACTTCAAAGTTTTAACGACCCTACGAAAGAAGGCTTTTGAACACATGGTGGGAAAAGGACAAAATGCTGGTAACAAGCATTTTCTCCTTTTCCACAATGTTTTCTACCCTAACACAGAACTACAGAACTATCACTTTGTCATCCGCAGATACTTTTGAATTGGAAGATTCAATAATCTGTTGCTTGGGAAACGGTGAAATCGTTACCTGCTTAGCTGAACTACTCAAAGAGATCACATTTTGTATAGCTCTTTGAACGTTGGCATATATTTAAGAGCCATGCTCTGTGAAAAAGAAGCTTAATGCATCTGCAAAAAGTATCGACACAGGTCAGCCTGCGCAGTCTGCGCATGCTGACCTGATCCGATACTTTTTGTAATTGGTCAATTTTCTGCGTATCCGTGAACCGGTTTACTTCATGATTCAGTTGGTTGTTAACCAAAATGGATTTTATGGATTCATAAAAATGTGATGACTTGCTTGATATAATGTTTTACGGAGATGAATTAAGCCCCTTTTTGTCAGAGCATGGCCAGAGCTTGTCCTCCTGTTGACGGCTGAAAATAGAATCCACTCAAACCCTTAAATATCTTTATCTCATAGACTTGGCTTTAAACAAGCCTACGGTATAGATCCAGGATCAGACTGCGCGTTTTGTGCATGTTTAATCTTGATCCATGCCGTCGGCAAAGGCCCTTGTATTCGTCTATGGAGCTGATAGGGTTACATCCCGCCATTTGATATAAAATGGATTACCTGAAATATTCAACGATTAACCTTGGTAATGTAGGGTACAGAACAAGATCAGACTGCAAGAATGTGCAATCCCATCTTGAACGACACACTCTGCAAGAGGATAATTTAGTGTCACAAGATCGCTGTGAATAGGGTGGCCAAAGAATATGGCACGTGACTGATATATGATCTCTAACGGTCACAAAAACCACAGGAAATGAGGAGGGGTTAAAACATTATGGTGGGTGACTGATATTTGATCTCTCATCGTTTCTACAAATGAAAAAAGATAGGAAACAATAACCATGGTGATAAAAATCAAGGAAACATCAATATTACATGACACTTTAATGGTCTGTAGAGATCCATTTCACCCGTTCCTCCATCTGCGATCTTAAAACACATTCAAATAAAAAATTAAAAATGACAATCTTCAGTGCCTTCACTTAAAGACTGAAAAGAGAAACGGGATGAATTTATATTGACTTATCAAAATGAAAAGAAAAATGTGGTAAGTGGGACAACAGCTTATCTTTATCGATTTCTCCACACACCACAATGTTTTTTTAGAGAAAAATCGCAAAACATTTGGGAAAAGAGTGTTAAACAATGTACTAATTGCTGTACCGCTCGTTTAAACGTTTTATCTGTTTCCGAAATAGGGTCTTTTTAGAGAATATCCCTGTATATGAGTTCTGTCGCACTCGTGTATTTTAGTAATGAAAACTAGAAGACGTCTCAGTTGCGAGATACTGCTGATTCTATCATCATCATGATCATCATGATTATCATCGTCATCATCATCGTCGTCGTCGTCGTCGTCGTAGTCGTCATCATCATCATCGTTGTCGTCGTCATTATCATCATCATCGGTAGCAGCTGCAGTATCATCATCATCATCATCATCATCACTGTCAGCACCACCATCATCATCATAATTATTAGAAAGTTACGTTCCTTGTACCTTACGGCAATTATTGGTCATTTAAAAACAGCATTTTCTCCTTTTCCCACAGTCCCATCATTTTATTCATAGCATATAATTATTTGTCGACAGCAAACACTTTCAGTGAAGACAAGTCTTTTAGTTTTGTCGACAGGTAAAGAGCTAAGTAATCAGTTAATCCGGTTAAATGATTATAAAAAAAAAAGGTAGTTGAAACATCATTAATTTCTGTTGTCTGTAGCTTAGTACAGAACAAAACATAACAGAATTTCATTGCTATAAGTAGTTACAAATACTTTTAGCAAACATAATTGAAAAATGAAGTCGTGAAAGGTTAACAACTTTCCAATTGTAATCAGCCATGCTCTGTGAAAATGGGGCTTATTGCATTTACAAAAAAGTATCGACCCAAGTCAGCCTGCACAATCCGCGCAGGCTGACCTAGGCCGAAACTTTTTGCTATCGGTCAATTTTCTGTATGAATAAAGACCACTCCACCTCCAGATTCAGTCATTCATTAGACAATTTTCTGCATGCCAAAGGACCATTCTCCCTAAAGATTAAGTCTGTTATTAGAAAAAATGGATTTTACATATCCATAATTATATGAACACCCGCTTGCATTTGCAAAAAGTATCGACCCAAGTCAGCCTGCACAAATCCACGCAGGCTGACCTGGGCCGAAACTTTTTGCTATCGGTCAATTTTCTGTATAAATAAAGACCACTCCTCCTCCAGATTCAGTCATTCATTTTCTGCATGCCAAAGGACCATTCTCCCAAAAGATTAAGTCTGTTATTAGAGAAAATGGATTTTACATATGAACACCGGCTTGGTATCATGGATCAGGGAGGTGCTTTAAGCCCCCTTTTGCCAGAGCATGGCTCAAATGTATTTTTCACAGCATAACCCATCATGCCCTTCAAATACTGTCTACCTTTTTTCTGATAAAATAAATGATGTCTGTCGAAATGGAGTCTACCAGTTAAATCTGAGTCGATATGTAAACTTTGAACCCCTTCCAAAGGTAGTTAAGTCTAGGTTTTTCCTATCCTAATACTAGGAAATTGTTAGTTAAAAACATAAAAAGGTTTCATATGGTTTCATTCCCAACCTGAGTACTGGTATATGATTCAAAAACGACAATTGAAGCGAAGTGTTTGTAAGGAATGACAAAAGACAAAAAGAGCAATCCGGCTATATTCAAAATAATATTATGTTGACCAAAATATAGAGCAAAGCTCAGTGGAAAATGGACAAAGAAGGTATCAAATGACCAAAATTAGAGTTAAAACTTGGAAAGAAATGACCGAGTACAAAATGATCAATGTGGGTACGAAATGATCAAGAGGAAAAGTCTAAGTGGGTACGAAATGACCAGTATGGTACAAACTGACCTAGGTACAAAATGACGGATACGAAATGACATAGGAAATCCATCTATATCACTCCCTTATATGTAAAGTCAATTATTGGCCCTACAGTTAAGAACATCATCAGTATATAACAGTACATATATATTACTGTTCCATGTTCCTGTCTATAATTTCTCGAGTATCTTTATATCAAAGTACTGTATGAACCCCTGAAAGCCCGTCTTGAGAATAGAATTAGCGATCTCAATTGACAATATGTCTGGGCTAAACTACTCGAAAATTTGCCGAAAGACATCCAAACAAAACAAACAAAATGGCGGAGAAAAACAGTGAACTTTGTCTGTTTTAGTATAAGTATACATGTCTTTTTCTATTTGTAATATACGTATATATGGGCCAATCTCTGTGAAAAAGCTGTTAGATACATTTACAAGGAAAATTGACCCGTGTAAGCCTGTGCAGTCTGCGTAAGCTGACATGCCTCGAAACTTTTTGCTCTTTGCAAATTTTCAAAGGATCAGACTACCCAGTGATTCAGTCGGTTGTCACACCGGTAAATGTTTTTCAAGGATCTATAATTACATATATGATGACTTGCTTGGTATAATGCATCATGGAGGTACATTATTAGTTGTACGGTCAGGTGGCAGGGGACTTGGAAACTTGTTCACGGCTGTGGTGAATCATGTCGCCCGAGCCGATTTTATTATACTGCAAAGTTTTACCATTCCAACGTGTGTTAAGCTAATTTTACCTGTTTTTTGGTTTAAAAAATTGAGTACGCTGACGAAGTAGGATTTCCCTCCTGAGTGCCCCAATTCAGTGAAAACTGACGTCACTGGGAACTGACGTCACTGAAACCTTGGTAAAACGTGCTAAAACGTGCAGTTTGGCGCATAATCTTGATGTTAATCTTGATCGACGCCGCCATTTTGGATGTTGTGTTGAAAGTGTAGTCATGTATACGGGGCTCCCGAAAGGGAAACTGCTTTTACGTTGGTTTTGCCAGTGTACATGATATATATGTTCGGAGCATATTATCCAATCAGATCACGAGAAATTTCTTTGCAGTATAATAATAAACCCTCTGTTCCCGGAGTATGTCTAATACATAAACCTACAAAGAAATGAGTCCTGATAGAAGATACCTGACTTTCGCTAATCCTATTGCAGAGCCTGGCCGGGCTAGGATTCAAACTCACGACCCCTTGATTATAAACGTTGTTCTT